>CM056193.1:79701252-80901252 GCA_029692085.1 Gymnothorax javanicus | reverse complement strand
CTCTCTGATGGTATGGGGTTGCATCAGTGACTATGGCGTGGGCAGCTTGCAGATCTGGAAAGGCATTATCAATGCTCAAAAGTGTATATAGAGGTTTTATAACAACATATGCTCCCATCCAGACACCGTCTGTTTCAGGGACGGTCTTGCATATTTCAGCAAGATAATGCTAAGCCACATACTGCATCCACCACAACAGCATGGCTTTGCAGTATAAGAGTCTGGGTGCTGAAATGGCCTGCCTGCAGTCCAGACATTTCACAAACAGATAACATTTGGCACATCATAAAATGGAAAATCTGGCAAAGAAGACCCAGGACTGTTGAGCAGCTAGAATCCTACATCAGACAAGAGTAGGACAGCAGTCCTCCCCCAAAACAGCAACTGGTCTCCTTATTTCCCACACATTTACAGACTGTTGTTAAAAGAGGGGATGGTACACAATGGTAAACATGGCCCTGTCCCAACTTTTTTGAGATGTGTTGCTGCTATCAAATTCAAGATGGGCTAATATTATTCATGAAATGGTAAAATGTCTCACTTTCAACATCTGATATGTTGCGTATGTTCCACTGTGAAAAAAAATATGGGTTTATGAGATTTGCACATCATTGCATTCTGTTTTTATTTACATTTTACACGTCATCTCAACTTTTTTGGAATTGGGGTTGTATTAAATTTTAAAAACTTTTACCGTCGAATTATTGAAATTATTACAAAGAGTCAAAATTTGCAGTGTTGGCCCCTTTTCATGACCTCTGCAATTCGCTCTGGCATGCTGAATATCAGCTTCTGGGGCAAAACTTGACTGATGGCGATCCATTCTTGCCCCATCAGTGCTCAAAGTTGATCACAATTAGTGGGCTTCCGTTTGTCTGCTAGTTTTTTGAGGATCAAGCATTGGTTCCAGGGAGTTTTCTGGCTGCGGATCTAAAATTTTAACTTGATCTCTGAGCCGCTTCTTCATAACTTTTGCCCTCTGACATAGTACTCCATCAAGCTGGAAAATATACAGATCTTCTCTGGATTGCTCCTGGATTGTTGGGAGAAGTTGCTCACAGAGGAGGTTTTGATGCCCTTCTTTATTCATAGCGGTGTATTTGGGCAGAATTAAGAGTGAGCCCACTCCCCTTGGATGAGCAGCAATCCCATACATGGATGGTCTAATGATGCTTCACTGTCAGCACAACACAGGACTCGTGGCAGCGTTCACCTTCTCTTCTCTGAACAGCTAATTTTCCAGACCTCCAAAACAGTTGGAAGAGAGCTTCATCAGAGAAATACAAAACCCAAAACCAGTGAAGTTGGCACGTTGTGTAAATCGTAAATAAAAACAGAATACAATGATTTGCAAATCCTTTTCAACCTATATTCAATTGAATACACTGCAAAGACAAGTTACTTAATGTTCGAACAGGTAAACTTTTGTAATTTTTGCAAATATTAGCTCATTTGGAATTTGATGCCTGCAACATGTTTCAAAAAAGCTGGCACAAGTGGCAAAAAAGACTGAGAGAGTTGAGGAATGCTCATCAAACACTTATTTGGAACATCCCACAGGTGAACGGGCTAATTGGGAACAGGTGGGTGCCATGATTGGGTATAAAAGCAGCTTCCCTGAAATGCTCAGTCATTCACAAACAAGGATGGGGCGAGGGTCACCACTTAGTGAACAAATGCGTGAGCTGATTGTCGAACAGTTTAAAAACAACATTCCTCAACAAGCTATTGCAAAAGAAATTTAGGGATTTCATCATCCAACATTGACGGTCCGTAATATCAAAACCGTCAAAAAGGTTCAGAGAATCTGGAGAAATCACTGCACATCTGCAAGTGCAAGTTAAAACTCTACAATGCAAAGCAAAAGCCATTTACAAGGCCGAAAACCAACATTGAATGCCCTGTGACCTTGTTTTTGATCCCTCAGGCGAACCATACTGCATCAAAAACCGACATCATGGTGTGTAAAGGACATCACCACCATTAATGGGCTCAGGAAAACTTCAGAAAAAGAGTGCCACATTCTGGGTACTAGACTGGCCTGCCTGTAGTCCAGACCTGTCTCCCATTGAAAATGTGTGGCGATTATGAAGCGTAAAATACGACAAACGGAGACCCCGGACTGTTGAACAACTTAAGCTGTACATCAAGCAAGAATGGGAAAGAGTTCCACCTGAAAAGCTTCAAAATTGGTCTCCTCAGTTCCCAAACGCTTACTGAGTGTCGTTAAAAGGAAAGGTGATGTAACACAGTGGTAAAAAGGCCCCTGTGCCAACTTTTTTGCAATGTGTTGCTGCCTTTAAATTCTAAGTTAATGATTATTTGCAAAAAAAAAGTTTCTCAGTTTGAGCATTAAACATCTTGTCTTTGCAGTGTATTCAATTGAATATAAGTTGAAAAGGATTTGCAAATCATTGTATTCTGTTTTTATCTACGATTTACATAACGTGCCAACTTCACTGGTTTTGGGTTTTGTAACTTTGCACCAGTCTTCTGCCCTCCAATCCTCGTATTTTCAGAAGAAATTCAATCTGCCCTTGATATTTTTCCTGGAGAGAAGTGGCTTTGATGCTGCCTTCCTTGACAACAGGCTGTTGTCCAAAAGTCTTTACCTAACTGTGCATGAAGATGCGCTCACACCCACCTGCTCCCAATATTGAGCAAGCTCTACAGTGGTGACGAGACGAATCCCTGGCGCACTCCTCAGGAGTCCTGACTCAAGCTGGAGGCTCTCATATGAGCCGAAGCCTTCTTCACCCCAGCTGAACCTCTCGCTTTGAACTTCCTGATGATCCACTAAATGGCTCTTTCAGGTGCAATATTCTAAGCGTCTATCCCTTGCATGTGAGGCCCTTTTTATGCAGAGTGATGATGACTGCGCAAGTTTCTTTGGAGGTAACCACTGCTAAAACAAGAACACAATGATTTCACATGCTTCTATTTTAATAGTGATCAGCCTGCTCTTAAAATTAAATGAAAACGGTGGTCTGACTTCTGCGGACATGCACTCACTCATACATTCCCCTGTGGTGTTGATGAGATACTGAAATGAAGTTAGCCAATCATAAAGCACCTGGGCCAAAATACAGTGAAAATTAGGTTTTTGTGATTAAGTGAATTGTAATGAAGCTCTTTGCAATTCATAACAAAGCTTCTGATCACTCAGCACAATAGTGCAGAAACAACGTCAATCGGCCCCACAAAAACTGAAGCTGCAAAGTTTGCTCGACACAAAATTTGCGTCATTACCTAAACTTTTGGCCAAAACTGTATATGGTTAAAATGAAGGAAAAAATGGGCTTTGATTCACAATTAAAGCCACAATCCAATGAACCACGTCTCCAGAAAGGAAAGCGGAGAGACTAAGGTTTAAGGCCTAAAATTAGTCTGCCAGTGTCCAACAATGAGTCCAATTAGTGGGAAACAAACTTCACTAAAAGCAGAAATGCCCCCCCCCACCACCAGAGGCTTTCATCAAAACCACTGTGTGTGTGTGCGTTTCAAAATTAGACTAACCATAAAAAAAGCCCTCCGCCGGCGCATCAACAGGCTAGTAACACACCCCGAGAGTACACCCCCATTCTCTGGGGACGTCCCCACGCAATCCATTGCACTTTGCAGCAATGCACGGAGAGCATTAAATGGTTGATTAAGCCATTACAGCTGACCTTGGGGGGGGGACCAATGGGAAATGACAGCGTTTACATGATAGAATAATCAAAAAGTTTCAGCTACATGCACTTCAGCTTCAACTCAGACACAATATGGCGACACTGGGCCAGGGAGAGGGAGAGAGAAGGAATGACAGAGGCGAAAAGAGAGGGGGAGAGAGGGAGAGAGAGAAAAGAGGAAGAGAGGGAGAGAATGAGAGAAATAGAAGGGTAGAAGGGAAAAGAGGAGAGTGAAAGGTAGTGAGGGAGGAAAGAGGGAGAGAGAAGATGAGAAAGGGGGGGGAGAGAGAAAACTAAAGAGAGAAAGAGGTAGCGATTGAGGCTGGAAAGACATCCGTCGATAATGACAGATTACTGTAATTCTGCCTGTCAGGACCATCGACCTGTGCAACTGCCGCCAATCAATAGCGCAGTCCCGTATCGAGCCCCAGCGCACAGACACAGATGGGCGAGATTGCTGCGAGCGAGGACTCAAGCTGGGCCAAACTATCTCTCTCGCTTGGAGGACAAGGCCGACAAGAACCTCTTTTTTTCCCTCCTCCCTCCCCCTTTCAGTTTCGACTCTGGTAGCGGAATCGCTGGCTGAAAGGAGACGCCTTGAGAGAGATTGAGAGAGGGGGGTGTCAGATTTAAGAGGTTGCGTGGGGTCAGAAGTACACTAACAGACAAGCCAGCATTCTTAAAAGGAGAGACGAGGAGGAAGAACCAATAAAATTAAAGTCAAAGTGAGATCATAACATATTTATAAGTGAACCAGATATTATACTCAATATTAAATATGAATAAAGTGGGAAAAATAAACACAAACATTGAGCCTCTGTTGATTTGAAAGAAAAATGCTAACTCAATCTTTTGTTCAAGAGATGCCTCTTATCTGCTAAACAGCAAGGGAGCGATAAAAGATGGAGGCATTGGCCATGGCGGCCCTTCGAAAAGCAAATCACCGATCACTGCGCATCATCGTCATCATCGGCAGAAAGCTGGCTATGATCGGGGCAATTCCTGAGGCTCAAACAATGCAGCCCCTCGCGCAATGCTTGCAATGTAATATTTGCGCGTTCAGCGGCGAAACGAGACGTCGATATTTATTGAGCGACGCAGGCCGCTCTCTTATTTGCGGTCCTCGCCTGGCGGAGCACGCTCTGTCGATGGCGCTCGACAAAGCCGCGGAGCCGGCCTGGCACGGGGGGCCGGGGGGCCTGTGATGCCATTAGGGGCCCGATCAATCTGGCGTGCCTCTGTGCGTCCTCGACTCGAGGGCCCATCAACTCAGCCGTCAAATGACATATATCTTAAGATAAAGACGCCGTCCCGGGATCGATCGTTCCCTGCCCAAGCTTCTAGCTCCAAGCAGCAACCAACCAACCCATCCCCAACCATGATTTTACACGTTCAGACAGTGGTTGAATGCATCAACAGATCGTTTGAGCCTAGCTAAAGACCGATATTCCCAGTGTAACGGGAATGGCGGGTCAGCACGGGTGCTCTGAGTAGCGGCGATGTGGGAAAAGGATACAAGTTCTGGTAGAGTGGGATGAGAGACTTGAGAGCCCGGCTGGCGTTGATGGCGGTGGCTCGCACCAGGGTGGGCAAGATCTTTTCATCCACTATGGCACCGTCAAACAGGGGCCCGAAGAACGGAACCTGGGGGACAGACAAAGAGCAGAGACCGGGCTGGAGTTACAGGGCAATCCCATAGTTCTTCAGCAGTCACCATGAATAAAAATGGCTCAAGTTCCTCATTAGATTGCCCAATACAGTGCTGTTAAAAAGTATTTACCCCTTTCCCAATTTCTTCTACTTTTGCTTACTTGCCATATTTAAATGTTTCAGATCATCCAGCTAATTTTCTTACACGACAAAGACAATGCGAGTAAACACAAAATAATCATTTGACTTACTGAAGGTAGCGAGTTATTCAAATCCTTTATCAACAATGTGAAAAAAATAACTGCCCCTAAAACCTAATGACTGGTTGTACCACCCTTGACAGCAATGAAACATTTGTGCTAACTGGCAATGAGTCTTTTTAATTATGGTGGAGAAATTTTGGCTCACTGCTATTAGCAGAATTGTTGTAATTCAACCTCACTAGAGGGTTTTCTGGCATGAACTGCCTGTTTAAATTCACACCACAGAATCTCAAGTCAGGACATAGACTTTGCCACTACAACCTACATTTTGTTTCCTTTGAGCCATTCAGAGGTGAATTTCCTGCGGGATGTCCAAACTGTGCAAATGTTTTAGGTTATGAATTGATGAATGGACATAGTCCTTCAGAATTTTCGGGTAGAAAGCAGAATTCATGGTTCCAGCAATTATGGAAAGTCGCCCAGGACCTGACGCAGCCCCAGACTATCAAACTACTATCAAAGTTTGACTCTTGGTATGATGTTCTTATTGTGGAATGCGGTGTTGGCTTCATGCCAGATGTAATGGGACTTATGTCTTCCAAAAAAGTACCACTTTTGACTCATCAGTCCACAGAATATTATCCCAAAGGTTTTGAGGGACATAAAGATATTTTTTTTTGGCAAATGTGAGATAAGCCTTTGTGTTCTTTTAGGCCACCAGTGGTTTCTGTTATGGTGCACTTCCACGGATGCCCTTTTTGCCTAGTCTCTTTATTATTGTGAAAACATGAAAATTGATTTAAGTAAGGCAAGTTAGGCCCGCAGATCTTGAGTTGTTCCTCTGGGTTCTTTTGTGATCTCCTGGGTGAGACATCAATCCACTCTTAAGAATTTTGGCAGCCTGGCCACTCCTGGAAAGGTTCACCAATGTTCCAATTTTTTTTTCATTTGTAGATAAGGGCTCTTGCTATAGTTCAATGGGGTCCCAGAGCCTTAGAAATGGCTTTGCAACCCTTTCCAGACTGATAGATGTCATGGACTTTGTTTCCCATCTGTTCTTGAGTTTATTTTAATTTTGGCATCAAGTGCCGCTTTTGACCTACTTCACATTGTCAAGAGAGGATCCATTAAAGCAATGATTAGATTCAACAGGGCTGACCGTAATCATGCTTGACTGGGTCCAGTGAAACTGAACCCAATTATCAATTAGATTTGTGTGTTTACAAAAGTAACTAACTAATGCTTTTTCACAGCCCTGAGTTGATGCAAATATCCTCAATTTTAGTTTGCACTTCAACCTCATATTCACCCTTCCCCTTTGATTTGGTGTCCTGTCTCACGGACTGCATCGTATGTACACCTCCAAACATAGAGACAGACAACTAGGTGGTCTGGTTTTAAACCTCATCACAGCACTGAAACAGCCCTTTTAAAAGTTTTTAATGATTTGATTTTAACTGTTGATTCAGGAGACTCCGCCATACTGGTGCTTTTAGAAATAAAAGCTGCCTTTGACACTGTTAATCACTCAATCCTTTTGTCACATTAGAAAATTGTGTACGGATTGAAGGTGTCGTACTCAGGTGATTTCAGTCCTACCTAGAAGATAGGAGTTTTTCTGTCCACCTGGGCGAGTATTCCTCTGAGACAGCTCCACTTACCTGTGGTGTTCCTCAAGGTTCTGTCCTAGGCCCCACTCTATTCTCTCTATATATGCTGTCTCTGGCATGAATTTTTGAAAGGCACCATGTCTCCTTCCACTGTTATGCTGAAGATGTGTAAATATATCTGCCTTTAAATCTTAAAAGTAAAGGTTCATTGCAGCCCCTATCTGAAGGATATAAAGTCATGGATGAATTTAAACTTCCTTAATCTGAATAAGAGCAAGACTGAAGTCATTGTATTTGGATGCCCTGAAATGCTGGACGTGAACACCCTTGGCCTGTTAGCCTCTAATACTCACTCTCATGTCAAGAACCTTGGTGTTTATTTTGACTCTACTTTTAAATTTGACAAGCAGATTTCTACTGTTGTCAGGTCTAGCTTTTATCAGCTGAGACTCATCTCTAGGGTTAAGGCCTATCTTCCTTCCAAAGGTCATGAGAAGTTATCCATGCCTTTATAACTTCTCGGCTCGACAACTGTAATTCTCTTTATGTGGGCTTGGATCAATCATCCATTCAGCGCCTGCAGCTGGTGCAGAATACCGCTGCTCGTCTTCTCACTGGAAAAAAAAGTGGGACCATATTACACCTGTATTACACGCCCTCCATTGGCTTCCTGTCCGTTACAGGATTGTTTTTAAAATTCTATAATTGACTTTTAAATCTCTTAATGGGTCAGCTCTGCCTTATTTGGCTGAACTCCTCCATGCTCACATTCCTGCTAAAGAGCTGAGATCAGCCAGTCAGCTGCTTTTGGTTGTGCCCAAATCGAGGCTCAAAAAAAAAAAAAAAAAAAAAAAAGATCGAGCTTTCAGAGTCGCTGCCCCTAAACTGTGGAATAGCTTACCACTCCATATTAAGTCTGCCTCCACTCAAGAACATCTTAAATCTATTGAAAACCGACCTTTTTTCCTTGGCTTTTCCTTTGTTGTAAATCCTTAATCAATACATATTTTACTGTTGTTATTATTGATTGTTTGACATTGTGTTTGCTTTTATTTAATTTTATTTATTTTATTGATCATGTATTTTATTTTATTCTGCGTTCTTTTTCTGTGTTTTTTATCTTGTGAAGCACTTTGGTCAACTTTATGTTGTTTTTGAATGTGCTATACAAATAAACTTGACTCGACTTGACTGGACAACCTCTATCAAAATAAACTTAAAATAGCCACATCCCCAGTTAAAATCCAATTTTCTATAAATGAAATTCAGCTCAAATGAGGTCAAAACAGTTAGCTATTGTCTTTATATCTGCTATAATGTTAAACACTGGAAGTACCACCCTTTTAATACTCTCCAGATTGAGAGCAGCCCTGAAGTAAACTTGTACACAGCAAGAAATAAACAGGGTCTTTTAAAGTTGGAAAAAATATGGCCCATGATTAATAAGCTCCAAAAGCATTACATTTTTGTTTCTTGTGATGTGGTTGAATACTCCAAACCTAAACAAAAATGAAAGGCTTTGAAACCCCAAAAGGAGAATATAGCCATCGACATACAAAGGTTGAAGTAATTTGGAAATCCATCGCCAACTGGTCTCTAAACATCAGCTTGTTCTAATGTCTTGTACAACGACCAAATGCGGCTCTGCGAATAGTACACCAATTGTTCATGGTAACACAATGTCAGCGACATTTGCATTTTATGAAAATGGAGTATTTTATTTCACATGGTTGCTCGGAAATCTGTATTTTATCCCACAAAACAAAATGTACATCATCGCATGGATACTTTCACTCATGAACCTTAGTTTCACCGATTTTTGAAAACCGCATTCATTTTTCGCACTGGAGCAATAGAACTGGAAGTGAAAATATGCAAATGTAGCTGCAAACAAAATGACGACAGGGCTGTGACACTCCGCACCTATGGACCGTACTGTATAGGGAAGTAAAGTTCATATAAGAGAAAGAAGCACAGCTTTCATAATATAGAGAATTCATCTCTTGTAATGCCTTTCCTTCCCCTCAAAATGCACACAAATATAAATAAAGCAAAAATGTTTTAAAGCTTAAATTGACATTTACACAAGCCAGACCTCTTTTCCTCTTTATCTACTTATCTGCCTACATTTCCGCAGACTCGGTCTGAGAAAGGCTCACGTTTTATCTTCCTCCATGGTGGAATTTAATTCTAAGAATTTCTACTCATTCAATTACTCTGAACATAACTGAGGAAGAAGCAAAATGGTAGACTGGGGTAAGTACGAACGCTAAGTCATACATATCACAAAGTCGAACATCCACAGCCATTTTCAATAAACCAGCCCCAGCACGTGAAAAGCACATTGTCATTTGCTTCAATATTGATAATGAACACAATTACCCAAGATGTGAAACAGATTTCTCAGATGTGCCTCAACAAAAGTTAAAGCCATTTATACGGGGAAAGAAACTGAGCAATGACTAGAGGAAAAAGCCAAGGCACATATTCATAAAAAAATGCAGAATCATCTCATAATGAATAAAATTACGTTCAGAAGCACAAAAGGCTGATCCCAGTTCTGCAAATCTGCGCTGAGAGGTATAAATATGACCAGGCCAAACCAGGAGAAAAAAGACGAATCTGAGACCAGGGGAAATACCAAGATGAGAGCAGGTGGAAAAACCCAGCCCAGCGCACCTCTGGTTTCTTGAGAATCTGGATGCTGTACATGTGGTTCTTGACGGGGTAGATAATGATGAGCACGTCTCCGAACTCCGTGGGGATGATTCCCCTCCTGTAGTCTCTGGAGTGCTCCGACCAAACAATGTGTACCTCGTCGTTTCCCAGGTGCCTCAACTGCAGACAGAGAGTGAGAAAAATCATTTTGCATCTCGATTTTCTGAGTTATTTTTGCAGACAGTATCTATTTGTTGGCAAGAGGGAGGAAGGTTGGACAGTATGCACTAACTGATTTAAACGTCCTATTGCTTCCCACGTAAGATGTATACACTTTTTAATAACGTGCAACAAAACGAGACCTGGCATTTCTCAAGAAATAGGTCACGTCAAAAATGTCTCGCTCAGCGATCCAAAATGGTCACCATCGACCTTGCCCAATGTTCACGCTGACTGATGACTCCACGCCATTTTACCACTCCTGCCCATCAATCTTCCTGCCTGTGCAATATCCATTCCTACATGGGCTAAAAGCACGCACGCACGCACACACACACACACACACACACACGACAGCATGACGGTAACGCAACCTCTGGATCCAGAACTTTCTGCACCAAAGTAGGTAAAAAAAAAAAAAAAAAAAACCTGGCAGAAACAACAAACAGATAAATAAAGGAGGCGTGCACGCCTGGTGGCTGTTCCCTGACACACTTTAGTGTCTGCTTAACGTGGTTTACAGGTTTTATCTGCAGATCTCTCCCTGAATAGCGTCTCCTCCGGCAGCTCAAATTCAATTTGGAGCAGAAGAATCATGGTATAATCCTAACCAGGGGGACAGGCCCAATCTAATTTGGGTACATTACCGCCATGTGAGGGAGTCGCCCCTCGGGCCTGGGACAGGGTTCACAGGCGCACTTTGGCGGCTAAATGGCCACGCGGGCAGATCGCTTTCCGCGATAGTGGCCGAAAATCGACGCAGTGAGGGATGGTGCACAAAAGCCGGGCTGTCACTGATAAGCCGGGCATTTTGTTTGGCAAATCTAATCAGAGGCTAAAGGGGGGGGGAGGCAGGCACAATATCTGAAATAATGCAGGTTGAACTCTAGCAGATTCCTTTCATCTGTTTCTCTGAAGTGCCGCGCCTTAAAGTATTTACAGGGCACCTCCATTCATCTGAGCAGAGTCAGTGAGGGAGGGGGTGGTTTGCAGGAAAAAAGTCAACTCTGTTAAAAAGTCATCTAGGATAGTGGAGGGCTGAGGCACAGTCAGGTGGATGTATGATGCGCAGCTGCTCATCCGTGCACTGGGCCAGCTCACGTGAGCACCGGCCGCTCAACAAGTGTCAGCGGTCACCTGAGCTCCTTCATTTCACAACAGGACGGGCGCCCTCCGAAAATACCCGCTGGGTGTTTTTAGGGTTTTTTGAGGAAGGAGGTGGCTGCACTCAGATTTTCTCAAAAACAAACATGTGGACTGGAGTAATTCAGTTACACAGAGCTACATCAGATGATTCAGACCAAAAACCATTTCTAAAGTATTGGCGTAATCTTTCCATCCACCTGAGGACTGAAGATTTTATAGTTTAATCACATCAGTTTCATTGATAACGCAGACTGACCAGGGATCAGAAATGCACAGACAATGCTACAGCGACTCTGACAAGCAGCCAATCGTATGAGGGGAGGGCGAGGCTGCCCTTAGCGACCCTTAATTAACAACTTGAGCGAAGACACAGGGCTCTCGCTCAAACAGCACGCCAATGGGCATTTCATATCTCATTAAAGCTCCCAAATCACAACCCAATAAAACGAGCCCCCTCAACACAATGAGACTGCACAGAACAATGGGTAGGAAATTAAACCTCACAGCTAACAATCCGTCTGCCGATTACAGGTAATTAGACGGGTCGTTTCGCGACACCGTTCTGCCCCGGAAAACCAGCCGCGCCGAGACGAAAGGGCTATGGAGCAAACGCTGCATTCGCTAACGGCAGGGGCTGTTTCCCCGCTATGCTGACTGATGCCTCTAATCCAATCAGGGCTCCTGAACTTCCCCGTGAGGTCACATCAGGCGCACTCCGATATTACATTCTTGTCCGCGCTCATTAATGAGGCCATTGAGGAGATTAGCTCCTTATCGCCTCCTCCGTCCTCCGAAGATGCATGAATAGAGGGAAAGAGACAGGAATAGGCCCTAATGACACGCAATTCTTCATCCAGACACCAGGAAGGCCAACGCTAGGCCTTGCTAAAGTGCCAGTCAAGCCAGGCTCATTACCGCTAATGCCGGCTGTTATTACGTTTCTCTCGGAGAAAAATACCAATGCAGAGAGGCATTTGTGGAGAGTCATGAGGGGAATGCAGAGCAGGCCCTGGTGCAGAGAGGGAGCAGCTGAGGCACTACAGCCAGGTTGTGGGAAGGCCTGAGAGCATATGCCTGATACACTGCTATATGGGGCCACCAAAACAGGGCCCCAAGGCTGGAAAAGCAAAGCTTTTCACAAATGTTCCACATTTAACTACAATCGAATCATATTTTATTTACGCAACTGCAAAAAGATTCGTCACAATGTGCTTCACCCGCAACCCCAGCGTAACGTTCCAAAACGACAGGAAGGTATAACATCAGCTGTAACAACAGTATAACATGAGGAGATGACAAACCTGGCCCCCACAAAATCAGAAATGTGAAAAATTCCAAAATGGCAAAAGGCAGAACTCCAGCATATTATGGCTGATTTGTCTTTCAGGCATCCCAAATAAACATGTAAAGTTTCATGATGATGCATGACTGCTCAGAGAGTAGAAGGGGTGCCAAAATCTGATTGGCTGATGGCAGCCATGTTGTTTGAGCCGTCACCTTGTACATACAGATACCCACAGGACCCTTGACAAGCATGAAGTTAGCAAAATTTTAGATTGATTTACGCAATTGCTTTCAGTGTTGTAACTATTTTTTGCTTGCTATAGCGCCACTTTTTGATGCATTCATGCCAAATCTGGATGGCTTGAGTCTAATGGCCGAGAGACGAGGAATCTCAAGTGTGCTGATGACTGGACGTTGCCTTCAGGAGTTAGAGCTCATTATGCCAATAAAGGCCACACTCTCAGAATTCCTTGGCTTATTGCCGTAACAACTTTTATCATAGCGAGTATACAACTTTAAAAGATGCTGTGTACTGTACCAAAGTTCATGTGAATTGGTTGAACTGTGTAGGAGGATATACAGTTTAAAGGGTTTACAAAAAAAAATCTAAATTGCAGAAAATCTACCTATACACAAATGGGTGTGGCCAATCAGGATAGATTAGTGTCAACCCCTGGAATCCAGAAAAAAAAAGAAAAGAAAAGAGAACAAAAGGATTTTGTTTCTGAGGCCACGGTTCAAATGATAGCACTGCTGCCTCGCAATAAGGAGGTTCTGGGTTCAAGCCTCGGTTGGCAAGGGCCTCCCTGGGTGGAGTTTGCATGTTCTTCCCATGTTTGTGTGGGTTTCCTGACCTCTGACCTTCACTGCATCTATCTCCAGATCAAGCCTTAATGTGGGAGCGTTTTGCCTTCAGCAAAAGAAATGCATGCTCAACTGAATTCATGTCATATGATTAATTTGTCTATGGTAGAAAATTCCACTTCTTTGCCATGTAAAATCTTTGGTTGTTTTGCAAAATGTTCCAAAGTCACCGTCCATCTGCACTATAAAGCGTTTTCCAACTAGTTCTGATGCATTTGGCTGAATCTAAGCATATAATACATAGCCCAATACAATTCAGAAATCATCCTACAGTTTTTGTCAACAATCTCATCACCAGAAGCAGCCATACATGTCCAAACAAAACCACTCTTCACAGATCAGCAGTTCCTTTCCTCCACAAACTTCTTTTCCAAGCTTCCTGGCATAAGTTGATCTTTGTTCTGTTTGTTGATAGGATGAGGTTCCAGAGCTATACAGGCATTTTTAGATTTTTTGGCACATTTCCTGTTTTTGAACCTTATCAATGGTTTACAGATTATAATCAACCCTCTCTATTTACTCCGGTGAAGTCTTCTCCTAATCGTGGACTTTGGCACTGATACGCCTACCCGCTAGAGAATGTTCTTCTTGGCCTTTCTGCATTCCAACCAGTGCTTTCATTATTTTTAAGAATATATCAAAAACGTCAGTTAACCAAACCTTATACTTTCTCTTTTTCTCTGGAGTGGTCGTTACAATTTTTCACCTTGAAATGGTTTGCATTACTGGTACTAACAGCTCTTTGGATTTCATATTGAGAGTTACCAGCAACAGTTTCCAAATGAAAATGTTACTCTTCCTCTTGAAATCACCTGTAGACCCTCTAAGATTTCAGTTTGAAATGAAATTGTATATTCCAATATTCTATGGTAAACAGCTAAATTATAATAATGTTGTCTATGTCCAAATACAGACCTAAACACAAAAATTCCAAGACTGCAAAAGGCACTACACTCCAGCACATGGTGGATGTGTGTTGCAAGTAATATGGGGGAAATATTAAATGGTTCTCAAGTTATGCTCCAGACAAAAAAAATGCTTAGAGAAGGACAGACAGACAGACAGAGTAATCGCTAAAACCAGAGAGCAGGAAATATGCTAATAAAGGGATGATCGGTAAAAGATGGATGAACAGGGATGTTAGGCAGGAGAAAACCAAACTAATGCACGCACAGGGGGGCCCATCATAATTTCGAACAGCGACATGATCTACACTGATGGCAGTTCCACGCTACAACAGGGGACAGATTTTGGGAGTCAGTTTGGCAAGAAAATGAGCGAATAACCAGGGGCGCTCAGGTCAGCCAGTCAAGGAGCTTGTGGCTCGGGTTGCGGGGGGAGTTCTCGGAGTGCACTGACCTTCTTTGTGAGGGAGTCGTCCGAGTCGGGGGGCATGCGCGTGGAGACGTGGAACATGACCTCCACAGTGGAGGTGGCGAAGTACGGCGAGGTGAGGCCGGTGCTGCGGTTCCGCTGGAGGCCGCCCAGAAAGCCACAGTGGCTCGTCAGGTTCACCTGCAGACGGTGCGGAGGTGTAAAGGTCACTCAAAGTCACATCTTGCTTACGCCAAAGCAACCCATTCATCCTCGTCATACACTGCCTGCTGCTAAACATCTGCAACTGCTCTGGTTGAAGGGATCTTAAGAGCAGCCAGTCCAAATCCACACTGAACCAGTTTGAAACAGGGGTGTTCTAACTTAACCAGAAAGATCAGTGCGGCGCAAACATTTGTTCCCGCCATGCATTTACACACCTAAAGTGTTTTTTGCAAAAAACCTTGATGACGAGTATGAAGTGTGTAAGTGATTGGTTTGAATGAAAGCCTGCAGGCACACCAGCCCTATCTGGAGAAGGATGAATACCCCTGGAGTAGACTGATGCTTTAAATGAATTGTACCTTGCCTGATTCATGTTCTGCTGCCTTTTCAAATACCTTTGTTATACACTTAGGCCCGTATACATGAAAGCGGAATAGGGACAGAATAGCCTATACCAGGTATAAATCAATGGTTTTACCACTGTTGCCATGCATGAACGTGGTAGAAGTTAAACTGTGGTATAGCTTTAAACCTCGAATAGGGAGTCATATGCACAAATATGGAATAACTCCTGGTGTAACTTATACCAACCAAGGGGTAGGTTTAAGGGTTTAAGGAGTGGAATAAGACAATTTGCAGTCCGCTTTCAGTGGATGTCTCAAAACTGTTCAGAGGAGTAGTTGTGCGCACATCTCATACCAAATTAGGCCCGGTGCTGGATTCACATGTAATTCAAGCAAAGAAAGTAAAAAAATCCGCACACTGGATTAAAGCTCCCAAACCTTTATTGATGCAACGTTTCGACCACTCACAGGGTCTTCATCAGGCAAAACTGTCTCAAAACTGTGCCTTCTGTTTTTAGGATGCTTGCATGAAATGATATTCAAATTATTAAATTATAGATTGACACTCATTTGGAGATGTAAATTTTCAACTCATTTTATACTTGTCTTTACCAAAAAAAGTAGGCTGAACAAACACTCAAGGTTGCAGTGCATGTTCATTTAATCGGCAAAATGATCGGCGATCAGCCTGGCCCCGACTCCAACCCCTTGCATATTGTCCTCGACATGTTCATTTGGCTCCACCTCATCGTCCTCAGCTTCAGCGTCACCCTATTGTGATTAGGTAGTTTCCGCAAACTCCCCAGAAACGTGTACGCGAACGTCCATCTTTTGTGCGTTGACCACAAAAACAGCGGTTGGCTAATAGATTGGCGCTCGCGTACTAGCTCGCGAAAACTCCCTAATCTGAGTAATGAAGCGTGAGAGCAGGCCTATTAATAGATTTGTGGTAAACGACAGGAAAAATCATTGAATTACCCTACGACTGCGGAATAGCTTATCCGCACAATAGTTATTCCGCGAATAGTTAAACTACGTTTCGTGCATGCCAATTTTCTTACACCACAGGGGCTGCAATAACTATTCTCGGTATGCGCTTACACCCAGTACAAGTCAGACCTCGTTCATGCATACGGGCCTTATTGTATAAAGCATTGAAAAAGCGTTGGCCAAATAAATGTAATGTGATGCAGTTGTCCCACCAATCTGCCGAATGTGCAGTCTTTGTAATGCAGCACTTGCAACACCAATTTGTGTTCAGACAAAAAGAAAAAAACTGTTGTGCTGTCATAGCCCAAAAGACAATAATAACACAATGAACGTATATTGATCAAAATTTCAAAACTTCATAAAGGTATTAGTCATGGAAATGGCAAGAAATTAAATCAAACACAGCCCTAAATCAGAAAAAGTTGGGACAGCATGTTAAATTTAAGTGAAAGACAACCTTTGCACATTACCAATGTTACATTACCAAATTACCCATATGGAATCCAGATATTTTGACTTGATTTTTTTATAGTGCTTCAAATAATGAGAATGCAAACAAACAATTAAATAAACTGATAGTTGCCATGTCTCCATGCCTTGTTTTAGCCAATGAGAGGCCGGCAGTCACGTGATACTGACATCGAATGACCATGGCATAATCAAAAACTGCATAGGCTTTATTCATTTTGTACCAATGCCCACTCTTTCTGCGCTGTTTTGTGAGCTTAACTTGGTTAATGAAAAAGCTAGAGCACCTTTCTGTGCTGGTTGTCAAGCAATGGAAGATTTGTTTACTTTGTTTATGATCTTTTGTTTCGTCTCATCATTAGTTTCTTTTCTACAAAGTACACGTGAGTGAAACGTGAGTCATCCTTTATATTAATTTTATTCAGCGGATATTTACATTGGCGCAGGTATGAGCTTGCATTACTACAATGAGCATGTTGCTCCTTTTATAATTCTGGGATCTAGGACATTCGGAGTAGATCTGATCATCACACATTGTAGCATGTCTAGCGAACTAATTCATGTTTTAGCTAATGCAGTTAGCCTAGCTGGCGTCACTGTTAGATTACTGTGCATGTGCAGTATTTACCCTTTCATTTTTTTCCGAAAGGAAAACCAAACTGCAGTACAGTGGTGTGCAGTGATATATACTAAACAAAATGAAGATGAATCAAAAACCAAGTACCACCCAAGTATTTATTTCATGTTATATTGGATCACATAGATTAAAATAAGCAAACAGATAACAATATATGCAAAAAACAAAAATAATAATGGGTCATTCCATGTCAATTCACACACTCTCCCTAGTGACATCTATCAGATTTGACTGAAAAAATTTCTAAAAATTAGTTTTTGACCCCAAATGAAGGAATCCAAAATTTCATCTTCATAGCTTTAGTCATTTGGAATTATGGCCCAGGGAAATTAGGGTGCCATACCCACTTTTTTCCTGCACTTAATTTGTAATCATATTTAGAGACCCAAAACTTCACTTTTATTTGAGCTATAGGGCTAAAAATGTATAAAGGAGTCACTGATTGCCTCCTCTCTTAGAACAAATGCTTACAAATGGGATACTAGTTCCATTGTATACAATATTAACCCTTTGAAACCGGATTTTGTTTCATGCAATAATGATTTTTGGGATATTGGAGGGTCCAGGTAATTGAGATTTGTGTGTTTGAAGGCCTTTTGACAACTTTTTCATCAAATATGATTACATTACTGCAACTCAGATGATTTTCAGGGACACCAGATCATTAGTGGGGTTATTGGGGGGGTCCCAAAAATAGTCACAGGACAAATGGACCCTTCAGGACCCTCATTTTAGGCAATGATTTCACCATGTCTCCACTTCAGATAGACAATTTGCTCCTAATATGACCAACTTACACATCTAATCCAAATTTAGAGCCAATAAAAAGTTTGCTTATCCAGCTCCTTCTGTGTGAACCGATTTTTTGAAAAATAGGACCCTTGGCCCACATAGGTCAACTCTGATGGGCTCAGTATTGATGATTTTGGTAAATGAAATCACACTACACAGAAACAATGATACAGAGAATAACTTATTCAATATATCAGGGAGGAATTTTGTGAAAATGATCATGATTTAGTTTGTTAACCCTTCAAGGCCACATTGGCATCCGGAAGCTAGGTAAACTTCTGATTAGCTCTGTGTTTAGTTCTGGCGGTTAGAACAACAAATAATAATCTTAATGACTCATTGATCATATCCTGGAGAAATGCTTTAAAATAATAAAATATATTGGTCATTAACCCTTTCAAGGCTGTAATGTGTAGTGTGTAATGTGTACATGGTTGTAATGTACCGTGGGAATAATGGGATTGGCTAGAGTCCCCATGATTCAGGCAGTTGCAGCAAATAAGCCATGGCTCGTCACGAAAATCTCCAGTTACGTTCGGCAACCTTTTAAGCGATAAAGTATAAACCAATGAAGCTCTGTGGTGCGGTAAAGTGGATTTGAACAACGTGGAAAGCAGATGCGTGATCTTCAATGCAATTTACCTTGTGCCTGCAAGTTGCCTTTGGAAAATCATACAAAAATAAACAGCCAATAAATAAAATATCCAAATGGTTTTTCTTGCAGCCCAACTGCTGAAAGATTTTCTGAAACCATGTCTCATGGATTTTTATGATCCGAGACCATTTACCTAGGCATGTGTTCGGCAAATGTTTCAACCTGCAAGAAATATAGATGGGTGAACACCCCAGTTAAAATGTTTTGATTAAAGCGGTTACTTGGTATTTTGACCCAAAAGATGAATTGGTTTTTAAAAACGGATGTCTCCAAAGGATACTGAATGATAATATTGATAAGTTTTGCTGATTATATATTTATAAATCATTCACTAGCGCAAGGGGGTATTCGTGTTTGAGAGGTTGAAAAAAAGAAAAAAAGAGGAGTAATTACTTTATAGAACACTATTTTTTTTCCATTTGGCCATTTTTTCTGCATAACAAAATGGAGAACTCCAAGATAACACAACCACAGTGAGGCTGGGGGCACAGAGCAGGCAAAGCCTATACTGGGTGAGCATTTACTGTGAAGACAGCGGTGAGACAGGATGGCCGCTCACCTCCCACCCCAGCCCAGACACGAAGTCCTCGTAGGCCTGGCTGCCTCGTGTGTTGGACAGGATTGAGTGCTTGTCCTCTTGACCCTCAGCCACGTAGAACACAGCAATCTTGTGCGTCTCTCGACTGCAAACGAAAACCCAAGATGACACCACAATCAGAGTCTGTCAGGAATTTCAAACAAAGGCCATGCGAGAACTACGAAATTTTTTCACTCTTACCACTGCCTGGAGTCCAGATTCTTCAGCTCTCTCAAGAGCTTCTCATTTTTCTTCAGCAGATGGAAACTGCTCCTGGAAAAGAGAATGTTCATACAATTAAGTCTCGACGGATGAGTAGGAACGTGGTGATGGAAAAATACATTCTCTCCTATACAGCAGGACAAGGTAAAAAGCTGAATGGGTTGTTCCATCTTCATAACCATCTTCTATTCAAACTTGTTTCATTGGCGCAATCTTTAATCACAAAGCTGACTCACTGATATTTTACAAAACTGCAAGACTGACCTTGCACAGCAGGGGATGCTTAAAATTTCCCTCTGCTGTATCATTTGCATGAAATTCATGAACCACACCAGGTCTCCCCTATTATTGGATAAACATGTGTAATTATGCACATTTTTTTCCCCAGAAAAATAAAAAAATTTGGCCAAACCATTGGTCCAAAGGACAAAATGGCACTTTTCATCTGTGGGAGTGCATGAATAGATCCGCTTAGAATGGCTGCTGGAAATGCTGCTACAAACAACAAGCCTATTAGCACTCTCCGGGGGTCCAAATAAAAACACGGCCCGGCCTGGTATCAACAAAAACCCTTTCACTCAGAGTTATTCAGCTAACTGACCCACAAATCTCACCTTGGTTGGCTCCACTATCATTAGGAGAAAAAATAGAATACTTAATTAAGGTCTTGTTTGTTTTTGTCACAGGTTCCAAGAAGTCAGTAGCAGGTTAGAGTCAAATTACTGGGCATCGGCACAGCTGGGTGAGTAATCGCTTATTTTTTTGTAGCATTTTGCCTAAAGTAATCAATGCAAAACACGTGCGGTTACCTACTGAGGTAAGGGAGGATGCGCTAAAACAACGGTTTGCCCAATGAACGGAAATGTGCTGAATTGGGGGGCGCTGACCTTCGTAGCTCTGCAAAAGGATATCGCAGTATGATGCCTAACCCGACTTCTGCCTTCAGTTTTCAACAGAGAAGAAATGTTTTTCCTTTCTCCTCCCCCACGCCCCCCATGCGGTTTTTTTCTCCCTCCACCATTATATCCCCTCCCCTCCTTTCTGAAGCAAATCTCTTTATTAGCTTGTTACAATGTAATGGTCTTCATTTTGTCCATTGAAAATGAGCCATTTTGAAGGCGCATAAGGGAACAGCATGAAAAGAGCGACAGAACACATGCGGGCACAATGCCACTGAATTGCAATACCTTAGTCTTTGACCAAGGATGAATAGCACCTGAATGCCAGTGAACCAAAGGAGGACAATAGCTGATTAACCACCCCCCCCAACCCCCCTTCCATCTTTTCTTCACAGCTCTTTATGTAATACGCCTATGGGGTTACTTTAGAGAAATATATCCCCCTCAACCCCATGCCGCCTCGTTTTTTGCATACGAGTAATGAGTAAATGCACTTTAGCTACTCGGCAAATGACATGCCTTTCATTAATTCTACCTCCCCAAGCAAACCGTTAAGATGTCTTTTATTGTACCCAGCCAAGCAAGGAGGCTGTTTTTTTTGTATCGTCAGAAACGGCGAAACCCAAGTCACAATGTGCAATGCTCTTAAATGTGAATTAAGGCTTGAATGCTGCCATTTCTTCATTTTTCATCAAATGCAAATGTGTCATTTCACCCATCATTAGTGCAGATAACAAGCTTACCATCTTGGCCACAGATCTGAATTTGAAGCCGATTAGTTAATTAATGTGCTAGTAGTACCTTTATAGGCTAGCTCTTTGCTTTTTGGGAGTGTGTTTCGAATCCTTAGTTTAGCTAAAATGCATCACTGATTTCCATCACCTCTATGTTTGATCAGACAATAAGCTAATTAAGTCATTTAAAAATAATTAAATTAAATAATTGCCTAGACATTAACTACGAGGATTTTGGTGCACAAGTATTCCCTTTTTCTATACATTTGATCAAATCACAAACGAAGGCCAAAATAGCACACATGCCCAACTAAGCTTTTTGTTTTTGCCGCATGTTTCTGCTTTTCTTGGCTTTTCGTTTTCACTACATTTGGCGCTTTGCCAGTGAAAATTCTGTGTGTGGGGGTACCTTTACATGAATACGATTACAGAACAATGAATGTTTCAAGGGGATTAAAGCAAAATATGCGATTGATATTCAAAACAGCTCATCAACAAGACTCCCTCATGATGGAACTATGTACTTCACAATACTAGTTCAGTGTCAACGAACAAACTTATAGCAGCATTCGTCCCCTCTGAAGTGGTTAAAAACCATCAGTTCATAATTCAACTTCTGTAGATGGCCAGCAATCACAGTGATACAAGTGAATACTCATCAAATTTATGTGTCAAGATTTGACTCAACGGCAAAACTCAGTGAAACCATATGCAATTCCATATAGTCACAGAATTACTAATAAAGGCAATTCAGGAAGCACAATGGGATGACGGTTGAGAATTGCTCTACAGGTAGCATTAGAAAGAGGCCGTTTCTGCATGCTGGTACTCAGATACTGAATTAAGAGTTCAAACCATGAAAAGTAAGACACTGACCAGGGCTAAGCTTATTATAACCCAATCTCACTGACAAATACATGACAAAAAACAGGTGAGATTCAGGACAATACAGGTAGGGAGTAGGAACTTGCTAACAGAACATACAACCCCAATTCCGAAATAGTTGGGACGAAGTTTAAATAATGAATAAAATCAAAATGACTTTCAGATCACATGAGCCAATATGTTATTTACAATAGAACAAAGATAACATTTCAAATGTTGAAACTGAGACATTTTACATTTTTATCCACAAAATGAGCTTATTTCAAATTTTCTGGCTGCAACAGGTCCCAAAAAAGTTGGGACACAGGCATAAAAGGGCTGAAAAAAAGCAATTAATATATAAGAGAATCAGCTGAAAGAACATTTAGCAAGTAAATACATTAACTGGCATCAGGTTTGTAACATAATTGGCTATAAAAGGGATGTCTTAGAGAGGCTGAGTCTCTCAGAAGTAAAGATGGCCAGAGGCTCTCCACCCTGTGAAGGCTTGCATAAAAAAATGGTGGAATACTTCAAAAACAATGTTCCTCAACATCAAATAGCATAGGCTTTGAAGGTGTCATCATCGACAGTGCATAACATCATCAAAAAATTTAGAGAAAATGGAAAAATCTCTGTGCGTAAGGGACAAGGCAGAAGACCTTTACTGGATGCCCGTGATCTTCGGGCCCTCAGACACCACTGCATCACTCACCGGCATGATTCTGTCATTGACATTACTAAATGGGCCCAGGAATATTTCAAGAAACCATTGTCTGTAAACACAGTCCGCCGTGCCACCCACAGATGCCACCTAAAACTCTATCATGCAAAAAGGAAGCCAGTGTTGAGCATGATCCAGAAGCGCCGCCGTGGGCCAAGGCTCATTTAAAATGGACTGTAGCAAAGTGGCAAAGTGTCCTGTGGTCAGACGAGTCCAAATTTTACATTCTTGTTGGAAATCATGGGCGTCGTGTCCTCCGGGCTAAAGAGGAGAAAGACCACCCCTCCTGTTATCAGCGTTCAGTTCAAAAGCCAGCATCTCTGACGGTATGGGGATGCATTAGTGCATATGGTGTGGGACACTTGCATGTTTTTAAGGAAGGTCTTGTGTATTTCAGCAGGACAATGCAAAACCACATACTGCAGCTATTACAACAGCATGGCTTCGTAGTAGAAGAGTCCGTGTGCTGAACTGGCCTGCCTGCAGTCCTGATCTTTCACCGATTGAGAACATTTGGCGCATAATTAAACGAAAAGTCCGTCAAAGGAGACCCAAAACTCTCCAGCCGCTGGAAGCCTGTATTAAACAAGAGTGGGATCAAATTCCAATGGCTGAACTCATGAAACTTGTCTCCTCAATGTTCAGACGCCTCCACTCTGTGTTAAAAAGAAGAGGGGATGCTACACCATGGTAAACAGGCCCCTGTCCCAACTTTTTTGAGACCTGCAGCAGCCATCAAATTTGAAATGAGTTCACTTTGTGGATGAAACTGTAAAATTTCTCAGTTTCAACATTTGCTATGTTATCTCTGTTCTATTGTGAATAAAATACTGGCTGGTGTGATTTGAAAGTCATTTCTTTTTGATTTTATTCACAATTTACACTTTGTCCCAACTATTTCGGAATTGGGGTTGTAAATAAAATAGAAGAATAACTAAAAAACTGAGCATCTGTAGTCTTGAGCCAGTCAGGGAAGGAGGGTGTGACTCACCTCTTTTCCCAGGAGTTCATGCCCAAGATGTTCAGGAGGAGGCGGCAGTAGTAGAAGGCGGACTGCGGCTTCTGTGGGCGGGGCTCCTCCTGCACCACAGCCCTCATGTGGAGGTCGTTGCTGCGTTTTTCGGCAAAGTCCTTCTCCTCCGTGAACTGTTTGAGGATGGCGTTGATGACGTCGTTTTCCTGCTTCTCGGAGACACAGGATGGAGGCGGGGCTGGGATGTTGAGTGGCGCACCGGCCCGCTGCAGGCACTCTGGGCTGGTCACACCCAGGTACTGAAGCATCTGGTCCAGTGCATCCTCCTCGTCCTGAACAGAGTCCCAAGATGGCACTACTTCCCGGCACCACCGCTTCGCCCGCGGGGCCATGAACTCCAGCGTGGACTCGTCCTCTTCATCATCGCCCTCCGTTTCCTCCTTAGCTCTCCCCTCCTCCTCATTGGCTCCCTCATCCACCGTCTCTGAATCCTCCTCCTGCACTGCCTCATCTTCCTCCAGCCCCTCCTCCTCCTCTTCCTGAAGCTCCGCCCTGTCCTCCTCAGTAGGCGGGGCCTGCTGCGAGTGGGAAGGGGCCAGTAGACCCACAGGGCGTGCTGGCTGGGCGCAGTGCGGGGGTCCGTACAAGATGGCAGAGTCCCACGAGTACTTGCCGGAAATGTCCCGAACGATGATGCGGACCCCTGCGCTGGTGGTGGTGAGGCCTGCCGACATACCGCCACCGGGGACGTTGTCCTCGGCTCGGATTTGCAGGCTGGAGAGTAGGGTGGTGCCGTTGAGGGCGAAGAACTGCAGGTTGGGACTGTCGAACAGCTCAGGCGACAGGTCGGCGCTCTCGCAGAACGGGTTGTCATGGTTCTCGCACACCTGGCTGGTGAGCATGGCCGGCCCCCCACTCATGGGGTAATGGCCCAGGTGGTTGACCAGGTGGGTGATGACAGTCCGGGCCGCGATGGAAATCAGGCCCTGCTGAATTCGGCTCTTTACTGCAGCAGGGAGGAAAGAGGATAGGGGCTTCAGACTAAGGCAGGGTTACACAGCCTAAAATTTACTCCACAAATACATACTGAATAACAGTTGGTAGCCATACACACGTGGGCCTATGTTGTTCACTGACACTCAACAGGGCATGCTTTAAAAGGAGTAAAATAATTAGACAAGAATAAAGATACAGGCCCAGGAAGGCATGTTGCATATCAATCAACTGGTCTTGACCTCACCACCTCATGGCATTGCTGGGCCACTGGTTACATTTTGTGGTGATTTTGAGTCATTCAAAGCACCATTATTGATAGAATGGAGCTTAACAAATATGCTATTACCATTACTATTATTTCTCTTTTAGGGCTATATTTCTGATCTGATGTTTTCGTGCAAGCATCAAATCTTCTCCCTGTCAGCATAGGTGTGACCAAATTTATATTGAGGCAAATGGGCAAAGCATCTACACCGATAAATAACCAGTCCCCACTTCAGAACACAGCCAACCTCTCAACAAATGGGCGAAAACACCCAATTCCTCGGAAAGAGAACTCTCTTCAATTTACTCTATATAAAGCAATGCAGAGAAAAACAAGGATTTCGGCTGTCTAAATTCCAGCCCATCAGGAAGCATTAAGGCTGCTAGCAAGAATGTAAGAGCTATGTGTGTTCGCAGGTGTCCACGCCACAGGGCGCCTCCAAGCCCTGATTCTCATTACTGACCCAGCGCTGCAGAAGACTCGCCGAATAAACACGTCTCCCTGACACGACTGTGGAAACGCAATTAATCCGAATACCGATGCCGCATTAAGAGAACGAGGCATCGGCAAAAGAAAGCGACCGGTTGTCGACGGCCTCCTTGACTGGGCGGGGGTGAACCTGAACCTGATAAATAATTAGGGCTGTTCCTTTCAGAAACCTCACAAGGCCGAGTTATCAAACTCCCCGGGGGTCCAGCCCATTAAGGGCAGCGCTCCTCCCGGCTTCCTTGGACCGAACACAAAAAACTGGGGCGGAGAGAAAATGCTCTCCAGTTCGGAGCAGGCATGCCTCACACAAGCCTGGGATGATTAGTCATTTTCTCCTGATAAGAAAACAGCACGGAGGCACTACAGAGCACAAAATCACCCGCTGTTAGGCACAGCCTTGGCAAGAAAGGAACGATTTTGCATTTATCTCGTCCTTAATGCCTTTAAGGGGGCCTAAGGAGACAGCCAAAGCCAGACTGAGAATAGCACTACAGGGAGAGCTGGCTACCTGTATTAAGCTCATCTGTTTCAATTTTCTTCATAGCCCCAAGACCCATTGTTGCTTTTAATTCACAAGCCAACGTTTGACTATGAATTGATTTTTTTTAAATGGCTTTGAACTGCTTGTTATCCGTGCATGTTTGTGCTAACAATCCTGGAATAATCCCCTCAATTCTGATTAGCGGTCAACAAACAAGTTCTAGCTTTTAAAACAAATGCTCAAAGTATCAGGTATACATGTTTTATGCTCTATACTGTCTCTGAAAGAAGTAATGAACTATCCATATGTTCAAAATGAGGGAGATAGCCTGACAGGAAAAAGAAAGTGCCCCAAATAAATCACTTTTTTTCATTCCGATTCGCTAACATGGTTTTCTGGGAAGAGCCTGTGGATGTGAGTCCATGTACAGCAGTGGTTTAGGCAGAGGAGGCGATACTAAGCCCTATAAATGTGTAGTTTCCATAATGACCTTCAAAACTCATCCTTTCACGGACTGTGGAGGGAGAATGAACAGTGACACCTGGGAGAAATAAGAGCAAGAGAGAAGGACGACAAGAGATGAAGGGAAAGAAAAAGAAGAGAAATGCAGAGAAAGATGTGTGATGGCCAGAGAGGCAGGAGCTGAAGAAGAGCCAGTGTGATGGAGGAGAGAATAAACACAGACTGCAGAGAGGGAGGGAGAGAGGAATAAAGAAGGGGAGAATGGAGAGAGAAGGGAAGTGGAGAGAGAGAAGAGAGTGGGTGATACAGATGGATGGGGAGAGAGAGACAATTGAAGAGAGTGATAGAGTGAGGAGGACAGAAAGAGAGGAGGAGAGAAAGAGTGAGGTGGAGACAGAAAGGCAGAGAAACAGATGTGGGGAAAGGAAAGGGGGAGAAAGAAAAGGGGGCTAGAGATGGCAAGAGACAGAGAGACAGTGGAGAAAGAGGGACAATAGGAGACACAGAAAGAGAGAAAAAGATAAAGAAAGGAGAGAGGGAGAGTGGTTAACTGAGAGAAAGTTAGGAAGAAAGGGCGAGAGACGCAGACGGACAGAGAGGGGAGCGGTGCGCACCCTCGGTGACGGGCTGCAGTTTGGAAGAGCGCTCCGAGTCGGGCGAATGCAGTGGCTCCGGCTCCTTCAGGCTCTCCAGGGGAAGAAAAGGGTCGTAGTCTGCGCTGGCCAAGTCAGACAGGTTAATGGGGAAATACCTGGGGCTGCTGAAGTTCTGCGCTCCGTACACGCAGCCGTGGAGCACCTGTTCAATCGATAAAGACAAAAATGGGGCAATTACACATCCATAAGCCCCGAGAGCCTGCCACTCCAGCGGTCTTTAAACAACTGAGCTTATTTTCTGCTATTGACATTACGCTTTCAGCATTGATTTCTACCGCTTTCATTCTCAAATAATCATCATCATAAATGTGAGCGTCAGTTATCTCTTCCAAAGTAGACATGCGGCATAAATAAATCGGAGGGAGAGAGAGAGCGAGGGAGAGCGTGTCTGAGAGCCGAAGCTCAATTAAACATTACAGAGATAATCAGATGCCGTTTTCAGTGGCCACATTAAGTGGCCCGACTCATCCACATGAGCAATTTTTCCGTTGTAGGAGAACATAAGGTACTTGAAGCACACCAAGTACAATTTTTGCTTCCATTACCTATACAAAAAAACGAGAATATTTTAGATCCATATACGAATGTCGTATGCCTAGAACCCTCATAGCTGATCCGCGTCAATCTTGGTGGATTGCAGTAGCAAGTATAAATGTTGTCAGAACCTGCTGTTAGCTTTTCATGAGGACGAAGAAAAACAGTTCCTTCCTGCAAGGAATACAGACAAAGGCATATGGTGCATCTTATGTCTCATGTGAAGTGCATTTTGGAGTTTAAATTAGCAACAGTGCTAATTAACACTCACGATGGATCAAGGTTTTCCTGGAGGGCAATACATGGCAAAGGACAGTGTGACAATATTTTAACCCTAGTCCTGCCTCTAGACTAATGCTGATCGAGGACCGGAACGCAGGGAAATAGCTACCGGGATATGATACATCGATGACCGGCACACAGGGAAATTAGCGTGGGTCCTCTATATATTGGCAACTGGCAGGACTAGGGTTAATAACAAATGGTTAATAACAATAGGAAAGTAAACTCCACTCCATTTCTGATCAATCACACTTCTTTACTATGCAGAAATCTACAATCAAACTAATGCTCCCCATGCTAATATCGTTCATTGTAGTACTACTGATCTCACCTTTCTCAAGAGCTCTCTAAAGTCTCTGTATTTCCAGTCAAACATGGGCAAGTGCTAACAGGCGAGTTCAGGAGGAATAACTGGACACGACACGACACAACATCAGGGCAACACAACGGATGTACCTTGTAGATGCAGCTGAGGACGGACTTTTCGCTCTTGTCCTTGTCAGACCCGAGGTTGTGCACAGGCTGCAGTAGTGTTTTGGGGGGCAGGGCCATGACCCAATCTAGCAGGCAGAGAAGCAGGGACACCACCAACTGGGGAGAAAAACCGCAAAATACCACCGCTCACCAACCCGCTTCTCCTGAGCCATGCCCCTGCTGGACTGCACAGCGCGACAGTCCTCACTCTCCGCAAATACCAAAATGTGAAATGGAGTCTGAAGATTCTGCCCATTAATCACTACATATCAACATAATAGGACCGCAATGTATCTGTCCATGATCACAAAATCTCCATACAACAGACAAGCAAACAAACTGCTTTAAACTAAAAGAATAGTTTGGGAAGTGTTTACACTAAGGCTATCAGACTAAAAAGAATCAGCATTCACAGACGCTTAAAATGCGTTGAACTGTTATCATTTTCATAGTCCGATTCTGCCCAGGCTTATCATAATATGTCACCATTTTGCACTCTCTGAGCTGTGACAGGGTGCCATTTTACAGAAAAATTAAACCATATGTCTGCTACAAGGCACAACACTGTCACCAATTAAACACAGCCGAATATATCTAACCAAAACAGCAAACAACGCTGACTCGTGTAACAATATATCTGCTCCCTTACCCTTTTATCGAGCTCATGAGGTGATGACTCAGTGGAGGGCAGCAGGTAAGTAATAGTCGCAATGAGAATCTGTGGTGGAAGAAGAATGTGCACAATTTTGTTTAATTATTTACATTATTTTGAACCATCAATAATGCATTGATGAACATGGCATCCTAATTAACTACAGCACATAAAATAAAATAAAAAAAAAATGAAGCCAAACACCACTCCTATTAGCAGTTACCTCGACTATTTTCTTGGGAGTGTCAGGTTGGAACTTCTGTAGGACATCCACATAGTTTATGAGCAAGTGCAAAATATCCGAAGCAATCAGTGCAACCGTTTTATTTGGAAACTGGGGAAAAACAGAGAGAGAAAAATAAGTGCATGCTGGATGTCAGCATTTTCTCACAGCGCACCGAGCGGATATCTTAAAACAGTGTTGTGTGTCAGTGTCTTGAACCGCAAAAGGAATAAGGGAGTAAGTCTTTTCAGAGGACTAATTCTCCCAACTGGAATGCACCCAAGCATTCATTTTTAATATGACCCTCAGGGATGCGGACCCACTGTTTTCGCTCCACTTTTTGGTCTCAATGCCCCATTGTGACAAATTTAGGGACATTTTTTTTCCAGGAGTCAGGGAGAGATAATGGGTGCGTGACGTGGCAGTTAATTGGACTTAACAATGACCCAAACGGAGGGTGATTTTCCGAGCCCTGACACTGCAGTGGCATAACATAACGATAGCTTGAAGTCGTTTGCTCGCATTCTTCAGTGGATAAGCCTTCTGTCGGAGGAACGGCCAAACATGTTGAGGGGTCCAGATTTAGCCGATGGGCTCTAAAGCTTCTTCTCGCGGCTCAGCTCCCCGCAGCCAAACAGGCCTGCCCTGCTATTCTGCTACCCAGTGGAATTGATGGCGCACACATAACACAGATGAGAAGAGCTTCTTAGAATAAATCCAATATATATCTCCAGAACTAACAGAAGGCCTGCGGCGTAACCTGGAGCAACGAGTCATCTCCGCGCACTCTCGCGACTGTTCACGAAAGGTGAGAAAGTGCAGATGACAGGTTGACTCGGCCGCGTTTATCCCGTATAGCGAGCGACAGATGCTCGTGCGGAGGGTGGAGGGCATACCTTCAGGGTGACGCAGATAACGTTGAGGGCTTCTTTGATTTGCGGCAGTTGTGTGTCGTGCATCAGCTCCTCACTAAGCCAAATGCCCAGACTGCAAAGAGCTACACACCTGCAACAGATAAGATGCACTTTGTTCAACCCGTGAGGTAATGTGTGCTCTGCAGTTGACCCATCCAAGCCACTCAGGAGCAGACAGTTACAGCATAGCGCCCAGGGACCAACTACAGTTCTACAGCCAGAACCTTAGTCAGGGGCAATGGCAGGAGTGTTCCTACAGTGTATGCCTTCCGCGGCAGGAGGGAACCAAATTACCCTTTAAAAGCCTATGCGAACATCTAGGGAAAACAAACACAACTCTATGCAGAGAAGCCCTGAACCAGAACCTCTTTACTGCGAGGTGACAGTGTTAAGCATTACACCACAGTACCATCACAAGCAGCTCTATTGAACAAGCACACTTACCAGCAGATACATCTCAACTGAGTGAGTGCTTTGGCAGATACAGCTCTAATGAGCGAGGACACGTACCAACAACTCCAGCTTGACTGAATGAGCAAATGTGCCAGCAGACAGAGCTCTTGTACACAAATTCAAATACTATAAGTCACACAGTTTGTAAGAGGGCCAATACAGAAATATATGAGGTCAGTAAATGCCATATTGGGCGAGGCGTTAGCAGGGCCCTGCCATTTACTGATCCCCATATATTTCCGTATTGGCCCTCTTACAAACTGTGTAACAAATTTATCCCACCGAAGACCTTTTTTTCACATGCATGCCATTTCGGCTGCTCTAGAGACACTAAGGGATCTACTCGCACGCTGTGTATGGGGCTCGGAGACAGCAGAAGATACAGCTTTACTGAATGAGCACATACACCAGCTGATGCAGCTCTTGTGAATGCGCTCATATACCAGCAGATAACACAATACTGATCGAGAGTACATACCAGCTGATTGAGCTCCAGTGACTATGTACATATACCAGCAGATTCAGCTCTGCTGATCGAATGCAAAGACCAGATGCCGCTCAACTGAGCAAGAGCATATAGCAGGCACTAAAGATCTTATGATCGAGTGCATGCACCAGCAGAAAAAGCGCTTCAGCACAAGCACATAATGAGCCCCTTAGAACAAGAGTGGTCCAACTCATTTTTTTTCATTTTGGACATCAATTTCACTGAGCAGCACTTTACGCATCCTTGAAGTGTCGAATATATGCCCCAGACATTGTATAGTACTAGAACTACACCGAGTTAATCCATTATTGCACTAAACAGATTGACCACTTAGGAATCATTTTAAGTTTAGAACTTAAAAAAGACGAATATGGAGTTAGACCACTTTTGTTCACAGGGGCTCGTATCAGCAGATACAGCTCTACTGAATGAGCATATATGAAAGCAGATACAGTACAACTGAACAAGCGCAAATACCAGCAAATACAGTTCTAATGACGACAATCACACAGCTCCAAAATCCAGTACTCTCAAAACTACAGGCCAATAGCTTCCATAAATAACACCCTAATAAACCCAATACCAACAAAATATGGCCACCAGTAACATGCAATGGAGTAACTAAATAAGAGAACTAGTTAACCTGGCCATTCTCCTTCATGTAGCAGTTTAAGCAAAACACAATGTCTTAGTAACCAGAGGCTACGAAACAGGACAGCCCAGACAAGAACCAAAACAAAGCAATGCCTTTAATGCCTTTGTCTTTGTGCTGAGCTTCATTCAGGATCGGGCAACTGCGCCATCTTCTGATGTTAATACAGACATAACTGTAGGTAGCAGCACAGAACTGGGCTAATGCATAATAACCACCAGGACCTTCAATTTGCACCTATTTTGCATTTCTTCGTAATGTTACGAAGTTACGTACATTTACTTTAATATTAAGCATGGGCTAACTGTGACTACAGTACTTTTTTTTTTTATAATCAGAATGCTAGTGAATCAGTTTGAAACGCACATTTGAAATGAGCAGTTTCCAAAGGACAAGTGAAACCACTGGCAACGCAAAAGACAGGCCAGCAATGTGACCACACTTGTTCTTCCTCAGACTGATTTTTGCATGTCAGTATCCGGTGATGCCAGATAAGAAAGAAATTGCTCAAAACAATGAATAAAAATGACTCCTTTGCATGCGGGTGATAAGCAGCCAACCCTCACACACACTCTCTATGGACCGTCAAGGGCTAAAATAAACACGAACCCGCCAGAAGCTGAAAGAGTGTTCAATAACCCCATGAGAGCCACACTTCCAGAGTCTCAACGAGGGGACCAACTTCACCACTGAACTCCAACTCCACTGTTGAACATACAAAATCTGATTTCCGTTCACCTAGCCATTGCTAAACAGCAAATATCAGAGAGATATTGCGCCTTCGTGAACATGTCCATGCATTCAAGTTTAAATGCCAGTAAATTTGCGAGACAGAGGGCTTTTCGGCTCTCTGTCCACACCTGATGCAGCTAACCAAACAAAAAGTTTTATTTCTTCTGGTCTCAGCTCTACAAGAACTGAGCACTGACGTTTCCCAATGCTAAATCTGCTAGTTAGTCTACAGAGAAAGTAAAGCTACTAGAAAACCTCAGAAGAATTTGGTCGGCCATGGTGAAGGTATTAGTTTCAGGTTTGGTGTTATTTGAATTACAGCTAAATCCGAATATCAACGGACAGCATGAGAAGCCTGTGGTGTAATGCGATAATTCTGTGTATGCAGCTTTTGTGCCCTATAAACAATGAGCAGTGCTGGGATGTAAGCTGTAATGCAAATCAAAACCGAACAAAAAACTCAACTGGAACAGACCCGTGGACTGGGTGCATCATACACCATCTGTCAAAAGTTTTCTTTCACCAACAATTTTCAAGCAGTCAGAGATGGAAAAAAAAAATAAATCACAGTGGTCACTATTTGCCACAAAACCTACAGAGCAAATTTAAGGATTTTTTTCTAAAAAGACAGTCATGTAGTTCTAACATTTTACACATCACACTACCCAGGAGGTTCCCAAGGGTATGCTGCACTAGGGTTTTGCTTCTTGATTTTTCAGTCGAATTTGCACCAGTCTAGGCTGATTTTGCATCGTTTGTTTGAAAATGAAATGATTAGCTTTATGTTTTCATAGTTTATTTCACCAAATACAATTTTTTTTTATTAACTCTGAAATTTAGGTCATTATCCTAAATTTACAGATTCTTTTTGACTTCTCACTGTACACATTACACTTTGTACAATTTGATGTTATTTACATGACTTAAAACTGATATTATTTTACCAAAATGATATAAAAAAAAATTAAGCAAAGTGTTCCAAGTGTTACAATAAAAATGCAAAAGCCATATGCATGCAATCCATTCAAGCGTTTGCAGTTACGGATATTAAATGGCAAACTGTACAGAAACAAACTGTGGTAACGAGAACAGCCATGACAGTAAATGTGTAGTTTCCGACTCACTTTGTCACGACTGTGGATGAGTTTACGGTTGCTGCCTGAAAAGGAGCCCCCATTGGCCGACCTCTGAGGTCAGCAACTGGGTTTGAGGCAAAACAGATGTATGCTAAATGTTGCTAAAGAAAGACTTGGCGCACTCAGCTAAACAATTTACTTTGCCATCTGTTACATGGCACCAATGCAAGAGCAAGCACCTTTCTTTTAGCCAGTGCGCAAATCACAGAAAACAGGACACCCCAGTCTCCCCTGGGGCCCTCCATCACACCACGGGTAGATTAGATATAATAACACTCCACCAAATGACAGGACAAATTAGCCAACATTAATCTGCACCAAACAGCAGTGAATAGAGCACCTAACTAGGCTGAATTGACGTCGTTAGAGCTGCCAATTATTTGCTCCGCAGACGTCATCATCCATGAACACGCAATTGCTGAAAGCAGCACCTCTCACTTTCATCAAAGCTTTGCTGCCCCATCCACGAAGCAGCTCATAATACTTGAACAGTTACGCTGCATAAAAAAGGGTTGCACTTCTTTCATGATTCACACAATACAAATGGACAGTACATAGCCAAAAAATTAATCTCACAAGTCTCTATTTAACCTTGCGTTCATCATTTTAAAATCTAATATGATGGAGTACAAAGTCAACAGTCAAAAATTATGTCACGGTCAAAAGACTTGGAAACTGCACTTGGTATATATAAATGCAGTATTTTGCTGCAGAAAAAAATTCAGTAATTCAACCAGCCAGTTAATGTTAAAATGGGGCAAAGGGAGTCAGTGAGCTCACGGTCTGAATGAAATTTGGGGAAAAAAAAAAAAGGCAGAGTAGACGCCTACCGAGCTGGGGCAGAGGGCTCATCTCGGGCGGAGCTCAGGATGTGCTTCACGATGTGTTCCTGCAGAAAACAGGTGAACAAGAGAACAGCGAAATTACCATTACGAAAAGCAAAAATATACACCGACCAGCAGCGCCCGGCAAAAGAGCCCGTGACTCTGAAGCGTTAACGATTAGCATTTCAGCGCTTAAGATGCACGCTCATATTTCACTAAGCGCGATAACACAGAAGGGCCAAAGAACAGTATTCCCACTGGCAATATTAACTTGTCTCTTGCCATTCACGTTGAGGATTTGATTATCAAATGCCATCGTGCGAATTTCCCTTTGCAAATAGGAGACGCGCTCATGCATCGAGACGAATCTTTAACAACAACAACATTTCCTCCTCATGAGCAAGTCCTGCATGCCCCAGAATTTATTACCAGTATAATCTATGCAGAGCCTTTTAACGACTGATAAAGTAAAGCTGTGATTTTGCCATCTCTCATAGGCTACTGTATTCACACAGGGCCATTGTTAGAGAAATGATAGGTGTTGACAACTGTCAGGTCACAGCAGAGTGTGGCATAATTTAATTATATTAAGATGGGGGGGGGGGTGCTTGGCAGCGAGAGCAGTATTCTTCTGTTCCTTTGTGGGGGGTTAATAATAGAAAACACACCCGTCAGATTATTTGCTTCCATGAGAAATGGGTATTTGGGGGGGGGAGGGGGGGTTTGTGACCTTTACCTTGACATCCTTGAACTTGGTCATCACCACGTCGGCCGTGGTGGGGTGCAGAGCTGGCAGCTCCTCGTAAAGGTTTGGGAAGCACACCAGAGACCCCAGAAGAATCTGTGCCTCAACTCTGGGGGCCTGACAGAGGATAGACAATCAGGCACCTTTCACAAGACCACGTTCCACCTGGAACATTACATTAGCACAACGCTTGAAGGCTAATTGGGCACAGCCATGTTTAACTTATCACTTCGATAATATGTTGATGATTCAACACATTTTGAAAGCTCGAATGCTTAAAATAATAATTAATTAGACAATAAACCACCAGCACCAGTCCATTAACGGCAGTTAGGGAGAAAAACCGTTGAAGATGCTTCCCATTTTAAATGTTTACTTCTTAACATTAAAAACATTTTGAATGAGTGCCATCTTAAAATAAATCACATCGCTGAAAAAAAATGCTAAACTAGGAGACGAATACAAAAACAGATTTGGATTAATCAATTATTTGTATTAACGGCATCCAGACAATATCATGAGAATTATGCAGTATGTTTCTTGACCATGTAGCCAAATGGTGAACTTCTAAATGATTTCATAATCATTATGTATTGGTCTTCATTATTCAGCAAATAAGTTATTTGCTTGTTAATCAGGTAATCTTTAATGGGAACACGTTGAGAGAAATTATGTGTAAAGCAGAGAGGCTTCTTTACGTCCGACAACATGCAACTGAAAATCCTGTGACACCAGCATTATCTCTTGGGCGGGCTGGGGTTGAAGATGTTTTTAAAACGCATGAAGCAACAAGTTTAATTGCTTCCTAAATAATAAATAAAGGTCTGTGTCACCCAAGGAAGGTACTGGGAAAAAACGTAAATTAAAAAAATATATATAAATAAATAAATATATATATATAGGACTATAAAAAGATTTTGAAGTACATTTTTCTTAGTAACCAATTAGGATTTATTCGGTGAGTACTCACTTATCCAAGTACTCGTTTGCACACCTAATTTGATGTATCTTAATACCGCACTGATAATTTCATACAGCTCAACATCACGTTGAACATTCAACAAAGCTCGATATTACACAGGTCAAAAGGCATAGCTTACCATCACACTGGTGACTGGACACAGCCTGATATCACATGTGATTTTACACAACATGACATTATATTAGCGAGCTGAAAGGGCTTGATATCAAACGGGTGATTTAACAGCTTGATTTGATGCTGGCAGGTGGAGACTGTGTTCTGACATGCGTGGTGTCACAAAACTCGACACCATGGTGAGGACTCAGCCTGGTTATGAGAGAAGTAGGGAAATTAAAGGCAAGCACTGAACATGGCAGTGCTGCTCTTACGTTCAAGGAAGAGCAGGCTGTCACTCTGCTGGCAGCCACAATGAAGTCCAGGATTAGCATGGTCGCCCCCGGCAACCCAATGGAAAAGAAGCGTGGAGAGCAGTGCTTGATGATGGTGTTCACTATGTCCTGAGGTCCAAAAAAGTAAACATTAAACACACATTTCATAAACAAGTGACACCAAATGCCTGTGCACAAAGTGGTGAGAAGAGGCAATTATCCTTATTGATTCCCTGTGTTGAGACTAGTTAACTCCAAGCTCGGTCAAGAACCATCCTGAGGGGCAAGTTCATCCAAAAATGAAATTCAATCATGTTTCCACCTTTCCAGAGTAAAATGCACCCAGTCACAAACTTTCGCTGATGCTCGCCAAAAACAAAAGGCCAGCATGGCTGATATCTTTGTGTCAAACTGCAGTGAAAATTTCCATTCAAAAAACTGAACAGCTAAGTCACCAGCACTACAGTCACTGGATAATATAAGGAAACACTGGAACATAGATTCAAAGCGACGTGTGTGTAACTGCAGCATTATATTTACAAAGAGTCCAGGAGAAGCAGTGCCAAAGCATGTTTCTGGCAAATTGAACACCACGAAAATGTGTGGCACGGTGTTCTGCTCCCTCACAGTGAAATGCATCAAGAAAACTCATCAAAAATAGAGGACTATGATCTTTGCGAAACCATTTGGATGGATAGACAGAAGTCTGGGAGAATATAAATGCACAAGCTTAATTTTTGGGTAGAGCGCTCTGTTAAACAGCACCTGATCGACATGCAGCAGGCCGCAGTGCATGATGTTGTAGAAGTGAGTTAGGAAGTCGGAGTTGGGCGACACGTCCTGCCTCCTCTTCATGATCTTACAGATAAGCTTATAGGCGTGCAGTTTCCCCTGCTTGTACCGCTCAGTCAGCATGGTGGCCTGGGAGGGAAAAAACCAAGCAAGCCGTGGTTTTTTTTTTTTTAAATAAATAACCTACGCAGCAAAGATTTTTCCATCAACATTTGGGCGTCCGCATCTAATTTTTATTTCCACATTAGTGTTGCTGAAGATGAAAAATTTATTTGTGATACCAAATGTTTATCTGAAAAATAATTTTACAAATATTTGTTTTCATCTCATTAAGGACACTTGATGGAAATGATGTAACCTTGACAGAGCCAAAATCTCAAAATGATCAAGGCTGTTCGGAATCACCTAGAGACAGAAAGCAAGAAAGACTGGTCTGCAGAAGAACTGTGGGAAGTTCTCGAATACAGTAGTGTGTGGTGATCATTCTACACCACCATTTTCTTCCAAAAGGAGTCCTAATATAACACAACGTACTTCTCTATAGTTTTTTGATGAAAATGCATTGAAGAATGCTACTGTAGGCAATGAGAACAAAAAAAAAATCATTCTCACAAGTATTTTGAGGTAAAAATATGGGTAACAAATACAAACCCTAAAAAAAAATCTATTTTTTTTTTTATAACAATTGAAAGGTGTTGCAAATTAGCATGAATGCATGTTTGAAGGCTCATTCCATGATTATTGATGCCAAAAATTTTGTTTAAACAGGTTTTATGCAACTTTATTCTTCAAAATTACCTCTGATGGTCAGTTGTTCCATTATATAAGGTGACATGAACATTGAGCAGAGACCGGTTCCCTGAAAACTAGTGGCAATAGAAGTGCAAAACGGAATTTAAGTGCCTCTGATGTCCGTTATCCATGTAAGATGTGTTATGTAAATTAAAAAATGTAAAAAAAAAAATTGGCAAAACAACTCCACAATGATATTAATAGTGCCAGAAAATATAATATAATATAAAAAATATAAAATATGAGAAAACTATGCCTGAAAGATTACGTGTTGTAATCAAAGCGAAGGGTGGCCACACTAGATATTGACTTTTTCTCTCAAAAAGATATTACTATTTTTGCTTTTACTATATATTGTTATCTGTGTACTTATTTTCATATATATGATACAATATTACATGAAAGACATACTTGAATTATGCTTGGTTCCTGATTTATCTTCATTTTGTTTAGTGTATATAGTCATCACTGCACACCACTGTATGCTTAGAACAAGCAAAAGGCCAACAATCTTTAAAAACTACAGAACTACAGGACAGTGAACCTAATCTAGATACAAAGGGTAGTTATCCTAAATATTGCCTTGGTTTAGTTTTTTTTTTTTTTTTTTTTTTTTTTTTTTACAGTTATTGGCTCTTTATGGTACATTTTTCAATATTTAAAGGCCGTTCATTTCAGGAGGCATATTCTCCTTTTAAAATCGTTTTAAAATGGCTCAGGCCTTTGCAATGTGCTGCACATACAGTTGACAGGGCTTTGATTGACAGGATATTATGAGGAGAGAGCAGGAGAGGAGAACCAACAGGCAACAAGGGTGGGATTCAAACCACGGATGTTCCGCAGTGAAACAAGCATGCAAATAGGGCACAATGGGCTTCACTACTAAGGAACCCTCCCGACGCACTGCTTTAAAAATAAATGAATACATCACTGGACCTATCGGCCCTACAGGTGTCAAAACCCACCAATCAGCAGGAGGCGCGGCGGGTGCAGTTAAGATGTCTAAAGATAGAGATGGGGGGCTGACAGCAAGTGTGATAAGGCTGTTTGAACCTTCCCGCGGAGGGTGTGGGGTTTTGCAGCAGTGTGGCGTCCATAATTAAAGAAGACTTACTTTGAAGAGCCAGGGAGTCAGGATTCGCAGGGGGGGGATCAGTGCAGGGGGGCGGGGGGATGTCTGGTTGTCCAGCGATATTCCCAAATTGTCTCTGATCTAGAGAGAAAATGAAGGAAGGAGCTTAGCGTTCTTTAGGCAAGGCTGAAGTCATTCCCTGATTTTAGGTGTAAATCCACAATTTTTAATCATAAAAATACCATATTTGACAATTTCTTGTGATGACATTTTGAAAAAAAAATATTGATTGAATCTGTTTGTATTGCAAATACTACCTTAATATGCTGTCAAAACTGGGTGGAGTACAACCCCAATTCCGAAATAGTTGGGACAAAGTGTAAATTGTGAATAAAATCAAAATGCAATGACTTTCAGATCACATGAGCGAATATGTTATTTACAATAGAACATAGATAACATTTCAAATGTTGAAACATTTTACATTTTTATCCACAAAATGAGCTTATTTCAAATTTTCTGGCTGCAACAGGACTCAAAAAAGTAGGGACAGAGGCAAAAAAGGGCTGAAAAAGCTATTAATATATAAGAGAATCAGCTGAAAGAACATTTAGCAAGTAAATAAGTTAACTGGCATCAGGTGTATACATGATTGGCGATAAAAGGGATGTCTTAGAGAGGCTGAGTCTCTCAGAAGTAAAGATGGCCAGAGGCTCTCCAACCTGTGAAGGTTTGCATAAAAAAAATTGTGGAATACTTTAAAAACAATGTTCCTGGACTTCAAATTGCAAAGGCTTTGAAGGTCTCATCATCGACAATGCATAACATCAAAAGATTCAGAGAAACTGGAAAAATCTCTGTGCGTAAGGGACAAGGCTGAAGACCTTTACTGGATGCCCGTGATCTTCGGGCCCTCAGACGCCACTGCATCACTCACCGGCATGATTCTGTTATTGACATTACTAAATGGGCCCAGGAAAACTTCAAGAAACCACTGTCTGTAAACACAGTCCGCTGTGCCATCCACAGATACCACCTAAAATGCTATCATGCGATAAGGAAGCCATTGTTGAGCATGATCCAGAAGCGCCACCATGTTCTGTGGGCCAAGGCTCATTTAAAATGGACTGTAGCAAAGTGTCCTGTGGTCAGACGAGTCCGAATTTGACATTCTTGTTGGAAAGCATGGGCGTCGTGTCCTCTGGGCTAAAGAGGAGAAAGACCACCCCTCCTGTTATCAGCGATCAGTTCAAAAGCCAGCATCTCTGATGGTATGGGGATGCATTAGTGCATATGGTGTGGGACACTTGCATGTTTTAAAAAGCATCATGAATGCTGAAAGGTATATAAATGTTTTAGAGCAACATATGCTCCCCTCCAGACGACATCTATTCCAGGGAAGGCCTTGTGCATTTCAGCAGGACAATGCAAAACCACATACTGCAGCTATTACAACAGCATGGCTTCGTAGTAGAAGAGTCTGTGTGCTGAACTGGCCTGCCTGCAGTCCTGATCTTTCATCGATTGAGAACATTTGGCGCATAATTGAACGAAAAGTCCGTCAATAGGAGACCCAAAACTCTCCAGCAGCTGGAAGCCTGTATTAAACAAGAGTGGGATCAAATTCCAGTGGCTAAACTCAAGAAACTTGTCTCCTCAATGCCCAGACGCCTCCACTCTGTGTTAAAAAGAAGAGGGTATGCTACACCATGGTAAACAGGCCCCTGTCCCAACTTTTTTGAGACCGGTGGCAGCCATCAAATTTGAAATGAGCTCATTTTGTGGATAAAATTTAAAGTTTCAACATTTGCTATGTTATCTCTATTCTATTGTGAATAAAATACTGGCTGGAGTGATTTGAAAGTCATTGCGTTTTGATTTTATTCACAATTTACACTTCGTCACAACTATTTCGGAATTGGGGTTGTACAAAACCCAAAACCAGTGAAGTTGGCACATTATGTAAATCGTAGATAAAAACAGAATACAATGATTTGCAAATCCTTTTCAACTTATATTCAATTGAATACACTGCAAAGACAAGATGTTTAATGTTCAAACTGAGAAACTTTATTTTTTTTTTGCAAATAATCATTAACTTAGAATTTAAAGGCAGCAACACATTGCAAAAAAGTTGGCACAGGGGCCTTTTTACCACTGTGTTACATCACCTTTCCTTTTAACGACACTCAGTAAACGTTTGGGAACTGAGGAGACCAATTTTTGAAGCTTTTCAGGTGGAACTCTTTCCCATTCTTGCTTGATGTACAGCTTAAGTTGTTCAACAGCCCGGGTCTCCGTTGTCGTATTTTACGCTTCATAATGCCCACACATTTTCAATGGGAGACAGGTCTGGACTACAGGCAGGCCAGTCTAGTACCCGCACTCTTTTACTATGGAGCCATGCTGTTGTAACACGCGTGCAGAATGTGGCTTGGCATTGTCTTGCTGAAATAAGCAGGGGTGTCCATGAAAAAGACGTTGCTTGGATGGCAACATATGTTGCTCCAAAACCTGTATGTACCTTTCAGCATTAATGGTGCCTTCACATATGTGTAAGTTGCCCATGCCTTGGGCACTAATACACTCCCATACCATCACAGATGCTGGCTTTTGAACTTTGCGCCTATAACAGTCCGGATGGTTCTTTTTTCCTCTTTGGTCCGGAGGACACGACGTCCCACAGTTTCCAAAAACAATTTGAAATGTGGACTCGTCAGACCACAGAACACTTTTCCACTTTGCATCAGTCCATCTTAGATGAGCTTGGGCCCAGCGGCGGCCGGCGTTCTGGGTGCTGTTGATAAATGGCTTTCGCTTTGCATTGTAGAGTTTTAACTTGCACTTGCAGATGTAGCGACGAACTGTAGTTACTGACAGTGGTTTTCTGAAGTGTTCCTGAGCCCATGTGGTGATGTCCTTTACACACTGATGTCGGTTTTTGATGCAGTACCGCCTGAGGGATCGAAGGTCACGGGCATTCAATGTTGGTTTTCGGCCTTGTCGCTTACGTGCAGTGATTTCTCCAGATTCTCTGAACCTTTTGACGATATTACGGACCGTAGATGATGAAATCCCTGAATTTCTTGCAATAGCTCGTTGAGGAATGTTGTTTTTAAACTGTTCGACAATCAGCTCACGCATTTGTTCACTAAGTGGTGACCCTCGCCCCATCCTTGTTTGTGAATGACTGAGCATTTCAGGGAAGCTGCTTTTATACCCAATCATGGCACCCACCCTGTTCCCAATTAGCCCGCTCACCTGTGGGATGTTCCAAATAAGTGTTTGATGAGCATTCCTCAACTCTCTCAGTCTTTTTTGCCACTTGTGCCAGCTTTTTTGAAACATGTTGCAGGCATCAAATTCCAAATGAGCTAATATTTGCAAAAAATTACAAAGTTTACCTGTTCGAACATTAAGTAACTTGTCTTTGCAGTGTATTCAATTGAATATAGGTTGAAAAGGATTTGCAAATCATTGTATTCTGTTTTTATTTACGATTTACACAACGTGCCAACTTCACTGGTTTTGGGTTTTGTATATCAAACCCGCTAAATATTAAAATTACCTTGCTTGTGTCAAACTAAGGTGCTTTGGAAAAGTCCCAGGCACACAAAATACCATGATGAGTATGGGAAGAAAAACATGAAAAAGGTGTTTTTAAAATTATTTTTCGCAATATTATCATCAGACAAAATTGTTGGGTCCAGGCAGTCTTCTTAATGTAAATACGTGACTGCTGGTTTATCTCCTAAAAAAATAATGTACTTGCAGTGCTCCTCGATGAACAGCTTCATTTACCATGGAATTCTTGAATTTGGAGCACAGAAACAAACTTCGCTGGCCAACAGCGACCGATATTTGACCCTTTCACAAGCAAAACATACTGTTCTCTTACTCTCAGCCACAGCTAATGAGCGGCCAACACTCTAGCACAAAATGGCTGCTGAGTATCAGTGGTCATCAGGGGCCAGTTTCCACTCCTGACTATTAATGTCAGCATCAGTGAGTGAGAAAAGCACTACTAAATGTAATGATCCACCCATCCCAAAGGAAACAGGGGGTTTGCTGCCCCTTTACCTTTGCCAGATTCTGCCACAGCTCACAAAGATAGTCAAAGACCTGCGCGTGGATCTCCGGGTCTTTGATGGAGTTCACATCTCCCAGAATGCCCAGCATTCGCCTCCACATCACTGTGGCGACGTCAGCATGCCAACCAGTAAGGGAACCCCCAGCCATCACACTGCAGTCCTCGGTTGGAAACTCACTGGTTTCTGAGGAGATTCAAAGCAGATTGTTGTTTAACACCAAGAAGAAAAAGAGTGAGTTTCATCTGCATTTCACAGTAACACAATTTTCCAAGACAGCAATTCCTAAACTGCCAGCTAAATGTGGATCTAAATATCTGCAATTTCAAAGGCAGACGAAGTTTAAAGTTTGTGGTTACACATTGACTAAACAATTACAGCCCTTTAAAAGGGTGTCATAACAGAAATACTAATAGACTTCACTCAAATCCAGCAAAAAATGAAAAGTAGCCCTTACTTTCCCATTTGGCCCGGTTTATCTTCACGGTAGAGACTTTCACCAGGACTATTAGGGATCCCACTCAAGAAACTTTTTTTTTTTTTATTTTTTTTTTTTTTAAAGATTATTTTATTGGGAATTTTTCCTTTACTCGACAGCCACACAGTGCAGAGAGACAGGAAAGCCGGGGAGAAGAACGGGGGAAGACACGCAGCAAACGACCTGTGTCGGAATCGAACCCAGGACGCCGCGGGAAGGACACAGCCCCCACGGTACGCGCGCCTAGACCGATGAGCCACTGGGGCGCCCCCCCCTCAAGAAAGTTTAACTAATTCTTCAAAATTATGTTACAAAATAACATTTTTTATTTTTACAGGGTTGAATTTTCTCGCAATATTCTCCATTCAAAAAAAAAAAAAAAATTCAGAACCACAAACTGCACTTTCGTAGGCATGAAGAGCACACAACAGCAATAAAATGAAAACAGAAATATAAACCACATAGAGAAAAATCACATAATTTTCTGTTCGCTATGGCATTACACAGCTCCGGCGCCATTCTGTGTTCCCCATTAGCCGCTCTGAGGGTCGCAGCTCAAGAACACAGGAAATGCCTGTTATCAGTGGGGTGTAATGGGCTGCCATTCAAATGCACCTCTAGGTGTTGGATGAATCTGGCATTTACTTGAAGGGTGACAGATCTCCACAAAGATCCTACTAATGAATATCACACAAGTACCAGAGAATCATGGATTCAAAATGATAAATTACATTGATAAAAAGTAGCAATTAAAATGCAATTCTGTCAAAGATTCTAGAATTTTCTTGAAGGAAGACATGTCCTACAAATGAATAGCACAGAAGGTTTGATATCGGAACATTCTAAGTAAATCATAAATCTTTAAACACTAAACATGGCATATTCATCAGCTGAATCCATCTAGTTTAAGTCTGCATAGAGAGAAAGCTCATCTGGCGAAATAAAAGGTGCAAAACCTCCCCATTCACACAGTGAAGAGACTGAATTTTCCCTAAAAATCAAGTAAGAAAAAGCTCCGCACATTTTCCTCTCAGTTTAAGTACCTTAATCATAAAATAAAAGTAACCATCAATCTGAAAGCTGTGAGAATATAAGGCAGGCCAGTGTGCGCAGAGTGGCTCCGTGCATGCACTGAATACTTAATCCCTCACTTACGGTTATTGCAATTCCCTATCAAGGACTGACTGTGCAGGACAATGAAGCTTGGTTGACAGTTGATAATGTGAAAATAGGATGCACACTCTGGAACACATGCACAGAATGACACAGGCAGTTATCAGAACATAACTGGCGCAATAAACTTGTCCACTAAGACAAGAAATCACGAGAATACTGCGATCAGTAGAGCCCAGAGCTCTGCCAGGTGCATCCATTGTCCCTAGTGGAAATAAGACTCCAAACTGAAGCAGTTGTTGATCGCTTGTGATCTTCTTAACAGCTGGTTAAGAAGAGTGAGGAGCCAGCAGTCAATAGAGGCATGAAAAGAACAGTACAATTAAAAGGCTTTTCAAAAACAAGGCCACTGCTGTTGCCCCCTGACAGCAAAGGAGATACAGGTTGAACCCCAAGCGAAAGCTCCCCAAAAATAAAGTTAAACTATAGTTATTTCCCCAGACAGCCTTATAACACTAGACAGTCTGGTCGTCTGCGACTGCATGGGTGTAGCCACCGAAAGCCCGCTTCACCAGCCTGTACTGCATCCACAAGGAAATTTTTCAGCACAAATTTGCGCATTATTCGGCCAATACTATCGCCATGGCAACCAAATCGATAGGTGTCATAACTTAAGTAAAACACGTGTCCATATCAAATATGAGAGTATTTGGTCAAAAATTACAGCCTGTACAGCCCACACAAAGAAGTGTCAATGAAGACGGCAGGGACGGAGACGACAAGGATGATTCCATAGAAGACGAAGTCGGGCTATAATTATGACAAACTGAACCCAATCTTATATAAGCTCAGACTGTCGACATTTATTCATTAATAATGAAAAATACAAACTATTCAATGAAGTCAGTAATAAAGTGAACTATGTAACTTATTATAGACCTGATTTTTCTTAACACAAGTGAGAATAAGCTGTATGAACTACTGCGGAGGAAGTGTACGTTCCAAGTTAAGCTGAAATTCATTTTGAAGATACAAATGAGGATAAAGAAAAATTACACAGTGAAAAACTGCACTCTTGAGGGAACCTGTGTGCAATTTTGGATAAAAATTCCTCGTACAAGTTTTATGGAAATGGCAGTAAAAACTTAGTAGAAATTCAAGATGGAAGCATGGTGGCAATTTTGAATACACAAACGAGGCAAAAATACGGGGGGCACAAAATACATCCAAGATGGAACTGGCATACCAAATTTGTCAAAGATCCCCGCAGAAGTTTCACAGGAATAGGCCAAACAAATTATTTAAACGTAGTGACCTCGCAGCCATTTAGGGAATGCTTATCATGGTGCACGTTTACACCTTAAGAGAGAACCTGCATGCAAAATTCTAGAAAGATATATCAGCAGTTTCACTGGAAAAGTGATAAAACCTTTATAGTCAAAATTCAAGATGGGGGCCTGGCAACAATTGTGAATATGCAATTAAGGCAAAAAATTACAAGGAGCACAACTAAATGGTAGTGGGAACCAGAATGCACAAGTTGAAGAAACACTTGGTAATTTTGTTGGAATAGCAATAACAAATTCATACAACTTGGCAACCTGTGGCCATTCTTACAAGGCAGGAGGTGAAAAACCACATGTTGCACAAGTACACCTTATGGGATTTGAAGAAACAATTTTAAAAAGATACACCAAGCAGTTTCATGGATAAAGTGATAAACTTCAGAGTCAAAATTGAGGATGGAGGCGAGGTAGGCATTTTAAATATTCAAATAAGGCATAAAATTACGTGGCGCGCAACTTGACCTTAAGCGAGATGTGTATGAAGAATTTGTGGAAGATCCACTCAAGCAGTTTACCTTCACTCTGCAAGGCCCCATAAAAAACTACAGGTATCGTAGCCGCATAATTTTTTAAATTATTTTTTTCAATATTTTCAGTATGGAAAAAAAGGGCAATCAACGTAATTCTCTTTGCTAGTAGCCTAATTGTACCCATAAATGGACACCTAAGCTGTTTATCTTGAAAATGCATGTTCTTGTGTCGTTCTCAGTTGAGTACCAGAAAATAGATGGGTCGAGAACGCACGAGTAAACTCTGTATAAAAATATTTTTACTAAAAAATAAATTTTAAAAATCCACCCACAAGCATCGCGTTTTTCAGATTGAAAGGATGATAAACTACTTTTTTATAGGGCCTAACTGAAAATATTAATAAATCCACACCAGGCTAATTGAGCATGTTCGCGACACCATTCAAAAGTATGGAATAATGTTGTTAAGCTTCTGCTGTGTTTAATTTGATGGGAATTGCTTCTTTAATTCCAGGTTAGCATGACGGCATGGCTACTAAACGAAGAGGTGAAAATAATTGCTGCTCTTAGCAAATCAGAGTAATTGCTGCATTGAATGGGACTTTGTAATTACATAAGCAGATTGAATATAAAAATCGCCTATTTCACTCATTTACAGTCAGTAATTAACGACACTAATTCATGTCTTGGCAATATTTCTAAATGAAATTAATGCACCATTGCATGAAAGCGCCTATTTCTACCGAACCCAAGAAAATTCCTCAGAGACTGCAGACTTTCCAGTGGTACTGAGCAGTGTGCATGTGCAGTATCGGCAGTATACCCAGGTCATCAGGAGTCTGCAGGACTGAGTGATGCAGTTTCTCATCCAGCTGTAGGTCCTTGTGCTCCATGTGCTCAGCGTTGAGGGTGGCAGGGGAGGGGGTCTGGGAGCGTGAGCCCCCCAACGAGTGAGCTGGGGAGGCACTCTCTGAACCTGGGGGGGGGACATGGCAGCCTGAAGTTACAGACACTACCACAGGGGGCAATGACGTGCCACTACAAACATATACAGACATGCATAAGGACAAACACAAGCACACATACACACACTCCGGGTTCTCCGAGTACTCCAGTTTCCCCCACCTGGAAAAACATGCATTAAAGGAGCACTCCTACCAGTACCCCTGACCGAGGAACTGGTTTTAGAACTGGAGTTGGCCCCTGGGCGCTGACTTTGTCGCTGCCCACTGCTCCTAACTATAGTATGGGTCAACTACAGAGGACAAATTACCCCGCGGGGTTCAATAAAGTGCATCTCTTTCTCCACACAAGGTCCTGATATTTCTAACACAGCCACAGGGGGCAGTGATGAGCCACTACATGTACATTCAGACAGACTCAAAATTTGCCATGCGAAATTTTGCCATTTATCTTGCAAATGACTCATCATGCACAAAACTTGTCTTTTATTTACGGATAGTGATTATGTGAAGTAATTTATCATCACGTAGGTGTTTGGCTCCTTTTTAAATCATAATGATAACTGAAATAATCCAAACCAAGGCCCTGGTCATAAGTTTGCATACCCTTGAATGTTTGACCTTGATATCTTGATGCAAGGTGACAAACTCAGGTTTAAATTGATATTAAGGGTTAATTTTCCACACCTGTGGCTTTTTAAATTGTAACTCGTGTCTGAATAGTCATTTAGTTTATTAGCTCCCGAGAGGATGCACTGATCTGACCAGACACTGAGGAGCGGAAAAGAACTGCCTCGGGACCTTCGTAACAAGGGAGTTCGACTTCTTAAAGAAGGGAAAAGACATAAAAAGATATCCACAGACTTGACAATCCCAGTCAGTACTGTTCAATCCATGATTAAGAGGAGGAAAGTTAGGGGATATGTTGATACCAAGCAAAGGTCAGGTAGGCCAAGAAAGATTTCAGCCCAAACTGCCAGGAGAATTGTTTGGGACATAAATAAAAATCCACAAGCTACCTCAAGAGAAATACAGGATGCTCTGGAAAAAGATGGTGTTCTTGTTTCAAGGAGCCCAATATGGAGGTACTCAAACAAAAATGAGCAGCACGGTTGAATTGTGAGAAGGAAGCCATTATTGCACCAATCCCACAAAAAAGCCCGCCTAAAATAAGCCAGATAACACCTTGACACACCTAACAACTTCTAGAATACTGTCATTTGGAGTAACACGACCAAAATATAACTTTATGGTCACAACCATAGGCGCTATGTTTGAAGAGCAGTCAACAAGGACCATGGTGAAAAATATCCCATTCCCACCGTAAATCATGGTGGTGGCTCTCTGATGTTTTGGCAGTACGTTAGCTCTAAAGGCACAGGGAATCTCCTGAAAATTGATTAGGGGTGGAACGGTTCACAAAATTCTCAGTTCGGTTCATATCACGGTTTTGGTGTCACGGTTTTCGTTTCGGTATGTTTTTTTGTACTGCATGAAGGGAGGCATTGTCAGTTTCGACATGCTTTGCATTTATTTGGCAAAAAAAAGTTCAGGACAAACAAAATTCTGACTAAGAACACGAGGAACATAAACACTTGACACATGACACACATAGTCAAAAAAAAAAAAAAATCAGAAAATAGGTTTCAAGTGTCACTTGAACAAAAATACAGCATTACCACCACCTATTGGACGTGTTGTGCATGTTCAGCACAAAAAGACTGAACTGACGGGGTGAATTTTGCCTACTTTGTCTTGTCCACTCGCCATTTCAAAAACGCTGCACTTCACACTCGACACTCATCCACGCCAACTGATATGTTTTACTTTCATTTTCGAGGATGCCATGAACCGAACAATACATCCATGCCCCGAACCGTGACTAGTGAGCCCAACGGTTTGGATTTTTCACTTGAACCGTTCCATCCCTAAAATTGATGGCAAGATGAATGCAGTATGTCATCAGAAAATTCTGGCAGATAATTTGCATTCTTCAGCACAAAAGCTGCGCATGGGACGCGCTTGGACTTTCCAGCATAACAATGATCCAAAGCACATGCAAAAACGCATGCAGTTACCAACTCCGTCACAGGGGGCAGGGATGAGTCACTGCACACATACATACACGCTCGCGCACACGCACACACACACACACACACACACACATGCAGATGCGCGCCCACACACACAAATGAGCTCCGAACAGACACAGCCACATACAGGCGCACTCATACACCAAACTACCCACAGGCACAATCAAATAAAAAAAAATCCTCACACAAACCTGCACACTCAAATCCACAAAAACTCACTGAAAACTGTCACACACAAACCAAGATAAACTCAAACCTAAACACAAACCTACACCCAAACCCCTGCACACACTCACTCACACAGGCTCATAAGCACTCCACTGACCAGCAATGGTGACTGTATCAGCAGAGAGGCCCTGCTGGCTGAGGCTGCTGGTCTCAGAGTCAATGTGCAAGGTAGTGAGGCTTGCCAGCTCCTGCTCATCTGCACTCTGGTGTTGCTGATGTTGCTGGGGTAACGCTACCCCCTCCAGGTCAGTGGAGCTCACTGCACACGCCTCAGGCCCAAAGTGGAAATCTACAGAAACACAGTGCAGTACCACAGGGTTAGACATGCATACCTCCAGCTCAAAGTGGAAATCAACAAGAACACCATAAAGTCGAAAAGGGTTACACATTAGTGTTCAAAAAGGTTGGGTAAAGGCCGATTCGCCGCCTGGCGAATAGAAGTTATTGTTCACTTGCCAACAAAACAAGCCCCTTCCGCCAGTTGCAGTTTCATGTCATTATCTAGTTACAGAATCATCTGGTAACTTCGAAGCAATATTGCTGCCACCCATATTGAGATTCTTGAAATTCTTCTGGAGCGACGAAAAGGATAATAGGGCTTCAGTGCTTCCAACCTAGTAAAGGTCGTTAAATTTTTCAGCTATTAAAAAACGAGAATAGTTTTAGTAACAAAAGCACATTCTACAGTGAAGAAAGATATGTTTTGTATGACTCCAACTCAAAACAATCCTTGTAATTAAGCATATAAAAATACCAAAGTTGTTTCATTACATTAATTTTCTAAACCATTTACCACATGAAAAGTTTAAGATAAGCCATATTATGCTCTATAATCATGCGTCCCTGCAAAGCTCCTGTGAAAATGCTGTAAAACAAAATAGAGTGGGCAGGAGATTGGATTATTGGCTCATTTATGGAAAATTAAACTACCACTGAGGTGAGTGCTTGGGAGAGACTTGCTGCTTCCCTACGGGCGATAAACAGTGGGGTGCAAAAATTTGGGCACCCCTGGTTTAAATGTCTGTTACAATTAATCTCCAAGCGATTGAAAGCAAACCTGAACATTAAATGCAACAAAGTTAAACATGACACCTTTCTGCAAATTTAAAAGTAAGGTTTCTTTTTGGGCTGGGCCGAGCAATGGCCCGGCCCCTATAAACGCGAATGTCGCTGAGTGAGTATCTGACTGACTGGCTGACTGGCTGCCTGAGTGATCAAGTTCAACAACTGGCTGGCTGGCAAGGAAGAAGTTCAGCGATTGGTCGGCCGTCGAGGAAGAACTTAAATGATTGGTTGGCCGATGATTGGCTGGCTGGCTGTTCAGCGATTGGTCAGCCGGCGGGGAAGAACTTCAACGATTGGTTGGCCGACGATTGGCTGGCTGGCTGGCCGGGCGTTGACCTCACTCGGATTACTGGTACAAGGGCGCGGGATTGTATTTACTGGTACGAGGGCACGGGAAGCCCCCCCTCCCTTTGCAGCCCTTCCCGGTGGCGGCTGCAGGCTTATAGAATTCTCAATGTAACGAACAGTAACTTAGTTACTAAACAGTAAAAATTAAGACATAAAAATAAAAACATGAATTGGGTTAAAACTGTTTCGTACAATCTATGTCTAAAACCTCTGTTTAAAAAATCTGGGTTGAAATATTTTTACATTTTTAATTATGTATTGAGGGAATGCTTTCTCAAGGAAGCGGAAGGCGCTGACACAAACGCAGTGGGAAGCAAAAACTGTGAACAGCATAAAGCAAAGAGGGATACCTGTTTTTCTGTACCAAAGAATATTTCAAATAAAACTAAAGTAACGGATACAAACACTTACGTTACTCGTGGACGCAAGGACAGTGATGAAAATAACATTACAGATGATAGAAGCAACAATACTATCACCACAATAGCTTGCACCGAGCACCAGTTAGCTTGTCGCGCCGGTGAAAATTTAGGATTTTGTCCGAGGATTATTTGTTTATTTTTGGGACTGCAGACCTCAAGTAGCTCATAAAACGGCATAGCTAGGCTTATAAAGTCACGTCCTCCTGCGCCGATGTTCCACAGGGTGCGAAAGGAAGATGTTTCTGTTTTAAATGTAAAAAATGCTGAAATGGGAGATGGGATTAAGAGAAAGGGAAAGAATTACGTATCACACCTTTACTTTTTCGGGTTTTTACTCGCCAGAACGATTTTAGAAGGGGCCGCCCTATTAGGAGGGAGAACTGAGGTTTATAATTTGACATTAATATTTAATATTCAAGCCGGACGGGCTACACCTGAACCGGAGGGGCACCTTTGCACTGGGTCAGCGTATGTTGAGGGTAGCACAGAATTATTAAAACTAGGGACTTGGGGGGCAGGGAGGTTAGAGAGTGTTATACAGAGGGGAATGCAGACTGCCCTGATGGAAGCTGACAGCGTTACATGCACTATTGATGATATATTTTTAAAGCAACAAAGCGTAGTGAGGGGCTTGGAGCAGCGGGCACATGGGAAATCGAAGGGGAAGAGCATTCGTGATAACCTGAAATGTTTTTATCTAAATGCAAGAAGCATAAAAAATTAATTTCCAGAACTTGAGGCCGTTATGATTAGTGAGGGCTATGACATAGTTGGGATGACAGAGACATGGCTTAGTGAAGAGGATGGAGATCAATATAATATAGAAGCTTATAAGCTCTTTAGGAAGGATAGATGCAATAGGCGAGGAGGGGGTGTAGCACTCTATGTGAACGAGAACATAAATGTGCAGGAAATTCCTGAAATTGAACATTCCTTGCCCTGTGAAGATATCTGGGTCAGGCTCATTGGCAAACATGAGACTGGTTTAAACATAGGAGTATGCTATCGACCGCCAGCTTTGGACAGTATTGTCAGTGAAATGCTCTTTAAGTTTGTAGACGAGGAGGGACTATTATTATGGGAGACTTAAATTATCCTGGTATCGATTGGGAAATGGTGAAAGGACAGGGTAAGGGGGAGGAAGAATTTCTAGATGTTATAAATGATAATTTTTTGGTGCAGTATGTTAATAAACCTACAAGAGAGAAGGCAATTTTAGACTTAGTGCTCTGTAATGACCCAGACAGAATTAGCAATGCTGAGGTACTGGAGCCACTTGGGACAAGTGATAACTCTACTGTTAATTTTGATGTTTCATAGGAAGTTAAAAAGGTGTCTTCAAAAACAAAAATTTTCAATTTTAGGCGAGCAAACTTTGACAGGATGCGCTCATATCTAAGCAAAATAAAATGGGAGACACTCCTCGACTGTGAGTCTGTAAATGAGACGTGGGAAAGATTTAAGGGGGTTTTACTTGATTCACAATGCAAATTCATTCCAAAGGTGTCCAAAAGTAAGCTGAAAAAGCAGAATCCTCAGTGAATCACCACAGCTATTTGTAGGAGTTTGAGGGGAAAAAAGGAATCTTTATAAGATGTAGATAAAGGATAACAATGAGAACACCGAGGCGGAATACTGTAAAATGCAGGCAGTGGTCAAGAAAGAGCTGAGGAATGCTAGAAGACTGTTTGAAAGACAAATTGCAGAAGGAGCAAAAACTAACCCTAAGCGCTTCTTTCAGTACTTTAGCAGAAAAAGGAAAGTCAAAGAGGAGGTTAAGTGCATAAAGAATAAATATGGATCGCTGCTATATAATAACAAGGATATTGCGGATATCTTAAACAGCTACTTTGTTGAGAATTTTACCTCAGAACGGGTTTTTATTCGACCAGAGGGCATGTCAAATGCTCAAGATTATTTAGCGGAAATTGAGGTTAGGGAAAACGAAGTATTAGACAAGTTGCATAAACTAAAGGCAGATAAGGCGGCGGGTCCTGATGGCTTATATCCTAGAGTGCTCAGGGAAGTTAGTGAGATCATCTTTAAGCCTTTATCCGCCATCTTTAGACGGTCTTTAGAAACTGGAGAAATACCAAATGATTGGAAGCAGGGCAATATAATTTCAATATTTAAGAAAGGGGACCGTACTGTGCCAGGAAATTACAGGCCAGTCAGTTTAACTTGCATTGCATGCAAAATACTGGAATCTATCATAAAAGATGAGCTGGACTTATTTCTTGAACGTAATAATATCTTGAGGGATAGCCAACATGGTTTACGTAAGGGAAGGTCATGCCTGACAAACCTTCTGGAATTTTTTGAGGAGGCCACCAAGACTTATGACCAGAGCAGGGCTTATGACATCATACACTTGGATTTTCAGAAAGCATTTGATACAGCACCGCATAAGAGACTCATTTTTAAAATGAGCTCCATTGGAGTTAAAGAAGGTATTCTGGAGTGGATTCAAAACTGGTTACAGGACAGAACACAAAGAGTGGTGGTCAGTGGTATCTCATCGGAGCTAGGTATGGTGGGGAGTGGCGTCCCCTAGGGATCGGTGTTGGGACCCCTCCTGTTCCTCATCTACATTAAAGGGGACCTATTATGCTGATTCTTCTTTTAATACATATAAGTAATGTTATAATGTTGGATGTCCATACTCAACCTCTGTAAAGTTTCTAAACATAAGATACAGGGGTTTTACCGTAATCCAAGAACGTGATTTCGTAAACGTGATTTCCTCTCTGAACAGCTCATCCCGAGATCTTCACAAGATATGGACAAAACCTGACGTCAGGTTGTGCCGTCCAATTGATACAGACCAAGCCAGAGCCAATCACGGTGCTAAACCTGCCCACACCGGAAACTATTCTAGCAGGCACAAACAACCGCAGATCATACTATGCCTTAGTAGCGTCTACACTTTTGGAAATACAAAAGAAGAACCACAGATCATTTGAGGTGCAGTTTTGTCAGCATCTCTCCCAAAGCTGCTCGTCCGTTTATTCTTGGACGTGAGTAAAAGCACCCATTTCTCTTCCAAAAGACGATACCACCAGAAATCAGTTGGTAGCTTCTTTGTTTGCTGGCGGCAAACAGCCACAGCCAGTTAGCCGTTTGTGCTCAGCATTTCACCAAAGACAGCTTTGTCAATAAAGGATAATTTGACACAGGATAAGCATTTCAGCTGCCTCTCAAACCTGTTAAGCGTTTCAGCTGCTTCTCAAACTTGAAGCAGTTGCATCGATCAAGCGCTCGGAGCCACAAGCTGTAAGTAACAATGTAACAGCAAATAATGGAAGTGAAGCCAACGTGTTACTGGTGGCTAGCAGGACGGCTAACGATAGTTAGCATTAACAACTGGCCTCAAACGCAGGCTTTGTAAAATATCTGAAGATAAAGCCTGGATCGGTCATGACTGTCCGTGACTCACAGACGCAGAAGCTGTAAGTTGCTTTACTGCATAAGCCTACCTAACATAATAGCCTGTTGAATGTGGCTGTAGCATTGCGGTTAACGTAGCCAAGTTACTGTTGCTAATGTTTGTGTCCTAAATATGCAAGAGTACTATCAGGGGAAATTCAACAGAAGGTGTGTGAACATAAACCTCATTTGAAGCTGACTTTTTATACTTGTTTGTAATTTGGATGCTTGGTACAACTGTCCACGGTAATGGAACTTGCTGTCTGTAAGACCTGTATTGCAAGGGTTTGTGTCTGTTGTTATGACCGCTCGGTTACCAGCTACTGCATGTGACTTTGCGTGCTGTGCTACTTAAAAATGCTCCTGGTTCACTTATATGCAGTAATTCTGATTGGTATGCTTGTGTTACTTCGGTAAGCATCAATGTGGCAGTTTCATTATAACGTTGCCTGATTGTAGCCACTACAGTTGAAGCTAACCGGAGAGGTGCTGTATGTGTCTGCAAAGTTGGGCTGAAAAGGCTGCAGTTAGACCAGACGTAGGTTTTGCAGAGCTTGGGATACGCGTTTGGGTTTGTTTACGACTGCTTGTGATTGCTTCACTTATCCATGACAGGGATCAGCCGGATACTTCACCAATATCTGGGCTAGCTCTCAGATGCTACTGTGAAAGCAATCGCAAAACGCACAGGCTATAACGTGTCTGGTATAACAAATGATTTCTCTGCATTGCCGTGGCTTAATTTCATCCCCCTTTAGAAATTGTTCTGGCTAATAAAAAGCCGAAAAAGGCGGAGATTGAATCAGAAATTCTTTCCTGTGTAAGTGATCAATTCGCTAGCTCCACATAAGCAACTGTCAACGCTAACGGAACTTATGGTCTGTAAAACCTGTATTCGGTGATCAGATTAGGTGGATTCGCATCGCAAAATGCAAATCAAATTTCAGCAGTTTTGACAAAATGCTAATCATCGTAACAATCCTTTCGCAAAAAATGCGATTCAAAAAATCCTAATGATATTTCATTGATCCCGACTCACTGGCCTGCGAACTTCCGAGTTCCCGAGCCACATAGCAACAGGAGAAGTTTTCGCGACTTTGCTTGGCTGGAAAATTATGTTTATTTGCATACCAACCAATCAGCTTCTGGGGAGCACATGCATGCGCTAGGGAGGTTTTCTGGTATTGTCATAGTGTCTTGACTGCAGTGTGAGCCATAGCGTATTAAATTAAGTTGCACTTTGGATATAGCCACCTACAGTGCCTGACAAAAGTCTTGTCGCATAAGGACATAGTAACTAAAAATAGCATATAACTTTATTTCAAACCAATCAATTGTTACAATAAATGGTCCATTTTAATGTCAAGGGCTTTCACATTAATAATTTGGTGCAAAATGAAACCGTCGAAAAGTGTTCTGATGTTCACAGCTTGGCTAAGCCCATAACATCTGTTTTTGCTAGGACAAAAGTCTTGTCGTCTCTTCAGATGATGCAACAAATCGCGGATTAGAGTTTAACCAATGACAAATACTGAAATTAACACATTCCCAGATGTGTATAGAAATAACCCCAGCACACCAGACTTTCATATGAGGTGCGACTAGACCTCTGACAACATACCAAAGATTCAACCACAGACCAAAGTGCTGATCATCAAGAGCCTGAAGACTGAGTCTGCTGCTGAGGTGGCAGACATCTTTAATGTATCCAAATGTCAAGTGGAGGGGATGAGAAAAAAGATTTGAAGAAACTGGTGACATTCATGGCAAGCGAGGTCAGACAGACCCCGTATGACAACTGTTTGAAAGGACCGCTTTGTTGCTTCAACTGTACAAGGCTAGCCCTTCTTCAACTACAGCGGCTACATGAGGAAATGTCATCAAAAATCCCGGTATCTACAAGAAGAGTTTGTCAAATTCTCTCTCAAAGTGGTTTTCATAGCCAAATTAGTACACAGAAGTCTGCATTAACTCCTTCAAGCCCACAGCCCTCTACAGAGGGCTGACCAACATATTCCCTTCAACCCCAAATTCCTGTAGGGAAAATTCAAACAATCTGACTAATTGATTGGAACATATCAGGTTACATTTAATGGGATTCCAGAGATAACAGTAAGATACAATGTCCAGATAATGACCAGCCCTCTACAGAGGGCTGTGGGGTTGAAGGGTATAGTGATGCTAGAATATCTGGGGTTGAAAGAGTTAAACAGAAAACAAAAAACCTGCATTGCATTTTCCCAGGCCCACAGCTCGCAGAAAGGATTGATACTGGAAAAGTGGCTGAAAGTTTATTTTTCTGGTGAATCATCCATTGAACTGCATGCCAGTCGCCGTACAAGACCTGTTGGAACCCTCATGGACCCAAGATTCTCCCAGAAAACAATCATGTTTGGTGGAGGAAAAATCATGGTTTGTTGTTATATCCAGCATGGGGGTGTGAGAAAGATCTGCAGAGTGGATGGCAACATCAACAGCCTGAAATATCAAGAAGTTCTTGCTGCCCTCCTTATACTGCTGCTCCTTCTCATTCTTCTGCCTCCATGTCACAGTTCCTAAAAGCGAAGAAGGTGAAGGTACTCCAGGATTGACCAACCCAGTCATCTGACCTGAACATTATTGAGCATTTCAGGGGTAAGATGAAGGAGGAGGCTTGGAAGATGAAACCATAGAATCTTGATGAGCTCTGGGAGTCCTGCAAGACTGCGTTCTATGCCATTCCAGATTATTTCATCATCAAGTTATCTCAGTCATTGCCAAGACGTATGGATGCAGTCCTCCAAGCTCATGGGAGTCATACACAATATTAAGTCTTTTTTCCAAGGCACCATGGCTTTATGTTCTGATATTATAGTGGCATATTTGTGTATTCAAAATAAAGTGTATGTATAATTTCCACATTTTTTTTCAATGCGACAAGACTTTTGTCCAAGCAAAATCTGACCGTTCTGTACAAATTAAATTATAAAACTCAATGAATGACACAAAACTCTATTTTGGTATATTTCGCATAATCTAGAGGGCTTTGTCTTTCATATAAGCCATTTTTGATTCCAATTGATCAACTACAAGTCAGGTTATTATCCCCCGCCACACGAAGTGGCCGGGGGATATTGATTTGACCTCCGTCCGTCCGTCTGCAAGGCGTGTGTGCGTCCCGTCCGTCCGGGGATAAAGGGGAACAACTTTTCACAAGAAATATTCGCGATAGGATCACCAAATTTCCTGTGTAGCTTAAGACCATAAAGACCTTGATCGAGTTCGAAAATGAGACACGCGTGATTATTTTTCCCCAGAGTTATTGCCCTTGATTCACTTTTTTTCACTCTGTTCACGGTATATGTAAAGGGGAACAACTTTTCACGGGAAATATTCCGGATAGGATAACCAAATTTGGTGTGTAGCTTAAGACCATAAACACCTTGATCGAGTTCGAAAATAAGAAGCACACTATTATTTTTCCCACAGTTATTGCCCTTGTGGCACTTCTGGGAGCCTCTGTTCATAGTATCTTTAAAGAAGACATTTTGGCGGGGGATGTTGTTGACCATGTCTACTTGTTATTTGTTGTTCCTACAACTTGGATAAGTGACAAGACTTTTGTCAGGCACTGTAGTTCGCTAGTAAGCTAACTTATGTTAATTAAAGAAAATCTGGTACACATGCATTTTAGCGGACGCACTGCTGCCGAGCCCAGACGCAAATGACAGCCTGGATGACTTTGCATTGTGAGGTGAGTCCCTAACCCTAACCCTAAACCTCAACCTAGAGGGGACCTCCAGATTGACAGTTTCCCTGGAGCAACATTCTACCATGCTGCGGGACTCCTGGAGAAGACAGGTACAGATTCCAAGATCCAGCGAGTAATCCTGTCCTTTGGAATCAACAACAAGGACCAGCACCCAAAGAAGACAGCAATCAAGCAACTACAAACAATGTTGAGAGCTGCGAAAACCACCTTCCCTGCTGCAGAAATCTGGATTCCGCTTATCAATTATTCCACCAACCTGGAACCCCGCCAGAAGTCCAACCTGGAAGAAATTAATGAGCACATACGCCTAAATACGCCACACATCCCGAAACTTCCAGAGGGGGACTTCCGTACCACACAGGACAACATCCATTGGACAGAACGGACAGCCAGCAAGATGTTGGCCCATTGGCGAAGATCCCCATGAACCCAAACACAAACAGGGAGGGGAATAAGAACATCATACTTCTGGCCAGAAACTTCACACCAACACAGGACCAACTAAGTCTTTTGGCCAAGGGTTTATCATTTATATCCACCAAAAACACACACAAAAAAACAAAAAGAAACCCTCAAGGGAGAAACCCAGGAATTCCACAGGAAATTAAAACTGGTGGCCTTCTTTGAGGGATCAGAAAACACACAAAACACACCATTCATTCCAAAGTCCACCTGGGAACCAAGGACCAACCAAGTCCCAGAGGAAATCACACAAATCATCAAAAACAACAACACCCTGATCAAAGCACTGAACCCACAAGATTACAAAGACAAAAACAACCTCAGCAGAGGGGAAAGGCAAGCCCTACACCAACTGGCAAAAAACAAACAAATCATCTTAAAGCCAGCAGATAAGGGGAGTGCAATAGTGATCATGGACAGAACACAATACATACATGAGGCCAACAGACAGCTAAATAACAGAGCACACTACAGAAAATTAACTAGACCCATATATCCAGACACAGCCCAGGAAATACACAACATCATACAAACACTTTTAGAAAACAATTATATCACCAAAAAACAAAGCTTTTATCTCAGAGGAGAGGACAATCCTAGACCTAGGATTTTCTACCTCCTCCCCAAAATACACAAACCACCACAGTCCTGGACCATACCATATGAGGTCCCAGCAGGGAGACCCATTATTTCAGACTGTAACAGTGAGTCCTACATGATCGCTGAATACATAGACTATTTCCTCACCCCATTATCCATAAAACACAACAGCTACATTAAGGACACATACAACTTTATACACAAAATAAAAAACACCAAAATTGCGCAGGAAGCCATCCTGTTCACAATAGACATAGACAGTTTGTGCACAAACATAAACACAGTGGCGGGACTACCAGCTGTAAAAGCCTGGATGGAGAAGTACCCGGACGACAATTGCCCGGACACACCTCTCCTGCAACTCCTAAAAATCAGCCTTACCAAGAACGATTTCGAATTCAACAAGGAGTTCTTCCTACAGATCAGTGGCACGGCTATGGGCAAAAAATTTGCACAAGCATATGCCAACATTTACATGGCACATTGGGAGGAGACTGTTTTTGAAAAATGCCCCAAACTACCAACCAATTACTTTAGATACTTAGATGACATATGGGGAACATAGACACATAGCCTAGAAGACTTCAAAAACTTCATTCATATCCTCAACACACACCACAGAACAATCACAGTTAAATACACCACACATAAAGAACGCATAGACTTTTTGGACACCACCGCATATAAAGGATCCTCATTTACCCAGACACACACATTAGATACAAAGGTATTCTTTAAAGACACAGACAAACACACACTTTAACACAAAACAGTCTCCATCCAAAACACACTTTCAAAGGCCTGATCAAATCACAATTGCTCAGGTACCACAGGATTTGTACGCAAACAACAGATTTTGAGGAGGCTACCCAGAGCCTCTTCAAAGCATTGAAACCCAGGGGATACACTAGATCTTTTCTCAGACAGATCCAGAGGAACTTTTTGACCACAAGACCACAGGATCCGAGGAAAATAATCCCACTCATCACCACCTACTCAGCATTTAGCCAAGCAGCAAACATTAAAATTAAACAGAATCTAAACAGATCCCTACTGAACACTGACATACTCCAGGACTACAGAGTCATCTCAGCGTATAGGAGAGGCAAAAACCTCAAGGACCATCTGGTAAACAGCAAATTACCAGAAATTAACACGGTACATCCACCAGACCCAGTATTTTACAAACAAGCCACAACAATCAGGAACAACACAACAAACACAACATACTTAATCAGACAAACACTCACCCTGAACAAAAAAAACTGCGTATATGTCATTAAGTGTAACCACTGTGACATAAAATATGTAGGAGAGACAGGTAACAAGATCAGGACTAGATCAGCACAACACATATATAACATTAGAAATCATAGTGAGACACACACACCTAGTTGCTCACTTCACCTTCACCATGGACTTGAAGCACTAGAAATATCCGGGCTCCAGACAAAACAACAATTGGACACCGAAGGACAGACGTAGGACAGAAAAACATTGGATCATAAAACTAAACACTTTGTTCCCAAGAGGACTCAACAACCGCACTTAAAACTTTAGCGCAAGAGGGACCAAATTCTTCCTATATAAAGGCTCCAGTACACTGAATGGCCTGTGCAAACATTTCTTTCCCAAGGGGCCCTCATGAGGGGAAACTTGGGAAAGGAAGATTGTTTTCGCAAACCTAACCCTAACCCTAACCCTAAATGTAACCCTAACCCTGGATGACTTTGCGTTGCGAGGTGGAACGCGGAAGTGCATCCGCTAAAATGCATTCTAGCCGAAAATCTTTGTAAATGGTCATCATATTAAGGCGATATGATTTGTTTCTTGCCCCAACTTGTCTAACTTTACCAGCTGTCATAGGCATGTACTTGTCTGAGGTTTCGCGGCAGTTTCGTCCGACCAAACTGAACTTTCACATTTTTGGGACGTTAGCTAATTTGGTAGCCAGTTCAAAAGCAACCGCTTAGGTACAGCTTGCTGGCTAGTGAACCTATGGTACCTATGATGCCTATTGGAGAAGTTTTTATAGCTCTGGGCCCGTATTCACAAAGCATCTTATCTTACCGCTAGGTGTACTCCTAAGTCGCGCAAAAACTTTTTATGTAGGAGTAAAATTTTGAAAGTTATTCACAAAGCCGCTGAGAGCAACTTTTAGTTAAGAAAACTGGTAACTCCTAGACTAGGAGTGGCTCTGAGATAGGTGGGAGTAAATCTCCGTTGCTATGGATGACGTCAATTCTCATGCACGAGTCTTGGGACAATGAGCACGGTGATTGGTTGTTTGGTGACAGGGCGGGCAATTGAAAAAAATATCCCACATACAACCATGGAAGAAAAAATGAGGAAATAGTCCAAGGGGCTGGTTTGTCCCATAAAATAATAGCATGTTGAGCACTCCTGACAATGCACTAAGCGCAGTCCCCACATATCACGGTCTAGGCTAGGGTTTCTCAACGGGGGCGGTACTGCCGCTTGGGGGGCGTTCTAACAATTTCGGGGGGCACTGGGAACCTGAGGGCTGAAAGGGGTGCGTCAAGAATCACCACTACTTAGCTTGTGCAGTGTTCATTATTTGAATGTTTATGTGTAAAATGTTTTTAAACGTTTCAAGTGCAAATAACTTAAGAGCCCATCTACATGGTTTCCCAACTCCTCTACGGAGCTACGATCATGATCTCCATAGTAACGCCCATAAACAAATCCACTTCAGCACTTTTTATTGGAAAATAATGTCAACTAATGTTAGTTAATCCATGTTCGCTAGTTTCTACTAGCGAACTAAACCTGGTTTCTGTCACGTTGGCTAGTAGTCAGGTTGCTAGCTGTAGTAGACATAACACGGGCGGATATATCAAATTATGAGGTGAATTTCAGTCTAGAAATCCCGCGATGGTGCCATTATTGATGTATTATTTTGTATGCAGGAACCACGTCAGCAAGCTGTTTAGGATACAGGTGTATCAGAGCTTCAGGTGACGTCCTAATTTTGAATTATACGTAGTATGGAATTACTGGTAAAGCATTAAAGTTAGTCTCATGATGTTTAGCAAATATAGCCTAACCTTTGAAAGTCAAAATGTCCTGACCAGCTTTGCCTCAGTGGGGAAAATGAAAGAAACAAGTTATCGTAAATCGTAACTCTAACATGATCCAGTCCGATTAAACACTCGGTTTACGGCATGTCCAATAAACAGATAGTCAGTAGTCTGTTTTGAAGTGTTTATTTAGGCTGCAGTCGCGTTACGTTACCGCACAGTAAGATGCTTAATAGACATAAATTGCCAATGATTGCCTAATGATTTTAACATTCTTTAATAATAAAACATTAAACTACAAGAAATGTTCGTCCGCACATCTGACTAAAGCCAAAGGTGCACCAGAGTAAAAAAACTATAATTGCAAAAAGAACTGATTGCAAAAAAAGGCTTTAAAGAAAGCAGTCGCAAGCTTTCCGAAAGCTTGACGACTGAAAAAGCTTAATTAAAAGGCTTTTCTTGCAGTACTCTAAGTGTGCCCTCAGTTCTTTTTTGCAATTAATAATAAGACATACCATTACGTAATGAAGAAACTTATGAATTAGTAAGAGTATTTCAATTGTTCGATATTGCTAACCTCCATAATAAATGTTCAAAACATCAGAAACAGTTGTACACTTGTACTCAAAAATCAAATCAAAAGTATTTGGATGGCAACAAAATTGAAACGGAAGTTTATGTATGTGGCATCTATCTATTAAGATGAAGGAGGCAGTTTGCTTAGCATCATTCAAAAAAAAAAAAAAACAAAAAAAAAAAAAGAAACACTCATTCGGATAATCTCCCTACACAAAAAACGCAGTATCTGCACTCAGATTTGCAAAAATTTTCCAGCGAGTGCGCACGCATTACATATGTCTCCCTACCAATTGTCACATTAAACCTACACCCTTGATGCCTAATGTTACTCACATGACGTGCACATGATTGTTAGCCCGAAAAATACCACACGTTTTCTAAATTTCTTAATACATAGGCCTAATTACTACTAATATTACAATTATATACTATTATAAAATATATAGGCCTTCTATTATTATTACAAACATATACTACATATACAAACATATACATCGCGGTAAGCCGATCAAAGTCATCGAAAATTCTTTCATTGCCATGTGGGTTTAGGGAATTGCAAGTTCGCCGGCCTCTCCCGAAACATGCACAATGATTTCTAATCATTCAAATACATGTTGTTGTGATGTCAAAACGTGACTGAGTTGGAGAGTGCCTTGTATGACTGGATTTTAATGTGTATGGATCATTTCACATCTCTGATTAGGTGCTAAACAACATCATATGTTGTACAGTAAGGTATAGATAAGACAGATGTACTGCAGGTTACAAGTAGTTTTCAGAAATTTCACAGGGAAACGGAAGTGTGCTGCATTAAATGAAGATAGGGTAGTTCAGGGTAAAATTGATGCCTTTTGAAAATGATTTGTTTTGCTTTCAGAGTGGAGTTGTATTTCTCTGTAATCTGTCATTAGGAAAGAATAAAAAAGCTCTTTCATCATTTAAAATCTGAATTACTGTTTTTTTTTTTTGCAAATCATTATTCAAATGTGCTAAACAATTTCTAATCAATTGACATAATGATTAGCAAAAAATGCCAATCAATTCTTTTTCCTTAAACTAATCACTGGTATTATGTTCATAACATGACCGGAACTCTCTCTAGCTGTCACGTACTATCCATAAAGCTGCGTTCACACCGGACGCGAAACGAATTTTTCGCGCGACAGATTACATTCAAGTCAATGCAAAGACAATGCATTGACTTTGAATGTAATCGGTCGCGTGAAAAATTCGCTTCGCGTCCGATATGAAAGCGGCTTAACGCGCCCATAACGCGTGTATTTGCGTCTTTGCATTGACTTTTAATGTTTTTTTAATGTTTTAATTTTCCGTGAGCAAATGCAGGTCATTCCGGTGCGATAAGTAAACCATTACCACGGACAATTTCCGAAAAGGCCGTTTAGCCTGGAGCTTTCGCCCCCGTCATTTACCAGCGCAGAAGCTGTTCGTTACTCCACGCTAACGACACACCACAGTTATGCACACAAACCAGCAGGTCCTTATAATACGCACCTAAGCAGTCCATACATTGTTTGTCCACTTTTTTCTGCTCCTCACTGTCCATGTTTCCCTCTAAACTCAGACCCACCGGATTTTTACGGTCTCCGGTCAACACTTGGGTATGTCGACTCGTTCTACAAATGTGTCTGTATGGGGTGGATTCTAGCTTTCCCTCAATCCTAGCTATAGAGTAGAAACACTGGTGTACTCACCACAGTAGCCGTAGGTAGATAGCAAATTCGAGCTTGAGCTGCCAGACTTTCGCACTGCGTCCTCCACTATCGCCGCTGCATTTATTAGAACAAGCTCATTTCATTAGATCTATACACATGTAACGCATTTGATTGCGGAATTTCCCCGCCGATTCCTAAGCTCAGATGGCAGACGCGTCTCACGTTTCACACTAGGGAGGCGGACCAGGAAAACCGTATTCTGCCGAGTCCCGCCCAGCTCCGCCCTCCACAGAGCTGGCCAATCAGAAGAAAGTGGGCACACGGAGAGGGGGGGCCATAGCGGAAGAGCCACCCAAACGAGGCGTTTCAGGCAGAGAGTACAATGGACTACAAATGGGGTTTTTTGAGGATGGCAGTATGAGCTAAATAAGGACCCTTTTTTGGACTTTGAACGATCAAGGGGAGTCCAAGATCAAAATATAAACTTGGAAATGTAGCATAATAGGTCCCCTTTAATGACCTTGATAGAAATATTGAGAGCAAATTAGTTAAATTTGTGGATGATACTAAATTGGGAGGTTTGGCAAATAGTTTAGAGTCCACTAAAGTGATTCAAGATGATTTGGATAGAATCCAGAATTGGGCAGAAATGTGGCAAATGAAATTTAATGTAGCGAAATGTGAAGTTGTACATATAGGTAATAAAAACATTAGACAGGATTACTTCATGGGAGGTTTAAAACTGGAATGTGCTCCACACGAAAAAGATCTGGGAGAGATTGTTGACCAAACCAAACCAAAAAAGCCAATCGGATGCTGGGATACATTACCAAAAGAATTGAGTACAAATCCAAGGAGGTGATGCTTCTTTTGTACAACACATTCGTCAGACCACATCTGGAGTATTGTGCACAGTTCTAGGGACCGTACTTTAAGAAAGATATAGAGGCTCTAGAAGAAGTTCAGAGAAGAGCCACTAAGCTAATTCCGGGTATAAAAGATGAAAGCTATGAGAAGAGGCTGAAGATCCTTAATCTCTTTAGCCTTAGGAAAAGGAGACTTGCGGGTGATCTGATTGAGGTCTTTAAATATGTTAAAGGGATTAACAAAGCGAATTATGTAGGTTTCCTTCGACCAAGTTTTGTTAGTAGAACTCGGGGTCACAAATGGAGGTTGACCAAGGGTAAATTTTGCACTGATATTCGGAAATATTTCTTCACCCAAAGAGTAATTTCGATGTGGAATAGCTTGCCTGACCATATTATTGAGGCAGAGACCTTGGAAGTTTTCAAGAGCAGGCTTGACTTAAAGCTAGATACCATTGAGTCATTGAGTATCTGAAGTGATATATTCACAATAGTATAAAGAAACTGGCGAGCCTAGTTGGGCTGAACGGCCTGTTCTCGCCATTCATGTTATGAAATGTCGTCAATGCATATGCTGCGCATGCCCTAGCAACCCGGTGTGTAATCGGTAACATGGCTGGTGCCCATATATGCTATTACCACTTGTTGAGGCACTAGAAATTAAACAACATTTTCTTGACTGGACGTAAGCTTCACGATTATATTGAGGGCTGACTGCAATAAACGGTTATGTTCAATATGTAACATCTGGACATAACGGTTTATTGCAGTCAGCCCTTGATATATATCCGAATGTTTCTCTGGGTACCCAAATATGAAGGGAAGCCGGAAAAGTACTCATTTCATTCAGTATTGGTAGAGCTTGAAAATGGAATTCTTTCGAGAGAAGATTTTGTATTAGTGAATTACTTGCACACGTGTCATCCCTACAATACTGCGTGTCTTACTTGTGCATTTTCAATGTAGCCTATCGACGGTTTCTTGGTCATTTCCTTGTCACTATGACTATAGCTGGACCATTTACGTACATGGTAGAAGTGGCGCCGGCACTATTATGTTTTAGTATGATCAAGAATACCAGTATGATGCCCCGACTGGTTTCCAAATTAACTTATTCCCTCGCGCGTTCATGAGTTGGTTCGCTTGAAGGGAAGCAGTTGTGGGAAAGTACCGCTTAAAATAAGTTTGGCAAAGAAAAAATTTTTAGCTTTGGACACACGCAAAAGAAGTGTGGGCAATGGAGAAATGTGCATTTTGGCCACACTTATAAGAGCGTCTAACGCGAATTTCGATCAATTTTTGTGCTTGAACGCGCTTAAATAAGTTAGTCACTCCGTATTTTCTTCTAATGAACAGCAAAAGGTGGATTAAATATTTATATAGCGGATGCATATGCTGCGCTTGCCCTAGCTAGCATCCAGGTCTTTTGAAAAGTTCCATTCGACTTTGTTGCATTATGAGCACAATCCCACCATTATTATGCTAATCTTCTTTCAGATAGATTAGTTCGGTTTGTTTCAGTCCTCCATGCTTGTTTTCTCTGGTACCGGTTGCGCGATTCCATAGAGATAGAGGAATGTAACCAGGGCTGTAAATTGGTCCGTGCGATGAATGAACGAACTGTTGTAGCACCGGTGCGATGAGACAGCGGCGTTGTGTGTGCGCGAGAGCGAGAGAGCGCGACGTGAAACAATGCCACCTCGCTAATGTACTTGGTAGTTGTAGTCTGTCATATGATTAAGAGACACGATCCCACCTGCCTATCCAACATCATTTCCCACAATTCCTCCGCCTTCATCGCCTTTCAGTTTCCGCTATATTCATTTAGTAGCGGCGCCCCGCCGCTGCCATATTATTCCCGCCACTACTTCAGAATGGGATTTTTTCCTCCTTTTTTTTTTACTCCGAGTTGCAGTCAACGAATGGCTACCGCTCTGCCTACGAGCGCGAGCGAATGGAATACTACCAGAATGTCAAACACTCCTGATGTCATGACAACCACTACAGTGCGAGCACTTTCTTATCATTTTACAGAATTTTCGAATGAGGTTAGACTACCTCACGTTAACGTTACTGGAGCTGAAAAACAAGAAAAAAGGTATACGTTATTATAGATAGATAACGTTAAAATAGATTGAACTTAATCACATAGCTGTAGTACTAGATAAAAAAAAAACCGCTCTTCATTTCGTCACGCTGTCAATATGTAGCTAAACTGAATACCAAGTATAAGTGTAATGGAGTTAGCGCAATGCTAGGATCCCTGTGAATTAACCAACGTTTCCATTACGGCGCTGACGGAAGTTACGTTTGTATCCTATTAAATTATGCTATTCTGTTATGTGATAAACACAATCTTATTGTCTTGGAAATACCACAAGAAAGTTATGAAGCCAGCGGAGAAAATTTTACGTATGTTGCGAGTTTGAACTTTCATATGACACGTCCACTCTATAAGAAGAGTCTCAATGCCACTGACGTTACAGTAAATGAGCATTGGCAATGTATTCTCCATGAGTGCATTGAGTTACACGGACTTCAGTATCCCGGATATGGTCGGGTTTTTGGAGAATCCCGTTTTTGCGTTTGTGCGTGTGAACACCATATCCTTATTTTAGAAACCAGGATAAATAAATAAATAAATTTATGCACAAATATATTTAAAAAAAAAAATGTAAAAATAAATATTTTATAGTATATGTACAAATAAATATGTTATAATATATGTACAAATCTATATTATAAAATGCATAAAAAATGTTATAATACACAAATAAGTATTTGTACATATATATAATATAAATGGTATTGATAAATATTTTCTAAAGCTTGATTTGCAGTGAAGTGTCTTTTTTAAACTTTTTTAATTGCTGATTGATATGCACACAGGCACACCATCCAGGGTACAAAATTTAAAAAAAAAAACAAAAACCTTTGCCCCCGCAGCTGAAAAAAATCCCAGAGGAAACACTTCAAAATGCGTTCAGCTGGGCTCGCTCAGTTTGATGAAAGTGATAACAGAACATGAAAAAATACATTACAGTTTTGAATAAAATCGGTTTCAAACGGGCCCACGAGGAGGAATCCGACACAAAGTTACAAGCACAAACTGACGACGACGAAGACGCAAGTAACATAAATACGAACGCAAAAGGGTAAGTATACAGTACTTTACAACCCGGAATGGAAAAAAGATTTTCCTTGGCTCCTTTTCAATGAGAGAGATCAGTTGTTGTTCCGTAAATGGTGCACGGAGGCTCCAGAAAAAAGTGATAATCCATATGTTTTAGGAAACAAAATTTTGAAGAGGGATAACATCTAATAAGAGGCTCTTAATATTTCTGTGAGTTATGTGCCTGCATTATATTTGAAGTGTACGTTGTTTGTGTCAAGACTGCTTGACAAGTTCTGGAAATTACTTTAAATTGTATGAATTTAAAGAATTCCGAGACCTTGAAAGTACTTCAATTTACAAAGAGGTTATTAATATTTTATATGTCTTTAAATGATAAACTGCCCTACTTGTGGTTGATTTTAGAGATGTAACAGATGCTTTCACTGTGCTACAAGTTTTTGTCTTGTGCTACAAGACTATGAACCTCTGTAGCACCAGTGCTATGAGCAGAAAAAGTTAACGTATAGCCCTGGTAACACATCGTACCTATCTTGGGTGAAAGAATCATAACAATGGTCGGAGCGTGTTTTTAATTTCCATATTCAATCTCACAACCGATAAGACAGTTAACAAGCATGGAAGACCGTTACGGTTGCGAGACTGAATAGGGAAACACGTAAAAACTTGCACTTCATATAATTGCGTGAGCTTTGCCTCAGCGCCCTTTTCTTGGGCACACATTCTCATACAGCACTTGGCGGCCCAGCCATATACTAGGTTGCACCTAGTCTTGTTATTTTAATTTTTCTGAGTTTTTAAATGATGAGAAAGAAAAAAGGGCCCTGTGAAAAAAAAGAAAGGATTATTATTTATTATTTATGGGATGATTATTATTATTTAGGATAATTTTTTGTTACCTTTTAAGAAGATGATTACTAAGGCCCAGAATTAAGCGTCTGACGTATGCAGAAGAAATCCTTGAGAAACCCCAAGCCTATTGGAACAATGTGCTTTGGACTGACGAAACGAAAATTGAACTTTTTGGCCACAACCAAAGAAGGTATGTTTGGAGAAAAAAGGGTGAAGCATTTGTCGAGAACAACACGTTGCCAAACATGGAGGTGGATCCATTATGCTTTGGGGTTGTGTAGCAGCTGGGGGCACAGGCAATATTGTGCGGGTGGATGGAAGAATGGATTCCATCAAATATCAAGACATTCTAGAGGCTAATGTTCAAAGCTCAGTCCAGAAATTGAAGTTGAAGAGACGTTGGGTATTCCAGCAAGACAATGACCCGAAGCATACCTCAAAATCCACCATGAAGGACCTCCAGGAAAGACGGATGAAGGTTTTGGAATGGCCTTCACAGTCCCCAGACTTGAATAAGAGACCTCAAAATGCAGTGCATGCAAAAACGCCGAAGAATAGTACTAAGCTAGAGGTGTTCTGTCAGGAAGAATGGGGAAAAATTCCAAAGACAAGAATTGAAAGACTCTTAGCTGGCTACAGGAAGCGTTTGCAAGCTGTTATAGCTGCCCAAGGAGGAGTTACAAAGTACTAGTTGACAGAGTTGACGTCCCTGGCCATTTTCAAGCTCACGGGAGAAAGAAACTAGAGTGCCAAGGGTCCTGAAGGTTGCCGGCAGTTACAGCCCCAACAGGAGAAAAGTAACTAGCATCAGTCCGCGGATTCAACAGGAAGCCAACACAAATTCTTGAGAAAGCAACACATTGTCTACACGATACTGGCGTTAAAAATCTCCAGCTCGGACATCCGCGAAAAAATTAAACAGAATTTCGGCGGTGATGGCGAATGGTCCCGTACCACTGCGAATCCATTCACGGTTCTTCAAATCAATTCTCTGCGAAAGAAGAGAACTGTTTCATCTGCACACTTCCGCGGGCCAACGCAGCTCAGTGAGAAAGGGGCTTTAGTTACCATTATCGGGCAACTCGACTGAGCGGTCACACTTTTTCATGAGTGACAGACAGCAACATTTTATGTCTCTTTTCTGCCATTTAGCAAAAATGTAATCTTTAAGAAGTCAACATCATGAAATCCGATTGGATTTTTTTCTAACCTGAAGTTTCACTGTTGTCTGCTGTCAATTTGTGAAGTGTGCCACCTTCTCAATTCACTTCTGGTTCTTGCTCTGCTTTCAGACAATGATTTTTTTACACAACACTGCCACCGAGTGGGTCTAATTGGTATTATTCTTTCTATTCCATGATGCTAATCGGAACAAACATCCAAAAACAGACTTTGACCAGTTTTTATTGCCGCAATTGATCGCGAAAGAAGGTCGACCATGCAGTTACAATGCCCAATAAAATTTTAACTAGAGGCACTCGTAGAGTGCAAACCTCTGCTAAGGCAGCACAATCCAAATGTGCATGAGTGGGAGCAAAGTTGAGTTATCGCGTGTGATAGGATTTCAAGATGGCTGCCGTGGCGGCCATATTGTTTCACTGATCGCGGTCAAAATCAATAGGGTCCATCCTTGATGTGATAGCAATCCACCCACAAAATTTCAGACAAATCCGTGCATTACTTTTTGAGTTATCGCGTTTGATAGGATTTCAACTTGGCTGCTGTGGCGGCCATACTGTTTCAGTGATCGCGGTGAAAATCAATAGGGTCCATCCTTAATGTAATAGCAATCCACCCACAAAATTTCAGACAAATCCGTTTATTACTTTTTGAGTTATGTTGTTCACAAACAGACAAACAGGGGCGAAAACATAACCTCCGCCCCAACTTCGTTGGCGGAGGTAATTATACATGGGTTAGTGCCTAATACATACTAATGTCTAAAGACATTATTAAACGAGGAAATAAATTGATTGATTTTGTCACATGACCTTGACCTTGAAGACCAAAGTCAAATCCAATATGGTGTGTTTGATCAGCATACATGATTTGTCATTAGTATCCAATACATAACGAAGATCTAAAGCCAACATTATAGGACTTTTAGGCCATTTTTGTCATTACCAGGACCTTGTTGCCCAAGGTCAAATCCAATATGTCGAAAACAACCAGCATACATGATTTGCTATTAGTGCCCAATACATACCTAAGCTCTAAAAACAAAATTAAACAAATATGGGCCATTTTTGTCATATAACCTTGACCTTGAGGCCCAACATCAAATTTGACTGACTGCCTAAGAATGTTCAGCATACATGGTTTCCTATAGGTGCCCCAAACATACCTGAGCTCTAATTGCCATATTCAGCAAGTTATAGCACATTTTTGCCATTTGATCTTGACGCCCAATGTCATAGTCAACTTGCCGAGAATGTTTGGCTTACATGATTCCCCATAGGTGCCTCACATATACCTCAGCTCTAAATGCCAAATTAAGCTGTTATAACACATTTTTGCCATTTGACCTTCACTTTGAGGCTCAAGGTCAAATTTGAACAACAGAGAATGTTTGGCATACATGATTCCCTATAGGTGCCTCATACATACCTAAGCTCTAAATTCTATATTAAGAGAGTTAGAGCACATTTTTGCCATTTGGCCTTGATCAGGAGGCCCAAGGTCAAATGTGACTGACTCACAATATTCGGCATACCTGATTCCCTAAAAGTGCCTCATACATACCTAAGCTCTAAATTCTATATTAAGAGAGTTATAGCACATTTTTGCCATTTGACCTTGACCTTGACCTTGAGGCCCAAGGTCAAATGTGACTGACTCACAATGTTCGGCATACCTGATTCCCAACAAATACTTCAAACATACTTCAGCTTTAAATGGTATATTAAGAGAGTTATAGCACATTTTTATTGATAAATAGAAATCGAACCTGGTAAGTAGACTGACAGATGCTCGAACGCCAGGCTAACGTTAGGCACTGACTGGTCAAATTATGAAGGCTAATTTTATCTAGCGCAAATAAGCTACCTCTGTAGTCCACCAGTTTTTTGTGCACACGCTATATATGACAGCAGACGATGTAGCGGCCCCGGTGATGATTCTTGGCAGCGACAAATTTGGAGGCATAAAGACCATTGTGGGCTTATATAATATTCTAGGGATTGTTGGCCAATTTGGACCTTGGAAATCGTCATTTCTACCCGCAATTTGGCTCCCCATTCATTTTTTCCCCTCCCAAAATTGTAATTCTGTTTCACCAATGGCGAGTGAATCCCAGACTTTTCAAGCACCAAGTTAGCGACTCTGTGGTCCAACGTTACTTAGTTAAGCAAACCAAGATAGGATTCAAGTTATATAGCTAGCGTGAATTTAAATTAGTCTACTATCTTTGGCTAATATTTGACAGTTTAAGACTTGGTAGCAAGTGAACAAGTTTATCAGTCTTGTTAACGCACACCTGACCTCGCTAACAATGTAGTAAAATAATCAGTAATGTTACTTGCTGATCTAGCACCAGTTAACTCGCGAAATAACATCTATTCACTATTCTCTATTGATTTATAAGAACCAAACACAGCCATCTAAAACAAACTAGCTAGCGAGCTAGCTAAGCCAGCAAACGCGCAAGCTAGCTGGCATAAGTAGCCATATTTGGTGTATGTAAATGCAAGCGAGCTCGCTAGATGATCTTAGCTCGTTTTTTAATGCAAGTAGAGAATGAATCACGGTCTGCCAATCTTTTTTGATTTATTTGCACCAAATGCAACTGGCCAAGTTGCTAGTGCTAGCTGTTTTTGTGCATATAAATGCCACATAAATAATCTCAACTGCTGTTCTCACTGACCTAAGAAGCATACTAATCACTATTCACCATCTTATGTTGATTTCTATACTTTACATGGAAGCGAGCGGTCAGAAGCCAGCTGTGTACTAACTTTGCTTGGTGTCAGGTAATACTTTTTTCCGCAGATAGCCAACGGCAATTTGAGTGACTAATCGGCTTCCGTCGGGTCATGGTTGTGACCGTTTGCTGAAACTGAGGTACCCAACTGGCCCTGAACAAATCACGGGCTACTTGTGCATTTGCAAAAATGGACTATACACTGGACTAAAAAAGCAAAAGCGTTACAGTTTTGACAACCATGAATTTGCAGTAATCACATGCATCTGTATACCCCATTAGCTAATCTTGGAGAAAACCAGCTCTTATTAATTCTAAATCGAGTAATGCCGGAAAGTGTCTGAACCCCATTATAAATTACCATAGGGATTTTACTTTTGATACCATAAGCTAAGGAGCAGTGACATAGTCACCTCAGTACTCTTTGCAAGCTGGATGACTTTACATGACAAAATACGGCAAGGTCTGCTAAACAGAACTGGTCTTGTGACAAAAATTCAAATTTCAGTCATCAGACCCAATTTCACAGACAAAGATAAATATTAATCTTGGACTGACGCAAGTTTGGCACAGAGTCTCCAATCAGAATTGCATTAAGTCAAGGACTAGGCTGAGGCTTTCTCAGTGAAATCAGGCCATCATCTGAAATGCTTCTGCTCCACACCAGACTTAATTTAAGACTATTTATGAATGGTGCTTTAAAAATACTACTCAAGGTGAATTTAATCCATTGCCCCCCCCCAAATCTTATCGTGGATCTCCTGCATTAGAATGATAAGGAAATCTCGGGTGAGGTCATTGGGGCTGCGTACGTACTTTCGAACTTGCAGCCATCGGCCTGGAAGGCGCTGAAGGAGTCGGAGTGGCTGTCGGAGCTGATGACATCGCTGCCACTGGCGCTGGCAGGGGACGCCCACTCAGAGGGCATGCCCGGGTCGTCAATGGGCCGCGTGGCGTTCTGCCGGGACAGGAGCTCGGGCAAATCTTTGGGGATTTCCAGACTCCCTGGGCTGCTGCCACGCCGGGTCATGCCCTGCTGTGGATGGAGGGGAGAAATGGTTCTTCTTATTACTAGATATGGTCAGTTTCACAAGTATTTGGACAGTGAGAACTCTGACAATTCGGAAATTTCTGAAGAACCATAATTCCAACACCGTAGAAAACGGTTGCCGCTTTGGCCATGTACACGTTTAAAGATGTCATTTGAATTTAATTTTTCTCCACAAAAGAGTGGATAATAAAGCTGCAATCTCTAAGATTGACAAGAAAAGTGCACTTCCCTCGAGAATTTGAAAAAGTATAATCTCAAGGTCGCTCCCCCTCCCTCTCCGCTGCAGTACAGTTCCACCTCTAAAGCCCCTCCTCGCAGAGAAAGCTGTCATGAACGCTGAGCACGCAGACTAGTAACCACAGAAACAGAAGAGGCCAGGTATACAACATAATGGCTAAATATTACCTGCTGTTTTGAAATACCAACATTGTCAACAACTAGCTAGCATGCACTCAATGCAGTGCTTAGGCTTTCGATTACTGAATTAGTGTTAGCTAAATAATAGAGCTAACTAAACAGTAAAACACAGTTCAGAACATCTAGCCATGAGGCACAAGCACAGAAAAATATAAGGACAATCTGAAAACCGATAACACTGCCTGGGCAATTCACAAACACATTTTCAGCCACTCAGTAGCTAATTAGACAGTAAAACAAAGCTAACCAGTAGCCTTAGCATTGGAAACAAGCTAACGTTGGCCGGGACTGCAACATGACAGTAATATAAGATAAGGGTTACGAAGTGTTACAGCAACCGAAACCATCTTACCAAAATGCTTACTCTTTTCAGATATAAAATCAAACAAAAATCAAGCAGGTAATTATCGGTCTAGCAGAAATGTTGACGACTCCATCCGCATTTTAAAACATTTCAGGTCCTTAACGAAGCTAGCGAGCTAACTGTCTCCACATTCACTGTTACAGCAGCTTTTTTATAGTTAACGTTGGTATTGTACATTGACTGTATATAAAGATGGACACCTCACAGCTCCCCAAAAGTCAGGCCAAGATGTTTTGATCGGCATCAAGTGGCTGGCAACAGTATAAGTTGTTAGCCCGCCCCCTCCATGTTGGTGGATGGGACATTGGCCTCACTAAGATATTTGAGTACGTGTCAAAAAAGTTTTTTCTGAAGATGGCTTCTGTCATTTTGAGTAGTTCTTACCATGCTGATATATGTTCAATTGTCCTTTTTCTGATAAGTTTTGTTTCATTTATTTAGTTGAAACAACAAAAAGAGAGTGTAAAGTCATGACAGATTAGATTGACAGTTTCTCTTAGAGAAGTCCTCGCCTCTCAATTCACTTCCGGGAACTGTACGGAGCTGGAGTGCAACCATCAAGAAGAGATACAATATAATGTTAACATTGCACATGCATAAGTTGCTAGGTCCCAGTATAACACAATATAACCCATAGTGATTTGCAAGTCTGACAAAAATTGATTGTGGAACGGCCTTTGCTCTGAACATAGCGTCATGTACGGTTTGCAGCAATGCTAGTACTGCAGGAAGGTATACCATGTTAGCTAGCTAGCAAGTTTAGCAACATTTTATGATAGGTCAGCAACAAAAATTAGTGGTAAAAAGCTCTTTACTTTGAACACAGCATAATGTCGCAACTGTTCGCAACAATGTTATGTTCAGAGCAAAGGGCTTTTTACAATCAATTTTCGTTGCGAGCATAAGTGACCCAAAAAAACAAAAAAAAAAAAAAAAAACTGATAGCCATCTACCTAAGGTTAGTAAATCGAGATTCTGAAGGGACATCCTTAGCAAGGTCGCTAGTTAGTTAGAACTAATATTATAACCCATGATAGTAGAGAGTCTCGTCACCCATAGACTCTATTTACCTTATTTTCAAAGGTAAATTCTAAAGTAGGTATGATGATGTTGCGAGCCAGCTACTTATCCATGGACGTTACCGACCAGTTTTTTGCCGGTTTCACCCAAAATAAATCAAATGAAAAAAATTGGCTATTTATTTGTTTAAAGTACTAGGGAAGACCTACACAAAGCCATTTTAATCTTAACGTTATCTTAGTTCTGGAGCTATGATACAAAAAATACATTTGTGACACCTTTCAATTATTATAGAAACTGATGTTTACAGTGTTTTTGTTTATTACCCATATTTATACCTCTATATACTTGTGGGAATGATTTTTGTTTTCACCACCTACAATAGTATTTATCGATACATTTTCACCAAAAATTATAAAGAAGTAATATACTAGAACCCCTTTTAGATGAAAGTCGTGGTGTATAATCATCACTGCATACCACTGTACATCCAAATACGCACATACCAATGGCAAAAAGGAGCCACACAAAATCTCAACCCACTCATCATGAGCTAATCAGAGGTTAGGTGCCTTTCTCAATGACACATGCACACAATCTGCTATGACACGCCAGGCTTGAACCTTCTATGGTCGGGCAGCTGCTAATCGAATTTCTTATCTGATGCCACTTCAAAAACTAATTATTAAAGGCCAGTTTGAAATTGCTGAGATATGGAAAAAGTCAATAATGGCACAATTTCAAAAGAGATTTCACTGGTCCTTTATTATTTTCAATAATGTTACCCCCGCTGGATGACTCGACCTCAAAACTACCCAAAAAAAAAAAAAAAAAACACTTGTAATTTCCCCAAACATTTTCTCAGGCATAGCACAGACCTTGATTGCAGTCCACGTTGCAATACCAAGATTTAGATGAATTCAGAAACTCCCGTTAAGAAGGCCATTACCACAGCCAAGAACTAGACCAGTGAGGGGACTCACGCTCATGTTCCTGGCCCGAAGGCGTTCCTGGATGAACTCGTCCATGGGGTCACTGATGCTGGGGTCACTATTGCATGAGTCAGCAGAGACAGGGCGAATCTTCTGGCTCAGGTCTTCCTTATTGGCTGGTTTCGGACAAACAACAAAATTGAACATTTTCAGACATGCAATTCCATGCACTCCAAAGTCATCAATGCGCACCCAGGCAATCAATGGTTCTCTCACACCAAGAGCTACAAAACACTTAGATTAGATAGTTAGAGGTGACTGCAGCACAAAGGGACTGCGTTGGACCTAAATTACGAAATAAGCTGTAGAATATTACCAATTTGCCATTTACCAAAGATGCTCCTGAGCATATTAACTACACAGTGCCAGTGACCTTTGCAACAACAGCATACAAAATGCACACTTCAAAGTCCTTCATATGTAGCATATTTACATATCATACATTTACAATCTAAATCTTCCAGCTCATGAACTGAGTGGCAAAAAACTGCAGGAAAAAAAAAAATCAAACAAGAGCCCTGAGTACAAATGTAAGTGAGAATGACCAGGAAAATCAACCGTAAAAGAAGCCAACACATAACCGATCACAACCAATAAGCAATGCAGGAGCTACTCACGAGTCATGCAGTCCCAAACACAGATAAATTACCTTGCGTTCTCCAGGGAAAGAAAAGAACAAGAGTAGGCATTAGTTGACTGGTAAACTGCACTTAAAAGGAGACTGGGTGCAGTGAGCATGTTAGAAGAGGGGAGGCCACTGGAAGATGAGAAGTCCATCCCAAAGCAGTGTTAAAAGTTACCAAATGCAGCCTCAGCGCAGCGCTCAGACCCACTACAGAGAGAAACCGATAAGACTAGCAGTTCCACAGCTAGTTCCACCTTCTCCTACCTGGGCGGTTGGTGTTAGTTGCCTCCCTGATATGTTAGATCTAGGGGTTTGCAAACTTTGACCCTTTCCAGGTGGCCCAGTGATAAGCTACTCGGGGGGCAGAGAGAATTTTGGTATGTCAGACTGAGCCAAGTTTCTGAAGAACCCTGAATTGTAATCTTCCAATGGCAGCAGACTGAAAATTTAACTGATAGCTTCCATTCTCCCCAGGTGAAAAAAAAAAAAACAACATAATTTTCATTCACTCTGAATGCCAAACTCAAAGCTAAACTGTTGCTTAACATTTTTGCAAGCTTACGCACTGCTTTCACCCAATCAACCAGTTGAATTTGAAGGTATGTACTGCCCTCTGCTGGGATGTAAAAGGGACACAGTTTATTGACACTCACTGTAATGGCTGGTTCAAAAGATTTCCAACTAAGAAGTGTTTTCGAGAAGAAACCAGGCATTGAGGCAGCAGACAGCTTTCAGTTAGTTACTTGGTCATGAAAGCCCATTCGCATTTATGCAATCAATACGACTAAGAACAATTCACTACTGGCAAGGTGAAAGCATCACATTTGTTGAACACATTCACGGAAATGTGGTGGTATAACAGCGTCGTCCAGCATAACTCTACAGCTGCGTATAAAAGCCTGCGATCCAGGCATGGCAGCACAAGCATGAGATCGGTCGTTTTACCGCCAGAGCAAATGGGATAAACGTCTGGGCGCGTGGAGAGGGCGGGGCTGTCATGTAACTGCTGGAAACCTGCCGTCGTGGCGTTTTCCCCGCGGCTAAACTACGCGTCTCGAAGGTAGAAGGCTTGCAGGAGGCATGAGGTCGCATGCAGCATCCAGACAGAAGGGGGGGGGGAAGCAGAGATTATTTCCCATAAAGCTGCAGGAAAGGGAAAGCCGTCCTGAGGGGGGGCACTCTCTGGACTTTGGCTTTTCTTATTCTGACTAAATTTAAAAAAGAAATACAAAAAAAAATTCAAATCGGCATTCAGCAAAAAACCATACATAAGGGAGGGGGTGAAAAAAAAAAAGGAGACAGGCGCTTTGTTTTTTGAAACGGTCTTTGATTGGGAGCGCCTCTCATTTCTCACCTGGTGCTTTCCTTCCAAAATAGCCCATTACATGAGTGTACAGCTCCCTCAGGGCCGCGTCGGCCGCCATTTTGCTCTGTCGCTGCGGGGACACGTGAGCCTTGGGCTTGGAGAGAGCATGTACGACAGATTTATAAACCCCACCCAGCGCCCCCTGCTGCTGCAGCGCGGTACTGCACCCTGACTCCTGCGACCGGGACCTGGAGCGCGGCCGGATGGCAGAGCGGCTGCGCCGGCAGCGCACGGGGGCCTCCCCCCGCTCGGCTGCTTCCCCACAGGGTCCCTCGGGTTTGGGGAGGGGGTCGGGGTGGCTGCTGGAGGATGGGGCGGAGGGGTGCCCACTACTGCTGCTAAAGTGGCTCAGCTTGCGGAGCCTGGTTTTCCAGTGTGCCTCCTTGGAGTCCAAGGGGTTGTGGAACTGCACCGACTCGGTGGACGGGCGGAAGCTCACGTGGACCCCGCCGTGCCGCTTCTTGCCGCGGGCCAGCCGTGGTTTGAAGCCCCCGTGGGGGCGGGGGGCCTGGACGCGGGGGTCTGCGGACTGCAAAGGGGGGCTCTCCCGGAGAGCGACAACGGTGTCCCTGCCTGCAGAGACCTGCACATCCCCCCCTCCAGCGTCCCCACCGGGCGACGCCTCGCCCCCCGCCCCTGCCCCCTCGACCGGCAGGGCCCCCCAGCGCTCCTGCCCCCCGCACTCCTCCAGGCACTCGTAGAAGCTCTGCTCCGGCTGGCCCAAGCTGTCCTCGTCGGCGGTGGATTCGTTGCTGCCGCCTTCCCCTCCCTGCGGCCCCTCCTCCTCCTCCTCCGCCGTCCCGCGCTTCAGGTACTCCCTGAGCGAGGACAGGAGGTCGTCCCCATCCCCGTCCCCTTCGAAAGGCGGGGGGGCCCCAAGGAGGTGGGAAGAGTGCCCTACCATTTGGCACAGGTGGTCATAAATGCTATCCCCCACCTCCAGGGATGAAGACCTAGAGCCCTCAGCGAGCTCCACGCCTGTGGCGGCGGGGCTGGGGGGTGTGGCTGGGCAACAAGGGGGGGCGGCGGAGGCGTGAGACGGACTGTCGGGGACAGGAAGTGCACCTTTGACCCGCTCAACGATGAAGGGCTCCATGATGTCGGAGGTGCTGCTGCTGCGTGGCAGGTGCTGGTCCTCGCCGGACACGGAAAACACCTCACAGGGTGCCGCCTCTTCGCTCTGGGAGAAGTGGCGGGTCCTCGGCCCCCGAGCCGCCGGGGGATCCTCCAAATCTGACCGAGGGAAGGGGGAAAAAAAAAAAAAAAAACACAGATTGCGATCGTCGAAGGGGTTCCGCACCACCAGAGAACATGAAGGAGGGATTGGGAGGGCAGGTGTGTCAAGAGTCAAAACAACAGCAGAGGCAGGCTCTAATGACTCAAAAGCAAAAACTAACCTCAATACCCAAGCACAAAGTGTCATTCCGCCTTAACAGTAAAAATAAATAACCATTATTTTGACTGCATCAGCACATCAAGCCATAACAGACAGAGGTCAGAGGGTCAGCAACATCAACATGAAGCGCAAGGATGGCATGAGCAAATACAAACCGTCACAAAATTTTTTTCTCAACTGACAGGAAAGATCACAGCACACTGCATGTCACATGCCATTTCAAGCATCCAGTCGCACAACACGAGTTGGCAAAAAACATGTAGATAAAGCTAACGGATGCAATTCCAAACTCATGGAAAATGCTTTAAGGCCGAGAAAACATAGAGAAGCATCGGTGCAGGGACAAACGCAGGTAGGAAATTAAAACAAGAAATCCACAACCGGCCGCATGCACGAGTAGACTGGTGAGCTCTTTTCACCGTTATCCTACCATACATAAGGAAAAAAACAAAAAACACACATCTGGCAAGGAGAGACACTCGTGCAAGGGTGGAACGCAGTTTACAAGGATGTGCCTTCCCGATGCAAAGCGAACACAGCACCATTTTACATTCAAATCCACAAAGCAGGGCCAAAACCAAATGTGGATGGATGAACTTGAGATTGACAAACTGACAGAAAGGATGGAGGAAGGAAGAGGGCAGAGAGCAAGCGAGGGAAGGGAAGAGGGTGCAGAGACGGGGGAGCTGATAAGGTGGGGATAGGGGAGTGCAGATACAAGCATAGTCGGCTCTACCTGACAGTTCGTCAGCTAGGGGAGTGAGGACAGAGTCAGGCAGGAGAGGGTGGAGAGAATGGATCAGGACAGGAGCGCTTTTAGCGCTGCGGATAAAGGCTGAAGACAGGATGCTGTCGCCTGTGGAGCAGCTTCGCAGGGCTTCAGGGGACGAGAGGAGAACAGGACAAGAACACGCACAGGAAGAGAGGAGGAAAGAAAGAAGACGGAAGGGAGGGAAGAGAAGAAGAGAGAGAAAGAGAGTAAGCACTGTGACAGCAAGGCAAAGCGGCGACTGTTAGAAAGGACAGCAGAAAGGAAACAGAGAAGAGGAGGAGGAGTCCGACGTGTGGGTCGTTTGCAGCCCAGGCCCGGTCTGGTCCGGACAGCTTTATTAGAGACTGCATAGGACAAGGATCAAAAGTCAAAGAGCTGGCCAGTGGACAGCATTCAAGACTGAATGAACTTTTTAGTTCCTGCCGCCAAGCAGGCGCGAGAGCTATGGTATCAGGCTCCGTCCTTGCGTGCGTGCGTGCGCCGTCAACACATTTTGCCTTGTATCATTAACTGTTTCAGTTACAGGCTCCCAATTTTCACTGGACATGCATCTCCTAAAAGCCTACAAGTGACGGGCATAAAGGTGACCTTAGCCTATTTTTTCAAGGTCACTGACCAAAAAATATCACCAAAAATTTCGACATTTTCCTTTATCTCATCAACTATTTCAGTTACAGGCTCCTAATTTTTACTGGACATGCATCTCGTAAGGGCCTACAAATGACGTGCCTAAAGGTGACCTTGGCCTATTTTTCAAGGTCACTGGCCGAAAAATATCACGAAAAATGCCAACATTTTGCTTTATCTCATCAACTATTTCAGTTAACGGCTCCTAATTTTTACTGGACATGCATCTCATAAAGGCCTACAAATGACGTGCCTAAAGGTGACCTTGGCCTATTTTTTCAAGGTCACTGGCCTAAACATATCACCAAAAACTTCGACAATTTGCTTTATCTTATGAACATTTCCCGTTACAGGCTCCTAATAAGCTCCCACTGCCCAAGTGGCACAGGAGCTATGGTATTGGGCTCCATCCATGCGTGCGTCCGTCAACAAAAACTTTGACATTTTGTTTATCTTAACGGCGGGAGCTTCTGGGGCCGCCAGTGCCCTATTTAATATGGCCAGAAAGTGAGCATCATAATTTAACTGGATAGTGACACCTTCTTGTTATTCTGGTTCTGCTGGCCGAGTCGATCATCCCCTAAACTCCTAAACTGGGAACCCGTCAACCCTTTAAAGTATTGGATGCCTGCAGCATTTTTGCAGAAAGAACAGTGGATTCTGAGTAATTTCTTAAGCCACATTTCCAAAAATAAAAAAACCATACGTATAAAAAAAAAAAACAAATGCTCCTCCAATGCAGGTATGAATGATTCCTTCGCAGAGTTTAAGTTTACAAATAGTTTTTGTTCAAACTGTAGCCCTTTCAATATTTTTAGCAATTACTCCGTCCAGAGGGGGAAAAGGTACTGTTTAGGAGGTATGCGTTAGTCCTTTTGTCCATCAGTAGTCTACTGCAAAAATGGTTTGCTCAAAATTCACAAAATTACCAGAAAAAGTGTACAATGGTCAAGGCATCACCTGGTTAAATTTTGGACCTAACTGAATCAAGTTCAAAGTCACCAAAAAAAGGAAAACTGTATTTTAATGACAACTTCCTTAATTCTGCCTCAATCAATTTCCAACAGTATTAAAAAACTGCATTTCTCAGTCCTGCTTGCAACCATATGCTGCACGACGGTGCAACGTCATTTGGCACGTATGCGGTAGGGTTCAGGTCGAATGTCAGGGGGGTCCCAGGTTATTGAACACCCAAAGCACTAAAATTTCTCCCTTGGGCTGTGCATGTTGTGCGCGGCACCACTTGTTTTAGGTTTTCTTGCACGTAGTCATTAGCATCACATAGCAGGTAGCTAGCTAAGCCCCCAAACTTTGCACAATTTCTGCTCGATGACCACAGGTATCCCAGCTCTTCAGTATTCATTGTTTCCATTCTTCGCTCTTGTTTATTAGCACATGGTTCTAAAACTAATCAAATACAAAGAAGTGACAACTTCGGTTCAAGCACAACCACAGCACAGCAACAGCTAAAGTAGAACGTATTGGGTGCTCACCCACGGTCTTCTGGCGGACGATGCTCCTGGCCTTCTCGATGCCCGGGGAGCCAGCTGTGGTGGCGCTTCGTTGCCTCATGGGAGCCTGTGCCGGCTGGTCCCGGCTCCAGCCTCTGGAGAAAGACCTGTCCACTGACAGCTTCTGGCCTTCATGAGCTGTCCCTGAAGGACCCAGGAGAAAAAATAAAACCTAAGGGGTCTGTTAAGACAACAAACCAGGCTGGCTCCTCAGCTCGCTACCAAAATATGCAGTCCAGACAATATCGTTCTGACTGAAATTTCACAAGATCCAGAATATGCAACTCAACTCTTTGCCAAGGGGCATCAAACCCCAGTCTTGTAGAACTGCATCTTTCATGTTTTTCAGTCCATCAACAGCTAGTTTAAGCATCATAAGCAAGAAATGAACCAAATACACCTGGGGTTTGGAACCCCGCCCTTGGAGAACCACAGCCCTGCACATTCTAGAAGTCTCTCAGCTTTAACACACTTGATTCAAGTGATTGTAGCTTTCCACGGCCTAGATAATTTGATAGGTGCTTCAAAATGAGGCACTAAAGTGTCTTAAAGAAGAGAGACATCTAACACATGCAGGGCTCTAGCTTACCAGGAGCATGGTTACCCAGCCCTGGTTTATACCAATACTGTCTAACAAAGCACGAAAGCCAGAGACCCTCAAGACCAGGAGGACTTCAGAATTTCTTCTTTATCTGGTAGTTAAATGGTCAAAGAATCACTTTGATTTGCCGGAGAATTAATTCACCCAGTGTCCCCGAAAGAGGGAGTGAGACTGGAATAGTAGCGGAACTTAAATATTGCTTTAATAATCTACAGGAGCAGGCCTCGTGCTGACTGCGTCACCCCCTCACCTTTCCCCTTATGCTTCTTCTGTTTCTGCTCGCTGAGCTTGTCCAGGGGCAGCTCGTTGAGGTCCAGGCTGTAGAGGTTCCGCGCCAGCACCTTGGTGAGCGTTTCCATGGTCAGGGACCACTCTGTGACCAGCTCCTCCCAGCAGGTGAGGGAGGAGAGCACCTGCAGCAGGTCATCCCACAGCTCGCGAGAAATGTACACATTCAGGTTCCCCTTGATCCAGGCCACGATCAGGGTCTGAGAGGGGGCACAACAAGTAACCACTGTCATACACTGTGGGTGAACATGACAAAATATTATTAGCCCCTTTCAAGTCATGCAGCTCGAATCATACCAGTTATGTTTAAAAAAAAATTAAAGTACTTTAAAAAATGTGAATAAAGTGCAAATATTTTTTAATAGCCTTCAGTTCCATGTTTCAAATGTAGTGGAAACATAACACATGAAATTCCAAATTAAAGCATTAACAAATTTGATCAAGTCTGTGTTATTCTTTTACAGGAAGCAAAGAAAAGGAAAATTAATCTGTTCAAAAAAAAAATATAGAGTCGACAATTTTCACTTCAAACTCAAACACTAAATTTAACTCATTTAACTTCAATTTAAATTACTGAACTAACATTCTGTTGCATAACCATTTTTTTTTATAACTGCTGCGTATCTGTGTTGCATCGAGTCAACCAACCTTTGGCACTTAGAAACTGATATTTCAGCCCAGGATGAACAAACTACATTCCACAGTTCCAGTGAATTTTTGGGTTTTGCTTCAGAAACTGCATTTTTTGATGTCTCCCCAGAAGTTTTCAATGGGGCTGAGGTAGGGGCATCGAGCTGGCCACTCCATTACCTCAATCCTGTTTGTCTGGAACCAAGATGTTGCTCGCTTAATCGTGTGTTTGGGGTCGTTGTCTTGTTGAAACACCTACTTCAGGCGCAGATCCTCTTTGGCATATGGCAACATGATCTCTTCAAGTATTTTAATGTTTTCAAACTGATCCATAATCCTTGATATATGATAAATAGGCCCAACACCACCGCATTAAAAACATCCCCATACCATGATTTTTGCACCACCATGCTTCACTGTCTTCGCAGTGTACTGTGGCTTGAATTCAGTACCAGGGGGTCGTCTGACAAACTGTGAATTACCACCAGACCCAAAGAGAATAATTTTACTCTCATCAGTCCACAGAATGTCATGCCATTTCAAATGGCCGGAAGATATGTGTTCCATGACAAATTTTAACCAATTCTGCACATAACGTTTTTTCAACAATGGTGCCTTACAAGGGCTTCTTGCAGATAGCTTAGCTTCAATCAAACGTCCTCTGACTGTAACAGCACTTAGTTAATTTGGCATCATCTCCGATTTTTCTGAAGGTGATGATTGGCTGAATCTTTGCCATTCTCACTATTCTTCAATCCGTTTTAACAGTATTTGCTCGTTTCCTTCCGTGTGTTTCATGTTTTTTGTTGCCGTTTTCAAGCGTTGGAGATAATTTTAGCTGAGCATCCTACAATTTTCTGCACTTCTTTACACGTTTTCCCCTCTCTAATCAACTTTTTAATCATATTACTTTGCTCTTCTGAGCATCGTTTGAAATGGCCCATTTTACTTCGCAATTTAGAAGGAAATAGGATTTTATCATAATGTCCAAAACATCTGCTTCCCTTCTTCATTTATAAAGGACAATTAATGACACCTGTTTCTTAACAGAATGAATGAATTCTCATTAAACTCCACACTGCTATTATTTTGAACATGCCTCTTTCAACAAATGAGTCAACAAATTACTCAGAACAAGTAGTGTGCACATTATGACAGTTGGGTCTGTTGCTTTTCTATTACACTGCTACATCTACAAGTAAATTATTCGCCTCACAGAAATATCACTACTACTAATAACAGTGGATCATCAAGTTATTGATGTTGTGCTGCTACTTTTTTGAAAACAACTGTCAGTTTCTCCTTGATCCAGGCTGCGATCAAGGCTCTGAGCGAATGGACGACAAGTAACCATTGTCATACAGTGTAGGTGAAGATGACAGAATGTCAGAAGTGCTTTTCAAATCATCCTAGCTATACGGTTCTTGTACAACTTGTGGTTCCCATTGATCCAGGCCAAGATCAGGGTCTGAGAGCAGGAATAACAAGTAACAACCGTTATACAAAGTGAGTGATCATGACAAAATGTCACAGCTGCCTTTAGAGTTATGCAGCATGCATGTTCAAGTTCCCTTTGGACCGAGCCATGATCATGGTCTCAGACGGGATGACAAGTAACCCTTGTCATATCACGACTAGAATTATGACAAAACCAGAGCCAAAAACTCCACAAGTCACCAAGTCAGGGTCTGGCATGTCTCTTTGTTCCATCCATGAACTCAGCCAGCTCAGTTTTCAAATTAGTCCAATCTCCAGATGAAACAATAGTCTCAACGAATAACTCAGGTTCATTGGACCAAAAAAAAAAAAATTAGCGTTTTGTGAAATAAGGACCGGTCATTCATGCCAAAATTGTATTTATCTTACTGCCCGTGGCGGTGCTAACGGAAAATTGATTGAATGATTGATTGATTGATTGATTGATTGATTGATTAGTGAGTGATGTTCAAGTCTCATTACAACACTCATTCCTAATCTTCACTTACCCAGGAGTACAAACTGGGGAGGAAATCCACTTTCTGAAATCTGGCTATACACATCTGGATAAAACATTATAAGCTTGTAGTGAGTCATACAAGCTGAGCCAAGGATCGATCGGTGGAGCGACCTTGAACCTAACTACCTGAAAGATGGCTCCGGCCAGTCTGCCAGAGAGTGTCATGGTCTTCTTGCCAGGCGGCATGATGGAGGGCGGCCTTTTCATCACGCAGTCCGTCACCCTTAGCAGCACCAGCAAGATCTGTTCCCTGAAAAACCAAAGCACAGAGCTCATGAGCGGGCAATTACAGTGCAAGCCTGGTCCACAAAAGAACAGATGCAGTATACTGAACTCCATGTTCTAGGATAAACAACAATATACCTGAACCATGCATGACACCACATGATTTCAACAAAGTATTTCACCTCCTTGGACCACGAAGCGAGCTGAATAGTAAAATCAGGTGTTGCAGTGCTATTCAGTAGGCCTGGCTCGAAGTCTAAACCGCATGAGCTCAGGCCCAGCACAGACCAGAGCAAGAAAAAACAGTTCATGTGAGGACAGCATAGTGCAACCTAGTTCTAAAAGTAGACAGGAGCATCATCGAATAGCATGAGCTAGGACACAACAGCAAAAGATGGGCTCTTGCATCCTGGAGCAACAAACATTGGAAGCCAGCACTCTGGGTGGACCTAACATTTGGAACTAGGCCTCCACACAGATCCCATCAGGACAGAAGAGCCGAGGGCTCCAAACCAGACACAGGACAAGCCACAAAAGGATAAAGTGAGGTCAGCCAAACAGACTAGACACCATTCAACCTCCACAGGGACTAAAGCACAACAGAGAGGCACAGGCTATGTGTCCACCCAGATTGCTCAAAAACAGGACAGCTCTGTTCCTAGAGCCTCTATACTCCTACCATGTTTTCTGGTCCATGGTTTCGTGCATAACTAGGCTACGGTAGATGTTGAGGACACGCTTGCACATGTCTATGTGCTCCTCCAGGAGGAACTTCACGTCGTTAGCCGGCTCCAGCAGGAACACATTACAGGAGTTGGTGATGAAAACCTGGGAAAGAAAGGATGAAATAACATAGCCACAATGTTACCAGGTGCACCCATCTCAAACAGGTGCCCCAAGGACACAAGAATAGCAGCCCACAACAATAGTCTCAACTCGGAATATGCTAAGTAAACAGGTTCATGCTCATCATTTAATTTTGCTCAGTCCACTTCTTCTTCTTTGAATCTCTTCCTCCCTCTACAGCTCAAACCAAAGGAGGCTATGAAGAAGAGATGCAAGGAGGAGATGGTCAAGAGGCAAGATGAATTTGATGAAAACCGACCATCCTAACTCGGTAAAATTTCAGCTTCCAGGTATGCCAATTACAAATGAGGCAGATGTTCTGATGCTTGTGCACTGTATCAACAATGGGACATTCACCAGAGAGCTTCCTGGCTCCTTGCAGGAGTATTTGACGGACTGTAATGTCCTTCCAAACAGCAGATCGCAGTCAACTTGCAGGTAACATTGGCATTTCAGAGATGAGTGACATCGTGACTATAATGAGGAGGAGAAGGGAAAAAGGGGGCTCTGGACCCACCTGCAGAGTGGCCTGCATGCCAGCATGCACACTATACTCCAGCAGCTCCTTTTCTCTCACTTTGTCGAGGGCGCCCTGATAGGAGGAGTTGCGGGTCCAACTGGGATTTCGGGCGAGGCCAGAGGAGTCATCCACACTCTCCTGAAGTCCCAGAGAAGATATACAGTTAGTTCACTAACCCCTTTGCATAGAAGCCAAATATGACTATTTATGTATTACCCTATTTAAGGCTTTATTGTTCAACATTTGAGCTTCACAGAGGGGGGGAAATGGCTTAAATGAAACAAGATGCTTGTAGCATTTAGAATTCCATCCTATTTCAGTTTCTTTTCATAATTTTAGTTCAGAGTAAGGGCCACAAGCACAAAGCCTTCATGAAAATTCAGCAATGAAATTATAAAAGAAAAAATACTGAGATGAAAATGGCTGGTAGCTGATACAATACATTTCTGGGATCATAAACTCCTTCACCACAAGTTACTTCATCTGACAGTGATTTTCAGTTATCTACATTTTCTGAGCCAAATAAGATAGCTCTCCAAGTGGCTCCCCATGCTGTCAGAGCCCTTAAAATTACGCACTGTCCAATCATAAATTAACCATATGTTTAACACAAATCAACTTTTGACTCACAAAGTTCAATATGAATTAACTATTTTTCTCGCAAAACTCTAGCATGAATTTATTAATAGAAGTGCAGATGGATATAAATAGTCACCAGTAACCTCTCCAAACCAAAAACATGCCTTTTATCCATGATGAAGTTTAGAGTTTTGTCCGTATCTCTACAAAGCCGCATCAGCTAGCACACATACTCATTAAGAGAACTGCTTATTTTACGGTCATAACGTTCACCCTGCAACGGAAAGCTTGCTATTTACAATTCCGATCATCCAAGCCAAACGCAAGCCTGTATAAACGCTTTTCACACCCTATAAGGAGCAAGTATAACTCACTAACACAGTAATATCTTTAATATACCTAATTTTAGCAAAACAGACATTCCAATATCAGGAAAAGCATGCAACATGCTACTCCAGATTGAACAGAAACGGTGCAAAGAACATAGCAGGGGATTGACTGAAATCCTGGAGCTGTTCTCATTTTAAACGAACAAAAACCTAGGCATTTCATTTCCCTGAATGTGGTATAAATTCTAAAACACTGCCACATTGAGCAAAATGCCACCATATACAGTATTATTAGCAAAGGCTTACAGTTAGTCATACTAACCAATGTGGCAAACAAGCTCTGTGATCATTGTAGCCATGGTAAACTGAAAATAAAAATAAAAAACAGCTAGCTAGCTAGCCATAAGCACTCCATATTACTCCATTGTACTCACTCATAATGAAGAAAAACTCTCCATTATTCAAGTCCTCCTCCAAAGAAACAGAGCAACAGAACTTTCCGGTACAAGAAACCCTCCAGTTCTGTTCCATCTGGAATAACTCCCATTGTCCATGTCAGTATCTCGTTGCCGTCACATTAATGTAACCTAGGCACTTCTAAATTGGTTTTGAAAGTCTTTTTTTTCTTTGTGCTCACGTCATTCAGCTGCGCACAGTCGAGAGAATACAGCCTAACTTGATGTTGCACAAGGTTTTAAATAATTTTCTGAGGGTCCAATCAAATTCTTTCAACTACTGTGGAAAGTTTATACTGTCTGGAATTCGATAAAAACATGTCAATCAATAGATAATTACTGAGTTATAGCTCACGTGGCCATGAACTATAGCTCTGCTTTACGCAGATAAGCCTGAGCATGCATTAGAGAGACTGAATTTCAGTGAGATATCGTATGAGGCTGTAAGGAGCCACTGAATTCGTTGAGGGCTGAATCTGCATAAATCAGTGGTAGGGACTCAGACATTTTTAAAATCTGATGACTATAATTGATTGTAGAATGATATAGAATCAATACCATGTTGAATTTTTGCTTCAGAAAACTGATTTTTTTTTTCACCACTTTATTGAGATACCTTTGATCTATTACAGCTGAAGTTGTTGCAACAAAGGACAACAATTTTTTCTGTCCCATCATTTCTATTAACTACTGGAAAGATATTACGGGCAAGGATATTAGGCAGTTTGTTCATCAGGCTTGGCTGAGGAGTTTAATTCATACAATTCCTGGGAAACAGAGATGGGACTTAACTTGTCCATATTATGGATTATGTTTCCAGGTGAAAGCATACACATCTATCAAGCTGCCATAAAAGTTATTTATTTGGAACAAAGAAAATGAGTAAAAACATAACTAATTTGCACGCTTTTCCAATCTCAGCTTGATTTTAGGTTTTTCTGCATTCGACCGCCAGGTGGCAACACTCTAAACGCCATTTGCATCACGTTTGCTAAGCCAGTTCCTCAAAAATTAAATCATCCTGATGCAATAAGAATACAATCACCCAGTCATCTCTATCTCACGGTAGGGTGGGTCCGTTGTATACAGAAATCTAAATGAGGTGGATGTACGTTTACATAAATCCACCAGGCATATTACAGTGCATGCCAGGAAAAAAAAATGCATGGGCACCATCAGTCACTCCCGCCAACTCTCCAGCGGGTACGATTTTTTTCCACTCCTGCTATGTTTGGCAGGCGTGTTTTTTACTTACCCGCTCCCATTGTACTTCAGTTTTAATTGTACATGTATATGCACCCAATTTTATTTCTTTTTTGCTTCATAAGTATACTCATATTGTGGTACCTGCTAGCACTAAGCCACCTAACTCCATTCTTCACCTGTCCTGGTGTCCTGTCCTGTCCTTGGCCAATAGACTGCCTTTAGTATGCTGCAAAGAGTATAGCCAATTGTCCATACATGTATTTTGTTTTGTTAACCTCACAACTGTATGAGTTACCGTGGATACAAGTACAAGTACCAAGCTTAAAAAGGGTGGATTTGCTTTAGCTACTGCTTCCAAACAGACATCCATTCATCCTCACCTAGTCCCAAAATGTAGTAAGTTTAAAATAACCATAATGTTCTTTTAAGAGAACTCTAGAAAACAATTTTGTTCAGATATATTGAGATGAGAGGTAACGAGAGCCCTGAATTTTTTTTTTTTTTGTTAATAAAACTTTTTACATACTGAAAAACACATTAATAACATAGTGAATTTGAAAAGTAATGTCATTCTTTATAAGAGATACACGATTTGATATCCATGTGAAGCCGGTCTTATAGTTCTGCGTTGTGCTGCGTGTAATGAATAATAAAGCGAAGACCACTCCTCGCTTGCCAGCCAAAAGAATTTTATTCTGCATGCAACGCATTAATAACAGTACAGCGACTTCGCATGTCACGTTTCTACATCAACACCTCTCCACAGCAGAGCTTCATATTAGCTGAGTATACAGAATGTCATAACATTTTCCAGTTAACGGAAAACATAACCTCCTTTTACCTTTGATGACGGAGGTAATTAAGAAATGGGGAGCTCACGTACCTGCGTGCAACCCATGAATGTCAGTACAGCAACTTCGCATATCACGTTTCGATATGCACATTTGAAAACAGAGATGGAAGAAACGACAAACTGCATGAGAAACCACCTAATGCTCCATTAGCCTGAACTTACGATGGGTAAATTGGCATGCTACACAAAAGTGCTGTACACGATAAAAAAAAAAAAAGTATAAACACCAAAGTAACCATCGACGCAATAACGAACAATATCTTTGACCTCCACAAAGAATTATCTTCGCCTCCGTATAGAATTTTACCGCGTTTTAATACATCATTGAAATGAAAAGAGCACTTGTTTCATCTTACCTCTCCACAGCAGAGCTCAATACAGAGGAGAATACCACGAATTTCCAGAAAGTTACATCGCAAAAATGACAAAGGTTAAACAGCATTTATACAAAAATACTAATGAACAAAAGAAAACCCCCCAAAACAAATTACGCATAGATAAAACAGGAAAAGAATAATAATGTACAAACAGAAATGGATTTTTGGTGAAATGTAACATTGCATGTACATTCGAGTTACACTTACGATACCTCAAACAAAACCCGAATGATAAAGACGTACAATTTTTTTCTCTGAAATTTTCACAGAGATCCAGACCTCTGTGACCTCATAGCTAGTTATGGCCATGATGATGGGTCGGATATACCGAACCGAATATGAGATGCTTCCTCACAGCTTGCACTGGTTGCCTCGATCTGTGAGAATGTTGCGATTACTAGTTTTGATTATGACAGTGTCTTCATCGTCATGGTCATTACCGGGGTAGGTAAAATGGGATAACGCTTGAATTACATCGTGGCACGCCCCTGAGGTGGCTGACGGGCGTGTTAAATCGCGGCCGTGAGGAGGACTTGACTGGTGTTTACGGGCGCGGGCGTAATTGCGCCCGTCTCGTGGCATGCACTGATATCATTCATATTACTCTCAAACTTAATATATTGCTTTGGCTCCCTTTTAAGATTTGCCTGTTTACTTTTAAAGCCTTGCATGACCTTGCACCTGCTTACCTGAGTAATTAAATTTCAGTTAAGATAAATGCTTTCAATTTCATGTCATCCAACCAACCAGTGGCGTAGCAAGAAGAGAAAAAGGGATGTTCTGTGCCCCACCAAATTAAATCAATTATTCGTCCTGACTTGTTCTAAATCATTTTCATAATTATAAAATAGATTCACTCTGAAAACACTCAGGTGTTGCTAGCTCTCCCTGTTTAGGTAAGATGACAATCATTCATTTGGACGCAAAATTTGGCGCATTTAGATTAGCATTATTCAAAATTGCATACCTGTCAACTCTCACAAAATATGGCATGAGTCTCACGCTTTTTAGTGGCATATCCATTCTGAAACTGTAGAAAGCAATCTTACACTTAAAAAGAAAAGTGAAGATTGAAAATTTTAAATCTGCAAACAAAATTATATTTCATTTTTTAAATTTCATTTCACTCCCAGTATGAAAGGGGTATAAGACTCGAATGTGGAATGAGTCACGCAACCCCACTTTTTTCCCCACTTCAAACATTCATTCTGTTTAAACCAGTTTTTTTTTCTGCACAATTGCAGATGGAGATTTAAATACATAGTAATCCTAATAAAACCAGTCTAATTGCATTATCCTATAGTACAGTGTCGACGCCAGAACTGGAATTTGGGGGGGCCCAGACACATCCCTTTTTAACAACTATTAGTCCTGGCTAGTTGTCAATCATTTTCCTTCATAGACACGTTTTCCGATCAAAGTAATTATCCACTGGCAATTGAATCAAGAGATCTAACCTGCGCATCATGATCGTTTAAATTGTTGAAATGAAATAAAAGACCGTTTGAAACGCCTTTGTGCAATTCTCAAAAACGCCGATTTAAATGCACCAAAGTGCACGTCCGAATGAATGACAGTCGCCTTACTTTAACGGGGAGAACTAGCAACGCCTGATAGTGTGGAGTGTTTTCGGAGTGAATGTATTGTTAATTTAGAAAATGATTGAGAGCAAGTCAGGACTAAGAATTGTTTTAAAGGGATGAGTCTGTGCACCCCCAAATTCTAGTTCTGGCGCCGACATTACTATTATAAGTAGGCTATTATATGATTTTAATCCGAAAGTTCAATTTACTTCAGATCATTATAAAGTCCAACAGTCAAGATTTCCAAAAAAGATGGAAGTAATAACTTTCTGAATTCACAAAATATTTTTATCTAACGAACTACTCTGCTTCAGTTCACATTTGTTAGCGTTTGGCTTGTCAGAAACCACATTTTCACTGCGTGCAGTGAAACACTTTTTGCTGTCCTACTGCACTTGACACCAGCAAAGCAGTCTAGCTGCAACAGCCATAAGATATTATTTATAGCACTACAGTTAAAAAAAAAAATCATTTTCAACTCCAACAGTATTATCGTTGGTAGCCGACTCAACTTATTAAAAAAGATAATTGACTGTATCTGCTTATTTGTGCTGGGGCTCCATCATCAAGTCGGTCATTATTAAGTGCATCAAGGACTCATAAAGGACTTACTAAGACAAAACCTCCTTCGCTGGAGAGGAGGAGAAAGGAAATAAGAGATGCGTTTGTAATATTCATTGTGATAGACATGCAGCCAGTAAATACAGTAAAGTTTTAGACATTTTATGGACAAGTTAGAGCCGGGGTACACAATCACAAATCGCGAAAAGAATCATTGAAGGGATACCCAAAAGTACACCGCAGTGGGAGAAATTCTTGATTATTAAAAACCCTGCTAAAGGCGACCAATTTAGCACATTAATTTGGAGAGTTTGCTGCTGCTTTCCACACACTGGAATCTAAAAGAGTTGTTGAAGTTCATGACAATACGGCCAACATGATCGTCGGCTTCCAAACTGGTTTCATGTGAGTAAAAAAAAAAAAAACAAACATATATTAACGTAGTTATTTTTCTTAATTCGCTTATTTGGAAAAGTTATATTTGATCATTTTCTAGATGGGCATAGGCTTTGCGTTATGCACTCGTCCCTTTCATATCGAGTGCATGTTCATCACGTCTGTTCTGTACCTCACTGTTTGAATTAAAAACACTTAAATATTCTGATGTATTTTATTTCTTAGTTACCATTTTTGTCATCATAGTATCATGTTGCCTACAGTAAGCCTCTGAGGAGAGCGCATTATTAAAGCACATTTTTTGCGTCTCAGGTCCGTCCATAAGTGTGTGTTGGGGGGGGTGGGGAAATTCAAAGTTTCATTCCAATATCGGTGTCAAAAAATCAAATGTGGAAAAAAATGACATTCGGTACAGCCCTAGTGTGTTCACAAGCTTGACTGTTCTAAAGGTGGTAGCCTCAAGCCTGTATTTGTGTTCAACAGAAATTTGGGGGGGAAAAAAGTGTGAATACAGGGGATGGAATTCAGAGAAATTTAGATTTTTTTTAAATTACAGATGCAGATAAAAACCATTGCTTTTTTGTGATATCAAAACGTGACACAAGACTGAGCAAGAAGCTCTGTTCAGTCTGTTGTCGTTAAGTATCAGTTTGCGCTTAACGTCAAGCAGCAATAGTTCCCGCGTGGGTCCAGGAAAAAGGTTGAACGTTTGGAGCTGTGAAAAATACGCAAAATATGCCAAATTACGTCTTTACCAGAACGTATTAGAGTGAAATTTCATGCTTAATATTCAGTTTGTACCACCCTGTAACAAAATTTCATAGTGGTCAAAACCAGTACATTAGACCTTTTACTCGTCCATATTCTGAAATCGGTAACAGGCACCACTTCCTCAAGAATATTCAATCACCGTTTCAGGTGTGCCACCTATTGATAGAATAGTGTAACTGCGTGCATAAATGGAGCAGCTCCATGTCCATGGGCATCTAAACTGTGCAAACGTGTTAAATCAGAGACAGCAAAAAGAGACACGAAAACAAGAGCGAATAAAATGTGTCATGGTGTAACGGTATTCCGTAGCACAGATATAAAACTGAAATTATACATAGAGCAGCCTTCTCTCGTGCGATTTTTCAGATGTGGGTTCATCAAAATGGCTTTTTTAAGCTAGATATACATTTGTTGTTATGTCTCGCGATTCGCCATGCATAAGAGAACGCAAGTTATTTTATTAAGCATCAAGAAAATAATAGGGGAATGAAAGATTTTGTTACCATCAGGATTAAGGTTTTGTGCCCTTAATGAAGTTCCCAACCGACTGTTTCATTTTTTCCAGCACATAACAGGCAAGGCCCTCCATTGTAGCACTTTTACTCATAATTCACAGTGCAGCAATTCAAAGCAATGAGAATTAGCGAAAAAGGCTGCCATTATTCATCCCCATAAGCGTTACAAGCCAATGCAAGCAAAGGCCACGTCTTGTCCACCATCTCTGATTGAATACAAAAAATCCAAAGATTCTCACGTACTTTGTGAAACCACGCTATACAGTCCTAACGGATTGGACCCCTCTCACCTCCTCCTTCCCTTTCTCGGGCACGTGCTCAGCGACAGGGTCGAGGTGGGCAGAGCCAGCAGCAGGGAACAGGCGCTCCTCCTCCTGCTCTCTCATGAACACTGGCTTGTCTTCCTGCGAGATCCACTCCTGGTAGACCCGCACCACCTTGCGCATGGCAGCTGCTTCACAGATGGGCAGCAAGAAGGCCTGCAAGTAGCAGTGAGCACAAACTGATTCCCCAGTCTGTCTCTCCAGCATAGGAGTACCGCAGATCAAAACCACTTCAGTGGCCAGTCCACTACAGGACATCCACCAGCAGATCAATAATGTTCAATTTTACATTTCATTTCTGATACACCACTGATTACAATCACAAAAAATACTTTTCAGGGCTCTATTGGACCAGACAGAATATGAACCACCATCATGATGTGCATGGGGAAAAGCCAAGAAGATTAAGACCAAAATCTACTAAATAAAATTGAATGAAAATGATCATTTCAGTCATTTAGCCTTTACTCAATGACTTACAGTCCCCCCAAAGGAGCAACGTGGGGTTGTAAGTCATCACTGATTGGCTACATCAGGACTTGAACCACAAACTTCTTGAATCCCAGTGAAACACCTAAGTCACTGGGCAATGTTCCACCCCAATAAAGTAAAAGTGCCAAAATAATATTACTTCAGTATCTCAGCACACCTCTTAAAGCCTCCGTTCAAACCAATGTATTGCTAATTACAGCCAAGCAGATTCATTGTACGGCTGTATAACGACAATATGGCTAACGTTCCATATCATGATCACGGCATCCCAGTCGAAAAAACACTGAGCGGGATGGGCATGGTACATTGGACCCTACCTGGCGGAAAACCTCAGTGATGAAGTTGACATTGGTCCTGGACGAGCAGAAGACCTTGCGCACCACCTCGATGTCGGTGAGGTGCTCCTCATCCATGCTGCAGAGACTGGAGGAGCTGGGCTCTCTTTCCGTTAGAGTGCTGGTGTTGGAGTGCGACTGCTCAGGCTCTGCAGCCCCGTCCAGGGCCTCCGGCCTCGGGCCCCCCTCCTCCCGAGCCGCCAGCCCCGCCGCCGCTTTCTGGAAGAGCCAGGTGTGGATCCCAATGGTGGAAAGTCCAAGGATCAGAGTTTAAACGGACACAAGTCAGAGGTCATATTCCTCCCCATCTGCTTCAGGCATTCATGGACTCAACAAGCTGATTTCACTTATAAGTTGCAACTCCAAGCTGTGTGGGGGTCTAAATGTCTTGAATGGTGCAGTGTCTGCAGACTTTTGTGGTTTCCTTGGTGACAATGTGGCCTCTTCGACCAATCAGAGGCTTCAATTAATCACTACTGCACAAACACCACAAAACCAGCAGACACTGTGGCTCTCCAAGACTGGAGTTTGACACCCCTTTCCAAGGTAGAGAACTACTGTATATTCATCAAACCAGGAAAATGTATGTTTCTGGACTTGGACTTTTCATTTTGCTTTCACAGCGGCATCACTTGGAGAGCCCTCACAAGGACCTCTCTGCCAAAAGAAGTAATCAACTCCAACAGGGAATGCTGAGAAGTGACTGTATTACGCCACTGCCGAGAGGAGTTTCCAGCCTTTTACAACAGTGGTTACTGATACTGATCCAGGAGACTGACTACCTGTCAACTAAAGGACGAGGTTGACGCTCCTGCTCCAAAGAAACTGACATAATCAAGAAAGGATAATGAACCATTAGGCAACAGCAATAGCAAAGACAAGTGCAAGTCGGGCACTGCAACCCTGCAGAGTGATGTTGGGACTCGAAAGCCCATTTCCCTACCTGGATGTTTTTAGGTACATTCTCTCCGTCCACCCCGGGGATATGGGTTCCGGTGTTGGGGCGCGGCTCCAGCCAGAAGGACACCAACCAGCGGATGAAGATGACACGAGCGTTAAGGAACATCTCTTTAGTGCAATATATGGGCTCATTGGTCTCTGCATCTCTCTTTACGACCACGTAATGAGGCTTTGGTCTCATGTGAGGAACCTCTGTGGGAAATAACGGCAAATGGAGAGTGACGAACGTGGAACACGTAAATGCAAGCAATCCTAAACAAGAGCATCTCAACATGATTTATTTACAGCGATGAGCATAAGTCCTTGGACAGGTACACAATTTCTACTCTGTATACCAGCCCTATGACTTAATATCAGTGAATATGAGGCTAGAGACTGACCACTACAATTTGCAGATATACATATTCCATTTTTCCTATAAATGATATAAATCGGTGTGATACAACCCATGAAATGCAGGTTTGGTATTACTCACTTGTAACGTTACTAGTCCACCCGCTAAAAAGTGTTAACCATCTCTAGTGTTAGTTTCTAGGTAGCGGTTTACTTAAGTTAATGGGATGAACAATTCGCTAGCTAACATGATAGCACTTTTTGCCTTTAAGGTAATAAGTTATTTGAGTTACTGTTATCGTTGACCCTTGAATTTATTAACTTTATGCCGAAAAGCGTTGGCAAGCTAGCTAGTTAATTATTCACATCCTATTGACTTGACCTGACTGCAAAAGATAAGCCAATACTTTTTTTTTTTTTTAGCAAATTTCCCAAATAATACGACATTGACATTTATGCGATAAATAGGATCTCAAATTTGTGAGCCAGAGATATCAAATTTATGATACTCGAGTGGTAATGTTTGTTTATTCTGAGCCTTCGGCAAAGAATAAACTAAAATTACCACTCGAGTTTCATAAATTTGATATCTCAGGAAATCCTCTATACATCAGCTGAACATGTACTGCGAGGAAATGCAACATCAAGAAAGTAGCATTATAAATTATTGCAATGCTCTATGCCCAAAAAATTTTTTTCAAACTTGGGCTTATATGGCTTGGCTTGTGTCAGAAACAAAGAACAGCGCAGGTCATCTGCTCCTTTTCTAAAGTGGCATGTGCTGCTGATTTCACCAGTCAGCCAATACAATGCCACTTGGAAACCAGTTCTGAAAACTCACAAAGGCAAACTGGCACCAGTAGAGTGCTTATTTTGTCTGCAGCTCTCAGTGAAGGCAGGCTGCTCTTAGTAACTGCAGATAGTGGAATGTCACAGTTAAGTTTTTATTAATTACTTGATATTCAAGTAGTATTTATAACAGACCGCAATGTTCTGAAGTCCTGGAAGGAACTATGTTTTATTTCACTCTGCAACTCTTGAACTCTTTACCTTTTCATATTAAATATAGGCATTCTAACCATAGAACATGACCAAAGTAATTCTATTCGCATGCTGTTACCCGAAGGCAGTCAACAGTCATACTGTATGAAGAATTCTGATGGAAAAAAAAGGAACGACAGACAGATTTTCCTGTGCAGACACTTAATAATACATTTAAAATTCAGGAAAGATGATCTTCTCTGATCTTCCCTTTTATGCTTTAAAACAGCATTAAAAATTATCAAACAAAACATCAATACAATTCAATACAGAGCGATGGAGTAGAATTACAGCAGTGATGCTGAATATAAATTAGCCAGAGAAGGCTCATTAAACTGAAATATGACAAGGAACAAATTTACACAAAACTTCCTAATGAATATTATAATTTCAAAAATTAAACTATTCCAGAGCTAAATGACATTTTTCCATTCCAAAACAGGTCATAACCCAGCAATATAAAATATATAAAAGAAACTTGATGAATTACAAGCCAAACAGCCCAGTTGTAAAAATAAATGTTGGGTGCACATTAAACCTTCACCGTCCTTCCAAGCTAGAACAGAATAAATGACATTGTAAAGTGCAGAGAGCCAATGAGAACCTTCAGTAATTGGGAAACTAAGAGAACATCTGAATGTTCAACATCTTAAGGCTGAATAATGGAGTGCCTATTATATGCTTCAACTGTTAAAGCAAAAAGAACTTGCCAGGTCTGATGTTCGCAGTTTCATTTGCTTTCTTTTCCAAATCATAACCTATAAAATTGGTTCATCTGGCACTCCATGCAGAAAACAACAGAAAATCCCAAATGATATCCCCCACTGTCTCATACGCTGACCCTTCAGTGCGCTCCAATTCCACTAAAAATTGAAGTGACAATTGAAATAACGGTATCAGACTTCTTTGAAAGTAAAATCAAAGGAGAGCATGAAAAAAAAAATGGTAAAATTAGTTTATTTTTGGATGATGTATGAGGAATAGTAGTGCATTAAGCCCTTTAAATTAGATTGACCTTTCTAATCATTTGCAGGCCCATTTAAGGGCCAGTATGTGCAAGGTTAATCCAAACATCGGCAAAGTCGCAAATCAATACTGCGGCACAATAGAGATCGTAATTCTTTCTTAATGTCAGAGGGTAGTAGTCCAACATTTGGTTTGGCCATGGCTGACATTTATCCAATAATTGACCTCAAAGGAAAAAAAAAAATCTCAAATGCACTCAAAGGCATCTGGGCTTCCTGTACATTGGCCGAGCTGAATCTGGGCCAATGTTATCACTTGCTACTTTTAACAGCATACTGAAGGCATGAAGGATATTCACAAATTCCCTTCGCAGAAGTTACAAACATAACAGGATATGATCACTCTAAAGGTTTTAGTGGATAAACAAATCAAAAAAGACTCTGTAAACAATTAGGACTTTTTCAGTCCAATGGCCCCAACGAATGGCCAATCAGCCCCGTAGGGGCAGGTGGATTACTGGCATAATGTGGCATCCGTTGTTGTCGTGAGCAATTTTTCAAGAATCAAAAACTATTAGCCAGAATGACTTCATATTTGTTAGGAAGCATCCTTGTGACAAGGTTTACCATATCTGTTGAAAGAATTTGACAATATCAAAGTTTGCATTTTCCATGAATTTTTTACATTTGAATTCTCCCATATACTCAATACTGGGCATATTTCAATGAGCTAATGCATAGAAATGATTGGATATACTGATGTAAATTGTCTTGACAACACATTGGAAGTCATATAAGGGCTTTCATTTGATATCATGACCTTTGACCTTGAGTGACCTTCAAGGTCAAACCCAAGGTCTCTTCATGGAAAATTTCAAAAATCCTCATTGAAAAAGTTCCTCTAAATTCTCTATCTTTGACTGTTAGATGACAGGAGCCTTGGTCCTATTTTTTCTCATAATAGTCTCCTGTATGCTGCTCGCACATCCTCCACATCGAAAATTCGATAGGAGAGTTGGATCAAGACAACATTACTGCTCAAAAACGAGGTAGTTTGCCTAAAAGACAGCAAAACTTATTAAAGCCATTTTGGGAATTCAGTGCCCATACAGGATTATATTTACTCAGATTTACGCTCTACTAAAATACAACAGCACTTCTGGATTTCTTCTATTTTTGCTGATTTGACATATTTAAACATTTCATATCATCCAACTAATTTTGATATAAGACCAAGACAATATGAGCAAAGAGTAAAGACAGCATTTTACTTATTGAAGGTAGAGTGTTTCAATACCAATAGGACCAATGTGAAAAAAATAATTTCCCCTTAAACTTAATAAGTGGTTGTGCCACCCTTGGTGGAAACAACTGTAATCAAACATTTGCAGTCAATCTTTTACATCGCTGTGGAGGAATTTTGGCCTGCTCTTCTTTGCAGAATTGTTTTAATTCACCACATCGAAGGTCTGTCCAGCATGAACTGCCCGTTTAAGGTCATGCCACAGCATCTCAATCGGACTCAAGTCAGGATTTTAACTCAGCCATTCCTAAACCTTCATTTATATGCTTTCGAGCCATTCAGAATTGAATTTGCTAGTTTGCTTTGGATCACAGTCCTGCAGCATCACTGAACTGTGCTTGAGGTTTAGGTCACAAAATGATAACCGGACATCCTCCTCCAGAATTTTCTTGGTGAGAGCAGAATTTATGGTTCCACAATCTTCCATCAATTATGGCCATTTGCCCAGGTCCAGAAGCATCCATTAAGCTCACTCTTATTACACTATGGCGCTACCAACACCGTGTATACCCGCTGGTGTTATGTCCTTAATGTGGAATGCCATGTTAGCTTTATGCCAGATGAAACGGGACCCATGTCCTCCAAAAAAGTTCTACGTTTGACTCATCAGTCCACAGAATTTCATCTAAAAGTCATGGGGGTCACCATGATGTTTTTGGTAAATATGAGACAAGCCTTTGTGTTCTTTTTGGTCAGTATTAGTGTTTGCCACGCAGCTCGCCCATGCATGGCACTTTTGCCCAGTCTCTTTCTTACTGTGGAGTCGTGACCACTGACCTTCACTGGGTCAACTGAGACTGGCAGTTCTTTCAGTGTTAGTCTGGGTTTTTTTTTTTTACTTCCTGGATGAGTTGTTAATGCGCTCTTGGATAAATTTTGGTAGACCAGCCCTTCCTGGAGAAGTTCACCACTGTTCCAAGTTTTCTCAATTTTCAGACAACGCTCTTACTTTGGTTCACTAGAGTCCCCAAGCCTTAGAAATGGCTTTGTAACCCTTTCCAGACTGAACGACGTCAATGACTTTGTTTCTCATCTATTCTTGAATTTCTTTAGATCAGCCATCATGTGCTGCTTTTGGCCTACTTCCCACTGCCAGACAGGTTCTATTTTTATGTGATGTTTATTGTCGATAGGGGTGGCTGTAATCATGCCTGGGTGTGTCTGGTGAAGCTGAACCCAATTATCAGTTAAATTTATTTAATTACTTATTTAGTAACAGAGAGCAATTATTTTTTCACATTGAGCCAGGTTGGGTTGGACAGATTTTTTCCTTCAAAAAATGAAATCATCATTAAAAAAATAAAATAAAAATCTTTCTTGCATTATATTTGTCTAATGTTTGGACAAATGTATGAAAATAGACAAAATCAGGAAAGGGGAAAACACTTTTTCACAACACTGTAACTAACCAAACAAAATAATATTCAATGATTAATAAAAGAAACTGACCATGGTAGTAGCTGATATGCTGCAACAGAAAACTTTGCTGCAGCAGTAAACCCACCGATGCAGTAAGAGCATTAATGGTCTCAAGGAGGAAAAGAGAAGTTTCACTGACTTAGGCAGCACAAGACAGTCTGGCCAAGAACTAAAATGCATGTATTGTTGTATCACTGACTAGAATTTTGGACCCAGATATTGGCCTTACCCAGTAAGGGACTGTACAAACTGGTCTCCTTGGAAAAGTTGGGAAAGATATGGGGAAGATAATACTTTTTGAAATTTCCAAAAAGAAAAGCAAAGCCCTTTTCGTGATTCTCCTTGCATTTCCATTCCAGACTCTTGGCCTGCAACAAACAAAATAACGGCGCATAAGACAAAATGTGACTCAAGCAATTTGGTTTTCATTTTTGATATTTTACTAAGAACTAATGCAAACGGAGCAGGGGATATATTCTCAAAAAAAAAAAAAAAAAAAAACAATCTGATACAATGGGCAGCACCGCCTTTAAGCCGGGCTTTGTCAGCTGGTTTAAGCTGGTGTCAGCTTGCACATGCTTGTGACTGCATGCAGGCAGGGCGCTGCACGTGCTCACTGGGGAGGCATCACAGCAAGGCACATTAGTCGTGTTAGCCATCAAAATGAGTACCTGGTTTACCATGTATTTTAAAAGTGCTTCTAAGAAATAGCCCGTGAGATCCTCCTGGCCTTTGTCTCCAGACTGTGGAGGAACAAGAGGGCTGATTTCCTCTGGAGTGACTTGTGCTGAGTGAAGAAGAGAGAAGATTCATGTCACCAGAGGGAAACAAACTCTAACCCCTCACTAACTAAGTCAGAGCAGGAACTCAGAAATTTCTGCACTTCCTCCAAAGAAACAATGATACACCCGCTAACAATTCACAGGACATTTCCTTATTTTACCAACATGATGGAACACAAATGCACAAGTCCAGTTCAAATAATAAACCCTTCACAGTTTGACATGAAATCTTTGAATGGAGCTTAAATCTGTACTTAAAAATACCATCAATCCACCAAAATATCAGTGGCCACCCACACAATTTTAGAGATTCATCTTAACCCCTTAAACTCCAACTTTTCACTCAAGTTTTCCCTTAAATAGGTTCAAAGTCAGAAAAAGCATTTTTTTCATATTGTAGGACAATTTTACATACATACACTACTGGTCAAAAGTTTTAGGACACCCCAATTTTTCCAGTTTATTGAAAATTATGCAGTTTAATGTCTCATTGTACTCTGGAATGAAAGCAAAGACACGATAGAACAAATAAACAATAGACCGATCCATAGCTCCGCCCACCCCCTAACTACGCATAGCAACGGCCGGACCTAGGTCAAGCTTTGCTGAAGATGGCGCCAACGTCCCTTATAACCTCATTGGAAGCGCTTCCTGAAAACATTAGTTAATCACATGAAGTCTTTAAGTGGTAACATTCGATCTAGCCTAAGAAATATCGGTGTCATTTTCGACCAGTCCATGCACTTAGATAAGCACATATCTTCTCTGACCCGTACCCGTTTTTTCCACCTCAGGAACATAGCCAAACTCAGATCTATTGTATCTCATTCAGAACTGGACTTAGTTGTCCATGCCTTCATATCATCCAGGCTGGACTACTGTAACTCACTTTTCACCTGCCTCAGCAAATCATCCCTGGATCGTCTTCAACTTGTTCAGAATGCTGCAGCTAGGCTGTTAACCTGGTCACAGAAATACTGTCACATCACACCTATCCTGTTCTCCCTACACTGGCTCCCCGTGGCTTTCAGAATCCATTACAAGGTTCTGTTGCTCACTTATAAGGCTCTGCATGGTGAGGCGCCTGCTTATATCAGTGACCTCCTCCAGACGTATGTCTGCGGTCGGTCACTAAGGTCCCGCGACCAGGGCCTCCTGGTCGTTCCTCGTACTTAAAAACCAAAGGAGATCGTGCCTTCCAAACAGTGGCCACAATACTGTGGAACGCACTCCGCTTGGACCTGCGAGCTTCTCATTCAGTGGACACTTTTAAGGGTCGGCTAAAGACACATCTTTTTAGACAAGCCTTTGAATTAGCTGATCTCTGAATGTTGCACAGTGCTTGTTTATTGTTATATTGATAATTGCGTTGTTTTTATTGTTTTATATGTTTTTACCTCTTTGTTTTTACCACTGTGAAGCACTTTGTGATTTCAAGCTGTGAAAGGTGCGATACAAATAAAGATTTACTTACTTACTTTACATCAATCTCAAATTTTTAGAAACGGATCGCATCGCAAAAAAAAGCAAAAGACAAGGGTTATAATTATTTTTTATCTGGGTATATTCACGAAGTGTCATTTTCTGTTATAAACGCCCGTGAAGTTGAAGCGAAATGCAAATGCTATCGCTCAATGCTGAAGTCCCAGAAACCACACTCATTGATAATAACGATCGACAAGGAACAGAGAACCATTGTTCACGGCCAGTGCTCTTGCAAAGCAGGGTACGTAGCATTCAATTTACATATGGTGTGATAAGATCATAAACCTTTTCCGGAGCACCCAACTGTTATTGCCCAAGACAGTCTTTGATTGAAACGGAGCTCTGTGTGAAGCCTGCATTAATCCTATCAGGTGTGTTTCTGCTCTGTTCGAATGAAAACCTGCAGCCTCTTGACCCTTTTATGGCCCAGTGCAAAGCCATCAAGAGGCGTTATTGTTCGTAAACAAAGCGAGTTGAGCTTTGAGAATAATGAGTAATTATTAGCAAATAAATTGCCATTTCCAGCCCTCTCCCTCCTGAAAGTAGTGTTTACGAACCTGTCTGGGTATCTCGTGTCCGATTTACACTCACCGTAACAACGCCGCTTTGCCATTGTGAGATTTTGTAATTACAAAAATGCGAAAAAAAAGCGCAAATGTACTCTTCCCAATAGAGAAAGCAGTTCGGATAAGTGTTTGTTTGTCCGAGCTTATGGCGAGCGCTAGCTGGGTGCGGTCACGTGACTGCAGCCCTGGATCTCATTGGCTGGATAGGCCTGGGTGGGCTGCACTCTGGATCGGTCTATTGAAGTTAAAAAATAAATCATGGAATCAATTTATGAACCAAAATGTATTTTAAACTTTTGACTCAAAGTAGCCACCTTTGGCAGATATAACAGCTGAACACACTGGTGGCATTCTTTCTACAATGGAAATGAAATATTCTTCAGAAAGTTCTTCCCAACTCTGTTGCAGAAGTTCCCATAAATGTGAAGCACTTGTAGGTTTCTTTGCTTTCACTCTTCTGTCCAGTTCATCCCAAACCATCTCGATGGGGTTTAAGTCTGGAAGCTGTGCTGGCTACTCCATGGTTTTAAGCTTACCATCTTGTTCTTTTTGCCTAACGTAGTTCTGGCAGAGCTTAAGTTTTGAGTCAATATCTTGCTGTAGGATGAACCCCTGACCAACTAGGCGCATACCAGAGGGTACTGCATGGCGCTGCAGAATGCTGTGGTAGCCGTTTTGGTTCACGGTGCCTTTCACTCTATAAGTCACTGACCCTGAATCCAGCAGAACAGCCCCAGACCATCACGCTTCCTCCTCCATGTTTGACAGTTAATGTCACACACTGTGAGGAACCATCCTTTCACCTGCTTGACGGTGTACAAAAAACTTGGGTAACCTTACCTTTTGTTTAAAACTTCTGACAGTTCACCACTTACCTTGGTACCATTTCAAGCTATTCATTGGACTGGAACTGCATAATTTTTAATAAAAACTGGAAAAATTGGGGTGTTGTAAAACTTTTGACCGGTAGTGTATTTTGTATCTGGTGGTTGCAGTGCTTCACTGAAGCTACATCACAGATCACACTTACATTGAGAAAAATATTCAAGCCCAGGGCATCAAGTTTTTATGGTCACAACATTTCGTCAAATGGAAAATATCGAGATCTTGTGCATAATTTTTTACACATTTTTCCTGTAATTCAGCAGGACATATTTGAGTTCGTAGGAAACCTCTGGATCTCCACCACAGGCCTGAAGTTTGAACACGGCAGCTACATTTGACAGACCCATATACAGTATAGGTCAACAAATGTTATGGGGTCAGGAACAACAAAATGCAATCACAGGACAGGTGCTTGGCTAAAAAGAACCAATCACAAGCAAACTATCTGCATGACACTCGTTTAGCCATTAAACTAAAAACTGGACCAATGTAATAGTTCTCTTTTAGTAGAAACCTAGTGTGTTATACAGTTCCTTCCATGCTTTGGACCAGGGAATGCCCTACCCTGGTCTGGACATCGAATGGGAAACCATCTAGATCTAGTAAGTTTTCACTCCAACCCAAACAAAGCACACATCAAATAAAAGCTAGAGATCTTGTTGAGCTGATAGTAAGTATAACTAAAATAAGGTGTGCATAATTAAGGCTGAAACAGAAAAACGTAAAGCTTGGTGGATCTCCAAGAACCAGGTATTGAGCAGCCTGAATCTTGACAAAGCTAATTATTGGATGTGGGCCGGGAGCAGTTAGGGGAAGCTACAGGATATACTGACTCTCCTGCAGGCTGAGCGGTGGGTTGACCAGGTTGTCCAAAGTGCGGGGGCCATATTCAGACTGAGGGGCTGGAAAACCGGGTATCAGGCAGGCGAAGATCCACAGCTGCTCACGAAGGCAGTTGGTCTGCAGTGCCTGCATCCACAGGAGGAAGAGGCGCACGCCTTCCCGCCGAATCTATGAGGGGAGTGTACCACAAAACTTAAAACACAGGCTGTCCCAATGCCCACCAAAAAATAACAGTCCTTCCGATGCAGTACAATACAGGGCCAAAGGTACATATCAGTGGCGGCTGGTGAACTGGCGATAGGGGAAGCTCAAACCCATCCCTTAAAAATAATGATTGGTGATTTTCAATCATTCATTTAAATTACCATTACAGAAACTCTGAAAACTCTCAATCAGTTTTTCATTTAAATTTCCCCTGCTGTAGTCAGCAATTAATCAAATCTGAAAACTCTCATGATTATCAGGTGTTTACTCAGGGTTGGGTGATCGTTTAAATAGATTAAATGAAATAAGATCATTGAAAGCAATGGAATTGCATGAAGCTGTTTCAAATGATCTTATTTCATTTAAACTATTTGAACGATCGTCAAAAACATGCATTGCTTCCAACCCTGAGTAAAGAAAAAGCGTGAGAAGTCCGGAGTCATAATCGTATGTGAAACTGATAAACCTCCATGCACAATGACTCTGGACTTGTTCCGCTTTTTCTCTTACATACGCGTTGATTGATTAATTGCTGACAACAGCAGGGGAATGAATATATCATTGAAACAAATGGAAATGCGTGAGAGTTGACAAATGATCTTATTTCATTTAAAACTATTTGACCACACCTGATAATGGTGAGAGTTTTTGGAGTTTCTGAAATGGTAATTTAAATGAATGATTGAAAACACGTCATGATCAATTATTAATTTTAAGGGATGGTTTGAGCCTCCCCTATTGCCAGTTCACCAGCCGCCACTGGTATATATAGTTCATTAGCTCGTGGACAGGGATGCAATTTCTACCATTTTGACTTGGAACTCCACAACATTGGACTTTAAAAGAATGAATATGAGCTTAAGGGTAGAGGCCGCCACTTATGACCTACAGATCTTAACATCCATATAGTGCCAACTTCAGGCCTTCTTACGCAGTGTCACTGTCCAAATACCTGTTGACGGCACTTTTGTATCCAAAGTCAACCCTTTCAAACCATTATCACCCAGGATGTTTAGGAAAATGTCCACAATTAAAGCGAACATTACATAAACAGAAAACAGCTGAAATGAATGCCATAACAATATAAGAGCCATCAGGAGATGGAATATCCCTCCGGCCCCACGTCATCAACTTCGGATTAGCAAAAGGCACCATGTTAGGTCATGATTAAGGTGCACAACAAGTTTTGTGGAAAAATATTGAACGGTTTTCAAGTTATGCTCCGGAAACAAAATGTTCACAGACAGACGACCGCACCCATGACTATCAGTATTCTCACCAGGATTTTTTTGCTTTTTTTTTTTTTTTTTTAAGGAGTAATGACCGGCCGGGGGTCTTGGGGACACCTAGGCCCCCTGCGGGATCCAGAGGTAATGCCCCCGTGGAGGACCGGGGAGAGCAAAGCCCCCCGGAAGCTCTGGCATTTTAGCACATTTGGAGGTGTTATTTTTCAATTTTGAGTTTCCCTTTTAATGATATCTTGGCAGTTAATAACCATTTGCACAGGGCCTTGACACAATATTCAAGTTCAAGGAAACTCACAGTGAGAGAACTTAACTTCACGAACCCCTTCTGTATGACTGTTCAACGCCAAGGATGATCTGGCAATCAGTTTTCTCTACCTTCCCCCCATCCTCTGTTCTTCTAACTGTTTCTAGAGTCAGACAGTCCATTCTGAGATATTGTCCTCCCATCTTTTTATTTGCCCACCAAGTTATTTTTTGGAAACAAGGAACCTATTCTAAGTGTGATCAGGTCTGAAGGCCTGCAAGTGCGACCAATAATATTGAATGCAAGACAGAGTTGTAGAAAGCCCACTGAACTTTATTCTTCTGAAGGATACAAACAAGTTCTCACCATTACAATGTACATACAGAGCATAAGGAAATTATGTCTGACTGACTATTCACCAAATCAAATGGTGAACCCAAAGTATTACTATTAAAAATTGTGACAAATGTATAACTGCACTAATGCCCTTTTATCTTTACTTTACATCATTACCCATTGTAACATTTTGCTTAAGTCTCACATTCAGGTGCCAGGGCGAAATACGCTGCAATATTCCCATGCTTGGATGCTGACATGTTTCCAAGAATATCGCCAATAAAATACACTTAGCTGCTGCCCTAAGCCTTCTGCAAGCCACGCGGAACGTGAAAAAAAAGTTCACTTACTCTAACCTTTCTGTACTGATGCAATGTTGTGGCAAAGTTCTGAAAACGTAATCAAATCTCTCTGCAGAAAGTTTGCCATTGACTGACTGACGCAGCATAGATCAAATGTGACCCCGCGTGTGAAAACCCGGGGAAAGTCGGTTTTTGGCGATGTACAGTTTTTTTGAAACAAAGTCATTCTACATCACGTAAGGAATATTCTGTGAAAAAAATCTAACCGATATCTCTAACATTGACTGAGGTGACCTGACATGTCTTCAAACTAGGCTGGTTAGATTCACAAGACATTCATCTATAAAAGTTATAGATTATAGAATATTATGTCATAAATTATTTCTGACATTTCCGAGGTGATGCGACGCAATCCATAGAGAAATCCTCACAACTCTTCTGCCACGCAATGACCGTCTTTACAATGGTGCGCTTTGATGTTATGGTCTACATTCATTTTCAATGGTAGACAAGAAGTTCCTAAACCAAATGACAATCAAATTATCGGGCGTTTATCCGCCGAAGGTAAATTAAAAGCTGATTGAAACCATAGTTGAAACGAGTCTTGTGGAAACCAACTTCCAGTATTTCTCCGTCAAAAAATGTAAACGGTGTGTCAATAAATTCATTAATTTTAATATGTATGATGTAGAAATAAATTTTTGAACACTATATTTTGAAAAATTACCAAGGGTTGGCTCAAGTACAGCCAAGGCACGTGTCTGGCGCATGACTTTGCATTTTTGGGCCGCTACGTTCACTGAAAGACAGCGCAGTGGCCCCAGTCAAAGCGTATTGGGCCAAATTGACAGCGTGCCCGCTACGCTGAAATTCGCTGGCGAGAACACTGACTATATCCCCCCGCATATGGGGGTATAGTAATAATAATAACAATAAAGAGCAGAAAGAAAACTCACCTTTAAGGAGTTTCCAGTGTTCAGCAGCTTCTTCAGAATTAGCCCTGTGTGAGGACAGAGTGGAGTGGCAGAACCACAACAGTATCAGTATTAGCACTTTGGGCCAATTATTGATCTTTTATTTAAATCATTGCAGGGATATTTTTCATTTCATATTACACAGATGTTGCAAGGTGGTGCAGATGATTATCCTGCTATGAAATGGAATGCTACGGTATCACAATGGCAAAATATCATTTTCATAATCGCATTGCGTCGCAACAGTGCCATCTTGACTGTATATGTCAGAGCTCTCGGTCGGACCTGGGTAAAACTCATCCCCAGGTCTTTGGCATTCCCTATGTTGCTCTCGGTGATCTATGTATCCCAAAGCAACAGTACTCAGTGCAAGGGAAAAGGAGAGACCACCTTAAACTAAAGGGAAGGACTCTCCCAAAAGGACCCCCCAAAACTAAAAGTGTTTGAGATTCAGTGGCCAAGATGGCATTAAACATATGCAATACGGCATCACTATGAAGGTCAGAGACAGAACAAAGAACACTGCTGATAACTATAGCATTAAAAACATTTGGGAAAGTAAATAATAAACAAATAAATGGATAAAAAAGTGCACGATAGTCACCAATACTGTGAAACTGCCATCTCTCGTGTATTCTCTCCGGCAGTAGCTGTAATATTTTCTGTGAAGGAAGTGGTGGATGGTTATGTTTCGCAACAAACGCATTCACAGAGATGCAGGAACATTTATCTTTTTCTTAAATTATAACACAAAAGTTGATATGATACATTTAGGTGACAACAAATCAGATCACTGGCACACCTGGCAGAAAAAAAAAAATCTTTCATGTTGATTGAGTACTGGGATGTTAATGATTAATCATGAATCGATTAATTGTTACTAAGAATTTAACTGACTAAAACCAGCAATGTATGTTTTGCGTAGCCCACCATTTCTCTAGAGCTCATACATCTTAACTCTGCTACCACAAGAGCGCGAACTTCAACTTTGTTCAGAAAAAATACTGGGTTTTCTTTGGTCTGCCTTTTGTACTAATGAGACAGCAGCTTAGAATTGCTGGGTGATGCATATGGACTACAGAGGTGTGATGTCAGGTTTCTGTGGTAGCAGTTTCTCTGGATCTAAACAAACTTTTCAAATGGTGGCAATAGAGAACCGTGTCTGCAGTTTCTCTGGAGTAAAAATTATAAATGGATCAGATCAGTGTTTTGTTCCAGAGTGTGGTCAATCGGAATATCATTCCTGCTTTTTATTGCTTTCCTAAAGATCCAGTTCAAAGGAGAAGATCTGGACATCCCTCATGCGGAAGCTTACCATTTCAAGTGAAACGCAACAAGACATGCTGATCATTTTTAAACATTACACTTCACAGCGAGATTGCAAGGATGGAAATCTGCATAATTCGTTTGAAAAAAATCTCTACTTTTTTTGCCAATTCGGAATTTCATTGCAGCCCTTTGACTGATTGATGACATGTTCAACTATCAGTTCAAAAAAATGCATGAAATTTGCAATCCTAATTGACTGTAGCTTGTGTTTCAACCCCATACAATATAAGCAGATTTCCAGACATGACAGGATGTTGCCTTTCAAATTAGGCTGTTTACATGCAGTTTGGCCGAACAGTTTGTCTTTTATAAGCTTCTCATTTTGAAATGTCAAAAAGCCAAAAAAAAAAAAAAAAAAATAGTTTGCTTTTTAAACTCAGCCATAATGAGATACAACACAATTACTTAACTTTTTAAAAACAGCAGCCATGAAAAACAAATGCACACCGACTTCCTGTATTCTGTTCACAGCAGTCCATGACTTAACAGAGAAGCGCAGACGGGAGTATCGGTTCAGAAAGAACAGATTAAAATCTAAAATTCCTAACTTTGATATCCTCCCTAAAGAACATGCATTTTTTGATATGCTGATGAAACCTCCTGACTCCAGGCATCTAATTTCTCTTTTTGTACGTTTGTTTGACAGTGCCAATGTGGTGTCTGATGATAAAATAAGAGAGGACTGGAAGGGGGAATTGGGTACTGAACTCTCTGATGCTGTATGGGATAAGAGCCTGTCTATGCTAAAATCCTGCTCAGTTAACAGCAGACATCAGCTGATACAGTTTAAGATTGTTCACCGCCTTCACTATTCCAAACTCTGATTGCATAAGATTTACCCCTCTGTCTCGCCATTGTGTGACAGATGTCAAGTGTCAGACGGTACATTATAGCACACCCTTTGGTCCTGCCCCTCATTGTCTGGTTTCTGGGACAAAATATTTGATTGGTTCTCCTAGGCCTATAAGTAAACTTTTAGACCAGAAGCTGAGATCGCCATCTTCGGCTGATCTCATGCCACAGCTAACCTAACTACAGCCATGCAGCAATCTCTGATGTTGGGGATGATTGTCGCTAAGAGACTCATTTTGATTGATTGGAAATCGGCTTCGCCCTCCTCTTTTCTGAAATGGCTGGCTGAAATGACTTCAGTCATACAGATGGAAAGACTGCGGTTTCTAAGGATCAACTCAAATGGGAAATTCTCAGCTCTCTGGGACCCATTCCTTGCCTACCTGGATGTGGTCAGGGCGGGATAAACGTCCCGCATGGCCTCTTTTTCAACGTTTTAGTTGGGACTGAACGTATAGCACTAACAAGCATTTTATACACCTGGTAGCTTTTGAATACTCATTTGTTGATCAACTTTATTTCCTTGTTTGTACTTCTTTTTTGTACCTCTTAATGCATGTCTGAGCCTGGGTTGTTTTTTTTTTTTTTTTTGGTCTTCCTTTGATTATATGTATTGTTTCTATCTGTCTAATTGAAAATTATAAAATAAAATATAAAAAAAAGAAAGAACAGATTAAAGACAACAAGCAGCCAACTAAGACACAGTATGGGCTGGGAAAAAGAATTCTGGGAGAGCAAAGGCACTCCTTTCCCATAATCTGGAACATGAATTAAAAACAACGAAACTGTGTGAGGTCATGTCACCCCGGACAACAATTCACAGTAGACACTATTAAAACAAAAGACAATTTTACAGAGTTTCCTGAAGTGCAACTTAAGCAGGAACGTAGGCACCCTGAAATCAACTCTCGCTGTCAGACTGATCTAGAATCCGCTAATACATTTATACTCACAAAATTAGCCGATCACAGAATGCCAGTATTTGAGATACAGTGCTGTGAAAAAGTATTAGCATTATTATTAGTAAAAGTATTATTAGTATTCCTGATTTCTTATTTTTTTGCATATTAGTCACACTTACAGTGCTTAACAAATTTATTAGACCACCACCCAATGTAAGGTTTATGCCACAGCTGCCCTAAATTAACAGTATTGGTTATTACCAAAATCATTTTTTATGTTTCTGTAATGGTTAATCCACCAGTATGTGCAAGCTCTTTAATTTAAATATTTTCAATGCAAAAATATAATTATTGTTGTTATCCATGAATCTTCGAATTTATGGTTTTACAAAAAAGCAGAAAAAAATAGTTAAGTACATTATTATTTTTTTAAAAAGATTTACTAGAATTGGAGAACATAAAAATTAGTTTTAGTGGTTGAATGCAAGAATGCAAGCTGTTATCAAGGCCAAAAGAGGCTAATCAAAATATTAAGCTTTTTTGGTTTTTATGTGTGAATAAGGACTATTTAGTTGTTTCAGTTTGTTATTTGCCAAAGAAATTACAACACAATTTTTAGTTTTAAAAGTTTTGACAAATTTCTAAAATATTTGTCTTTTCTTGTTTTTATGACAGGTAGTCTAATAAATTTGTTAAGCACTGTAAATGTTTCAGATCATCAAACAGATTTTAATATTAGACAAAGATTACCAGAGTAAATACAAAATGCAATTTTTAAATGATGATTTCATTTATTGAGGGAAAAAGCTATCCAAACCTACCTGGCCTGGTGTGAAAAAGTAATTGCCCCCTAAACCTAATGACTGGTTGTGCCACCCTCGGCGACAAAAACTGCAATCAACCATTTGCGATAACTGGCAATGAGTCTTTCACATCGCTGTGGAGGAATTGTGGCCCACTCTTCTTTGCAGAATTGTTTTAATTCTGCCACATTGGAGGGTTTTTGAGCATGAACGGGCTGTTTAGGGTCATGCCACAGCATCTCAATCGGATTTAAGTCCGGACTTTGACTAGGCCACTCAAAAACCTTCTTTTTGTTTCTTCTAAGCCATTCAGTGGTGGACGTGCTGCTGTGTTTCGGATCATTGTCCTGCAGCATAACCCAAGTGTGCTTGAGCTTGAGGTCAAGAACTGATGGTCGGACATTCTCCTTCAGGATTTTCTGGTAGAAAGCAGAATTCATGGTTCCATCAATTACGGCAAGTCGTCCAGGTCCTGAAGCAGCAAAGCAGCCCCAGACCATCACACTACCACCACCATGTTTGACTGTTGGTACGATGTTCTTTTTATAAAATGCTGCGTTAATTTTACGCCAGATGCATCGGGACGCACACCCTCCAAAAAGTTCAACTTTTGTCTTGCCAGTCCACAGAATATTTTCCCAAAAGTTTTGGGGATCATCAAGATGTTTTTTTTTGGCAAAAGTGAGACGAGCCTTTATATTCTTTTTGGTCAGCAGTGGTCGCCTTGGAACTCTCCCATGGATGCAAATTTTGCCCAGTCTCTTTCTTATTGTTGAATAATGAACACTGACTTTAACTGAGGCAAGTGAGGCCTGCAGTTCTTTAGATGTTGTTCTGGGTTCTTTTGTGACCACCTGGATGAGTCGTCGATGTACTCTTGGAGTAATTTTGGCAGGCCGGCCACTCCTGGGAAGGTTAACCACTGTTCCAAGTTTTCTCCATTTGACTACCTTGAACCTTGAACCATTTGTGGATAGTGGCTCTCACCGTGGTTTGCTGGAGTCCCAAAGCCCTAGAAATGGCTTTATAACCTTTCCAGACTGCTATATTCAATGACTTTGTTTCTTGAATTTAGATCGCGGCATGATGTGTTGCTTTCTGAGATCTTTTAGCCTACTTCACTTTATCAGACAGGTTCTATTTAAGTGATTTCTTGATTCAACAGGTCTAGCAGTCATCAGGCCTGGGTGTGGCTAGTGAAGCTGAACTCAAATAATGTGGTTAATCACAGTTAAATCATGATTTAACACGTTGACTGCCGATAGTGAGCTAACTTCGTAATCAGGTCAGTGAAGCTGAACTAGACCTGAAAATTCAGGGGCAAATATCCATCCCGTTATTGACAACAAATAGTCCTGGCTAATTCTAGATGGTTTTCCTTTATTAACACGTTTTCCAACTCAAGAATAATCAAGTGACAATTGAAGACACGGCTTCTCTGCCCCATGCGATCTAATAGCGACAAAATAATGGGCTACATTCAGTACAGAAAAATAATTTAATTATATTTAGGTCTATGCACTGGCACTCAGCAACGGTAATTTTTTTTCCAGCGAGAGTGGCATTTCAGAACTTTTTGCGAATGAAGGTAATTTCGGCGGCAAGTACGTACACCTGTTTTTGCAACACGGTCACGCAACTTGCCGTAAAAAATAGACAGCTGTCCGATTGGAAAATGTAAACGGACGAAACCACGTACTAGTCACCAAAATTTCCTTCATTTGCTGAAGAGTTCTGAAATGCCGTCGCCGAGTGCCAGTGCATAGACCGAATTATAATTATTTTCTGTACGAATGTAGCCCATTAATTTGTCGCTGTTAGATCGCATGGGGGAAGAGAAGCCGTGTCTTCAATTGCCACTTGATTATTCTTGAATTGGAAAACATGTTTATGAAGGAAAACCATCTAGAATTAGCCAGGACTAATTGTTGTCAATAAAGGGATGGATATTTGCCCCCGAATTTTCAGGTCTAGCGCCGGCTCTGACCAGCCATTACGAGTTATCTCGTAGTCGGCAGTCAACGTGTTAACAAGTGGGGGGGGGGCAATTACTTTTTCTGCATACAGCCAGGTAGGTTTGGATAGCTTTTTTCCCTTAATAAATGAAATCATCATTTAAGTACTGCATTTCAGATTATCTTTGTCTAATATTAAAATTTGTTTGATGATCTGAAACCTTTAAGTGTGAAAAATATGCAAAAAAAATAAGAAAACAGGAAGGAGGAAAATACTTTTTCACAGCACTGTATCTCCCATCCTGGATAAATCTGCATTAAACATTCATTTTCCATCTCTGAGGTATAAGGTGCATAGTCATTCACTAAATGTAAAGCAATGCATTACATAAAATGTGCAAGGGAAACAGTTTTACAACCAACATTTTATTAAAATATGATACACTGAGGGATCTGTGAAATACACCAGCATCAAATCAGGGACTGGTTGACAGTTAAAAGTACTGAATGTGAAATACCACATCAAAGCTATCTATAAGATAGTGTATGCTCTCTGTGTTATAGTCCTCTGTGATAAAACAGCAAGTCTCAGACTTTCAGCTCACTTGATTTACAAGTGAATGCCCTATAAAAGCTACACTTTTCAGCGGTCGGCAGCTCTTTTCAGAGTAGCGCGCAATTGGCCAATGCGCAACAGGGATGCAAATTGGGAAGGGTCTGCTGGGATAGGGTATTGTAAATAATAAGTTCTCAGGCGCCTCCTGTTGGCCAGATGGGCGCTCGTCAGGAAGATTCTAAGTTCGTTCATGTTCGGGTATCCTCCGCCCTCGTTCTAACCTTGCGAGGTTTTGACCAAAGAGTGTATAAGAAGCGGTGGCGACGGGCGCGTGCTTCGGAGGAGAGCCGCGAGCTGTCTCACTCTCCTGAGTTGGCAATAGGGGGCCGCATATGCGACAAAGCCTTGTACAAAGTTCCCCAATTGGACATTCCAGATTTGGGTGGGATTGGAGATGCCAAATTTTTATTATTTAAAAAAAAAAAAAAAAAAAAAAAAAAAAGCTGCACTTTTAAACATTAAGAATAAGGACAACCTGAGATTCCATAGAAAAAGCCCATCTAGCACAAGTGCTCTTTGTTGAGCAAACAGCTTCCTCCTCTGAGAGCTTTCACGCTGAGCACCTACGGCAGAGGTTTCCATAACTCTTTCCTGACAGTACTGCCAAATCCCGATCAGATATGACCGGCGAGAAAGGTTACCAAACTTTCCGCAGTCATATTTCTTCTGTATGAAGATTACTTTGTGTTGTACATCAAAAGAAAGCTGAGAATTTGCTCTTTCCAATGATACTCAAATGTAGAAATGTTTGGCCATTGTCAAATAAAATTGGGCTCCTCAAATTGCATGATCTCATTTTCTGGAGAAATCCTTTTTTTTATCCTTTGTTTAATCCTTTGCTCGCACATGGCGAACATTATGTATGTATTGCAACCCATTTCATTTTTGCTCATCATCACTCAAAAAACATTGATCAAATTACAGAAAGTGACACCGAAATGTATCTATTATGGATTCTGCGGAAGAGTTGAGTTGGACCTAAACAGTTGCCCAGAAGAGTTTGAGTGGAAAGTCTTCAAAATGGAGTGGTATTTTGTCAGGAGATGAACAGCCTATGACACTGACAGCTCGCCCATGAAATATTTTAATCATTTATTTTTGTATGGCAACGTTTTTCCTTTGCAATTTTGTCCTCATGTAGGCCAGCTGGGAACGAGTTACAGGAGTAAAAAGGGTTCCTCTATAGATACCCGCCAAAGAGCCCCATTTTCAGAGAATGGTGAATTGCCTGCTCCCCGCAGCACAGGGCCCAGTGCGCACAGGGACGGGTTTAGGAGAATCAATGCTGGTGCTCAGTTGCCCCATTACTGCTACAGAGCTGTGCCCCGATGCCTCTCTACTCCCCCAGCCCTAGTCTTTCCACCAACAGAGCAGGATTTATCCCTCATCTCCCTCCTCTATAAAAAGCACGCAAGGCTGCCTTTCCGTCTCTCCTGGAGCTGGGATCAGGAGCCCGACCTCACAAGCTCAAGCTCTAGTCAGGTGCATGTGGGACCATCAATCGGCACTCGAGAGGTATTCTGAGCTCACCGCGCACCCAAAATATTCGCCCATCACTCAGCAGAGGCGCGGACATTTTAAACATAGGACTCCGGGGAGCACTACGGGGCTAATGCTAGCCTGAGCAGGGAAAGCAGGTCTCCGGTTTGCCTCTCCCGTTTGTCAAAAGGAGAGATGCTGAGAGTTCTTACCTCAAATATAAAGAGGATGGAGTCCAGCTCTTCCCTTTGGGACTTGTGACCTGGAACAGAGTGTGACCACAACAAAGAAGTGGTACGTTAAAAACAACCTCGCCACAAAAAAAAAAAAAAAAAAAAAGATGAGCTGCTGTGCTTTGGGAGTACTTAGTGCTCACCCCTGTAAAACCATTCTTGCAATGACCTGTTTCTTTCACAAGCATTCACAACTTAAATGCTTACAGAAACTAAATAGCAGAGAAAGCCTTTGAAATAGTGTTGCTGGCTGGGCTACTGGATTAAAAGCACAAGTTCCAGTTCTTCCGAGAAACATGCAGAAAATAAAGTACGGACTGAGTTGGTATTTTCACAGTGTTCAACCTCAATTATAATTGCCAGAAAAAAAAATTCTATCTGCACATTCCACAAAGATAATCATTGCAACCGTAAAAAGTACAGTAAACACAATTGGCCATGGACATTTTGGTCAAGGGTCTTTTTTTTTTAATCCCACTGTGAAATTCGCAGTGTCAGCACATCGCTAGCACGCTGCATCATAAAATGACTAGAAACCCCATAATGCACATAAACAGTACTTGGATCCAAAAGGTACAGTTAATGGATTATTGTAAGTGTTGAAAATAACAGCTGGTATGACAGAGCATTTAAAACAGTCATCTTTATGAAGGATCAGGCCGCTGACTGGATACAGTGGCTCTGCCTCACTCCTGATGTGAGGTTACACGGGAATTACTCACACTCAGAATAGCATGATAAGGAGTGGCAACCTGAATTGCAAGCAGTTTTAAAACACACAGGACAAAGGGAGCCATGTCATATAAAAGGTAAACATTTTTTGAATATTTCAACGTTTCAGCATCCTTGACTTAAATCACTGGAAAAACACGATCTGCGTGCAATTCAACCTTCAATGTGGACATTCTCACACAATAGACAAACAACTGTGATGCATTTCCTACAGCATCAGACTCAAAACAAAACATCCTCCTTATCGTAATTATCTCAGCCCCACCAAAAGCTGTCCCACACATGACCCTCGTACACACACCCCCATAACCCAAGCCCTCAGAATGAAACAGCTGAAGAATAATAATTACTCTTATAGTTCAAAACATGCACTGGCATGCAATGCTGATTACACACATCGAGCCAGCAAAAATGTACAGCATCACATAGATCACAGGTTTTTTTATATAATGTTTGAGATTAATGCAGATGTTTTTCATACCAAACGTTTATAAATTTCTAAAGCAGTTGTCAGACCAGAGGAACTGTATTTAAGACACTCCATTTGAAATGTACATACAACAGCAAAATTATACAGTCACTCCCAATACAACTTTAATATAGATGAAAGAAATGCTAAATAAAGAGGTAGCCATGTACTGTACCGAAATTGTGAAACATGTGTTAAGGATTTTTAACACTCTCTAAAACCTCAAAGCACAAATATCTTCATTACTTAAAACCGAACCAACGTTTCTGCAAAGGAATGCCTTTATCCGGGTGTCCCAACAATATATACCAAAACCCCAACAAATCATTTGTTAATCAAAACTCAGGTTCAATTTTGAAAAAAATAAAGATATTTTGTGAACTGAGGCTCCTTTTCATTAAATGTTTTTTCTGCTGGCCAGCACCTCCACAATCAAACTCTGCACCATCCAAATCTAATATTTTTTCGCATATATATACACATTGCATATTCATGATTTTTAAGCTGGTAGCAAAGAACTGAAGCCAACAAACAAATCAACAGAGGCCAACGTTTTGAGCTGTCCAAGAAGTTTGTAAGTCAAGGGGGGGGGGGGGGGGGGGGCGTTCAAATCATCAAAATTATCCCATAAATCACAATCAGGGTACTAGGTGTGCAGCATATTTGAGCAAAAATGAAATATTTTAATTTGAAAATATTTCCCAAAAAATTAAGTTTAGAAGACTGTATGACACTAATATCACACCTTGATAAACCCAATTTTGAGTGTTTTTTCAAATTTCTGTTTTAATTTTAATGAGTCCACTCTGGCTGGGAGTACAGACATTGACTATGGACATAAAAGTCATAGTTGTAACATATTTTAATTTAAAATGAATTAAAAAAAAACGTATCATTTGTATGGACATGCATGAAATACACAATGATAAAAGGTGACATTGCTGATGAGCTTTCATTTGTCAGAACGTAAATTATCATGTCCGCAACACTTATATGTGTTTCTTTCAGTTCTTACAGCAGTGCATGCCAGGAGAGAACTGCGCGGGCACTACAAATCACTCACGCCAATTCTCCGGCAGGCACTATTTTGATGTTGATGGGTGATGGTTGCTATAGGACCAGGGGGGAAAGGTAATAAATGCTTTTTATTTTGTTGAGCGGAGGAAGGGGTGAGAGATGCCTTTCTTTTTGTTGCGCAGGGGGCATGGCACTAATATTGCGCAAATTCCGCATCTTCCAGTGCTTTTAATTTCACTGTTTTTTTTGGGGTTTTTTTGCATGCACGGAGATGAGAATCACGTTGGAGCGGAATCAATTTGTGGCAGTCCGAGTTGATTCTGTGGCGGCCTGCCACACAATGGTCTATGTGTGGGAAACACTGGTATCTGCTACCAATAAGCAACCTACTCCATTCTTCACCAGCCCTGGTGTCCCGTCCTGTCCTTGGCTTGTAGACTGCCTTTAGTATGTTGCAAAGAGTATAGCCTATTGTCCATAAATGTATTTTATTTTGATAACCTCACAACTGTATCAGTTACCATGGTTACCAGTACAAGTACCAAGCTTTAAAAGGCAGATTTGCTTTAAGTTCTGCTTCCAAGCCAATATCCATCCATCCTCACAAGTCCCAAAATGTAGTCAGTTTAAAATAACCATAATATTAAGAGAGGACTCTAGAAAACCATTTTGTTCAGATATATTGAGATGAGAGGTAAAGAGACCTCAGAATTTTTTTTTTATGGTAATAAAACTTTGTACATGCCAAAAAACACATTAATAACATAGTAAATTTGAAAAGTAATTTCATTCTTAATAAGAGATACACGATTTGATATACTTATATAGCCGGTCTTATAGTTCAGCGTTGTGTCGCGTGTAATGAATAATAAGGCGAAGACCACTCCTCTCTTGCCAGCCAACACATTTTTATTCCGTGTACAACGCATTAATATCAGTAAAGCAACTTCGCATGTCACGTTTCTACATCGACAGCTATCCACGCAGAGCTTAATACTAACTGAGTACACAGCATATCATAACATTTTCCAGTTAACGGGACTGAAAACATAAGCTCCTGAAAACATAACCTCCTTTTACCTTAGATGGCGGAGGTAATTTTGAAACGGGGAGAGCACGTACCTGCATGCAACGCATTAATGTCAGTACAGCAACTTAGCATGTCACGTTTGTACAAGCGCACCTTTAAATTAGAGATGGCAGAAACGGCGAACCGCACGAGAAACCACCTAATGCTCCATTAGCCTGGACTTACGATTGGTAAATTAGCATGCTTTACAAAAGTGCCGTACACGATAAAATAAAAATGTATGAACTCCAAAGTAATCATCGAAGCAATAATGAACAAAATCTTTGACCTCCACAAAGAAGTATCTTTGCCTCCGTTTAGCATTTTACTGCGTTTTACAAAACCACTGAAGAGCACTTATTTCATCTTTCCTCTCCACAGCAGAGCTTAATACTGAGGAGAATATCGCGAATTTGGAGGAAGTTACGCCGCCAAAATGTCAAAGATCAAACAGCATTAATATAAAAATTCTACTGAATTTATGAAAACTCCCCAAAACAATACATGCATAGATAAGAGGAAAAGAAAAATAATGTCCAAACAGAAATTGATTTTTGGTGAAATGTAACATTGCATGTTCACATGGGTTACACTTAAGATACCTAGGACAAAATCTGAATGATAGACGTTGAATATTTTTTTCTCTCTGAAATTTTTACCGAGGTCCGAGATTGCTAGTTACGGCTATGATGATGGGTCGGATATGCCGAACTGAATATGAGATGCTTCCTCACAGCTGGCACTAGTTGCCCTGATCTGAGAGAATGTTGCGACTGCGAGCTTTGATTATGACATTGCCATCATCGTCATGGTCTGCCGGGGTAGGTCAAATGGGCTAACGCTTGGATTAGATAGTGGCGCGCCCGTGAAGTGACGGACGGGCGTGTTAAATCGCGCCCGTGACGACAACTTGAGGGGCGTTTTCGGGCGCCGGCGCGATCGCAGCCGTCTCGTGGCATGCACTGTTAAAGTACATCGGTTAAAAATGTTTTCTTTACATGTAGACAAAATCCTTAAAAAATTATAACATGATTCACAATTCTTTGGCAAGGTACATTGAACAGACATCGCAGTTAGATGTTTTGAGGCAAAAATAAAGGCTGCAGCAGATACTGAACGGGGCTACTGACACTGAAATCGTACATCAAAGAGATTTAGTGAAATCTGGAGTCTATGGTACCTGCAGTATTATGTTGTATACTGTACTTTGTACTTTAATTGTCTAAGAGAATTCCATTAGTAGAAAATTAATTACATGTACTTTCAGGGCTGGCGATAAGCAGTACCGCATCGCAAAATGCAATCAGTTTTTTTTTTTTAATACGCGAATCTGCGACGGACTTTTGAAATCCCCATCGCATATTTTGCGATACAGTCCTCGGATAATGGGAGTAAAAGTTTTAGTCCAGTTTTGAACAAAAACGGGCTCCTACAGTCTCTTAATATCGTCCCGATCTACCTGTGCAACCGCACCATGGACAACCTAACGGCGTGACTCTGAAACCATGGTAACAAGTGGAATGACCCCATTTTCCGACCACCGCGCCAGTCCCGCCCACAGAGCAAAAGAAAACACTACAGCGGACACCGTCATTGGCTGAATCAACTGCAAAACATCAGACGTGTCCATCGTCTTGTGTACGAAATCGGTGGGGGAGTTGCGCAATCAAACGCTGTACATGTGTATTTGCGACTAGATAAAATGAAATGAAATACACTGGACTCACGGGTGACACACATCAGCCTACAAGCACGACTATTATTTAATAAATCATTATTTTGTTTACGGGTGTTTGTTGTCAGGAAATTCTTAATTGTTAGTTAAAATTCAAAAATTTAATTTAAATTAACTGGAAATATATATATATAAAAGAGTTGAATATTTATGCCTAAGGAATGCTGTTTTCATATTTTGAACACATGCATTTGTACCTTGAATTCCTATAGTGCTCTTTATTCTACATTATGGAAATTTTTACTTTTACATTTTAATGTTCATCTTGGTTCATAATAATTACAAGTAGTAATTTCTTTCGCAGTAAAAATATTATGCATGATAAAAATCTGTCCCGAATATTCACTCATTCACAGTCTGAGCCAGGTGAGTGGCTTAGGTAGATCCAGCTAAAACTTAGTAAGTAATTCCCATTCAGTTACCAAGTTAATACATGTTGACTGTAAGTGGGACTCAGTAGGTAAGTCCAAGCAGTTTAGACACTGCAATGCTATTGTAACTCAACTGCCCTGGTCTTCATTGCAATGTTGATTAGTGTCAGTACTGTAAGTTAAGTGTTCTAAGAGTTGAAAATAGAAAGTTAAAATGCACAGACGTTTTTGTAAAGTTTTATTTTTGCTACACAGTTCTGAAAAATGCCACAAAACGCTTCAGACTTCTAGAGACTGCGTAGCATTTTTGCTACGCAGTTATTTTTGCTTAACGCCAGCCCTGACTTTCTAGATAATGGATGAGGGTCTAGGGATGCTGAAAATTTTGTGGATATTCATCATCATTGCTGATTAAACATGCAACAACTTTTGATTTACCCACATAGAATGATTGTAATGTTCATTACTTATTTGAATGTGACATTTTTGTAAAAATTATTGAACACAAGGACATGATTAAAGCACTAGAAGTTTATCAGGTGCATGGTGCTTGGGCTCTAATAACAGCAGCAGCATAAATCAACATGCAAAATAAAAATGAAACGATACGTATTTACATAATGCAGTATTTTGCAATCACATTATTTCGGTTTCTTAGAGAAAATTGCTCAAAAATTGACGTAAAATCTAATACACCAGCATAACAGTAAAAACTGCCATTGAATTGTGGCCACAAAAACACACCAATATCCGCAGCTGTGTTTGGAATGCCACTTAAAATTATTGACATGTTGCAACCACTTTTACGGATTCAATGACAGTAAAAACAATACAAATAATCCCCTCAATTTTAATTCTTAGATAGGTATTATGCACTTGCAGGTCAATGACTCCCGATTGTGACTGTAACATACGTATGTTTAAAACACAGTTAAGGAGGATGTAAAGGTGTACCAGAAAAATAATCCCCCCCAAACAAACAACCTTACCTTTCTGTTTCAGGCTGACTTCAATTGTGACAAAATTTTCAAAGAATACATAGTAGATGTGGGAGTAGTTCTGGTCAAAGAAATGCTTCAAGTCCACAGACTCCGCATTTTCTGTAAAGACAGAGAAGAGACAGAAATGTCATCAAAGCATGATACTCACACAGAAACTTGGAAAAAATTTGAACGTAGCAGGGTTTCCGCTACATGTAATTGATTGTGGCGCACCGCCACGGCAAAATAAAAGCCGCCACGCCTATGTAAAATGACTTTACATAAACTCCAAAAATCCTAAGGACAATCAGGTGTCGCCAGTTCTTGTTAAATTAAAATGAGCGCTAATAATTCTTGTCAATCATTTTGCTTGATGAACACGTTTTCCAATGAATAAAAATTAGCCATCAGCAGTAAAACGCACTGCTTTCTTCTTCATGCATTTTGTGCAACGATTAGAGAAAAAACATTTTGCTCACTTTGCAAAACAATAAACTACGATGTTAACTCCTGTGTTTGCTGTGAGCACATCCTGCTCTACCTAATTGTATCTTCATGATTATTTAATTCCAATTCCGGAGTCCGGAAGTCATAATCGGTTTTCATATTATATGTGAAATCCACCGTGACGCATGTGAAACTGATAAACCTCCGTGCACACAGACTTCAGTTATTACATCGCCTACGTGCTGGCCAAATGAAAACTGGCCACACCTGATAATGCTGAGTTTTGACCTGACGCTGAAGCCCTCCGCCACAGTTTCAAAAAATTCTGGAGGAATTCATCAAAACATTTTCAACTCCACGGGAGATCGTCACATTTTAAGTCATTCTGCAGGCAAACAGCCAGATCACGAGACAGCATATGTGCCCGTTCATGTAAAAACCAGTTAAAGGTAAAAATGGGGAAAGCACGTAGGTCATTTTACACTTTCGCTATCTTTAAAAACATCTTTCAGAATGCAATTCAGCACCTCTGACTTGGCCCAATAGCAGCTCTTCAAGATCTCTCCTGGGGAATTCAGGTGTATTTTGCTTTGTTTGGAGTGAAAAACTTCAGCATGGTTGCTCACCAGGAAGAGGGTTATAGACAACAGCTCGAGACAGTTTGCCAATCTATTGCAGGGAAGACACAACAGTCACTCACACTCATACCAAGGGAAATTTTAGGCTCTCTAATCAGCCTCACGTTCATGGACTGAGGGAGGAAACACAGTACCAAGAGAACTACACAAACACAGGGAGAGCACGCAAACTCCATACAGAAAGGCCCCAAGCCACATTCAAAACCATTACCTTCTTGCCATGAGGCAGGATTGTTGCCCCCTGCACAAATAGGCCATCCCACTACAATCTGCTCAGAAAAGGTTCTAAAAGGCCAGCACTGCACAGAAGCCTTTTGCACACAAGAGCAGAGCAGAAACAGACTGGGTACATGAGCACTTTCCTGACTGATTGGCCTGTCACGTTTAATTGGGCTCCATGCTCCTCCAAAGACCAGCTGAAGGCTGCTCTGCCAGTGTTTATCACTCTAAAGGCTCCCCTCACCCTCTGCAGCATCTCACCACAGAGACGGGATAAAGAGCCATTTCACAGTAATCCCGGTATGGATTTTGAGAAGAAATAGAGAGATATTCAATCTGCTGTGTGACAGCTATGCAACGTTTTCTTGAATACCTTTACCTCCGGAAAATGAGAATTTTTTTCACATCATGTTTTCATTTGTTAATAAGGTCATGAAATTTTGCCAAATTAGCACTGCATGCTGGCACGACATTTGTTTTTTTTTTTTTTGTAGCTCTGTCCATTTTTGATCTATTGACTTCAAACTTGGGTAAAAGTTATTGCATATAACAAGATAGATGTTGAAGGGGCATTCCATGGTATTTATTTTGTTTCAGACAGGACATTTTGAGAAGTAATTCCATTGCAGCTACTAATGTGTTGGTCCTCTGAACTGTTTGAATGGCTGAATTTGAAGTACTCTGGGAGTACTTCAGGTGATATGAAAATGAATGTCATCGACGGTAATTAAAGCATTTAATTACATAAAAGGTTGCATGTCATGAGGTGGGCCACAAAAGTCTGATAGGGTCAAAATGGTCCATTTTTCAATACTCCTACTGCGTATTACATACCTTCAGCCCAATCAAAAACAGCAAACAGAAATTTATTATCGCATTCCGTTCTAATGTTATTGAGATTAACATGCATTTAATTAACAGGTAAATGCATTGAAAGCCGCTACTAAAAGTCCGTTTTTCTCGGAATGGACCCTTTTTACAAAAACTAGTGTTATTTGGTTAATATTCATTCAAATTCACCCAGGTTTGTTTTATTTTGTAGATAACATCCACTTCATAAAAGATACACTGCCTTACCCTGGAGTAATAGAATTTTATAACCATAATCTAGCTGCTTCTCCGCCGCCACGGCTCCACCACCGCTCCGATCCACCCTGTTATTGCTTTTCTAAAAAGGCTGCTGAACCAAAAGTATCAAACCAAATCAAACAAAGTTGGTGGCAAATGAAAGAGAACGTCAACAGCTACAATTTGATACCAAAATTACAATAAAAGACCTATGAATCTTAGAGAAAATACATTTTGAATAAGCAGTTTCTTGGCGGAGTGTCACAGATCCACCCTTTTTGAGCACCCACCTCATGACATGCGACCAAAAGACAAGAGGCCCATGGCCCTTAACGGTCACCTGAGTTGTACAAAAACTGATGTTATTGATGTCAATGAACCAAATACACCAAAAAGTATCATTTTCCTATATAAAGTATAGTAAACTTCACCCCCTCCCCAGGGGCAAACATGGAGACGGGGGGCAATGAAATTAACAATTTTGATAAAGCACCTCAAGACCCTTCCATCTATGAAGAGGATTGGTTTCCAGCCTATCTCAGTCTGGAGAAGAAGATTGTTGAAATTTTTGGCAATATGACCCCATTTGGGACCCACCCCTCAGCCCCTGGGGAAGAGACAGGGCAAAAAATGTCATAGTATCAATCGGTCAGCTCATGGTTATAATGCCAATCAAGTTTGAATGATTTCCAGTAGAAAATGAACAAAATATACCAAAAAGCATCATTTCCCTATATAAACTATAGTAAATTTCACCCCCTCCCCAGGGGCAAACATGGAGCTCGAGGGTCATGAAGTTCGCAATTTTGATAAAGCACCTCAAGAGCCTTCCATCTACGAAGAGTATTGTTTTACAGCATATCTGGGTCTGGAGAAGAAGATTTTTCAAATTTCAGCCAATTTGACCACTTTTAGCCCTGCCCCTCAGAGTATCTGGGGGTGGGCACCATATAATTCACAATTTTGGTGCATATTTGACCAAGGAAGGTTCCTGCAAGATTTTATTGAAATTGGATCAGCGGTTTCTGAGAAGTCGTCAAAAATGTAAATTGTTTACAAACGCACGACGGACAAATGGCGATTTGAATAGGTCACTTTGAGACTTCGTCTCAGGTGACCTTAAAAACTGTTATGTCATTTTAATTTCAAATATCAAGACTTACAGCCTCATACCTATAAGCATGTACAAAATTGTTATACAATGTAAATGCACGCATCTAAGTCCAATGCCTGGCATGACCAACTTGAAAAATGTAAATTTAAACAAAATTCCAGATGTTGATGCCGGTCTCAGTCATGAAATGGACAACGGAACATAATTGCCATGAGTGCAATGATCCATGAAGCCAAAATACATTTTTCAGAAACCTTTGGATGTCAACTAACATATCCACCATGTATTTCATGAAATTCAGAAAGAAAAAAAAAAAATAATTCTGGAGCCATGTCGCAAATACCACGGAATGCCCCAGTGCCATAATTAAAAAGTGGTTCTTTATTAAGTCCTAAAAAATTGGGTCGAAAATGGAATTGACCAAATTTCACAAAAAGACAATGAAAAGTTTATATTTCTTCAAAACCAACAACAGCAAAGGTTTTATATGTGATTTGATCTTATTAGAGTTCAAGACGGACAAGAAGAAACGATTAATTTTGTCCCGCCCGTAAACAATGGAAATGTTGTACACAGGGCAAAAATACATTTCTATGAGATAATTATGAACTGAAATTGAACGGATATCCTCATATCGCAAATGTTGTGCACAGGGAATGCAACAGGTGCTCGAAGTTTGTTCACATTGAAAGTCGAAAAGAAAGAAAAAGACAACAGTTACCCTGATGACCGGACTAACAATGTCCACTTGCAGTGGTCAGCAATCAGCCATGATTAACCTGCCAAGAATCATTCAATTTCAAGAACTTTGTGTCACGTGCCATGCAATTTGCATAGTTGCCCAGCTTTGTAAGCTAATTATTTCATAAATTTAAAAGTGACTAATTAAGACACATTCAGTCCACATGCAAGTGATCAGCAACCAACTGTTTTCACATTTCAAGTGAAACCTGAAATTTCATGGGCGCAAGCCTCTGTCATAATTGAGGTGATTGAGACGCCTCACATGGATGCAAGGAACAGATCTCTCTTCCGCACCGGTTCTTGTCAATGGAAAATCAATAATCAATAATCATGTATTAATTGAGGCATAAATTGTAAATCAAAACAGAAAGCAAAGATTTACTAATCTCATTAACCCACATTTTATTCACAATAAAACAGACAACATATCAGATGTTGAAAGTGAGACATTTTACCATTTCATGAAAAATATATGCTCGTTTTGAATTTGATGGCAGCAACACATCTCAAAAAAGTTGGGACAGGGCCATGTTTACCATTGTGTAGCATCCTCTCTTCTTTTAACAACAGTCTGTACAACTTTTTTGAGATGTGTTGCTGCCATCAAATTCAAAATGAGCACATATTTCTCATGAAATGGTAAAATGTCTCACTTTCAACATCTGATATGTTGTCTATGTTTTATTGTGAATAAAATGTGGGTTTATGAGATTAGTAAATCATTGCATTCTGTTTTTATTTACATTTTACACAGCATCCCAACTTTTTTGGAATTGAGGTTGTACTCTTATTGTGCAGATAAGTGGATGTTTAACGTTTCCAAATGGTTTATGCAACTCCCTGCAAATTAAATTTTGGTGCAACTCGCCTTCAAACACTAACCAGATCTGTCCCTTTACCCAACTCACAATCCAAACAAACTGTCCAAATCTGCATTTCATCTTTGCATACCATTTAAATACTAATCCAACAACTGGAAGAACACAATAATAAACAAAATCAAGGACGATCAATGCATGCACATTGACTTTCAGTGTGGCACAAATTTTGGTTCAAAGTTGCAACTTTAAATAGGCTGTATTTTAATAACTGGCGTTTAACCCATTATCAGCTTCCTCATCATCACCATTAATAGTCCAATTTATCTTTTCCTTTCAGGTTTCTGACTGTAAACCACAAAACAGGCAAGCCATTAGATTCCCCAGTTTTATTGCTAAAACCCCATAAATTAGCCAACCAAATTGAGATTAAGACCCCATTATCCAATAAGCACTTTACCCCTTGTTGCATGACTCTTCCTCTTAGCCCACTAGGGGCGGTACGTGAGTTTGGTTACTTTACTAACCACTATACAAAAAAAGGTTAATTTCTTTTCTATTTCTATGCGCACAACACAAGCATGATACAAAATATGAAACAAAAACAAAATCTACACTCCAGCCCTAATCGAATTCTCATGACAAAACCACTCAGCCGCAAAAACTGTCAAGTTCCCGTATACCCTTATGGGTATTTAATCTGCCACTCCTCTATCTACTCATCCTGCACAGTTTAGAAGGTGGCCGAGAACATTATGAAGGATTTTGAACATGTTACTGCACCTGGGTCAATGACAAATAAGCCTTTAAAAAATTTTTTATAATTCTTTAAAAATGTACAGAATACATTTATTTGAAGGTGGTAGAGTGTGTTTAAACAAGTATTAATGGTTGCACAACATTTACAGGGTTTTAGTACAGTTTTAGGCAGTATTTGCAATTTCACCAGCCAAAAATGTCGGGTGGCGAACCAAAAGTTTCTTGAAAAAAAAAAAAACACACTTCCTTTTTTTTTTCTAAGTGATTTTTTTAGTAAGTATACCTGAGAGTGTCTACTCTGCCTAAAACATTACTATTTTGTAGTTGAGCTGGGTATTAAAAGTAACTTATGGATTCTTTATTGTAGGGAGCGGGTATTTTGGTTTTCCAACATCCAACTTTAGATTTAAAATGTGAATAAATACTTTACAAATTTAAAAAGTATATTGTTGTATAGAATGATTATTTATATCACAATTTCCAAACATTTGTTCACGTCAATCTCCCATTTCTTGGTTTAAATTAGTATTTTACCTGGTTGCACCACCTAACGATGCGGTTGCGCCGCCTGACAAGATTGACAACAACAACAAATATGTTGAATGATTGCATTTTTATTTCACAGAATAAAAAATCCCAGGTGTCTTGGGTCTATTCAAGTATTAATTTGTAAATATAAAAACTTTTATCATTCTATTTTGTAAATCGGACTAAACAGATCAGAAACAACATTGTTTGGGCAACATTACATGATATTACTTTTTGCAAGATATCTTTCTCTTGCAGCTGGATCATTTTTAACGCCCTGCCTGTGGAGTGCTGCTTTTTGTTTGCTTGATAGTGGCATCTAAAATCACTGAAAGGGATATTTTAAAAATGTAATAATAAAAAATTATTATATAGTATATAGTATATAATACAACCCCAATACCAAAATAGTTGGGACAAAGTGTAAATTGTGAATAAAATAAAAACGCAATGACTTTCAGATCACGAGCCAATAAGTTATTTACAAAAGGACATAGATAACATTTCAAAAGTTGAAACGGAGACATTTTACTTTTTTATCTACGAAATGGGCTTATTTCAAATTTTCTGGCTGCAACAGGTCTCAAAAAAGTTGGGACACAGGCAAAAAAAAGGGCTGAAAAAGCAAATAAATAAGAGAATCAGCTGAAAGAACATTTAGCGAGTAACTAAGTTAACTGGCATCGGGTGTGTAACATGATTTACTATAAAAGGGATGTCTTAGAGAGGCTGAGTCTCTCAGAAATAAAGGTGGCCAGAGGCTCTCTAACCTGTGCAGGCTTGCGCAAAAAAATTGTGAAATACTTAAAAACAATGTTCCTCAATGTCAAATTGCAAAGGCTTTGAAGGTCTCATCATCAACAGTGCATGACATCATCAAAAGATTCAGAGAAACTGGAAAAATCTCTGTGCGTAAGGGACAAGGCCGAAGACCTTTACTGGATACCCGTGATCTTCGGGCCCTCAGATGCCACTGCATCACTCACTGGCATGATTCTGTCATTGACATTACTAAATGGGCCCAGGAATACTTCAAGAAACCACTGTCTGTAAACACAGTCCACCGTGCCATCCACAGATGCCACCTAAAACTCTATCATGCGAAAAGGAAGCCATTGTTGAGCACGATCCAGAAGCGCTGCCGTGTTCTGTGGGCCAAGGCTCATTTAAAATGGACTGTAGCAAAGTGTCCTGTGATCAGATGAGTCCAAATTTGATATTCTTGTTGGAAATCATGGGCGTCGTGTCCTCCGGGCTAAAGAGGAGAAAGACCACCCCTCCTGTTATCAGCGTAAAAAGCCAGCATCTCTGATGGTATGGGGATGCATTAGTGCATATGGTGTGGGACACTTGCATGTTTTAAAAAGCACCATGAATGCTGAAAGGTATATAAAGGTTTTAGAGCAACATATGCTCCCCTCCAGACGACATCTATTCCAGGGAAGGCCTTGTGTATTTCAGCAGGACAATGCAAAACCACATACTGCAGCTATTACAACAGCATGGCTTCGTAGTAGAAAAGTCCATGTGCTGAACTGACCTGCCTCAGTCATGATCTTTCACCAATTGAGAACATTTAGTGCATAATTAAACGAAAAGTCCGTCAAAGGGGACCCAAAACTCTCCAGCAGCTGGAAGCCTGTATTATACAAGAGTGAAATTCCAATGGCTAAACTCAAGAAACTTGTCTGCTCAATGCCCAGACGCCTCCACTCTGTGTTAAAAAGAAGAGGGGATGCTACACCATGGTAAACAGGCCCCTGTCCCAACTTTTTTGAGACCTGTAGCACCCATCAAATTTGAAACTAGAGGCACTCGTAGAGTGCAAACCTCTGCCAAGGCAGCACAATCCAAATTTGCATGAGTGGGAGCAAAGTTGAGTTATCGTGTGTCATAGGATTTCATGATGGCTGCCGTGGCAGCCATATTGTTTCACTGATCGTGGTCAAAATCAACAGGGTCCATCCTTGATGTAATAGCAATCCATCCACAAAATTTCAGACAAATCCATGCATTACTTTTTGAGTTATGTCGTACACAAACAGACAAACAAACAAACAGAGGCGAAAACATAACCTCCGCCCCAACTTCGTTGGCGGAGGTAATGAGCTCATTTTGTGGATAAAATTGTAAAATTTCTCTGTTTCAATATTTGCTATGTTATCTCTACTGTGAATAAAATACTGGCTGGTGTGATTTGAAAGTCATTGCGTTTTGATTTTATTCACAATTTACACTTTGTTCCACCTATTTCGGAATTGGGGTTGTAAATATAGTGTAAATAGTAACTATTAGTGTACATTTAATTAATATGTTTAAAAATATACATTTGTATATCTCAGGTTAGCAGGTTTATTTAATCAAGAAAGGACATTCCTTCTGGTTGCGCCACCTGACTTACTGGTTGCGCCGCCTGACATTCGCTACTAATTCCCAATTATTCAGGCATCTACTTGGACATCTATATAACCTTTCGACTTTGCTAGCTAGTTCATTCATTCATTTTTAGAGTACAATCAAGAGTTTTAGAATAAAATAACTTTTTCTTAGTTTTACACTGGTTGTACCACCTGACATGTAAACTGAACAAGTCTAACTATGAGGAGAAAGTAGCTATTTTTTTCAATATTTGAGAGAGATCGACATACCTTTCACTCATCAGTAAAGGTCACTTGGGGTCCTTTGGATGATGCAATATCCTGTTTACTCATCTCTCTCTTAAATTTAAAATAAAAGTTGTATGAATGCGGCTGCACCGCCCTGACATTTCAGATATGCAGATTTCCGGACAAATTTGTTTTTAATATTCCAAACAATTTAAGAACAATTAAACTTTGTTTTTTTGAAAGGTTTTCAATATAAAATTATGCCCCCAAGTAGTGCGCTCCGACACAAAAATCTGCATGTCATGTCATTGACCCACCTATGATATTGGTGTAACACCAGTACAGACACTGTAATTTGATCCAGGCCCTTTGTCACACTTGCTGTCCAAACAAATTGTCCTCCTTTGTTTGAGCCTTGTCTTTGCATACCACTAAAAAAAACATAATGAGGCAGAAGTAATGCCAAAGCCCTTCACAACTCCCCAGTAACTCAGCTACCATTTTGTCCGAGCAGTGTTGCTTTTCCGCAAACACTCCCAACTTGGCCATTTTCACTTGAGCTCAAAAGCCCCAACGGACACAGTCAGCATGGCACACCCATTAGTTTAACAGAGTGAATTTCCTCTCTTCAGGCCTCCGCAGTCTCAATCATCTTGAAGTGCAACACTTACCACAGGAGCAAGCATGAAGCAGAGATGGAAATGGCTCTCTTCTGGCACAAATCTAATGTATGCAGCAGCATGTCCTCTGATAGGACTATATACTTGTTACCATATTAACTGTCTCTGCTAATTACAGGTTTATATCATTCCATAAGAAAATATGTTGCAAAGCCTTTGTCGATTAGTTTAATTTCACAACATACCATCTGGTTCAATAATACCCATCACTGCCTGTAAGTAATGTAGGCAGGTCTCCATTTCCTCATCACAAAGGGACTAAGGGAACAGGATGTCTGGAAACACTGTTGAGCAAAATACAGGAAACAGGTTCATCCAAAGGTGCAGCAGTTTTGCAGCACATATCACAGAACCATGTTTTGCGGGCCAACAAAATACTTATACTGCCTCCCTTAATTTTCATCAATGATAAAATCCAAGACAACCTTCCAAACGGGCTGCAATAAAATGTAGAACCAGAGCATTCAAGAGTGGAAAAAAGCCTTTCAACTGTGCACTCAAGTCCTGAGGGTATAAGAATGAAATTCTTCTGGACCTTCCTGGCAAACCCCACAGGAAATCACTCCTTGCTGTTGCAAGTCAGAAACACAACAGGACACACTGCCAAGCCCAAATTAACATGAGGATCACAGCCACTCATTTCATACTCAATGGACAAAACCGGCAAAAAAAAAAAAAAAAAAAAACTCGCTTTGACTTTCAGTCAAAACAAAATCTGAAGCAAAAACCTCATACCTTTTTTTTTAGAATATGTGCTCCGAGTCTACAAGTGATCGCCAAGTTCATTTCAATGCATGTCATGGCAGACGTCTTAAAGATAGCAGCATGGGGACTGTTATTTTTACCTGACATGAATTCTTTCAGAACTCTCGTATGATCGCGAGAGCGGGTAATAAATTAATATTAAATATTCCGACAATTTATCAAATTTCACATTACTGAGGAATGAATACCGATTAGGCAGGTCTTTCTCGGGCACCTGTGTTAACCAATGACCTCCCGCAGCATTTTCTACCGACTTATTATTCTCATCTTTAAAATATGGCCAGCAATGCCGCTAAATCTCACTCGGGACCAATGGGTAAATCAGTGGTTCATGTCAATTTAAAGGCGTATTCCTCGTATATACGAGAAATGTCAATTTCTCGTATACCAGAAGGTGTATACCAGAAGGTGCCTATCATTCATTTGTCTCCAAGAATTGTATTCCTGGTTTGCATAAATTGATCATACTTGTAATCCCAGAATTGTATACTTCTAATATGCGTGAACTGATAATACTCATAAAGAATAAAGTCATTTTTTCCTTCAGCCGTTGAAGTCATGGGATAGATTCGACTGTTCCTTTTGTTCTTGCTTGGGGTAAGGGTTAAGGTTACACGAAACTTTTCTCGAAGGTGTGAATTGGGCTTTCCAAGTATACGACAAGTGGATAGATGTCGTACAAACGAGGAGTGCGCCTTCACATTGACATGATCCAAATCCGACTTGTTAGGAATCGAATCCTGAGAAAACATACAACTCCGGCTGACGAGTCAACCTAAAATCGTCCGGCACATTGAATCGACAGATGGCTGGCTCGAGACTTACAAAACGATAACAAACAAGCAGTTTCGCAGCACTGAGGTGACACAACCAACCAAACAACATAACACAATTTCTGGGAACGTTATAACTGGGCCACTATTACGAAGACCAATCTCCTTAAAGTTTGCTGCAGCCCCGCCGAACAAATTCGTTCAGCCAACCTCAATCAGAGATTTCAGGATGGATAACGAAGTGCCATTCCTACCTAGCTAGGCAGCTGGCCAGCCAACGTTAGCTGATTAGCCACCAAGCTAATACATCACACAGAGATAGCTCGCCCGTTAAAAAAAATTCTGCGACTCACCGATCACGATTCGCAGATGTTTCAGGCGGGTGAATACATCTTTTTTTGGATCCAACACTTTCTGTGTTGATTTTTTGACGTCCCCATGAGGCTTTTTTGAAAACATTCCGAAGACGAGAAGGAATTCAGAGGAGGAGGGCGCAAACCCTTGCCTTGATAGCTAGCTAATCTTCAATAGGAATCAAAGCGAGCTAGCTAACTAGCTAGCTTGCTTCAGATCAGGGTCTGTTAACATTAGAAGTTTTACAAATTCATTTGCATCTGTATATGATAAAATAAAAATAAATAAATAAAACGCTTGGAGAGGTGCGCATTTTGCAGTAAATCACATCTGAAACGCTGGTATCTACCCAGGTCAGTGCTCAACACACCTCTCCCAAAACAGAATAAATCTCAAAACATGGCGGATTCGCAAAGGAAAAACAAATTAATGGAAATCAGAGCAATTCAACGAAGCAAGTCGCAAACGTTGTCCGTGGTGAAATATCAACATTAGCCAGCAGCGAAGCGTAATGAAAACTCAAAAAAGTAAGGTAAACCACCGAAATAAATGAAAGAAATTTGACCAAAAAACCACAGTTTGCAAGCAGTCATGAAGTGATCGAATAGTTATTTACTAGTGACTGAAACGGCTGCACCTCACACCACATTTCAAACTCGCATAGAAGATAACTGAACTATGGGCGAATGTGATTTACTTGGCTAGCTTGCTCGTCTCTGATGCGCACTGACATGGACCAAAATTTATCATGAAGTATAATGCGTGGTTATCCACTTTATATCTTTGTTATACTCATCTTAGGTGTTTAACTGAGTGGTTCAGCGGTGTTGCGATAGGAAATCAGACTGGTAAAATAATTTGGCTGATGAGGTAGTACAGAGCCAAATCAATTATTTCCGTCGGCAATCGATTACCGAGGTCTTGTAAAAAGGATTTTGTTGGTAAACGAAGGACCACGAACCGAAATAAATCAATGGCTATGGAAATGTAGTTCAACCACTCCCTTGAAAGGCTGTTTTAGATATCGGTAGTTGAACAGAAAAGACTACAACTCCCATAGTATTCAGTAAACACAAATTCCGCGCCAGTCTTCTACCCACTGAAGGTTCTATTCTCGGATATGGCTTTTGATGGTCGAAAAATATCGGTATAGAGGGGTCGACGTTGCCTTGCAGTCGTACATTTGCTACAAAATAGCCAATTACTTCAATGTGAAATTAGCAACTATTTATCCAGATTGCTAGCTTGTGGCCTTTTCTGCAAGCAACTGCCGACTGTTTTGCTTTCACCGCGATACCCAGACTAGCACAGCTTACGTTTTTGTTTACATGCAGTTGCCAGCTAGATAGCAAGCGGCCTTGTGTGGTAGTACTAGTTTTATATGTATATGTATTTTAAGATTCTGCTCATGTAACTGTCAAGATCTTCACCCAACCATCCTAGCATATCCAAACACCTGGCTTGTCTAACTTCTCTGGTTTGGCCGAATTCGGACGCAGCGCAATGCCGGTTCACTCCCGTGAAAAGAAAGAAAGTAACAATGAGGAGATGGAAGTTGATTATCCTGAACAAGACGGAAGCAGCTCCGACGAGGAGGATACTGAAAGCTCGTCTGTTTCTGAAGATGGAGACAGTTCAGGTACGTTGACACGAACTATGGGTTACTATGTCAGTGCTCGTGGTGTACGTGTTTTACGAGCCAAATGCAAGAGCTCTCCGCTACACGTATTCAACCATCAAATGTTGTTCCAAGGGTGCGCTCATGCTGTTTGCTGATCAGCGGAAGTTGGCTTGCGGAGATCCCCGAGTCTGGCCCTCGAAACCTGATCCAGCCCTGATTTTCTTCTCTTTCAGGCAATTAACTGAACACTTATTCCCTGGTGAGAATCCTTGCAAGGACCCTAGCAGGATCATGTGAGGGATTCTGACAGGTTCCTTAAGGATCCTGTGACAGAATCTATTAAGATCCTTAAGGCTTGGCGGGATCCTTGAAGACCCTAGCAAAATCCTTGAGGATCATCAAAGATCCTGGGAAAATCCTTGCCCATTCTCAAGAATCCCGAGAAAATCCTTGGGGATCCTCAAGGATCCTGGGAAAACACATTATTCATTTATGCATTGTTAACTAGGGAAATCCTGTTGAGATTGAAATTTTTTTTTTTTTCAAGGGAACCGTGGGGCTCAGGGTGGAGAGGGAGCAGACATATTGCAGGTTGGGAATTTAGCTGCGACAGCAGGGAATTGCCTACTCTTGTCAAAGCGTGTCATAGGTTGTTTAAAAACCACAGAGAGTCAGAACCTCAGTTTAACATCTTATCCAACTGACAGCATCTTCTTCAGTACAGTTTCCTCATCACTGCACTGGAACACTGGGGATTATCCCATCAGTGGGAAGATCACCACCTACTGGCTCACTAACACCTCTTCCAGCAGAAATTAGTTCTCCCAGGTGGTCTCCTGTCCAAGTACTAGCTGAGCTCACGCCTGCTTAGCTTCAGCCACGCGGCTGAGGCAGATTGAGTGGTGGTATGGTTGCTGACAAAGCCTGACAAAGTTTAATAATGATAATTTGAATAATTCGATACGATAATTCAAAGCAGACATCAATTTGGCAAATAAATGAGTAGGCCTACCTGCCAAGTAGATCATAGCTGGTCATAAAAAAGCACAAAAATTGATCATCCTGTTTTGAAAAATTGCACCTTAAATAGGGACTTCTGATGCCTTTTCTGGGCAAATTACAACTTACCAAACAATCAACAAATTTAATTGATCTGCTGACACTAGATACTGATCATAAAGCATGACCATAGTTGAACTTGAACTAGTCACAAAGTACCATTTTTGTATTGATTTTAAGCTTTTCTTTGTAACAAGAGATACTAGCAAAATGGGGTGGCTCAACACAAAAATTTATTGAAGCCAATTTGACGTCGCCTGCCCTTATTTCCTTCACTAACCTTAGCTCCTCCGTGGTCACCATCCGCCTTTCTCTTTAACCAGTTTCAGAGACTCATCTGAAAATTGCATTAGTGTTTATTAACCTACTATCAGGATATGACTTGCAATCTTTTTATTTGGAAAACGTTCATCAACAAGGTAGCTGGTGGAATACCAACATTGTTAATATTGTTGGCCTAATATACATTTTAACCTTACATTCAAGAACAGCTTAACCTATTAACAAAAGAGTCGGCCTAGTCACGGCAAGATCGACAGTATTAATTCTAACGTCAACTCATTCACTGACATTCACGACTGAAGTGGTCAGAGTCCACCACAGCCAGCTAACTAGACAGATTCCCGAGTGTCTGCTAGCTAGCGAACCGCGTCTATAAGCACAGAATTACACTTCGTTTCAGGGCCGGTGCTAGAACAGGGAATTGGGGGGGGCACAGACACGTCCCTTTATGACAAGAATTAGTCCTGGCAAGTTCTCAATCATTTTCCTTTATTGACGCATTTTCCAATTATCGTAATTGGCATCTGAAGACACGGTTTCTCTCCACATCCGATCTAACAGCGATGAAATCATGGGCTAAATTCAGTACAGTGGCGAAGCCAGAACTGATAATTGAGGAGCACAAGACATCCGTTTAAAACAATTATTAGTCCTGACCTGTTCTCAGTCATTTTCACGATTAACAAAAGGTTCACTTCGAGAGCACTCCACACTTAACAGGTGCTGCTTGTTCTCCCCGATTAGGTAAGATGACAATCATTCATCTGGACGTGTACTTGCTGCATTTAAATCAATGTTATTCTAAATTGCATACCTGCTCAAATAGCCGCATGCTTTTTATAGCCTATTTAACTGCCGAGTGCCACTTTTTTTTTTTTTTTTATCAACCCACGCAATACCGAGAGCGAAAGGCAATATTTCATTGGAATGCGGACCAGTTCAATCAACGCAAAGCATTGGCCTATTAATAAGTAAATTATTTTTCTGTACTGAAATTTAGCTCATGATTTCATCACTGTTAGATCGCATATGGAGAGAAACCGTGTCCCAGTTGCCAATTTCGATAATTGGAAAACACGTCAATAAAGGAAAATGATTGAGAACTTGCCAGGACTAAGTCTTGTCATAAAGGGATGTGTCTGTGTTAATTATCTTCTCAAGGGTGTTGAACGCTATGAAACATTGGCACAGAACGGCGTCATGTCTAAGCCTAACTATCTCTTTTATGAGCTACAGGACATCATTATGGAAACATGTAGTTAACAATATCAAAATTAAAACGCATACTCAGAAATGCTTTTTCTTCTCCAAGAAGCAAGCACATTATTTGTATCACAATCTAAAATAAAAATGTAATCTTCCACTTTGCTTTTTCATTTTCAAGTTTGTGTTTGCAATTTTAGATAAATTTGAAATCGAAAAGCATTCCTCATTTGCTATTTAATATTCAAAAAAGTGCCCGGAATATTGCTAACAAAAATAAAATGAAAACACACATCTGATAACTAGAGGCAAACCATTGCCAAGGCAGCACATTCAAAATCTTGCTGAGTGAACATGGCTCATAAGAAATTGAAGGATAAGTTCAGTCCCTGATGCAAACCAATCAACCCACAAAATTTGAGTGATATCATTGGGAGCGAAGTTCAGTTATCGAATGTCTCAGGATTTCAAGATGGCTGCCGTGGTGGCCATACTGTCTGACCGATCGCGGTCAAAATTGATCGGGTCCATCCCTGATGTAATAGCAACCCACCAACAAAATTTCAGAGATAACTCAAAAAGTAATGAATAGATATCTTGTACACAGACAGACAGACAGACAGACAGACAGACAGACCAATGCTGGCAAAAACATGACCTCCTTGGTGGAGGCAATAATAATGTATTCTCAGAAATGCTTCTTCTTTTTCAAGGAGCAAATGCATCCTTGGTCTCATAATGGAAATGATAATGAAGTCTCCCATTGCGATTTTGGTTACATGCTGCCACGTGCTTTTTCTAACAAAATTAAAACAAAAGTGCATTCTGGGAAGAAGGTGGGACTTTTCCCCCACGATATGGTGCGGTTTTGATATTAATACGAAGCGGTCTCATTGGACGTGAATTGACCCGTTATTGGCTGGCTTTATATGTGGCTGATGTCACATAAACCTTGTTGTTTCATAAAGTATGTGACTCAATACTTTAGTTATAATGTTATTTTCTTTTGATTGCAAATCTAAGATCTTTTTTCAAGATAAGGAACAACGGCAGAGAATAATGTTCGATACTGCATACTACCATGTTTTGTTTGAGACCATTTTGCAACGACGAAAGTTCAAGAATACATCCAATGAATACTTTATGTTGGATATTGTTTCTCTGGGATATATTTGGTCATTTATGTAGGACCCTAAAGGATTTTTCAAAGACCCTTCAGGATTTTGGTAGGAGCCTAAAGGATCCCCAAGGATTTTGCAATATCCTTGATGATCCTCAAGGATCCTGTTGAGGATTCCTCAGATCCTTAAGGATCTTCTCAAGGATCCTGTCCGACTTTCTTACAAGATCCTTGCAAGGATTCTCTCCAGGGACGATGATGCAAGGATCTTTGTTTTCAAGGACACTTCTGGAGTTTTTGCAGGATCCTAGTTCATTATTAAAGCTCCTGCAAGGATCCTTGTTTCTCCAGATCCTTGAAGGTTTCTTGAAGTATATTGTCCTCGCCAAATTCCTGCTGGATCCTTCAGGATCCTTATGGATCCCCAAAGATCCTGTGAGGATTCCCACCAGGGTTGCCAAAGTGGCCAGACTATCTTCTTCACACCTGACTCCTGGGTAAAGGGAGTGTGGAAAACCAGCAACTCTCGGACCTCATGATAGTGATTTGGGAACAAGGATTTACTCAAAAGTTAGCCCTACTGTAGCTTGTTGGGAGTAAACTGTATTTCTCTGTGTAGTCTTAATGATATGGAGCCTTGATAAGTCAATGTAATTTATAGCTTAGTTGTGTGTACTGTGCAATATGCTGACCTAGTTGATCCGTCACTTGCATTGCTTGCCTAGTTATTGATTTCATTTTGGAGGTTGCCAGAACTGTCTCCATCACTGGATTATGATGAACCCTAATGCTGTCTCAACAGTTGGTCAGCCTCGGAATGTCATTTGTTCTTTCACTGCAAGGTACTTTTCCTCTGAAACTGTGTTTACTATATTTAAACAGTGCTTCTGAAATTATTTGTTGAATATCGTTTCCCCTGTAGAGATGGATGATGAAGATTGCGAAAGGAGAAGAATGGAATGCATAGATGAAATGACTAACTTAGAAAAGCAGTTCACAGATCTCAAAGACCAGTAAGATGATATTTACCTTCCTCCTTTTTTAAGTTGTTTTTTTTCTGTGAAATGCTCTGAACTATATTTTGGTTTCCTGAACAGTTTGTCAGGGTTTCTCCTGGAGGACACTGTTAATTGTGAAACCCAGGATTATAGTAATATTGTTGCAGATTTTCATTCTTGGGTTCTGTTTTTTCAGGCTCTATAAGGAACGGCTGAATCAAGTGGATGCTAAGCTGCAGGAGGTAATGGCAGGAAAGGCATCAGAATACCTGGAGCCCTTAGCCAATCTTCAGGAGAACATGCAGATAAGGACCAAAGTTGCAGGTAAGCTATATGGTCGAATGTCAGGAACTGGTGGGAAGAATATGCCGGACTCGTTGCACTCCACCCAAAATTGTCACATACAAATAAAATTCTGTAAGTTAGAGTAGGACAATTTCATCAAATGAGGTGTCATTTTCCTCCTTTTGATGTCTTCTTTATGATTCCAGATACTTTTTTTCTATTAGTTGCTGCTAGTGGCAGTAAGAGGCAAAATACTCAATAAAGTCAGGGCCGGACCCCTCTGCGGCGGAGTGTGACGGAGGTGGAGTGAAATGATTAAATGTGGAACTACAGTGAAATGTCTGTTTCTTTTTCTGTTCATCCCATTACTAGTTCTCTAATTGGCTAAAAGGCGTCTCTCCTGATGTTAACTGGTTATCTACAAGGCCAAAGGTCATGATATTGAAATAAAAGAGGCCATCTTGTCCTTGAGAATTTGTCTCTGTTTTCAAAATTTTGAGTAAACCAAGGTAAATAAAGTTTATTTTTATATTGATTTTTCATGATGAACTTATAACTTTGCTGTTAAATCATCTACAATTTAGAGATAATGAAGATTTAATGTAGCTTTTGTATGCATCCTTGAAGTTGCTATCAGGCCAAATGCTGGATCAATTGAAAATTATTTCCCATTCAATGTAACTTCTGATGGGGTTGAATGTCTCTCTTCAAGTGTTGTTGATTCGGGTCATTTCTACTCAGAGGGGTCTTTTATTGTGAGAGGATACTACTACAATTTGGTCAAAACTATGAGGAAAGGCAGCACTTATAATATTGATCTGTTTGTTTTTTTTAATGTGAGGACTACGGATGGAAATTAGCTCTGAGCTAAATCTGGCACATTTTTCATGACATCATGTACCGATTGTTCATCAATGTGCATTGTCCTCGTCAAATAAACAATAAATGAAAAAAAAAAGATAGTGGTAACACTGAAGTGATTATCCCAGCAGCTTGTGTGCTGTATGTTGGTATTGACTTGATAGCAGACGAAAGTCTTCCTGGCTCATTCCTTCTACAGACCCAGAACCATGAAGATATTCTGCAATTTTGTTGAATATATTATTTGGCAGATAGATGAAAAGAATAAATACAGAATGGTGTGAGCTGAAGACCATAAATATTCTGTATCAGGTGAGATGACACAAGTTTGAATGTTGCATCTCAGGAACGTGACGCTGTCTGACAAAAATCTTTGGGTCTGAATTGGGTCAATAATTGAGGGTCTTTCTATTTTTGCATGCGTTTTTCATTGTATTTTCATGAAAGATCTACTTCTTCTGGTCATTTGGCAAAAAAACAGCTTTGGATTTGACTGAAAGATGGCTGAGTATTGCTATAAAAGTATTCCTATAGTTTCAACAGCTGTTTTTGTTAGATATGTTGTCCCACAACCCATACACCAAATATTGAAAAATGGTCAGTTTTGACCCTGCAACACTTTTTACCACTAGTTCCTGACATTCAGCCATATTCTTTCAGGAATGCTGCAAATGTTGCTTGTAAACTGTTGTTTTTGTGGCACACTGAGAAAGCTCATTTATGTTTGGTGTAGTTCATGAACTTAACTTTCACGTGAGTTGTGCTGACCAAATCAAATTAGTCTAAACTTGACACCACACATGTTTACTGTGTTTTTAATACTATTACTTCTTTGAGCTCAGCTGACAATACAGTATATTTCCCTAATGTTGACATTTTCGTTCTTGGTTCGTTTTTGATGTGTCCCCTCAAAATCACAAATCACATTATTTTCTCCCTGTTGCCTTTAGGGATCTATCGAGAGCTGTGCTTGGAGTCTGTAAAGAACAAATACGACTGCGAGATCCAAGCTGCATTCCAGCACTGGGAGGTGAGCGTGACTGCAGAGCACAGTCCTCGTTCATCTGTCAACATGTGGATGCGCTTTTCTGTGCAACATGCACTTTATGAACCCTGAAGTGTTGTTCATATGTTGTGCCTGTGTACACGTTCACTCATTCATTATTTTGAGTTTCACTCGTGGCATATCAAAAGCCTATGGTGGGAACTTTGGCAGGTGTAGCAGTGTGGCAGGAATGTGGGCTGTTCTTGGGACAGTACATGGGTCAGGTCCCCTGTGAGCTCTGTATATCCATGGATACACTGACTTGCTGATGTTCCCATGCCAACCTTTTTCCTTGCTTTGATCCCCTGGTACCCCCGGAACAGCCTCTATGTGCAGGAGATGTGAAGCTGCTGTACAAAAATATAGACATGAGAAATATTTCCACATTTGTTCATTTTGGCTGTTTTGGCAATGTCCTCAAATTTCCAGCTACAAACATGTCATTTAGCATGTTCTAACTGCTGTGAAACTTCTTAATGCTTGAAATGTGACCCAAAAACTTTTTAAAGATTAAGTAAATTACTTGTTGTATTGTTAGTTCTGTGTATTAAAATGTTGATTTCTGTTGTTAAGAGTGAGAAGCTGCTCCTGTTTGACACCGTACAGAGTGAACTGGAAGAAAAGATCCGCCGTCTGGAGGAAGACCGCCACAGCATAGACATTACCTCAGGTACCACACTCCAGATGTGGCCTGAACTGTTCAGGGCTATTTTCTCTTGAGTACCATTCAAAGGAAAAAAACACAGACATTTAAAATAATGAAATCAGATGATTTCATCACAAATTTTTACTTTTTGTGTTCCAGGTTTACAATAAGAAAAGATAAAATTACCTTTAAAATGGATTCTATTCCTCATTGAATATGTAGAAATTTTGGCTCACGTAACATGACGGACATGAGAAAAATGACTAGGTAAACAATGTTTAACTTAAATTTCCCGCGATATATGGAATTGCAGCGGTAATATATTTATCCAGAGTAGAGATGGTCATCAACATCAGTTAACAAATTTTTTAGTGTAAAGTTGACTCTTTCAGTTTCTCTTCCATCTCAATTGGAGAATTCTAATAAAGAATCACTGGAGCAATGCAGAAAATAACTCAGCTGTTCTGTGGACATTTCACTTGTAGACATCTCTATCTGTATCAACTGAAAAATTCAATTTTTTAATAGGCGTCTCTCATAATTACGAGAAATTTAAAATTTCGACTATCGCGTAACATGAAAGGACCCCGATGGACAGAATTCTGTTTAGTTACTTGAAATGAGTGTTTCTGTGTAATTATAATTCATTGTGTTTCAGCATTCTGTAGCTGCTAGATTCAGCAAGTGTATATTAATTGAGACTCTAACTTTTCAAACAGAATTCCTAGAACGATACTTGAAGTTAGGAAAAATTGTAATTTTCGTATCCCTTATGATTCGTACTTGTCCGTTATGATTACGTGAACATCGGAAATAAATCTGTCCGGAACAAGCATCTGCCCGAGAGTCTACGATTGAAGTTGGTTACCACCAAAACAACAAGTAAACGATGTAATTTAGGAATATAACTATGCAAATATATCTTAAAATCAAGTGAATTGTGCTGCACTACCTCCTATTGATTGGAAGAAGATACTTGGACGTAGCTTACCTTTTTTACGTGAAATTTCGACGGAGAAAACATGATCCGTGATGCTTCTTGTCCTACCAGTTATCTCCAATCAGCCGGTAATTTGTTTATTTGAATTATGACATATTTTGAATTTTAATTGACCTCGACTGGCCAAGTTTCACCATTCATGTAACATCTGATTTTCCTAACCGACAAATGAGGCAACTCAAACAAATTGTCTTCCTTTCAAATGCATGTGATGAACACTATTTTTTAATATGCAGATTAGTCATTACACTTAGGAGAGTATCTTTGGAGGTGGCAATTGTTTATATAATAAACTAGAATATGACAGACGGTTACGTATAATTTCCCAGAAAAAGAGACATCGATTTTTCAAAAGTCAAAATATTTCAAACTTGCATTGACTTTAAAGCAAACATTAATTGTTTGTGTCTATGTAAGAACTTGAGTGATAAACCAAATATTAACTGAAATACAGCAATGCATATAAACGTATGTTTACAGTGTCCATTTTCAAGGATGCAAAGATGATTGTTTTTTGCACAGGTGTCGTTATTTTAAAGAAAATATGACTCATTTTCCGTTGTAGTTGTTTATTTTACTAAATATACATTTAATCTTCTTATTGGCATAACTTGAACATATTATAGATCTAAAATGATGATTTTATCAACAGTGGGGAAAATATATGCTCAAAGTGCTCAAGGGCAAGTAAAGAGCCAAAGTAGTCATTAAATGACTCTTTTCCTCCTTGCTTGGGCTAACCAGCTGGCAAGAAGGATGTCAAACTTGTATTGTTAACCTCCAGAGGTTCCGGGAGTTTAACGATGCATTTGAATGGACAATGATGCCATTGAATAGATAATTTTTTAAAGTGTGTTGACTTATCATTGTGAAAATGAAAAATTGGTAGGAGACCAGGTGTCACTCACAGAAGGAAATGCATGGCTCGGCATGAGACACATGTATGGATTTGTAATTTTGCAATGATTTGTCCAAAAAAGATGTTCCATAGTGTTCTCAAAAGCACACGTTCATTATCGTCAGGTTGTTTTGTGCTGAAGGGGAATATTTAGTCCGCAGGGGACGTGACAGACTTGAGCACATTTGTAGGAGTATAGACTCCAATAAATTGCAAACATTTTTAACAGTGGATTTTCTTGATTGTGAAAGGCATTTGGTGAATTACTTTGATTGTAATTTAAGATTTGAGGCCTGAAAAAAATTGAACTTGAAATACAAATATTCAACTTTAAGATGATATTCATCCTGTCATCAGAAATCCATGGGTCTAAAAAGGCTTCTAATCAGGGGTTGAATTTTTCAGTCAGTTCAGTCTATTATAATGAAATTAGGTGATCTGTTCTTTATCTGATACACCAAGTTATTTGTGACATTAGAGTTGTGGAATGACGAGCTGCAGTCGAGGAAGAATAAGAAGAAGGATCCTTTCAGCCCTGATAAGAAGAAGAAGCCAGTTGTTGTTTCAGATATCCTTTCCAGCATTGAACATTCTGTCTCGTCCTGTGATTTTATCTGTGTATGGCGTGTGTGTGTGTGTGTGTGTGTGTGTGTGTGCGTGCGTGTGTGTGTGTGTGTGTGTGTTCTACTCGGCAAGTTTGCGTTTGTTGCCGCCTCTACAGTTGTTGCAGGTGTTGTTTGGTGAAATTCCATATTCCATTGTTCTGAGAACTTCAGCCAATTTCCAGTTTAATCCTTCACCTGCTCACGGCCATACATTGTTTACATGCTGCAAGACCTGGATATACTTGAAGACTGGACAGCAATTCGAAAGGTATTTTATCTTTGAACTTTACACAAAATATCAGGGGGAAAATGGGTTGGCCTTTTTCACATCAAGTTTCATGTCTTGCAGGCAATGGCGACCTTGGGACAGCACAGAGTAAAGACGGACGGTAATGTCACTGTGGTTTTCCTTCAGAAAAGGAAAATGGGCAAATGGCACAAATTGCCTGCAGTTCTTTAAAGCAACATTTTACATTTTTCTCAAATAGAAGAAAAGATGAGTTGCCTATATGGTGTTCCAGATTTAAAAGCCTGAATAAACAAACCAATGTAATATCAAACTTGCTACAACTTTCTTCTCAAGTCTTGTTAAGCTTTAAATAATATTCTCATCTTGAAAATATTTTAGTGTCCACGAAGAGTGAGAAGCATCAGCATAGTGCACGCTCCGAGGAGGGACGTCTGTTCTATGACGGAGAGTGGTACACCAGGGGGCAGACCATTTGCATTGACAGAAAAGACGAATATCCAACAAGGTGAATCTTTGCTACCCGTGTTACATTCATGGCTTCAAATTGTTTTGTTACATTTAGCATACATGCCTATATTCCTTATTGGAGGTGATGGTCTAGCTCCCAGTTTCTCAATTCATGGTCCTCTGGGGCCGAGAACTGCTGGTTTTCCACCCTCCCTTTACCTGAGAGTCCAGGGAAATCAGTCTGGTCAGTCAGCAGTGGAAGTTCTTTAGTTGATTGCTGGGAGGGAAAGAAAACCAGAGGCAAATTTGGATTTGAGGGCCAGACTTGAAGATCTGTGGTGTAGCATGGTCAATAGGGAGCTGGGCCCTGTTCCGCAAAGCAGGATAACACAGCTGGCTTGATAACTGTGCTGATTGAAACATGAATCTGCCCAACTGTGGAAAATGGACTTATGTAAAAGGAGCTGTTCCAGATTCTGCTCAACTCAGCTGTAAAGCTTGCTGTGTCATCCTGGGGCCTGTTCCACAAAGAGGGATTTCCAGGTTTTACTCAGTGCACTTATCCAGCTGTCTGAGTAATTCTTCTTTGCAGAACAGGCCCCTGGTTGGGGAAGATCACTTAAACTCAATTGCTTCTGTATGTACAGTGTATAAAGCTGTGAAACTGGATAAAGCATTAAAATGCTAAAGAGTTGTGTAAGTCACCCTGGATAAGCGCAGCTGCTCAGTGGCGTATACAGATGGCTGAAAAATTAAAGGGAAAAAAAAACCTGAAGAAATTTATGGACAAACGTGACAAATGCAGATGCTTCCATTCTTTTTCCTGGCGTGGTTTGGGTCCACTTATGCCCCCTTGAAAGGTGGAGGGGTCACTGCAAATCAATGCTGAGTCATTCTGCGTGTTCACCGTTGCATCCTATCATGGAGCATTCCTACCGTGGTGGGAGTGGTCTTTTCCAGGATGACAGTAACCCAAGCCTCAGGGCACAAGAGTGTCATTGAATGGTTATTTTGAGTCTGAAAAAGATTCTAAGCTTATGCCACTGCCTTCCCAGTTACCAGATCTCTAACCTACTGAACTCATGAGGGAGACTTTGGAAAAACTTTTTCAGATGGTGCTCTCCATTACCATCGCCAAAACACCAAATAAGGGAATATCGCTTGAAAGAAGGGCACTTCATCCCTCCTGTAAAGTTTTACGCTTGAATACCTCATGCTAAGGCATGTTGAAGCTGATCTTGCATCTAGTTAAAGCCCAATACCTTACAAAGACTGTGTTATGTTCATTGTTCCACTAAAGGAGCTGTGTCATGATTACTGTGCATGTTCAGAATGTACGTTACAAGAAATGAATCTGCTTGACTGCAAGTCATAATCTGATTCCATCCTAGCCAATCCATGTTTGTACTGCATTGTATTTATATATTTTAGTTACTCCAGCATTGTGCTTTTTATACTTAGGAGTTTTCTATGGAAATTCGAGAATTCAAAGCTCTATTTCAAGCTTTAGCCAAGGGATACAAAGAATGTAAGTGGTTGCAATCGCCAATAATCATAGAAGAAGAAAAATACGTTCTAGATTTTGAATTGCAGTTGAGCGGACTTACTTCATTCAAAATGAGCATGCACAGTAATTGTGACACCGCTCCTTTAATTTGTCGCCCGTTTGTCTGTATATGTAATGTAATTCGACCCAGGGAACATTGGTGGTATTAGTGGCCTAATCCTTAGGGTTTGTCTCTCTTCCACAGTGCCATCATAACCACTATCAACCATGATGAAGTGTGGTTCAAACGCCTTGACGGCAGCAAATCCAAGCTATACATTTCTCAGCTCCAGAAAGGCAAATACACCATAAAACACCCGTAGTTCTGCCCATTTCCCCCATTCCGTTGGCACAGGTTTACAGTAAATGTGCGCCAGTTACATACCTGACTCCTTATTGGTGTTTAAAGCTGCTTGTTCCTCCGCAAGGTCTAATTTTACAAACTGCTCCTCGGCATGGGTTTCAGTTCTCAGCTCTCATAGTATGCGTGCGTTGGTGAAGTTTTAGGTGCCTTGTGACTTTTAATGCAGTTGGTCATGAAACGTCAGGCTCTGCATAGAGGATGGAAGTTATTCTGTTCGACTTAAAGGCCACTTTTAAGGGAAACATAGAATTTGTCTTGAAAACTTTAAAAGCCAAAATTTTCTTTTGTCTTTTACTTATACAATTGACTGCATGAGATTAATATGGACCAAGTCTTTAAAGCCTTACGGAGATCTGTTAAAGGCAAAGAAAACACTTTTTTTCATCTCTTAGCCAATAAAAGTACACCAGCCCTACTATTCAAATATGTATTTTTGGGTTATTTTTGAACATGTTTTAACGACTAAATCAGCTCGAGACGGTTTGATTTATGCGCTGTTGGCAGTGTGCCATGTTTGTTGGAATCGGGGTAGCTTGCTACGTGACCTAGACACCGAAACTCTTAAGCACGCAGAGGTTATAAATGAAATAAAACATGGCTTCTGTAGGCAAGAGTTCGTCCAATGAATTATTAGTGAATTGGTATAACTACAACGACAAATCATAAGCTGACATGAGATTGGGAAAGCCTACCTGTATTATCTGTAACTGATTTTGTCTTTTCTCAAGCTCAGCCAAAGTCGACAGGCGCTTGGGTTCGGGGGCCTGCCCATGATTGAATTCCGTTGGCACAGCATCATCTTTCAAAAAATTCCGATTTTAACTGGACGATTCAATTCCGCACTTTGCGTAAACCGTTCCTTGAAACAACTGAGTAAAAAGTGTGCAGAACATAACTGGTGACTCTTCATTAAATCTGATGTTGTGTAACCACTGTCGTAAAGTCAGGCTTTGCCAAGAGGAATTTGCGTAAGCTTATGCCCGCTGGTAGGTCAGAGTTTCCTGTTTCGTTGGAGCAATCAACAGCTGCACACAGCGGCTTTATGACTGATTTTGTCGCTCGGGTTTTAATAATGATTGGTAATATCAGACCTTGATCATTTGGCGTAAAATTAAGCTGCAGTATGAGTGATAATCCAGACTAATTTGTACACACTGTTACCTCTTCCACTCGGGACTTTTCATTGGAGTGATTATTTGCGGCTGTTACCTCGCCTTAAAGCGCATCACTTCTCCAAACCCACGCCCATTAACACTTTCTAATTAGCAACTCGGCTTTCATTCATTCAGTTGCGAGGATCAAACTGTAAAATTACTGTCCGTTTCCCCTCAACTTACATTATTGCTCATTGCAATAACAGTCGAGCGTTTTTCTATCCTCATTTATGGTTCTATAAAACATCAGTGTCTTTCGGTGCTACTGAATTCCCATAGCTCACAAAGCAGCATATATAGTTTTTTCTGCGTCAGTGTCCATATCAGCTTGATGCACCTAAATAAAGTTTTTAAAAAATGCAGTTTTGCCGACTCAGGTCCACATATTAAGTTTGCTTATGTGAAAATAAAACTGTCTACAACCAGTGACAATGCTGTAATGCAGGTGACCTCTCAACCGGTTTCCGATTAAAAATCTGACAATTAACTGCATTAGTTTACTGAGCAAATAGGCAACCAATAAGCTACGTTGCCATTCATTATTAAGACATACGACATAGCTTTGCGTCAAGGATGAAGGCTACAATATGAGATTGCATGGATGGCAACAACTAAAATTTGTTGAAATTCCATCTTGAAGTAGAATATTATGTAGCAAATGCCGCTGAAGATGGTATTTGGGCCATGTCACGCGGTAGCAGAGTTAACAGAGTTACAAATTGGTATCATAGCTCCAAAACTTAGTAAGATAGTTACAATTTAAATGGCTTTGTACTGGTCTTCCTTAGTACTTCAAACAACAAAATAGCTAATTTTGTTCATTTGATTTATTTCGGGTGAAAAAGGCAAAAAACTGGTCGGTAACGGAGTTGGGGCAAGAGCTGGAAAAAAAAGTATTTTCTTTGCCTTTAAGTGTATCTCATGCCACAGAAAATGTGCCAAACTTGGTTTCTATTGTAGTCCTGCAGTGGCTGTCTAAGAACAGCGGGCTTCCACCATTGTTGGTGCCTGAGGTCAAATGTTTGATTATACCTCATTTCGACTGTTGACGATAACAGCTTTTTCTGGTTTCCTCTTCAGAGCAGTATTAATCTGTTCATCACTGCCATCTGTCATTGTGGACAACTTTGTTCTGTTTCACTCTAAGAATGTTTGTGTTTTTGTAATACATGAGAGCAGTGTCTTCACTATGTGAAAACTTTCTTCTTTCAATTATACAGTGCCAGCAATTAAGAAGTCCAGTAGGTCAATCGTGTGGCTTTCCAACAGGATTTTTATTTGGTCATTTTGCACCAACATAGTTTGACTTTAACTCCAGTTCATTCATTCTTTATTTGGTGGGTAGGTGTTTAATTTGAATTGCACTTTTCCCATTACGTCTCAGGATGACATGTAATGTTATCCTGGTATTCTGCATTGTTCTCTTCACAAGAGATTGACTATTTAAAACAGTACCACATGTTCCAGAGGGGTGGATGGCACAAGGAGATAAGAACGATGAAGTGGCAAGAAATTCCTGCAGTTTGAAGGACCTTCTAACCTGGAATCCATACTGATAAAGTGCTGGTCGCTCCCAACGGTCACTGACTTATCAGTCTGGCCTCAGTCGTATAGCCAGCGTTTAGCCCTTACGTCACTAATTAAGTGAATATATGAATATTCATGTTTTCTGCTCTTGGCGAGAACCACCAATCAAATATGAGTTAGCTGGCCAGCAACGGCATTCGTGAATGTTATTTGACATGAGCTTAAAAATTAGATTGTCCAGTCCAACGCATTGTCCAGTATAATCCAAGTCAGCCTTGTCCACTTGTATCCTCAGAACTCTAGAAACGCGGTTATTTTTCGCTAAAAATAATAAAATACCACAGTTCTGCTTCAAGTAAGCTCGCGCATTCAACGGAAGTCCTGCCTCCCGGCTCGTTCATTGCCCAGAGACTCTGCTGCCACTCAGATGAATACTCGTATAAACACGAGCCGGGGGGCGGGACTTCTGTTGAATGCAGAAATGTGGTATTTTTATTTATTTTTAAGTCTGTCTAAAGGGGGAAGGGGGGGGGCACCCTTGTGACTGTGAGCCAATCACAGATCTCGCATGGATTTTGTGCGAATGTTTGAAAGTCAAACGCTGGCCTACCGATTGAGGCCAGATGTACAAGCAAGTGACCGTTGGGAGCGACCAAAGCTTGATACGGTTGGATTCCAGGCTAGGACCTTCAGCATTCTGGTCACCAACTAGCTGCTTGTGCTGCGAGACAAGCAATCTTGGTTGCCTCCACCATTGAGATTTCAATAGAAACCTAATGGGTGGCCATCTGTGACTGAATGCATTTTTGTCATTTACCTGGCCATACGTTCGTATGTACCGTTCATGTACGGTTTGTTCAGGTGTAGGGTTGCAGAGCATAGGTCGCACAATATCAGCACATTAGGAGACATACGTATGTTGAGATGGCTGGATATTGGTTTGACTAGTTGCTGCACAGGATCATATAAAATTGGTCTGCTCACAGGTGAAAATATGAATTATTTCTGTGCGAATGAGTTCTTCTGATTCATTTAAGAAATGGAAGATGACTTATTTTGCCTGAGGTGGCAACTTCAATGTTAAACTTTTCCTGAAATGAAAATCGCAAATATTTTTGCTAAATGTATGGATGTGAAAATGCAGTCAGCTGCAAAAGGGAGAAAGGGAATCTTTGATAAATAATGCCATTCATTTTTTATGTGAGAAATGGTTCAACACAGTTGACCCCTTGTACAGAATTTTTCTTAAATGGCAACCGAAATTAGTAACTGATTCTTAAGTATACCTCATGCCTTAACAAACTTTCCAAAATTGTTCTGCGCAGTAAATTTGGAGTATAAGTTATTATGGTAGATAGAAAGTAAGTTACTTCATGTATTATAGAATTTCTTTAATTAATATTAACATTAACATGCATGTACAGTACAGTCAATGCATCACTGAAATTAATGGGTGCATTGTGCCTTATGATGGCATTCTGTTCATTGCTCATTGAGTTAGATGTATTGGCTTTTATGGGTTTCATCATTTCTGTTGGGTCGATATGTTTGTGATTTGATTATTGTTTGTCTTGTTAATTTGACAGACTGATGCTGTTTTTGACCTGTCTAATCAATGTATACATTAAATCGATATATGCACAAAATGAATAATTTCTGTTGGTGAATAAATTGTATGGATACTGCCCTGCAAGCCATTATTGAATTGACTGAAACTGAGTGCCTTCAATTGACTTAAGTTTGCAGGAGCTTTACAGCTTGAGTGAAATAACCGAATAACAATGGACCATTTTTGTGCAAATAAAATGCTTACCTTGTTCATTGTGTTTTCAGAAACTGTCATCATAGGTGCTTGAGCAATGCTGCCCAATTTTGAGAAAAGGAAGCAAGTTACATACATGTTTATGTACCTTGCTTCCTTTTGTCAAAGTTGGGCAGAATAGAGCAGATGCTCCCCCACTATTACACTTGGAGGAGCAAACATGAGCATTTGCATTCCCCCTTTTTGATTTTGTTTACTGTATGTATACATATGTCTGTATCAATGAACCAAAATATTAAAACCATACTTGTAACAATGCCACATGTCAAGGTTTTTGTCTGTAGACAAACCTTAAATGGTAATCAAACCATCTGTTCTCATATCCACTGTGTTTGACGTGGTGGGATGAGAGATGAGTGGTCCAGAGCATTTCCAAAGCAGCAAGATTTCTGAGGTGTTTCCGGTCAGCAATGGTCCAAGAAGGGAAAAGTGAGGGACCAGTGACAGAGCGTTGGGTGCTCAAGGTTTGGCGATGCTCAGGGACAATAAAGGCTATCCTGTCTGGTCCACACTGACAGAAGGGCAGTGTGCTACTGTGCTACAAGTTGCAGAGAATTTTAATGATGTTTACATGAGGAATGTGTCACAACACTGTGCATCACACCCTGCTGCATAAAGTGCTTTGTTGCTGCAGACCAGTCAGAGTTCAGATTCAAACCCCAGTCCAGTGCTGAAAGTGTCACAATAGGCAGTAGAGTCATAAGTGGACCTCATAGCAACTAAAGGCGGTGGCCTGGTCGGGTGAGTACCATTATATTTTATTATCCTCCGCCACAAAGTGGATCGGGGGATATTGGAATGGGCTCGTCCGTCCGTCCGTCCGTCCGTCGTCCGGGTTCAATGAGGACAGGTTTTCTCAGAAACTATTGCACCTACGTGAATAAAATCTTGTATGTGGCCAGTACTGATGACCCTACTGAATGAGTTTGACAATTGATTCCGAGAAATTCATTTTTACAGAGTTATGGCCCTTGACTCTGTTCGTGGACTTAAGTGTATGGGTGTTGCAATGGGGACAAGTTCTCTCGCCAACTATTGCACCAACGTGGATGAAATTCTGTGGGTGACCAGTACTAATGATCCTATTGAATGAGTTCAACAGTTGATTCCGAGATACTTATTTTTACGGAGTTATGGTCCTTGTTTCTGTTCATCGACTTGGTGTATGGGATTTGCAATGGGGACAAGTTTTCTCGGCAACTATTGCACCTTCATGGGTGAAATTTTGTGTGTGGCCAGTATTAATGACACTATTGCATGAGTTCGACAATTGATTCCGAGAATTTTTTTTTTACGGAGTTATGGCCCTTGACTCTGACCTTGGTGTATGGGTGTTTTATGGGGACAAGTTTCCCCCATTCCCCCGTGACCATTCTTACCATGGCGGGGGATATTGGTGACAATGTTGCCTTGTTTTTATTTTATTTAACCTTTATTAAACCAGGAAAATCCCTTGAGATTCAAAATCTCTTTTTTCGAGGGAGACCTTGCCAAGACAGCACACTGTTTCACATAAATTACAAAGTGTGTTGTACACAACAGGCATTACAAAATAAAATCATACCACATAAGACACAGAAGAAAAGGGAACAGAAAAATCAAACGTATGCATAACAGCTGCACACCTCTTTTACACACAGTCTTAGATTAAGCTTAAAAACACCCAATGAGACCAAATTGTTCAACTGTAAAGTGTTTTGGAGGTTGTTCCATGACCAGGAACCAAAATGGGAGAAAGCAGTCTTACCAAGCTCAGAGGACATCCTACGTAACTGATTAAGCAGCTTTTTAGTAGAACAAAGCTGGTAACCATTGCTGAGAGGAATCAAAAGGCTCCTGAGGTAATGAGGTAGTTTGCCCAACATGGCTTTGTACATAAAAATAAACCAATGATACTGTCTTCTTAAGCTTAATGATGGCCAGCAAACTAGATTGTAAAATGTGCAGTGATGTGTGCAGTACTCTGAGTTTGGTATGAGGTGCAATGCACTATGATACAAACGGTCCAAACTGTGCAAAGAAAGGGAGGATGCATGTATATAAATAACTTTGCCGTAATCTAAAACATTGAGAAAAGTGGCTTGGGCAATTCTTTTTCAAGCTTCAAAATCAACACAATCCTTGTTACAATAGTAGAACCTTAGTCAAACTTTTAGTTTCTTTACAAGCCTGACAATGTGTTCTTTGAAGGAAAGCTTATAATCAATCCAAATACCTCAGTACTTGTAGGATGACGCTCTTTCAGTGACATCCCCTCCCATAGTATGCATACTGAGAGTGAATTGTGACTGGCACTGCGCTCTGGAAAACATACATATTGGGGCGGGTTCACAGACATGGCTTAAGCGTAGCCCTGGACTGAGCAGAGTTTTGTATAGAGATTTTCTGTTGAAAATTGAATTTAGTCTAGGATTAATCTTAATCTGTGTCTGTGAAACCGGCCCTTAGTTTTTTAGCATTCAGGACAAGCTCTCAATCATTCATTGAGTCCTGGACCTGAGTGAAGGCAGACTGAAGCGGAGTCACTGCCTGACTTCAATGAGGGGGCAGTTGAGTAGAGCAGCGTATCATCTGCATAGAAGTGTACTTTGCAATTATTTATATTTTAACAAATATCATTTATAAAAACTGAAAATAATAAGGGGGCTAAAATTGAGCCTGAGGGGACACCTTTTGTGACCACCGTCAGGCTTGAAGAGTGACCACGTACAGAAACGCATAGGGTCATGTTCATAAGGTAATTCCTTAACCCATCTTATGGCTGTTTCATGTACGCATATAATACTAAGGCGATTTAGCAGTAGTAGGTGATTAACAGAGTTGAACGCCTTACTCAAATCAATGAAAAGGGCAGCACAAGTCTGTTTTTTATTCAGACCACTAATAACATAATTAATAAACAGCATAACAGCTGTAATGGTTCTCTGACCGGATCTAAATCCAGACTGGGATTCACTTAAGATACTGTTTTCTGATAAAAAATTTTTTAGTTGAGAATTGACTTGAGATTCTATAATCTTTGCGAAAACTGATAGTTTAGAAATGGGTCAGTAATTATTTAAATCTGATGGATCCCCACCTTTTAAGAGAGGTAACACAAAGGCTGTTTTCCAAATTTTGGGAATAATATTTGACTGAAGACTCAGATTAAAAACATACGCAATAGGTTCAGCAATACAGTCAGCTGCAAGCTTCCAGAAGTAAGGGTGCAGGCCATCAGGCCCCGGGATTTCATTTGGTCAATAGCTTTCACTGTAATGGGCGGTGATAGGACGCCAGGTGTCGCGACCAGTGAGAGAGAGAACTGAGAGCAGCCCAGATAAGAGACAAACACAAAAGAGGTACACACCTCCGGTAAAAGCTTGCGCTTCCAAGGACGAACAAAAGTCCGCAACACGGAAGCAATGCGAGAGACACTAAACAACAAGAGAGAAGAGAGAAAATTTGTAAAAGAAGCAATTCCTAACAATAAATGGAATATCACATATCACTAGGAAATCTGACTAGAGATTTTCTCCGGCCGAAGTGCTAGAAACAAACAGACATTCTAGCGATAGGCGTGGCGAATCCCCGGCCATATATAGAGTCCGGAAAACTCCACCCCAGCTCAATCAGCCAGCTGGGCCAGGAATTTGGTTGAAAAGAAATCCAATATCGTCCCGGACGATAAAACAAAGAAAGGTCCAACAAACAAACGCACGCCTAAACCATGACATTCACAGCTTAGCAATGTCTCCAGAGGAAATGGGCCCGAAGGTAAAAGGGGCTCCAATAGGACCTGCACTGGCAGATGGTGCAGCATTTATAGATTTCTCACTGAGCTTTGGTTCACTGCATTTATAAACGCAACCAGAAGATATAAACTGCCTATTAAATTGCTGAACAGTGTCATCTTTGTCATTTACCTCTGTGGAGACAATTACGATACGGTCAGGGATACCTGAGGAGACAGCTGAGCAAGATAGAGAGTTGACTTGCTTCCAAAATTTTGCAGGATCATTAAGATTATCTGTGATAGAATTCAAATAATATTTTGATTTGGAGTTCCTTATTTTCAAAGTAGAGTTATTCCTCAGGGCCCAAAAGGCTGACCAACCAGCAGCTGAGTTCAAGGATCTAGCCTTCGCCCAAGCAATGTTTCTTTGCTTTAAGAGATAAGAGTTCCTCTGTAAACCATGGATTGTCTCTGCCAATAACCCTAATTTTTTTCATTGGAGCATGTTCATTACAAATAAAAGAAAACAATTTATGAAAATACCCCCAATATGCATCTTCCACATCTGGGATCAAAGTAGTTCTACCAATGTCACAAAAATATTGTCTTTTACATCATGTGCATTGGCCAGGTAGATGCGCATAATTTACCTGGCAAAGAGATGACACCAAGATGCACTATGGGCAGAAAACTAGCCGGTGGAGAGAGTGTGATGTCCTGGAAAATATTCTGCTGGGAAACCCTGCGTTTGGGAATTTAAGTGGTTGTAATTTGGCGGAGCTGTTGTGGCGGCGCAAGGAGGACTTCCACAATATTAGACAGGTGGTTTAATGTTGTGGCTAATTGGTTCGTATGTTTTGTGTGTGTGTGTGTGTGTGTTTGTGTGTGCATATGTGCACACACATTCATATATCAGGGATCACTTTTCATTTAGAATAAACAACCTATTTGCAGGGAAGCCACCTGGCAGAACAGCAAACTTAGTGGAGTACTAACCTGCTGTCAAAAGTGTAAGCACTCCCATAATAACCCATAATAACTCATAATACTTCAATGCACATTTATTATGTTATTTGGACAGTGAGTTTTGGCAGTCAAACCCAGCAATGGTCAATTTGTGAGATTGCATCAGGTTTTTCTGGCCCCTGATGAGTCCATTTTGTTCTTTTTCGCCCCACTTTTGGTTGTTATTTGTTTTTTTCACTATGGCTGTTTCGTATTCTCAGTAAAGCACTTTGTGCTGCAACTTATGTCTGAAGTGGATGTTCTATAAATAAATATGTCTGTGTTGAACTTGGCACAAATGTGTACACAATGTGCATTGTACAATGAAGAACACAGCAACTCCACTGTTATTTTTCTGTATTTTTTCATTGTGCCATTTCATCTTCTAGCCCATTCACACTTAAGCTCAAAATGATTCAAACCCATGCCATATTTTGCATTATCGTAAATTTTTATTTGGGGAATCGGTTTCTTCTGGATGGAAATTACTTCAGAAGGTCACAGAAGAGCTGGGTTCAGCACCTTGGGAGGAAATGATAAATTCTCTGGATGTTGCAAATCTAGAGTCTCGATGGCTTTGAGTGAATGAAATTGTAAATTTATCGTGGGCTGTGTCTGAATAGTCTTTTTCACCCAGGAAAGTTCCCAACTCCTGAAAAAATGATCTGGAAGTAAATGCAAGGCTGCCATGATAAGTGCATTGAATTCTTTAAATGTTAAGGGATGATCTGGGGTTAAATGGGCAACATTTGATTATTTTTCCTATTTTTTTTTTGAATAAAAATATTCTATAATAACCCACCTTTAATAATCACTAATTGCTACAAGGATTAAAAACTGAACTCAACTTTTCAATGCGGTCTAATGCATTTTCCATTGATTTCCTAAGGTATTACTTTTTTTCCACGCTTTCTCATGTTTGTGGCAGCCATAACTTTTTTATTTATCATTGAAAATCAATGAAATTTGGGTTGCAGGTACTTTACTTCATTAGAAATGCAATGACATGGGGAAATTTTGCCTATCTGTTACATACTTTGAATATTTTGAGTATTCATCAGATTCTGCGCAAAATAATTTCAAAATTCGAGTAAATTGCCCCGAAATCACAAAACTGATAAATTGGGCAAAGAATGGCTATGTCATTGCATTTGGATAAGCAATGGGTTTTAAATGATGAAAGAAAAACTTAATACTATCATAGAGTTAAAGAGGAATTGGTGCCAGAAGTTTTCTGCATATTTAATGAGCTTGCTCGGTTACCATGGCAACTGCATAAACAGAAAAATGCCAACTTGTATCTTTTTTGGTGGTTATTACATATACTTCTTTAGATTAATTCTGAGTTGTTTCCTGGTGTCATTTTTCATTTAACCCCAGATCACTCCTTAAGGCTAGGAGTCTCAGTGCTTCCTAATTTACATCCTTTAGCATAGGGTACATAGAACCATCCTTTTCGAAAAGAAAGGAGATAACACTATCCCACAGTTCGGCGCGGCAGCAATATTGAAAGCAACAACCATTCATCCGGCCAATTGGGAAAATAATCGTATATGACCGGCAGGGGACATATGATCACGTAGCCGAGTGTAAGTGTCTCTTTGCAGCGCAGTTGCCATTCTCAGCCATTGGGAATTCCTTTTTACACATTTCCTTTATGACGTTTTCCACAAAGGTAAAAGAAAAATCGCACTTTGAATCCTCAAATTTCTATGGAAAACTCCTTGATATAACAAGCGTGATGCCTAAGAAGCTACAATGTATAAAAACAATACTAAATGAAGACTCATTGGCAAGGATGGAATCAGATGATGAATTGCAGCAAGCAGATTCACTGTTTTAGGATGTAAGTGCTGAGCATGCGCAGTAATCTTGACACAGCTTCTTTAAATGATAGGAAGCAATACCCGAGAGTGATGCTTGTCATTCTCTGTAGGGGTCCCTCAAGGTGCTATTTTAGGACCAATTTTGTTTCGTATATACATTAACAATCTTCCTCAAGTATGCCCGAAGTTAACACCAAAATGTACGGGGATGATACAGTGATGTTTACCCTTGCAAGATCCAAAGAACAAGCTGCAGCTAGTCTGACAGCGGCAATGTCCACAGTGTCTGATTAGCTGGCTAATTCGTGCTTGACCCTGAATGTAAGCAAAACTATTTGCATCTATTTTGCCGCAAGGAAAAATAATTCAGTTAATCCTGATATTTTAATTAATGGTGAGGTCATTACATCTGTGACACGTTAAATACTAAGGCATGATACTTGATGCTAACCTGTCTTTCAGAAAACAGGTGAAAAAGGTAATCAGTTATGTTCGGTATAATCTGAAAAATTTTAAATGCGTCAGGCATCAGCTGACTACACCTGCTGGAAATCTTTGAGAACAAACTATGATTTTCCCCACTTGTCCTATTGCATAACAACCTGGTTACAGGCAGGTGTAACTACTGTCGGAGAACAAAACTTAGTCCAAGCCGTTGGACCATATGTTCGTCTGACCCTTGTAAATCTATCCTCAAGGAATGGATGAATTCTCCAGAGTCTGATGTGATTGGGTTTATTGCAAGTCAATCCAGGTGAAATACAAAAACCCAGGCTGGTCTGCGCAAACCACGTAGCATTCATTCTTCATGAATCACCCCATGCCGACATTGGCCTTTTGGCACGTTTCTTTAAGTGGGATTAAACGTGACGCTTTCTACCTTATCCAATATTATTAATTCTGATTGGTACATTGTCATATAGCAACCCTCCACTCTTAGTAACAAGTTTGTCATTACATCATAGTGTAAATTCATTTTAGGCCTCCACGGATGCTCGAAGACCACATATGAGCCTCCCAAACCTTGGGTTCACCTGAAGTTCAGTAAGTTGTCTGGGGCCATGGATGGTTCCAGAACTCTCAAGTGCGCATGCTTAGGTCGTGGGACCAGGTTGACTACTGATATGGTCATTCCGGAAGATTAGCACATCAAGCTGGCCTTGAAGGCCCTGCAGGAGCTTCTTTATCAGGTTTTTGTTGACAGCTCCACACTCTTAAAGCAGTTATAAAGGCCAGGCTCAGTTCTTTATGTTGAACTGTGAAGAAAATCAGGCTTTATCACAGGCAGTGACATCAGGGTGCTCGACCAATCAGCAGTGGCCTAGAGCGTCTCAAACTTCTTTTCTTCTCCAGACCTCTCTCAATGCGGTTGTGTGCCCTTACCCAGTCCCACTCAGAAGGACCTGACATCAGAACTCACAACAGAAAACTAATGAAAACTCACACATTAAAAAGTTGAAAAGGTTTGCTAAAAGTTAAGATATGTGTTGTTTGTGTAGGATTTCTAGAAATCAGTGAAATTTTGCGTGAAAAACAAAAAATTTTGTGGTGAGGTCATATTTGATCATACGTCCTTTTCACCTAAGTCTACAGCAAGTGATGGTAAGACTATTTATGGACATACGCCAATGCGCAGTACTTTTTTACAGTCAGCTTCTTAGGGTATTTTTTGTGCCCTATAAAGGGTTAATTTAGATAACTTCTTATTTTACTCTGATGCATGCTTCATGTTCAAAATTTTCATAATCCTCTTCTTAGAAGATGCTTTACCGATCCTGACAGCGGCAGGGCCAGACAGCAGGAATAGTAGCAACTACGAAGGGTGACTGGGTTGCACAGTTCAGAGGGTCAGCCTGTGGTCAGTCTGCTTTCTCAATTAAAAAGGTAAGAAAGTGGAACTCCATCTCCACAAACATTAGAGACTCAGGAAGCCTGCAATTTTTAAAAGCAACCTTAAGCTTTGGCTGAAATCAATCCAAAAGTTTCATCACTAATAATTGCCTCGAATTTATTGTATTTATTACAGGGATTCTATTTATAACTTTACATTGGATTTTCAAATATTGTGCTGTTTTATGCAGGGTATTTGTTATTTGTTGTGTTTGTCCTTTTGTCTTTCTGCCCAGGGATAACAGATGCAAGTTAGCTGTTCGCAAACTCTGGTATAATTACTTTCAATTGTGTGCTGTCCCAGTAAAATTAAATCATAAAATAAATTAAAAATATATATATATATGGCAAGATATTGTGTTAGAGATAATAATTAACAATATTATCTATTTGTTTCTTTACATCCTTCCAAAAAATACCATGTCCAAAATTATTCATGCCCCTGGATATTGTTGCAATTTTTTTGAGGATATACAGTAAAAGCTTCTGTTCTATTCCAAATGGTCGTAGTAATCTCAACCATGGTTTAGAGCTGTCTAATCCAGTGCTTCGCAACCCTGCTCATGGAGTACCCCTGCTCTTTATGTGTCTCCTTCATCTGACACACCCAGATCAGATCATCAAGTACTCCGCTAATGGGCGGATCAGCTGAATCAGGTGTGTTAAGTCAGGGAGACATTAAAATATGCAGGGCAGGGGTACTCCAGGAGCACGGTTGGGGAACACTGGTCTAATCGACTGTAAATTGTGATGAGCCGATGCAGTTATTCTCTAGCCAGTTTCTAGTCAATTGTAAGTCATGGCTAAATCCATAGACAACTGTGAAGACCTCCGGATGCATATTGTAGCTACTCACAAGAAAGGGAAAGGCTGCAAAGCCTTATCCATGTGTTGTGAGGTTCCGCTGGCCATAATAGAAAGTGTCATCAAAAACCAAAAGAAGTCCCATCTGCAAAAAATCTCAAAGGGTGAGGTGAGAGGCCAAAAGTGAGCCCTGTGCTGGCAAGAATGGTAGTGCAAGAGGCCAAGAAGGATCCTAGAATCACCATGAAGGCCATCATGAACAATCTGAGCGATTCTAGTACCGAGTGTTCAAGGCAGACACTTCAGCAGACACTGCACAAGGCTGGCGTCCAAGGACATTGATCAAGGTAGACTCTGCTTCTTCAAGCCAGGATCTTGAGGGCTTGTCCAGCTGTCACCACAGCTCACCTAGACAAAGAACAAAGCTTTTGTTAATCAACATTGTGGTCGCAGGAGACTGAAACTGAGTTGTTTGGATATGGGGTTGTGGCTTTTGTTTGACATATGTATGTCCTGTCAGGCAATGCATAAATGCGGGATATTAGTACTAAATGTCAAAGAAATTAAGAGGAACACCTCCCCAGACCCCTGCCAACTTAGCTCTCCCATTTTAAAATGGAATCCTGCGCCCATGACTAATAAACAGAAATGCATGTTTTCGCTATCGATATGCAAACGTGAAATAGATAACCATTCTGACTCCAGTTTAAGGGAACATATTACGAAAAACTCACTTTTCAGCGCTTGTGCTCATACATTTTGATGTCTGGAAAGCCGACCCACTGGCAAACCGCAACATGAAACAACCAAGTCAGTTTTTCTGTGGAATGCCTTTTTAATAAAACATGGCATTCGCCATGCCATTCAGATTTAGCTCCCCTCCTGCATCACATGCAGATCCCAGGGAATTATTCTGCCCCTCATCTGAATACTTTCACACTCGGCTAATTTTTTCATGGCAGCATTGCTGCGGCAATCGGTAAAAATAAAAATCTATTGGACTATCCACTCTTTGTCTCATTTACTTTATACTTCTACACTGGGTCAGTACAATGCAAGACTGGCAACGAAATTAATATTCAAGAGGTCCTATTATGCTTTTCGGAAGATGCAAAGAAGCAGTGACTTCAATCTTCCAGGAGAATCTAGCATTCCCCTTGTAAGTAGCCAGCTAAGAGTTACCATAGTGTGTTCATATTTAAACTGAATTCCATGTGTGATTAGCTAGTCATAAATTGACTGGATTTTGACAACGTTGCTAGTTTAGCAAAAGGCAATGTTGGAGACATTTCGAAAGGACCAGAACAGAATAGGTAACTGTGCTTAATGGAATTAAGTCTATTTTTAATGGAGTGAGGTAGCGCAGCTATTCACAATGAATTTAATGTTTAGTAACGGTTGTTGCTATACAGATGCTAGAGTTGCCGAGTCCTCACCAACCAGAATGCTTGGGACTCTAATTGATGCTAGTCACGTATCATTCTTAAAGGGGACCTATTATGCTGATCCTTCTTTTAATACATATCGGTAATGTTATAATGTTGGATGTCCATACTCAACCTCTGAAAAGTTTCTAAACATAAGATACAGGAGTTTTGCCGCAATCCAAGAACGTGATTTTGTGAACATGATTTCCTCTCTTAACAGCTCGTCCGAAGATCTACACGAGATCTGGGCAAAACCTGACGTCAGGTTGTGCGTTCAATTAATTCAGACCTAGCCAGAGCCAATCACGGCGCTGGACCTGCCCACCCTGGAAACTATTCTAGCAGGCACTAACCACCGCAGATCATCCTATGCCTTAGTAGTGTCTACACTTTTGGAAATACAAAAGAAGAACCGCAGATCATTTGAGGTGCAATTTTGTCAGTATCTCCCCCAAAGCTGCTTGTCCATTTACTTTTGGACGCGAAGAAAAGCACCTGTTTGTCTTCCAAAAGACCTTGCTACCAGATATCAGTGGGTAGCTTTTTTTGTTTGCTGGCAGCAAACAGCCACGGCCAAAGGGGACGTTAGCCGTTTGTGCTCAGTATTTCACCAAAGACAGCTTTGTCAATAAAGGATAATTCAGCACTGGATAAGCGTTTCAGCTGCTTCTCAAACCTGAAGCAGTTGCATCGATAAAGCGCTCGGAGCCACAAGCTGTAAGTAACGATATAACAGCAAATAATATAAGTGAAGCTAACGTGTTACGGGTGGCTAGCAGGACCGCTAACGATAATTAGCACTAAGAACTGGCCTCAAACGCAGGCTTTGTAAAATATCTGAAGATAAAGCCTGTATCGGTCGCGACTGTCCCTGACTCGCAGACATAGAAGCTGTAAGTTGCTTTTACTGCATAAGCCAACCTTACGTGATAGCCAGTTGATTGTGGCTGTAGCACTGCAGCTAATGTAGCCAAGTTACTGTTGCTAATGTTTGCGTCCTAAATATGCAAGAGTAATATCAGGGGAAATTCTACAGAAGGTGTGTGAACATAAACCTCATTTGAAGCTAACTTTTTATACTTGTTTGTAATTTGGATACTTGGTACTGCCCACGGTAACGGAACTTGCTGTCTGTAAAACTTGTATTGCAAGGGTTTGTCTCTGTAGTTGTTATGACCACTCGGTTACCAGCTACTGCATGTTAGTTTGCGTGCTGTGCTAATTAAAAATGCTCCTGGTTAACTAATATGCAGTAATTCTAATCGGTATGCTTGTGTTACTTCGGTAAGCATCAATGTGGCATTTTCATCATAACGTTTCCTGATTGTGGCCACTACAGTTGAAGCTAACCGGAGAGGTGCTGTATGTGTCTGCAAAGTTGGGCTGAAAAGGCTGCAGTTAGACCAGACGTAGGTTTTGCAGAGCTTGGGATACCTGTTTGGGTTTGTTTACGGCTGCTTGTGATCGCTTCACTTATCCATGACCGGGATCAGCCGGATACTTCACAAATATCTGGGCTAGCTCTCTGATGCTACCGTGAAACGCAGAAGCTCTAACGTGTCTGGTATAACAAACGATTTCTCTGCGCTACCGTGACATAATTTCATCCCCCTTTAGGAATTGTTCTAGCTAATAAAAAGCCGAAAAAGGCGGTATTGAATTAGAAATTCTTTCCTGTAGAAGTGATCGATTTGCTAGCTCCACATAAACAACTGTCCACGCTAACGGAACTTACGGTCTGTAAAACATGAATTATGTTCATAACATAACCGAGCTCTCTCTAGCTGTCGCGTACTATCCATAAAGCTGCTTTCACACTGAACACGAAATGAATTTTTCGCGCGACAGATTACATTCAAAGTCAATGCAAAGACGCAAACACATGCGTTATGGGCGCGTTAAGCCGCTTTCACACTGGACACAAAACGAATTTTTCGCGCGACAGATTACATTCAAAGTCAATGCAAAGACGCAAATACACGCCTTATGGGCACGTTAAGCCGCTTTCACACCGGACGCGGAACAAATTTTTTGCGTGACAGATTACATTCAAAGTCAATGCAAAGATGCAAATACACGCTTTATGGGCGCGTTAAGCAGCTTTCACACTGGACGCGAAACGAATTTTTCGTGCCACAGATTACATTCAAAGTCAATGCAAAGACGCGAATACGTGCGTTATGGGCGCGTCAAGCTGCTTTCACACCGGACGCAAAACGAATTTTTCGCGCGACAGATTACATTCAAAGTCAATGCAAAGAGTGAATACACGCGTTATGGGCGTGTCAAGCCGCTTTCACACTGGACGCAAAACGAATTTTTTGCGCGACAGATTACATTCAAAGTCAATGCAAAGACACGAAAACACGCGTTATGGGCGCGTTAAGCCGCTTTAACACCGGATGCGAAACTAATTTTTGCACGACAGATTACATTCAAAGTCAATGCAAAGACGCGAATACACGCGTTACGGGCGCGTTAAACCGCTTTCGTACTGGACGCGAAACTCATTTTTCGCGCGACAGATTACATTCAAAGTCAATACAAAGACGCGAATACACGCATTATGGGTGCGTTAAGCCGCTTTCACACTGGACGCAAAACGAATTTTTCGCGCAACAGATTACATTCAAAGTCAATGCAAAGACACGAAAACACGCGTTATGGGCGCGTTAAGCCGCTTTAACACCGGATGCGAAACTAATTTTTGCACGACAGATTACATTCAAAGTCAATGCAAAGACGCCAATACATCGCGTTACGGGCGCGTAAAACCGCCAGACTGGACGCCAAACTCATTTTTTTTCGCGACAGATTACATTCAAAGTCAATACAAAGACGCGAATACACGCATTATGGGTGCGTTAAGCCGCTTTCACACTGGACGCAAAACTAATTTTTCGCGCAACAGATTACATTCAAAGTCAATGCAAAGACGCAAATACACGTGTTATGGGCTCGTTAAGCAGCTTTCACTCCGGACGAGAAACTAATTTTTTGCGCGACAGATTATATTCAAAGTCAATGCAAAGACGCGAATACACGCTTTATGGGCACGTTAAGCCGCTTTCACACCGGACGTGAAACAAATTTTTTGCGCAACAGATTACATTCAAAGTCAATGCAAAGAGCGAATACACGCATTATGGGCGTGTCAAGCCGCTTTCACACCGGACGCGAAACAAATTTTTTGCGTGACAGATTACATTCAAAGTCAATGCAAAGACAATGCATTGACTTTGAATGTAATCTGTCGCACAAAAAATTTGTTTCGTGTCCGGTGTGAAAGCGGCTTATCGCGCCCATTTTCCGCGAGCAAACGCTGGTCATTCCGACGCAATAAGTAAACCATTACCACGGACAATTTCCGAAAAGGCCATTTAGCCTGGAGCTTTCGCCCCTTCGTCATATACCAGCGCAGAAGCTGTTTGTTACTCCATGCTATCGACACACCACAGTTATGCACACGAACCAGCAGGCCCTTATAATACACACCTAAGCAGTCCATAAGTTGTTGGTCCACTTTTTGCTGCTCCTCACTGTCCATGTTTCCCTCTAAACTCAGACCCACCGGATTTCTACGGTCTCCGGTCTACACTTGGGTATGTCGACCCGTTCTACAAATGTGTCTGTATGGGGTGGATTCTAGCTTTCCCTCAATCCTAGCTGTAGAGTAGAAACACCGGTGTACTCACCATAGTAGCCGTAGGTAAATAGCAAATTCGAGCTTGACCTGCCAGACTTTCGCACTGCGTCCTCCACTTTCGCCGTTGCATTTATTCAAACAAATTCATTTCATTACATCTGTACACATGTACTGCGTTTGATTGCGGAATTTGCCCGTCGATTCCTTCTCAGATGGCAGACGCGTCTCAGTTTCACTTTGGGGAGGCGGACCCGGAAAACGGCGTTCTGCTGCCTCGTCCCGCCCAGATCCGCCCTCGACAGAGCTGGCCAGTAAGAAGAATATGGGCATACGGGGAATGGGGGCCATAGCGGAAGAGCCGCCCCAACGAGGCGTTTCAGGCAGAGACTACAATGGACTACAAATGGGTTTTTTTGAGGATGGCAGTATGAGCTAAATAAGGACCCTTTTTTGGACTTTGAACGATCAGGAGTACTCTAGGGGAGTCCAAGATCAAAATATAAATTTGGAAATGTAGCATAATAGGTCCCCTTTAATGCACTGGATACCAAGTGCTGTTTAACTTTCATGGTGACTGCGTGTTGCACTTCTCTGTAAATGTAACCACCACTCTTGCCGAGCCCACAGGTATTACTTAGGCATGCTCACTGTATTGCTTGTGTAACGGCTCGCTACGAATTCAGAGCGTAATAAGTTGTCGGTAGCCGGGGGAGTTTGACAGCTTCACCCTCCGCAACCCCGGCGCTTTGTTCGCTGGCCACTCAGAGCAGAGCTCATTTAATAGAGGGGACGCCCACTCAGAACAGCCTGTTTTTCAGAGGGTAAGGAATAACGCGAATCAAATTGCCATGAGATCTTGTAATTTTTATGTTTCTTTTTCTGCTGAAAATGAACCTCCAAGAGTATCATAACTTGGGGGAAAAAAAGCATAACGGATCTCCCTGAAAACAACGGTGTAAATTTGACTACTGAAAACTTTTTAGTCCTAGGGTGTCGCTGTTTCGCGGTTTGGGGGTCCATCTCTGCAGCAGCAGGCTGATCTGTTTTGGTCTCTAAATCACCGTTTCAAGGTTTGGAGAAAGATGACAGCGAGGAAGTCTGGATCGAGATTAGAAACTGAAATAGAACGATGTCGGTCCGAAGGGCAGTGGGACAAGATTCCAGAGCTTGTGCGGCAGCTGTCAGCAAAACTCATATCAAACGGTAAGAATATCTGGAGAGAAATGTCTTCCCGTAGCCGCAGCCGTTCAGGCCTGCACCTTCACTAGAAGCCGCGGGCTTTCCCAGACCGAACATGAAATAGATTTGTTGGACATCTTGCTAGAATGAATGGAAGCTGTGGCAGACTTGCTCAAGGTTACGAACATCACTGAGCTACAGGGCGGTAAGAAGCCAGATTAGTTTGTGCAAACGAAACTGAACCTTCTCATTTCCAGTTTTGTGATGGCTAAGTCATTAGCCAAACAGCTCGCCTAGTAACGTTATCTTTAAAGGGATTGTGGGAAAACTGTCCTGTCAAACTGGCTAACCAGCGAGTTCGCTTGCTCACGAAGAGTAATTTTTACTGAACTCATTGATTCGTCCGTAACCTTTTCTGTTACAGATTACGCCCATTTACAAGCTTTCACAAAGCAGCTCAATAAGTCAGGTAGTTGGCTAGCTAGCTGCCATATGTAAGCTAGACTAGCTAAACTGAATATAAAGCTAGCTATATATCTGAGCTAATATGGTTCTGGTGCTTTATCTGTTAACTTGTCAAGCAAGTCACCATGTACCCACGTTAATTTGAGAACCAGCCAGTGTATAGTTAAATGTCGAGCCTTGTTATAGTGAGTGAATTAAGTTTGCCTTGACGACTGGCTGCCAATAATTGCTTGTTACAGGGACGCACAATAATCTTTGTTTGCACGAGTAAATTGGTGGCATATCTAAATTTATTGCTAATGACTCTTCAACGTAACTGTATTCACTTTGCCACTTGGAACTAGCTAAATACAAGATTGCTTGCCATCAACTAACTGAAAAAAAAAATAAAGTGGCGTGCAGTGATGATTAGGCTATACACCATCACTTTCGTCTAAAATGGGTCGTTATATATTACTTCTCAATATATTTTTTGTGAAAATGCATTGAAAAATATTATTTTAGGCAATGAGAATTAAAAAAAAAAAATTCCCACAATATTTGAGGTAAAAACGTGGGTAGTCAGCAAAAACACTGAAAATATCGATTTCTTTATAACAAATGAAAGGAGTTGCACATTTTATTTATTTATTTACTTGACTCTTGCATAGCATGAATGCATGTTTGAATGATGCTAAAAAAATGTGTTTAAACTGGTTTGAGGCAACATTATTTTGCAAAATTACCTCTGATGGTCAGTTGTTCCAGTATATAAGGTGACGTGAACTTTGAGCAGTGTCACAGAGTTAAACACGATGGCACGACGGAAGGACCTCTCTGAGATTGTTTGTAGCCGTATTGTGGCCTTATGTGATACTGGTGGGTCACTTAAGAAAATTTCTGAAGACATTGAATGCTTCCATGGCACTGTAACAAACGCCATAAAGTGTTTCAAAGAGACTGGTTCGCTGAAAACTCGTGGCAATAGAAGTGCAGAACGGAAGTTAAGTGCCTCTGATGTTCCTTATCGGTGTATGACAAGTAAAAAAAATCGGTGGTTGCTAACACAACTCCATGACGACATTAGTAGCGCCAGAAGTGTAGAGATGAAAGTATCCAGATCTACTATTTCCAGACACCTGTTTTAAAGTGGTGTGATTGGTCATGTTGCTGCTGAGAGCTGGCAACATCAAAAAAGACTTGAATTTGCCAAGAAATTCAAGGATTGGATAACATGAATGGACTAGGAACAAGTCCTTTGGACCAATGAATCAAAATTCACAATTTTCTCACCCAAATGCAGAATTTATGTGCCGTAGAGTTTGTGAACATTTCAAAAATGACTGGTTCACCTCCTCAGTAAAACATGAAGTTGGTAATATGGTTTGGGGTTCAGTGTGCTCAAAAGGAGCTGGTGTTTTCATAAAAATTAATGGAATCATGCATCAAGAATAATCACAGCATCCTTTCAAGGCACGCATTGCCATCTGGAAAGAGACTGATTGGTCTGGGACTTTATTTTCAACAAGATCTTTCCCGAAACACAGTTCTAAATTGAAAGAATCATCTGGTGACTTAAAAGTTGTGACCTGGCCTGCTCAAAGTCCAGACTTTAATCCGATTGAGTAAATTTGGGATTTGCTTGATATTAAAGCTGCTGTAACTGATTTTGGTCGTTTTCGTAGCTTTTTGTCCGAAGCCAGTATAAGGAGTCCCCGCCCGTCATCCCCAAACGACACAGGAATGCACATCGGTTTCCACAGAGGCAGAGAAGGAGAGCAGCGACTCAGTTACAATAAAGTACAATTTGAACAGACACTATCAGTGATTGTCTTGTGAAAGCCACCCACACTGAAAACATGGACCAATGACACATTACATCCATGCCGAAACTTCGGTATGAATGGCTTTTTGAAGGTATTAGCTAAAGATAGCTAGTGTCCTATAGCCACACATGCTATCGTTACACAGCTAAGCAAGCTGTAGTCGGCCACAAACGACGACGGTTCATTTATAAACTGGCATTAGCGGGATTAAAAACCACCAACAGGACTACCCGAGACTGATAAAACTGCATAATTACAACAGAGTAAAACAAAGCTTACCTGTCCAGTAGCAGCAAGGCTAGCTGTGCATCGCTTTTTAGACCGCTTGATTCCTTCAGTTTTCCCCACCTATCGAAAGCGGCACCAATATAAACACGGCTCCTACCCATCTCACGTCTTTTTCCTCCTTAATTCTTTTTGTTCCTCTACCAATCTTTGGGGTTTTGGCTGTTTAATTGTGTACGCCATCTCCCGTAGCTCTGGGATCGGAAGCTTCATCTTTTTTGCCATTGCCAACACAGATTTTTCTTCATTGTCTTCTAATGATTTTTCAGGCAGATGGCGCACTAACAACAAACGCAGATTCAGCTCTGCACGTTCACAAGCAGAGAGAAACACCTCTTTATTGCGTTCTCTCACCTAATTGGATAGAAGCAGTGGGTGACTCCAGAATTTTATATGCTGCTTTATTGCAGATTTTGTTCTTAAAAATTTATTTAAATGTTTTAAGTGTATGATTAAGGAACGTGTTAGGCCAGCAGCGCGGCGGACAGCTCTCTCCTTGAGCTGCTACTAATCCTACTAAAGAATGCGCATGCATGCACCAGATAGGGGTACTGACCTTACGGGCCAAACATTATTACAATTCCATTAATCTCCGACTAAAACTGAAAAACACTTATCTCACACATTTTCTGTCTTACTCAGAAACCTGTGGCCTAGCAGCTTTTGAGTGCTTTGCTAATATTGCAGTGATTTTGAGGTTTCTGCTTCATGGAAACGCTGAAGTGTTGACTTGTTCATTTTTGTCCTCTATGTTTTCTTTTATTTATCCTCATTTTGTTAGACTAACTACATCCTCTTTCTCTTTGTGATGGTATGAGTTGAGATGACAATGATTTTGATGTAATGTAATTACTCTTGGTGTTAGCGGTGATGTGTTGGAGATTATTAATTACTGTGTGTGTGTGTGTGTGTGTGTGTGTGTGTGTGTGTGTGTGTGTGTGTGTGTGTGTGTGTGTGTGTCCTGCAGATGACCTGGGCGAGCTCCTCTTGGGAGAGGCTAAGCTCCAGCAGTACCTGAAGGAGAACCCTATCAAGCCGGGATCCAGCCCGCGGGGTCTCAGACCGAAGCTGGTGGAGGTGCGCAAGCACCTGACCGCTGCGCTGGATCGGGGAAACCTCAAGGTACAGCCTGCTGCCTGTCAGGGCCATGTGCACTGAGATCTTTGGAGGCTCCATCAGTAACTTCCAAGCTAATAAAGTGTGAATTTAATTAGCTGATCGTAGCTTGCATTTAGAGCACTCAATAATATGTATTAGGTAGTTGGTGGCAACACCAGAATATGTTAAGTTTCGCTTTAGAAGGCCTTTTAAGGCTGATCGAAAAGATATTAGAATGTACAGTGCTGTGCAAAAGTTTTGGGCACATTTAACACAATTTTGTGAGGCCAAGATGCTCCCAAAAATCATTAAAGGTTTCTAAATATTGAAAAAATGTAATATAAAGTACTGTAAACTGTTGAAACCTAACTGCAATAAATATTTTGTGTCTCTAACCTTTTCCTGAAAATTAGGCACAGTCTTGCTGTTTTATAGTTTTATAACATTATTGGCTGTCTGGTTGTTTTAAGCATATTGAAGAACATGCTACAGTTCCTCTCCAGGCTCACAGACTCACTTGCGTCTGTTTCCCCTGGTATTCGGAGACAGCTTTGATGATGAGATCAGGGCTCTGTCATGGCATATTATTTGTATCAACTGTATTTGGTGAAATACAAAGTTCTTATGCAAGATTTTTTAAATCAACATTCAGTGCTTCAAATCTGTTTTTTATGGAAGACAAAAATGGACATCCAGCCTCAAATTAAAACAGAAAAATACCTGGTGCTTAAGACATTTGCTTGGTGCTGTATCTTAATATTTGTTTTACAGAAACTTTGAAAGCAAGCGCAAGTGACTCAGTGTGTTACATTCTGGACATTAGGCGATAATCCCGGCTGCTATCCATACACAACAGTTTTTACCCCTCGGCCAAATTTGGCCAGAGGGGTATTGTCGTCACCTGCGTGTCTGTCTGTTGTCTGTCGTCTGTCCATGACTTTGTCCAGGTTAGTACTCCGCAACTAATGATCGCAGCTTCACCAAATTTGGTATGGTAACTCACTATGACCCATAGATGTGCAATTTTGCTGGATTTGACCTTTGACCTTAGCGCTGTGACCTTCATTGTGGAAATCTTGTCTGGCCAAGTACAAAGTAACTATTGGTCGTAGCTTCGTCAAATTTGGTATGGTAACTCGCTGTCACCCATAGATGTGCAACGTCAGGTTTTTGGCTGGATTTGACCTTTGACCTTAGCGCTGTGACCTTGATGCAGGAAATCTTGTCCAGACCAGCACTCAGTAACTATTGATCGTAGCTGCGCCAAATTTGGCCTGGTAACTCACTGTGACCCATAGATGTGCAATGCCTGGGTTTTGCCTGGATTTGACCTCTGACCTTAGCGCTGTGACCTTCACCGTGGAAATCTTGTCCGGCCCAGTACTCAGTAACTATTGAAGGCAGCTTCGTCAATTTTGGTATGGTAACTCTCTGTGACCCGTAGATGTGCACTGGATGAGGGGTAATCAGCAACGCGTTATGTTTTGCTAGTGTTGTGATGAGTGGAGGGTAAAAAAATGAACGTGATGGCACTGTAATATTCAAACTGCCTTCCTGAAGACTTTAGCTTGTGAATCCTTGATAAAGTGATATTGATTGAATTAATTAATTAAATTTTATTATTGTGTCATGCCGCACATCGCCCATCCCACATGGGATTATATGACACCATTACAGCACATAAATAAGGTGCAAGTTGATTTATGTCAGTTTGTAATAAAAAAGGTGGTGTGTATTTTCTTTGGGTTTTTTTTTTCTTTTTCTTTTTTTGTGGGGAAGTCAAGAAAATCTCATTTTGTACTTGCGTACCAATTTCCTCACAGTCCCTGTGTCCAGGGCAAATGGTTACTCACATTCATGTTTCCTCTGCAGTCAGACTACATGCAGGAGGCTAGCATGCTAATGGCTAAACTGTGCTATGTGGAGGGGGACTTCCAGGAGGCTATCAATCAGTATGCGCGGGTGGGCTTGGATGACCTGCCGCTGGTGGGTTGCCCCGTCTATCGCCTGTCCATGATCGCGGAGGCATATGCAACCAAAGGTGAGTGCCGCATCTAATTAGCCAAGTACCCATAATGCCCTGTAAAGTGGTGCTCAAGCAGGGCAGGCCTCTTATTTCAGTCCAGATGTTGGCTTTGCAGTTCTAGAGTAAATGTCCTGTAATTTACAGCACTTCAAGGCTCCATATGATGAAAAAGTATGATCTCCTTACACCTTTTCTTTGGTCCTCCCTGGACCTAACATCTGACAAAACGTGAAACCGGACTGTCTCATTTTTTTGCTGTAGCCCCCTCACTAAGAAATGATCTCCTTGAATGAGTATGTAAAATGAGTAAAATACAGGAGGTATTCGTGTACATGTAATGTAACTTTTGCTGAGCTGACATGTGCTAAGTCTAGCTACAGCAGGATCCCGATCTCATACATATTTTCCTCCTAAATGTCTGTTTTTTTGTTTTGTTTTCTTTTGTTTTTTTACTGGCCTTTTAATCGGAACCCTCCTGGCTCACTCTCAGAAAAAAGTGCTTAGATTGTCATACATTGCACTGCAGGATATCCGCATTTGGTGGTGCAAGTCTTCTGGTTCCTGTCTGTGCCAGGGGGCAGGTAGCAGATGAATGCACAATGTCACTGTTTCAGAGCGCTAAGGTTACATAATGCTTGCACAAGCTTTTCTCGACTCTAAACGACTTAATCTGTCCTCGGCAGGCAGGGGAAGGATGCCGCTGAGGTGGATGTTGGCGCTTAGCAGAGCATCCTTTGCAGTTACCACTTCTCGCCAGTGGATGGCAGAAGTGGATCACTCTGCATGTTGTTGCACCTCAGCTTTGCTCTTGAGGCAGAAGGAGAAGCTGCTTTGTTTTGATAATTTTGCTGTAGACATTACAATCATTACTTCAGCCAGTTTGGTAATATTATTCGCAATTGGGTACAATGTTGTGAGTTTGCGGTTGTTTTAAATTGATGTACATTATGGTTACGCAATATCTGCTGAATGCTAGGGGACAAAATCTGCCATTATTTTAACGTACGTCAGTATAATAATTTAATTGCATCTTTCTGAACTGAAATTCTGCAGGTGGAAATAAAGAGAATGACAGCCCAAAGGTTTGCTGTCACATCTCTGAGCAGAAGCAGTATGAGTGTCGGCCACTATAGGATGAGCGCGGCAGTAATAGAACAGCTTTACTCCCATGTAATTTTAATGAGTCACCCGATCGCGGGGTCACAGAGGTGTGTTTAGAGTAACACCGAGGCTTATTAGAGCCTTCGAAAGTGGCACACGATTATGAATTAGTAATGTGCGCCAGGGGTACTGGAATCCACCGGCTCGTGTCATTACTGCCGGCCTTTCGATGAAGTAATTCTATATAAGGCCTGATGGGGCCCAGCTGGCCTCAGTCCTGCTTGTGTTTCCTCTCTCGAGTACGTCGGCTGTAACGGCGCATTGCGAGCTTTCGTATCGCGCTCTGGAGAGCACGGCCATAACTTACACAATTATCCCCCCCTTTAATAATGTACTTGCACTTGTGTCCTTCAAAAAGCAATAATTCCGGCGAGAAGCAGCCAGTTTACGCGGCCCCGGTGGAGGGGAGAGTGTATTCCTCATGCATGAGCGCTCTCTTTGGTGTGGAGCGGCCCGCTTTCGCCTCACCAGATGTCTGATTTAGGGGCTGGTTTTGTGTTCTTGTCACCGTCTTTGTCACGGGCAAAGCTCACTTTCCACCTCTTAGATTAATGGAAGCACCCGCCCACCATTGTTCAGCCTCATATGCGATCACATGATGCAGGCTTGGTGTAAACCGCTGAGGCCCTTCCTTTGTAACCTCCTGCTTGAGGACAGCTGTGTCCTCTGGCTGGCTTATTTACCAGCATGGTCCAGGGAGAATGAGCATGCCAGCATTTTTGTATCCGCGGTGAAACTTCCTCTTTGGGGTTTTCTCAGGCCTGTATTCCATATTTGAGGATTCCATATCATCGGATTTTGTTTTGTGGCCCTTTTCTAGACCTGATTTTTATGGGCCTCTTTTTCAACCCTGTGTTTCAGGTGCCTGTTTGCGGGCCCTATGTAGCAGGCCCCACATTCTGGACCCAGTGTTTTGGTCGCGGACCCTATGTTGTAGGCCCCATGTTTTGGAGTTTGAACACACATTTTTTGTTTTGGTTGCCATGTTGCAGGTCCACTGTTGTAAAGCTTCATTTTCTGGACTCAGTGTTTTGGGAGCTGTGTTGGGGGCAAACTGTTAAAAAATACAGCACACACTTCCACTCTTTTACAGGTGCAGGACAATAGAAAATCTGAATAGGACAAAAGAATATAATAAAGCCTGCACACTGTGGGACTGGCTTCCCAAAGGTTTGGCATTAAACCTTTGGGGAGCCAGTCCTCCTGTGTGTGGACTCTTTTATTATCCCCCCTGGCATATAATATGGGGGATATAGTCCTCAGTATGTCCATTCGTCCATCTGTCAGTGAGTCCATCGGTCTGTAATCCTTTCGTTTCCGGAGCAGAACTCGAATACCTTTCAGTATTTTTAAATTACTCTTGCTGTGGGTATTAATCAGGTCCTAAACTGGTGCCTTTTGATATTTTGGGATTTCTGTGATTAGATTGCCGGGGCCGGGGGGATATGTCAATCTATTGTTGACTCATGTTTTGTTTTATGCTTTGTTGAGGGACCCATGTGATGGGCATTGGTCAGCTAAACCACAGTGGAGCCATTGGAGTACCTCTCTGTTCCTCTGAGTCTTGATGTGTTCCCCTTGGGGCTCTGCTGAGTGTGGGGACTGAAGCGCTGATTGGCTGTGGAGGCCCATGGGGACGATGACAGACGCTCAGCGTCAGGGTTAATTTGGGACGGTGAAGTGGTCTTCACTGACTGACTGACTCAGTGGGTGGAGTGCTCCTCATTAGCATGGTTTTTATTCTCACTTGTGTGGCAGGAGTTGGCTAATGCTCGCTCACTCCTTGAGTACAAGGCTCGGCCTCCCAGTCAGAGCTGATAATCGGCTAAATTTTAGCATGTTTCAAATTGATTAATGGTAATGCAGCTTAATTATGCGGTTGCCTATGAATATTTCTGCATAGTTAATTTGGAAGAACTGAGTGATTGAAAACAGTATACTTTTCTACTGAGTTGTTAATCCTGTCAGTAAGATGAACTCGCTTATTACGGTCAGATTCACGAATGTTGATCTAGTAAAGAGCTGTGTGACTTGATATTTGACACTCCATTAAGTAGTAATGATGTATTTACGACGCTTGCATGAAATTATCAAGTAATTTTCTCGTAAAGTATTGGTTTGGATTGATGCTTTGAAAAATTGCAGCTAACTGTGTAGCGCAACTGCTGCTTACGTTAGGTGTCATTTAATTGAAACAATGAAGGACATGCAATGCTGTAATGTACACCTGTGTGAAATACAGCTATGGGTCCCCTGTACTCAGTTGCCATTAAAATACACATTCAGTGGATTAAGCTCTTTATTGTTATGCTAATTTGACATTGAACATAGTGCTTACAGTAGATATGCCTACATTGATAGCATAAGGAAATTATGAAAGAATTTATTTCATTTATGGGTTGTAATTCTTAAAATTAAACGGAATAAACATGCAATGCCCTTGAGATTCGATGGAAGTGGCAGGTTAATTTGATGCAGAGGCCGATTTAAAAAAAAAAAAAAAAAACCTGCTCACTTTACAGCAGTGCCCACAGTAAGTCATAAAGGCGCAGTGTATGTTATCCAACCACCTATGAAAGCAGGTGGCACTAGACATGCTTGATTCTTGAGCTGGCCTGAATTACTAAAGAGGACTTCCTGACACAGATACCAGGGGCCTGACCAATCAAACAAGGCGCTTATCCTCGTGCCAGTGTTTGGTTACCTGCAAGCTGGCGTCATACTTTCACACAATAGAAAGGAATCAAGCTGTTTACGGGGGAAACTCAAGATGCCAGACTCCAGGGTAAATGAAGCCCGTATTTGTTGAGCGGAAGGGATTTGGGGCGTCTGGCTTGGGCCTGGCCCTCACGTCTCCTTTCGTTACTCCTCCACCATTGTCGCGGATCTTGGCCTCTCTGGTGACCCGTGGTGGACGGGGAACATGACGCTGCCGCCAGACGGAGCAGGCGCAGTTTTTGATTGCTCCTCGGCGCCAGATTGATGTCTTCCGCGTGCTCCCTGCTGCGTTTCAGGCGCTTGATAAAACATTCAGAGCTCTCTCACTTCGCCTGCGAGCGGGAGGGCATAGACCACCGCCATACCCCAAATCAAGACTGCTCAGGGTTTACCTTAACGTCTTAAAGTTTGTGACAAAGTGGAGGGGATTTGACACTGCATAAAGTTCTGTTTAATTTTAGGTGTGCCCTGGGGATTTGGCGCAACCTGTGTGGGGAAGTGGGAGTCTGTGGACAGGGTGGTAACAATAGACTGTATAAAAAGATGGATGCAGCACCCGGGTCTGAAAACTGAGGCCAATGCAGAAATCTCTAAAATTTGCATTCTATTGAATGGCCGGTAATAGCGATGTCGGTGGTGGCAGAAAGAAGTTCAATACTATAGAAGTCTATGAGAAAATAGCCCAACTTTCCCACCTGATTTATTATTTCAATAATAATTTTCCACATAATTTTATGGTATCTATCGCACGTTTCAAGTCTCCTTCGATATATCATGATTTTAATTTTTGTAAATTATGGTCCCAAATAGACTAGAATAAAGGATAAAGCCAGAATATGTTTTAGGGGGCGTGGCTATCCTCTGGTCCTCGTCTGATACGGTCAGATACACCCGTAGATCCACCCCTCGCTCCTCCCTGGGTCTTCAATTCACACTCTCGTCCAATAGGAATCACATCTGGTTTCAAAATGACAAAATGGCGCTATTCAAATTGTCAAAATGGAGGCCTCCTAAATGGTATGCTGAAACCAATGGGTGACGTCACGGTTGCTTCGTCCATCTTTTTATACAGTCTATGGTGGTAACTCAGTTGTTTTGCGCCTTACTGTCCTCTAGGCCAGGGGTTGTACAGCTCTGTCATGGAAAGTCAGAAGCTCAGGTGGTTTCTGTGGGAGCTGTGCATGTCATCACTCGATGAACTGTTAGAGCAGCTGATTCCAGTTCACTCGCTTCAATTTCATTTGAATTGGAGGCCGATAATAGGGTAAAAACAAAGATGAACGGACTTTGTGGCTCTTCAGGGCTAGTGCTGCTTTCCCCTGTAGCAGGCAGAGCCCTTGTCCCAGCTCCCAACATCTCTCTTTCCTTTGATACAATGATCTGCAGGAGAATTGGATGGTGCCAACTTGGGTGGGCCCAAAATCATTTTTGGCCTGAGGCCCCTGAAAGGCTTGGGGCTGCCCTGGTGGCTACTGGGCGAACTGGATTATGTCCCTTGTGGCTGCATGGTTCTCTTGGTTATGCCCCTAATGGCGACAGGGTTCTTGGAGTTATGTCCCTAGGGGCTACTGTGTTCTTTGGGTTATGTACCAAGAAGCTACAGGGTTCTCTGGGTTATGACCCTAAGGGTTACTGGGTTCTTTGGGTTATGACCCTAGTTGCTGCAGGGTTCTCTGGGTTATATCCCTTGTAGCTGCAGGGTTCATGGGGTAATGCCCCTAGTGGCCTCAGCACTCTCTGGTTCGTGGCTGGCGTCTCTGTCTCACCAGCCCTTGTATTCTGCCTTCTTTACAGGTCTGTGTTTGGAGAAGATTCCGGCTGCTTCCCCCTCCCTCTCCAACCGCAGCCCTGACCGCGAGCAGGAGGTCATCACCTGCTATGAGAAGTCGGGGGACATCGCTCTGCTCTACCTGCAGGAAATGGAGAAGGTATTCTCACTCACTCACTTGGCTCACAGCAGCACATTAGGGGGTTACCTCATTACTGTCCTCGCTACCTGCCTCCCAGGTGAAGGGAAGGATGGAAAAACTTCAGGAGTTCACCCTGAGGGGCTTTGTTTTTAGGAGCAGAGTTCTGGAGAGTCATACAAGGTCATGTTGTTTTCCCCCGTTGGGAGGCCTGTTTGTTTCTTTGTCCCTAATGCAGCAGCCGGGGCACCTGGGTGTGCAGTGAAATGCCTGTTTGAGATGTTTGCTGCCTTGTGTAAGGAGCAGGCTTCCAGAGCGGGTAAACGGACTGATTTACGAACGTCTTCCTCGCTGCTCAATCTGGTTCTTGGGTCTGACTGGCTGGCATCGGTGGGTGGAGGGAGAGATGCAGCCAAGGGCTGCCGTGGGAGTTTGGTTTGGAGCTCAGCGAAGCAGAAGGGGAAGGCGGCTGTCCATCATTTGCACACGAATGGTAGCCAGCATAGAGAGTCACTGTTCATAATCCATCGTTCTGCAGCACCTGGTAGATGTACGTCAGAGAAGGGCAATCTGGGCACTGTTAAGACACTGACAAAGCATTTAAAAATGTCTGAATATGTATGTATTCGTTCTTGCACAGTGCCAAGGGATTTGGTGCTAAACCCAACAGGGATGTAAAAAATTAATATTCTGACTCTGGTTTAATATGTACAATAATCCTGCTGTAAAGAGTATGAACAGTTGTAGTCCTAGCTTGTTAGGGTTGGTAGCCTTGGGAATCATGGGAATTGGAGTTCTGGAACTCCTTGAGGCAAGAGCCAGGAAGTATGACTGCAGTGCAGACTTTATTAGAAGCCCTCTCCTTGAGCCATACTCATATAAAACCTGGCTGCTGCAGTCCTTCTGAATGAAGTGGGGAAAGACAGACGTCTGATGTGGCCTCTTATTGCAAAAACCCATAAAATATTCAAACCGGAATCTGGGCAAAATGGTATCTTTTGAAGTCAGATGCATCGCTTTCAGAAGCGTCCGAATAGTTCTCATTTGGAGGAAAGTTCTGTGTGCTGCAGCGCCTACGCAAAGCTACACCTCCTCAGCCGAGCTACAGTTGCGAGATTGGAGCTGTCAGGACGCTTGGCTCAGTGACGCGGGGCTAATTCAGCGCGGCGAGCGTCAGAGCAGGAAGCACAGAGCCACGCTCGCGATTTACAGACCCAATTAAAAGATGCGCGATCTGCCGCACTCGCAGCAGTCTTGGCGAGTCTGCACTCTGCTGCCAGCCTCAAGGCACAGAGCATGAAATTTTAAACTGACTCTGAAAGTCCAAGGTTTTCTGTTCTCCGCAGCTGGCCTGAATGTTGTTTATTTAGCAGCCGGAGAATATTCGGTTTGTTTTTCCAAGCTGCTGGGAAAGGCAGTGAGAGCGATGAAGGGTGGCATTATAAAAAAGAGGGGGGGCAGGAGGTACTGGTTTTTTCTGGAAGCCCTCGTTTCCCCGCAGGGCTTGGCTCAGTGACACAGTCTTGACTCTGCTCTTTCTGTTCCGGTGGTATTTTTACCGCAGCCTCCTTCTGAGCGGAATTCCCCCACTTTTAATTTAGCCCGAAGCGGCCTACCTTTGATCTGTGACCCCCCAATGAAAGGTCTATGGATTTACCATGAAAGCATATAGCAGTAAAAACAAAATGTGGATTTTTAAATGCACGGGAAAGATACCCCCATATGTTTTGGATCTAGGGTATCCTGCCTCAGCTTTGGATGCCTGCTTCCTGTGGCCTCCCCGGGGTGAATTACTGATCTGCCTGGTTTTGGTTACAGTCGCAGTCTAATTAAGGCAGAGTTGTTCCTTTAGAGTCAGATGCTCCCCACTCCTTGATTCCCATTAGAGCTGAATAAATGGACCTTCCTCCACGCCCTGGTGAGTACTGGGGTTTATGAGAGCCCTGCCGGGTGGAGCTCTTCTGTGGAGCCGCAGGAAACGGCAGGAGAGCTAATTGAGGACTGATGCTGTCGCGTTAGCATAAGGCTCCATCTGCATGAGGCACCATCTTGGTTTGTCATCTCTGATCTAAGGCGTTTGTCTTCCGAGGTAGAGAGTCGAGGGGTCTGAAAGTAAAAGTTCTGCCATGAGTTCCTTTGAGCTCAGCCAACTCCGCAATAATCAGTTCTACCTTCTTACTGTAGCGAAATCTTGGTGGTTGGAACCAAACCTCTGGAGAAGACTTTTACAGCCATTCCTGACTCCGCCCAGATCTCTCGCCCTGCTAGCCCTCGTGCTCTTGAGTCGGGTAGAATGGCCGCTGGAGTTGATCGATCTCCCAGTTAAGAGTGGTCGTTTAATAAAAAATAAATTAAAAAAGACAGCATGGAACTTGCTGATTTGACTGTTCCCTCTGGTTGGCCTTTGCCTTCTTGGGGAGAAAGATGAGGTCCATCGTGCACCCCACCCCTGCTCTGAGAGAAGAGCAGTCTCTCATCGAGACAAAACGGCACCATCACACTGCAACACCACTTAGCGAGCGAGCAAGCGTGCTCCTGCGATAATTGAGGATTGATTGGGTCAGGCCCGGCTGTGCCCGGGCCTTATTCAGGAAAAGAGCCGTTACTCTGCACGCTGGTCCGGTTCCTAATCTGCTGATTAGCAGTGTTTTTGTGGCCTCGCTGAACCTTTGTCTCTATTCCCACATCTGACGAAAAGGAAGATATTTAGCCATGTTGGGGGTTGGCTTTCTGAAGAGATATGGGTCATATTGAGTGATGAGGCTTGAATGTGCTCCCCTAGCCCGGAAAGTCACCCTGCAATCAAATCTGGACTTTTACCATCGTATATTGAGTGTGCACAGACATATCTAATTTGTTTCAAACAATGATACCGTTGCACTACGAATATTCTGCTCTGTTTAAAATGTCTCATTGAAGTCGGCTGAGATTTTCCCTGTAGTAAAAATTCCTTTTACAGAATCTGGTGTCGGCTCAAACTTTTCTCAGGCTGGGATGTCACTGGGTGGGAACTTTTGAGACTCTGCCCTACCCCCCTCTTCAGCTGTTTGAAGAATGTTAGCCATTGCCAATAAATAAAATCAGGCTGGGCTACTCCTGCCTCCAAATCTGGACCTGTCCGTCAACTGTACGCATCCCTGCCCTGCAAAAAATTTCAGTGAAATGGGCGTCAGGGCTGTATTCTTATATGGGGACCAAACTGATTGGAACACCCATCTCAGTACCAGGGTTGGGACTCCTGTTGCAGGTCTTCTGCCGCCCTTTACTTTCAAGTCTTGTGCTTAAATCATCATTTTTTCTCTTTTTTTGTTTGACCATGAGGTGAACAGTATCCATTCACTGAGTATGAAAAGATGACTACTTTTCCCTCAATAGATTTACTTGCCGAAAGATTTTCCTTTCCTAGTGGCTGGATTTAAATTGAGAGTGAACCATTTCATCCCAGAGTGACATTATTTCACAGAGTTAATAAACTAAGTCACCCCATATCCCTGAAACATTCATCATGGTCACACCCATACAGTCTATAAGAAAGCTCAAAGTCTATTCGGCTATTTTTGTTGCTCATTATATCCTATTTATGTTAATTTTTTTCCATTCAATCTATGGTGGATTTTGAATTTGACATTGATCTAAAAGATTGATTATATGGTCTCAGGGACTTCAATGAACTATTTCTGCAATAGCCTGTTAGCAGTGGCTTGAGTCTGAAAAGATGCTCTTTGTCTGACCAGGGGTAGCCATTTTGGCTCTGCATTCTCACTGCAGTCTTGTTTCACTATGCAGGCCTTGAGCGCGGGGATGCAGAACCGAAGCCCCAAACCAAGCCCTGCGGCTCAGGAGCAGGAGCTGGGCTACTTCCTGGAGACCGGTCTACAAAGGGCCCACGTCATCCACTTCAAAAACGGGTGAGAGTGCGCCTCATCCGGCCCGGCCTTTCAAAGCCCGCACTTCAAAGGGTCGTGAGTAAACAGAGGTGGGACACCGGTCCACTTCAAAACACATCTCTTCATCAAAAAGCCCATGGACGCAGGGCACCGTGGCTGAGAAACACCAGGCGTTTTATCTCTCTTCCCTTTATTTAATTATTTTTTGTTTGTTTATTTAGTGCTGGTGACATGCTGGGGTAGTGTCTGTCTGAATGCTGTTTGCTTGGGCGCGTAATTACCACCTCTGCCTGCTAATTTAGCAGATGGTCAGTGAAAGGCTAACATAATGGGTGTGCTGTGTGACTGACTAGTGCACGTTTGGTAACTGAAGCTCTGTGACTTTGACCGTCTCTCTTCCGGCTTTCCTGGCGTTCCCAACGCTCCTGGCTGCTCATTCCAGGTTCCGTTTGACTGAGGACATTAAGTAGGTATCCCGTCTCAGGGTCGTCTCTGTAGCGTAGTGTTAGGTCTAGTCTGACCACGTTGGGCTGTAGTGTCGCGGCTGGAACATTTCTTTACCTTCTGTTGGCAGAAAGGGGAGGAATGATTAAATGCAGTTTATTTGTAATGCAGTTACAATTGTTACACAGTACTGCAGTTAGACATGTTATTTCAGTAAGGTCACAGTAGTGCAGTTATGTAACCGTTTGAAAGCACAACTGTAAGAAAGCAGTCGTGAGTTCACTGACAGTTATCACGATTTTATAACCACAGTGTAGTTGGAGCACAGCAATCATGGGAAGGTAATGGTCATGTCTTGGCTTAAGAATAATGTAAATGTATTGTTTTGCATTATAATGTAGCACAGTTAAAGAACTGTGACTGCAGTTACTTTAATATAATCCAGTGCAGGTGGGACACAGCAGTGATGTGCACTGTTGCTGTAACATTATCTGTGTGCAGTAACTTATTTTCCTGTGAAAGAAAGGCCTATAGAAAGTGCAGTAAGCTGCAGTTAAAGGGCTGTCCAGTGTATAGAAGCAGTGTTTCGGGGGTGAACAGTGTGTCTGTTGCCCTTAGACCCAGGGAAAAACGTTTCTCAAGCAGGCAGGGGGAGCTGAGGTGTTCCAGCTGGAAGATGCTGATGAGAAAGCGCTTCAGTAGAGGAATCCCTGATCCCAGACACTGTACTGCCCAGAGCTGTGGGGTAGTTCTAGAGATAGCTGCTCTAGCTGGCTGTTTATACATTCCTGTCGTGTTCATTACATTGGAGTTTCAGCTCTGTCCTGTCCCAGTCCTCCCCCCTTTGTAGCTTTCAGTGTTTTTATGTTCTCTACAAACACCTCAGGTACACACACACACACACACACACACACACACACACACACACACGCACGCACGCATACACACACACAGACAGACAGACACAAACACACCATCATGATAATCACACACACCCTGTGTGTACGCTGGGGGTTCTCCATGCTGTACTGTACAGAAACCCTGCACATGGAGCCAGTGCTGTGTTTTGGAGTCCTGGATCAGCCCCTGGTTGGTAGGATCCTCCTGCTGAATCATATGGAGCCCTGGGCCCTGGGGTCTGGCTATGAGCTGCTGTGGGGAGGACACCGCTGCCGAGCGCATCTCGACTCACCCCCTCCTTCTCCTGCAGCCAAAAGACTTTTGCCAAATTTGCATTTACATTTCACAGATGCTCTTATCCAAACTGTGTACGTTACGGTTCAGCGAAGAGTACAGCAAGTAGTCTTTTTTCTCCAGCTGACGGAGCAGTTGATGCGTAAACCTGTGGCTTGAGGTTATTAAGTGCCACAGAAGAGGAGATATTTTTCCATCCTGTAAATATGTCTTGTTGCAGTCTCCTGGGGGAAAGCTAAGCGAAGCGTGCGCGCCATGTTAATTCGACGAGAGCCGAACGGAGGCAGGTTGATGCTGACTGCAGTGGCCTTCGGCGATGAATATTATCGCCTGGCTCATGTTGACTGGCAGGTCTGTCATGTCAGTGTCTTAAAATGAGGTCACGTCACGCCGTTTTTAATTCCGCTCTCAGCTGCACTTTCCCCACATCTCTATTCTGTCACCCCTGCACCAATCAGGCCCCTCCAGTGGCAGGTGAACTTTACCTTCTGACGAGGACCTTGTTTGAGGATCTCTGTAACCTTTAAACCAGGCAGAATTATACCCCTTGAAAGACCTTGGCTCCTGTCAGTGAAAAACCTGTAAAATTAAGAGCCTAACAGGATTTCTGCACTACTCTTTTGCAGAATGCGTGATACTTACATCATCTGCGTTCTTTTAATGCAAACGGTCTTAAGGGAGTGGTTAGGTTGAATGAAACTGGGTTGGTTGAATGTCAGCAGTGGATTCCCAGAATTCTCTGCTGAGTCCAGGTCTAAGTGGGGACATCTAACATGGCCGTCACTGCCCATGACCCTCAATCATGTCCGAAGGCCAGGTATTAGGGGACGAACTGTAGCACGAAGCACTAATTGGCTGGAGTTCCATCTCGGATTCTTGGTGGAAAGTCTCACTCTTGTGGCTCCTAAAAATGAAGGGCACATCACTGAGGGCTTCAACCCTGTTAAGATCCTCACGAGGTTATGGAGCAGGCAGTAAAACACGGGATGGGATTGGCATTGTACGCTGGAAAGATGCTGTTGCTAGTTTCGAGGAGCACCAAGCTCTTTGCCGTTGTCGGGTGTTCAGGGAGAGACTGCCGACTTCGTCTTTGGCGTTTACTGGGTAGACCCGAGTGCTGGACATGAGAGTGGGCGTGGAGAAGGCTCTCTCGCCCTCCTGTGTTTGAAGCACAGTGCAGTGTTGGTGTATTGGCTCCCTCCCATCGACGCACAGGCCCTCAGGCTAACAGACACAAGCTAATTTGCCCCCCAGTCGTCTTTCCACCTACTCACAATGCGTATGGTGTGTGAAGCACTTCTATTCTTATAGGCCAATATGGTGGCACACTGTATTCCTGATATAGAGGTGCAATGTGGTTTCACTCAGAGGCGAGAAAGCAAGGCACAGGATGATATATTTTTGAGCTACAAAGCAAAGCTGCAAGCGAATTTACCTCACTGTGACTTTATGAAGCTGCATTAGTGTTCAAACAATTGTTAAGAGCGCTTGGGTTCTCTGTCCAGAAGCTGGTAGCGGTGTAACAGTGTTTTATTTTGCAAATGTTGTTGGTTTTTTTTTTTTTTTTTACATTTCTGCATCTCATAGCTCTTGTGCAGGGAGTCGGAAGGAGTTGGATGAATAGAAAATATTTTAAGCTCAGATGCAAACATGGAGCGATTGATTTTGTTACTCTGAAATATTACGATGTGGAAATGTGAGGAAGGTAATTCCCACTTTTTTTTTTTTTTTTTTTTTTTTGCCGACTCAGGAATTTGACCCGCGGTGTTGGCCGGTTTCGGGAGATTCTCCGGGCCGTGGAAACCAGAACCACACAGAACTTGCGGATGGTGGGTATCGTGCCAAATATTTTGAAAAAACAAAGAGGTAGTGTCATTCTTGATTGATCAATAAATGTGTAATCACTATAGACTTTATTGACGTAAATCGAAACATACTGAACTAAGCAGGTATTACCCTAGTAGTCGAGGTGCTTGGCTCAAAGGTTGGTTAGTTAAAGCCCCAAAGTAGGATGAGCCCTTGAACAAGGCCCGTAGCCCCAGATTACCCAGGTATAATGGGCTCCTTTGTTGGCTGCTTTGGATAAACCTGAGGTAATGTGCCCAGCCGCTGATGATGTTAGCAGCCCGACCCTGAGCAGTGGCGTGCTGTGCTCCCTGCAGACGATAGCCAGGCAGCTTGCTGAGATCCTGCTGCGGGGGATGTGTGAGCAGAGCTACTGGAACCCCCTGGAGGACCCGCCACACCACTCCCCCCTCAACGACCCACTTCGCCAGGGCTCCTACACCAAGGACTACTCGCTCAGCAGGAGGCCTCGCATCTATTCCGGTGAAAAGTGGGTTTCCGATGTCAGCGCTACTATGTTTTGTTTTGGTTTTTTTTGTTGTTTGCATTTTTTTTTTTTTTTTTCCAAGTTTTCCACATTTTCATTTGTGTACATTAGCTTTGCAGGATCGTCACATCAATAAAGACAATGACAAGATCTACAAAATAAATACTTCACAAATATAGCATATGATCATCACAAAGCAGAGAGACTATGGCAGAGTCACTATGAAGAGCATTGTTGTGGAACGTTTCTGATATAACATGGACAGCAGACCAAACAGACTGTGTTCACATTAGATGGGTGTAACTTTGCTGTGGAATTTTCCAAAATCCATATTCATGTAAATTATAGTATTACAAAGTATATGCCAATTAAATTCCAGGCCGTACCCAACCCTTTAGCATGGTTTTTTATGTTATGTCAATCCTGCCAGTAAATCATGGTTTCTTTGGTCTACTGAGTGCAATATTTTAATTGTCTCCAAGCACCAACAAACCAGGACACATTGGAATCTGTACACACACAAAATCCTTGCTTTTTTGAGAGGGCATTCCCACCACATGTCGGTATGCACTGTGACTGTGGTGCATATACACGACCTGTTGCCTAGACATTAAGATGCTTGACTGAGAGTCAGACGGTTGGTGGTTGAAACCCCTGTGTAGCGACTATGAGATCGGTGCAGTTGTTTGATTGTTGAACAAGACCCTTGACCCCACATTGCTCCTGTGGGGGGGCCTAAACCCTGATTGGTCTACTCAACTGTAACTTGCTTTGGAGAAAGTGTCAGCTAAATAACTGACTTTTTAATTTGTTTACCATGAATCACCAACGTTGTGCATCTCTCAATTTAACCTTGTTACTGTATCAATTCAGAACGACCAATGTTCAGCATGTCCTCAACATTACCTCCATATTATATTATATATCATTATCCAACTACTCTATACCTTGTATATATCTGACATGACCTCTATACCAAGTGTACCCACAGTCTCTACTCTGGAGGGAAATGTGTGCCTAACTCACCCCCATACCCAATAGTACATGTATTTTGACCCAGCACCACTTTTCTAAACCAGCAAGCAGCATGTGCTCACCTGTCCTCTTGATAGATGCGCCCAATTTAACATCTTCCCTGCAGAGAGAAGCAACTAACCCCACATGTATTCATATAAAAGCAACGACGATATGAAGTAGGTTTGTCAGGCGCATAAACAATAAGGTTACGGTGGCACCCGGGGTATCATTGAGGCTTCACTGAAAGATGATAGCAGGTTCTAGCCTGTGGCCTTTCTGTGTGGAGCTGGTATGTCCCATGTTTGTGTGAGTTTCCCACCACAGTCCAAAGACCTGCATGTTTGGCTGATTGGAGACTCTGAATTGCATGCAGGAATGAGTGCGAGAGATTGGTGTCTGTGCTTTGTGAGCGATTGACCAACTGCCCAAGATGCATTCTTGCCTCTTTTGGCTGCTGCAGTTGACTTCACCCCACTCGCCTGTGACCCTGACTAAGCTAGGATGGTTAGATAATGGGAGATACACCCTGAGGTACTGATAATAACTGACAAATTACAGTCATTAATGTGTTACCTGACAGTGAAAGAGGAGACCTGGTATGTTCCACTGAATCAATGGTTTTGCTTGAATGAGAATTGCTATTGGTGCAAGCGGGTATAGTATTGAGTGTCATGTGTACGCATCACAAGCAAAATATTGGCAGGGCATTTTCACAGTAGCAAACAAGTAATGTTTGTGTTCAGCACAAATGAATGGAACGCCATCCTTTGTGGTTTGTGTAATTTACAGTAATGACAGTAAGCACTATGGCGGTCATAAAGTAGCTGCGATGATATTGTCATTTACGAGGAGTAAACAGTGTCTTAATTGGGGACATAACTCCATGCTGCTCCTACTCACCACTCGCCCCCGGATTTCAGCCAGGATATTATGCTCCTTTTTAATTTTTTTAAATTTATTTTTGTTTTAAATGTAGAACTGGGTCAGGATGCCTGCTTGCGCTCATACCTCTAACCGCCTCTTCTTTTTTTTCGTTGCAGCCTGTTTTGTCCTCAGGAAAACACAGAAGAAGCCTTGCTCCTGCTTCTAATTAGCGAATCGATGGTAAGATGGTGCTCTCTGATGTGGAGCAAGATAAGGCAGCTGAGAAATGCTTGTTAAGGTTTATTCTCTTTGATGAGCTGGTGCTCTGCTGCTGACATGATTCATTAACTCTCTGGCAGGTATCCCATTTTTTACATTTTCATTCTCTATATTAAATCAACAAAAGCATGCACCTTCTGAGATTAACACACTAGGCTATATAGCAATCTTCCCTTGACGCAAACATAACGGTCGTGTTTTGGGTATAATTGAACACATTGTCTCTCCCGGAGCAGTGAAGATGTGTATTATGTAAGGACAAAATCCATTTAACTCTTTAAACAGTGCCTGTTATATTGCTGTTTTTAGCCAAGTGCCTCTGGCTTTATGGAAGGGGGGGGGTTTCTAGTGTGCTTTACTTAAATTGAAATCCACTCACTAATGCATTTGGTAGACTTACAGAATGCATGTACGCTGGGATATTAATGCCTAGTATAAAAGCAGTATTATTGGCTTTACTGCACATTCTTCAGATGGCTATTAATAATTGCTGTTGTCTTGGGCAGTGGTGTCTAGTCTTTTCTGGAAAGAGCCTATGCGGGTACGGGCTGTTTTTTTTGTTAACTCAGCACTACAACACCAAATCCAGTTTATTAATCAATCAGGGTCCCCAGCCAAGACCTCAGTATGTAAACGCAGAAGTGCTAGCATCTGGCTATAACTAAAGTCTGCTCCCACACTGGCCCTTTTTGGGCAAGATTGGTCACCCCTGTCTACCTTACTACATCCTAGGAATGTATCTTGAGCTTCAGTTATGTATGTGTTAAAGGGAAAAAATGGTTGTTTTAAAAAAAGTAATATTTTATCTGAGTGTCTGCATGTACACTACAATTAGAAAATCTTACCAGACACTTTAATCTGGTATTTAGACTTAAAACATTTATTTCAATTTCCTGTTCTTCAGGAAAAAAAAAAAAATTCTGCCACTGATGTGTGATAATTTTTACTCATTTCTAGATTTGTCAATGGGGTAAGTTAAATTTTCCAGACAAATATAGAAATGAGTATAATTCTCAGATCAGTGGCAGAACTTTTTCTTGGAAAAACGGCAATGGAAATAAGTGTTAAGTCTAAACACAAGATAAAAATGCTTGGTAAAATATTTTTTTTTACAGTCTTCAGAGTTGAAGTGACTTGCAGAACTGTATATGCTAATTTGATTACAGTAATGAGGGTCAGTAAATGAGTCTATCTGATGGTGTTGTCCTTGAGTATGTATTCTAACTGTGCTGTATTATGTCTGTCTTTGCCCTTTGTTGTGAGAAATGAGACTCAGAATGAGGGAAGATTTCAGTCCTTTGATGGTGTGCACTTCTTTGCTCCTGTAAATATATTCTCTCTGCTTTCAGGCCAACAGAGATGCAGTTCTGAGCAGAATTCCTGAGCACAACAACGATCGCATCATCAGCCTGCAGAGCGCCTCAGTGGTGTACGATCTATTGACAATAGCACTGGGTCGAAGAGGACAGTACGAGATGCTCTCTGAGGTAACCCAGCATGCTGGATCATCCAGATAACGACTGAGAATGTCTTTAAAAATCAAAGTCCATTAGTGTGGTATCTGGACCTGCTAAGTCCTGGGACCTTTCCCTGTCCTGTGATTGGTGGAGTGGGTGTCATGTGTTCCAAGAGAAATCTCCATGCCCCCTCTACAGTGATCCTGTGCCAAATAAACGCGGCGTGTGTCCTTTCGACTGCAGTCCCCAAAGCAAGGAGACTATACCGCCGTACTGAGTGATTGACACCGTTCTCAGCAGTCAGTAGTCGATACAGTTGATGGAAAAGTTTGGGCGATAAATGGGTCATTGATAAAGATCTAATAGATGATAGACAGATCTTACTTCAGTTTGGATTTTATCTTGTTTTCTATTCCATGCGCGGGGCTGCACGTGAGGGACAGGCTTGGCAAAAACACTAGTGAGTATGTTAAATTTGCTCTTAAACGGAGTAAATTTGGGAAAATGGAAAAATCAGCAGAGTCAGTCTCTGCCTGTGCTGGTGCTTAATGCCCATGTGCAGTTTCAGATTGATTGGCCAACCAGTTGTGGAGAAAAATGGATTCAGATGGGAGGACAGACTGAGTTTCCCTGATTTTATAGTAGTATTCGGCATCAGATTGCTTGTGCCAGGACATCGTGTAGCGTGGCTTAGAGTTCCAGTTTCAATCGTAAATCACAGCCCACTGTTCAGTCTGAGGTTTGGCCCCACTCTCTTACCTGATCCACTGTACAGAGATAAATGCCAGTACTTTTAAATAAATTAAATATGTCCTTTTCTCCATCTGAATCACTAATGCTCCTGAAATGCATTAGTGAAAATGGGACGCTCACAAGGCCCAGGTGTTCTGAAATCCCTTTTATTCTGTTCGGTTTTTATGAAAATATTTTGTCATCGCTGTATCACGCACAAAGTCATTGCGCAAATTGCAACAGCTTTTTATCTCCGTTTAATTACTATGGTGGTGCTTAGCCATCCAGTCCAATTAAATTGGCTGGAGCACTCTCTCCTCTCCATGACTGCATCTGCATGGCTGAGGTATCCTTAGATGCCCCCTTTACTATCTGCATTTTCCACCCATCCACACGTCTATCTTCATTCCCTTCTTCCCTGCAGCTGTCAGTCGCCACTGAATAACTGCGCATGCGCTTCTCTCACACGCCGCCTGAGCTTTCATAAGGAGGTCCTTGTGATTAATCTTTTATCCCCTATTGAATAAAAATGGACTTTGCTGTCCTGGAGGAGAACCATGGAGGTGTGTGGCTCTGGAATCAGCAGTGAGGATCTAGAGGCCCTTTTTGAAGGAAAGGGTGGATGGTGAGGTGTGGTAGGTGGGGTGTAGTTTGGTGCTTGTGGGGCCTGTAGTGGAGCTTCTGAATTTCCTAATATACATTTGTGCACTTTCCTCCTATCTGGCCATAAAGAAGTGCGAGGAACACAGTTCGATTTTTTGCAAGTGGAGCAGCCTTGTCCCCCCGCCCAAGCAGCCACAGTGAGAACTTGTTTTTGAGTCCCATTTCTGGGTCTTCTTTTAGAGACCGTGCTCTCTAGCGCCACCCTGGCTGGTTCTAATATACGTCAAAAATTGTCCGTTCTCCATTCTCCATGGTAACTATTGTAAAAACACAATGAAGATCATTTTGTCCCGCAAGTAAATGCATGTTCAGTATCTGTTTTTTCATTGTCCGGTTGTCCTCCCCATGTGCCGATTCATGAAGCTGTGATGGTATTTGGACAGCGGAGAGATATTTTATGGGTGACTCAGAAGCAGGTCGCTGTATGTAACACGCTAAGTGGATGACTCTGACTGCGCAGCTATACTGCACAGACTCTGGCTCTAAATTGTACAATATGACAGCAACCGAAGTGCGCTTCAGTGTGCCAAAATGGTATTACTAAGCCTGACAAAAGTCACAGGTCGATGTCACAGTAACTCGATGTATAATTTTTATACATTGTATGGTTCCCCTACTGCCCCGTCCTCCAGTCTGTTGCCCCCTGGTCTCCTGGTGGGGGTTCTGTACAAACAAGGCTGGATGCTTAATTGGACGTTCCTAATTACGGCGGATATTGGACACGCTTTGCCCCAGGATAGTTAGCGAAGTTTAAAATCCGAATAGAAGGCCAATTTCTTATTTTTGTCATTGTCAGTTTGAGCTGTGCTTCCTTTTCTTCTCTTCAATGGCTTTATTTTTTTATCCGCCAGGTTTCAATTCCCAAATGCTCCAAATACGTGTGCCAGATTTGGCCTCTTGATTTTGACATCAATGATCTTTTTTTTTTCAATAATAAAATATTACCTTGGGTAATATTTGCACTGCACAGCTGTTCTGTCATTCTGAGCTTTATCATTTTGTGATTTCCCCCCCCCCCCTCCTTTTTCAGTGATTTTAATTAAATCTGCTTATATAAGAACACAGATTAACATTTATTACGTACAGAAGATCAAAGTGTCAACTCTCTTAATTGTTGAGGGTAACTATCAAGTTATTTTCAAAAGGAGAGAGGATTTTTAGGTTGATTAGACGAGGGAGAGGCTGTATCTGAAGTGCGGATTTAGAAGTGGAATTAGGTCTTTTGACCATTCTTAAGCAGGAATATTGTTTATAAGTTTTGGTGATGTATTGAATAGTTTTTCTTTAAGTGACTATTGCATTTTAAACAATGCTTTAGTTGCTTAGAATTGCTCTTGAATTTGGGTTAACTCCTAAAAATTCTCTCTCACTGTTTCAACCAAAAAAGAATGACCGCATTACCAGAAATATCTTGATTCATTATGAATATGAGAATGTTTTAAAAACTTAACTTGTATTAAAATCCTAACTTAGATTTATGTCTAAATTTTATATTCATAATATACATAATCATAACTGGCATTTAAAGATGGTATGATGACTGTGTTTGTGTAAATGTCAAGCAAGTACTATCTCGTAATCTCTGCTTCGATTGGGATTCAGATCTCTCCCAGGAAACTTCACTGTGGAGGTGTTTGTACTCTAGTTTGGGAAGTCATTTCCTGTGCCTATATTCCAGAGTGCCTGGCCCAATGGAAATTTCTGGAATTGTCCTCTCTTTTTCCCGTCATTTTTGGGCTTGCCTTGTCTTGCACTGCTTTGATGCTTGTATTTAATTGCTTGTGACTACAGAAGCTTGTTATTAAACGGGAACTCAGGACTAAATCATAATGCTGTTTTATACAAACATAATTAGTAAATAAACATTGTAAAATACAAACATGTGGAATTTTTGTTTTCAAAGACGAGATAAATAAGGTTTTATTCCCCCTAATTAGTTGTCGTCTGCTTCAACGGTCGCGTGATAATGACGTAACATCGCCCGAGAATGACGAACCGTTGCCCTTCACCCAGAGATATGCGCTGTTATTGTGTTGGATAGTGTGATTGTCCCAGTCCATTATTTTATGACAAAAGATCGTTCAATATGGCCCATTGGCTAGTTGCATGAGATGGCGTTAAGTACTTTCTGAAATACGCAGGGTTGCTTCGACGTTAACGGTTTGCTTCTGTCACTTATTAGTCTATATCAGATGCTGAGCAGATTACAGGTATATCATCCCGGATATGTGATTTTAGCTATCCCTGATATTCCCAGGATTTGGCTTAATTAACCTCAAATGATGTTCGCAAGATTTGTCTCGATTACCCGTGACTGATGTTTGTTCGTTGACACTCTTAATGAGACATCAGCTGCTCCACCGAGAAATGAGAGGGTTTTTAACTAGCATCACATTTCCAGCCGTTCTCACTGATGAGTGATGAACTGGCTTTAAGCGACAGACAACAAATGTGAAAATATCTGGTAATTAATGTGTAAATATTCCATAACGTCAAAATGCCGTTTCAGAAAATCCAACATTCGATCGACACATATTTTAATGTGGAGGATACTTTGTTTACCTTCCAACTCGGCGTCAGTTGCACTCTCAGGACCATCACTTCTGTAGCTATGGTTAGCTGAGTACATCTAAGAAAACCATAACGATGTAGCAGAACTAGCTAGGTAGTTGCATCAGAAAAAGTCGAAGTAAATTCACTATAAAACCGAAACAATTAAGCCAAATCCTGGGAATATCGGCGATAGCTAAAATCACATATGCGGGATGATAAACCTGTCATCTGCTCAGCATCTGATATAGACTGATAAGTGACAGAAGCAAACCGTTAATGTTGAAGCAACCCTGCGTATTTCAGAAAGTACTTAACACCATCCCGTGCAACTAGCCAATGGGCCATATTGAACGATCTTTTGTCATAAAATAATGGACTGGGACAATCACACTATCCAACACAATAACAGCGCATACCTCAGGGCGAAGGGCAACGGTTCGTCATTCTCGGGCGACGTTAGGTCATTATCATGCGACTGTTGAAGCAGACGACAACTAATTAGGGGGAATAAAACCTCATTTATCTCGTCTTTGAAAATAAAAATTCCACATTTTTGTATTTTACAATATTTATTTACTAATTATGTTTGTATAAAACAGCATTATGATTTAGCCCCGAGCTCCCCTTTAAACATGTAATCAAAAGCCAGCCAGGATCATTTTAACCTTCATAAGGGTCAGGATTCTTTCCGAGAATTCCCGTCTCCCCATTTTTTTGCACGTATTTTTTGCTTCATCTTTAGAGCATGAACATCCAAGTCTGCTTTTCATTAAAGCCATGAAGTTACCTTCTTTATCTTTGTAAATTTGTATCTTTGGCATGTTCTGTAGTCACTATTAATGTCTGGCGACCTCTAAAGATGGTGCTTGGGCAACTTTTTATGGAATTTACCCTTCCATCTGAAGAATAAAAGCCCCGTGTCACTCATGCAGCATTCATTATCTTACAGTTATTTTGCAGACTCTTTTATCAGTGGCGAGGTACAGTAAGTAGGATCATACCATAATTTCAATGTATTTTTCTGCCCTTAGTGCCTAGAGAGAGCGATGAAGTTTGCCTTCGAGGAGTTCCACCTGTGGTATCAGTTTGCCTTGTCACTGATGGCTGCAGGCAAGGTCAGTTGGGTCCTGTGTCATTTTTAGCTGCTCTGTTCCTTGTTTGCTGTCCTAGCATGCTAATGCTAACACTCTGCTCTCTTATACCCTGACTCTCCCTTGGCAGTCGGCTCGTGCGGTTAAAGTCCTGAAGGAGTGTATTCGGCTGAAGCCAGATGATCCCACTATCCCACTACTGGCAGTGAAGCTTTGCATTGGGACACTTCACTGGGTGAGCCCTTACTCTGTACATTACATTAATTAAGCAGAGACTTTTGTCCAACACGGCGTGACATGGTATAACTTAGCATAGCATAAAATGCTACCCTAATTTGTGAAAAGTTGGGGCAGTATGAAAAATGCACAAAAACAGAAAGCAGTGATTTTTAGATTTACTTTCACTTGTATTTTATTGCAGACAGTATGAAGAAAAGATATTTAATGTTTTGTGCAGTGAATTTCATTTTATTTCAAAAAAAATAAATGGATTCCTGCAATTCAATCCTGCAAAGCATTTCAAACATGTTGGGACAGGGGCGGTTTAGGACTAGTAATGAGGCAAAAAAAATTGAATAATGATCTAATTTGAAACAGCTGATGTCAGCCTCTAATTGTAATGATGATTTCATGAGAAGCAGCATCCAGGTTAGGCCTAGTCTTTCAGGAAAGATGATCGGCCGAGAATCGCCAATTTGCCCACAAATGCGTGAAAAAGTCATTGAAAGGCTAAAAAATGGTCCTCAAAGAAAAATATAATGTCGCCGCCACTGTCATATAACTGCAGGGTGTACCCCCGAAACTATCACATTCTCCTCGTAATCATTCGTAGTTTAGCCTCGTGGCGGCACTATGGGAAAGTGTATATGTCCAAAAAATCAACAGTGGATCTAGTCTGTAGTAGTCTCGAGGAATGTTTATGGCAAATTTTACTGGATTCCCATAAAAACTGTGACATTTGCCATCAAGGTGGTGCTACAGGACTAGTTATAATGTCACCAGAACAATAGGGAGTGCTCTTGCTTACACCAAAACGTTTACAGCAAAGTTGATCAGAATCCCGTTATAAAAGTTTGAATTACTGCATTTTGGAGTGTAGATTAGCCCAACAGTGGTGCTACAGGAAAAAGTAATGATGCCAAATTCGGTATTATTCCTCTGTGCTGGGAATGATGACAGCTGATTTGACAAAATTCCCATGAAAGCTATTCGAGTTATTGCAGTTTTTAAGAATTAAAAATGAAAAAAAGTTTTGCCTAGTGATGGTGTAACAAAGAGTGGCGAACATCGAGAACAGCCCTTCTCTGCACACCAAAAACAATAATTCGAAGTGTGACTTGATTCCCATTACAACTGTTTGAGTGACTACATTTGGAAATGTAAAGCTTGGGGGCGCAACAGGAAATGTTGTGGGATCATGCAAAAGAATTTGATTCATCCTCCATGCACCGGAAATGAACACAAGAAGTTTCAGGTGATTCCATTTATAACGGTTTTGGTTTTTGGGCTGACACGCAGGATCTATGATAGTACCCAAGGTGAATTTAAAACAAAAATCTTTGTTTCTGGGATATAATTATGAGAATCATAATGATAACAAATTAAAATTATTTTTTTTTTTTTTTTTTTTTTTTTTTTTTTTTTTAATATAGGCATCTAGTAAGTGCTTACCAGTTGACATTGGGACACTAACAGACTGCAGGTCCAATAACTTTCCTCTCTCATGTCAGTTGTCCCTATTGGTTATCCAGAGTTGTGAGCACTGAGCCGAGTTCACTCAGAAGCCTTGCAGTGCCTTCCTTACGTCAGTACACTGCTACGTGTGACTGCTGGCCAAACACCCTGGCTCAGTTATCAGTGAGGACAGTACAGCACCTTGTGCTTCACTGGTATGAACTTGCACTTGTTGATGAACTATATATACATTATTTTGACTAACATCTTCATCAGATCAGGTTTATGATATGCCTGACTTGATAGGGACCTGAAGGTTGAAGCACTGGACACAATTGAACAAATGGAAACAATGAAGACAAGTATACTTTTTACATTTGAATTTGCCCGTAACTCCAGCTTTGGGATGTGCTTATGTGCCTTCTGCTTTCACTCGACTGCCTAGTAGCATAGTGTCAAATACAACCCCATTTACTAAAAAGTGCAAAATGTAAATAAAAACAGAAGGCAGTGATTTGCAAACCATTTTAACTCAATGTGTAATTGAAAATAGTGCAAAGACAACATATCAAAAGTTGAAACTGATAAATTTTGTTTTTTGAAAAAAATATGCTTGTTTTGAATCAGTTGTCAGAAACACTTTTCAAATATGTTGGAATAGGGGCATTTTTGCCACTGTATTGCATCACCTCTTCATTTAATGAAACTGTAAGTATTCGGGAAGTGAGGAGTTGCTGTAGGAGTTGCCAGCTGCTGTAGTTTGAAAGCAAAGTGTCTTCCTATTCTTGCTTAATGTAGGATTTCAGCTGCTCAACAGCTCATGGCCTCTTTTGTAGTATTTTTCATTTCACAATGCAAAAATGTTTTTGATGATTGGTCAGGACGGAAGGCGGGCCAGTTTAGCACCCCAACACTTTTAGCGCAGAGCCATGTTGTTGTAATACGTGCAGGCTGTGATTGACATTGTCGTGTTTAAATAAGCTAGGCCTTCCCCTAAAATGATGTTGTCTGGATGGCAGCAATATGTTGCTCTGAAACCTGTATATATGGTTCAGCATTAATGGTGTCTTAACAGATGTGTTACCCATGCCATGTGCATTAATGCACCCCCACACCATCGCGGATGCTAACTTTTGAACTGTGCACTTATAACAAGCCAGATGGTTTCGCTCCTCTCGAGCCTGGAGGACACAGCGTCCATGATTTCCGAAAGGAATTTCACATTTTGATTGGTCAGGCCACAGGACAGTTTTCCATTTTGCTTCAGTCCATCTTAAATGAGCTTGGGTCGAGAGAGGGCAGCAGCATTTCTGGATCTTGTTTATATATGGTTTTATCCTTACATGGTAGTTTTATCTTGCATTTCTGGATGCAGTGATGAACTATGTTCGTTGGCAGTAGTTTTTAGTAGTGTTCCCAAATCCATACAGTGATTTCCGCTACAAAATTCTGTTTTGGATGCAGTACCACCTGAGGGCCTGAAGATCACGGCCATTCAGTATTGGGTTTGGCCTTACCCTTGCGTACAGAGATTTCTCCAGATTTCCTGAATCTTTCAATGACACTTTGGAATGTGGATTGTGAAATCTCCAAATTATTTTCTATTTTATATTCAGAAATTTTTTTCTAAAATAGTTTAATTATTTGCCCATGCAGTCTTTCACAGAGTGGTGTAACCCAAACCATCTTTACTTCTGAATGACTCAGCCTCTCTTAAATGCTCTTTTTACTCCTAATCATGTTACTGACCAGTTGCAAATTTATCTCCTTAGATGTGAGATGTTCCAGCAGGTGTATTTTTTAGCCTCATGCAACTTTTCCAGTCTTTCATTGCCCCTATCCAAACTTTTTGAAAATTTTGCTGGCATCAAATTTGAAATGAGCAGACATTTTTTTTTTTTTTTAAAAGTTCACTTTCAACATTTCATATGTTGTCTTTATGCTATTTTTTAATTAAATGTGGGGTGTAAATGCTTTGCATATCATTGCATTCCATTTTTAATTTACATTTTGCACAGCATCCCAACTTTTTGGGCAATGGAGATGTTCACTCAGATAATGCTGCTTACATGTTCTGCCGCTATTTGGTACTATTTTTACCCCATAGCTGAAGTCATGGTTGAAATAGTTAATTTATTTCCCATTTTTAATTGTTTGAAAACTTAGCAGGAGTGATTGATGAACCGATATGAAAAGCTTTACGATGAAAAAATAGTGGTGCGTGAGAAGTGTTAGGGTGTGAAATGCTAATCATCTGAAGGAGGCATCATAATTTTCCAGAGGCTGGTGTCAGGATTCTGGTGCCTGTTGAGAGAATCAATGAGGGAGCTTTGCCCGGGGGTTTGTGCACACTCTGTTCATTTGTACAGTTTGTACTATTTCACTGAACCCGACAATCAGGCTTTTGAGACGCTTGATGCTCTTCTTCCTGTGACGAGAAGGAGCTGTGATGTCGCTGTGATCCGGAAGACGGCGCTGGATCGCGTGAACACAGACGTCAGCTCCGGCTGCTCTCTTCTCTGGCTCCAGGAGTGTTTTGCTGGAGCTGTTTGTGCTTGCATTCCTCAGTGGCGCGTGGAGAGTTGTTTTGTCGCAGCTTCTTGACGCTGGAGCACCTCGCTCAAGTGAGGCTTCGTGAGCTAACGAGCTGTTGTTTGTCTCTGTAGCTGGAAGAGGGTGAGCGCTTCGCCAAAATGGTGGTGGACATGGGGGAGAAGGCATCGGAGTTCCGGGCCAAAGGCTACCTTGCCATCGGTTTGGTGTACAGCCTACGGGCCACAGATGGTAAGCTACCTCCGTGAGCCTCCACACTCTCCCCCCCAGGAGGACCCTTATCCCACCTCCAATCATTCCCTTCATCTGCTGTCCACCTTTGTCATCACTGAACCCAAATTAGAAGTACTTTTTAACAGCATGTTAGCAAAATGTAGCGCATTACGGCGATCCATCTAATGATCAGACATGTAACTCGATGGACTACATTGCAGGACCCAGCTCATATATGCCCACATTCCTGTTAGATTCCCGAATGTTTGTTTAGGAAACGGCGTGTTAGAAGGAGAAGAATCCCATACATTCTTTGGTATGCCCTCTGCTGCTGTCCCGTAATGGTGTACTGAGTGGGCTGTGTTAGAATCAAGAACATCATTACACCCTTTAATGTGGTGTTTCTATTGTCAAGTCATGAGGACGCACTGTATGCTGGTTTTTGTTCCTTCCACAGCAACAAGATCTGTCCAGTAATAAATTTCTAATTATTCTTTAACAGCATTTTCCTGTCTATTGAGGGAAAGTTTCCCACTTAAACCCACACGCCTGACTTGGCTGTGCTTGACGTGGCCGTGTATTTCCTGAAAAATAATGTCCCTCATTCCAATTGCAGAAATTTCAGTTGGAGAGGTGAACCTACTCTTGCATTTGTTGTGCTGTGTATACTACATGGCAAATTGTTCAATTGAAAGGGGTTCCATTTTTAATTGGTTTCAAATGCAAACTTTTGGACGAAATCCTCAGTTTCCACATTTGCTGTGTGGACACCAGAAAATATGTGTGTGAAATGTTTTAGGTTTGCCAACAAAAGATCATCATAAGACTTGACAATGCTGGGTTAAAATAACTTTATTCGCTCAGTTAATGTTAATACTGAAACACAGCCTAATCTGATTAGGAAATTGGCTTCAACAAAACCAGCTGACGGAGTGGTTCCCCTGTGCCGGTGCGGAGGAATAATGCTCAGATTCTTCCCTGTAAAGACATGAGCCGTGGCCTGTGCCGCACTCAAGAACGGCATTCTTCTCTTTATCAATCTCCAGTATCAGCTGCAGACATAAAAGAACAGTTAAGAAACAAATAATTCATTTTAGACATGAAAATCACAATTTGCAGTACGTAGGCTGAAGGTCATTGTGGCTCAGTGTTCCTCAAACCTACGTGTTTTTTCGGAATAAAGCCCATACAAGCCATCTGTACTCCTTGCCGTTAGATGCCAACATCAAAAATGAATGCAGAAAGCGCAGCTAACCAGGATGAGACGCGAGCAAGCATATTGCTTGACACTGGAGTACGTTTTTTTATTTTTCGGTGAACCGGCATCTGTCTCGCTTTGCTTGTTTCCTGTACTTTTATTTGCGCGGTGTATGAATATTGATTGTGGCATCCCTGCCTTAATTTCTCTGTGCGTGTGTGTGTGCGGGTCCGTATGTGTATGTGTGTGTGTGTGTGTGCGCGCGTGTCTTTGTTTCTCCTAGCCTCACTGCGGGGACTGCAGGAGGAGTACCAGAAGAAAGCGCTGGGAGCGTTTCAGAGGTGAGTCACAGAGTTTCGGCCTTCGCTCTGCCCCCTGTGCGGCTCCCAGATGGTGGCGCAGTCCAGATTGTACCAAGATGAGAGAAGCATGGGGAGGATGAGGGGTGGTGTGGGGTCATTGGGGCAGACAGTCCAGCTGTGCTTTGGGGATTGGCAGATGCCTCAAGCGGAGGTGACAGATATTAACAAAAGCCTCCAGGGCGAGGTGTGGTGTCTGGGGTACAGAATGGAAATGGGGCAGTGGAGGGGGGTTTGTTAAATAGAGTGATGGTTACCACCCCCACCCCCCCCCCCCCGTATGCACAATACTATTTTAGTTTAACTTTTGTCACAATATAGTACATTACACTAATTTCATTGAGTAGTTGCTCATGTCCAGAGCGAGGCACTGGCCAAAGTGCTGAGAACCCTAGAAGTAAGTAATATTTGCAGTGACAGAAATTGCTGTGAACAAATATAGGATTTATTGTGTTACAAAGTGCATCAAAAACAATACAATACCAAATTTAGCTGACTAAAAACAAGTAAAAAAAAATAGTCTGTTTTAATGTCCTAGACAATTACAAGATAAGTAGGGACAATCATGTCTCGGTTAGTTTCAGCTACTGTTTTTTAGACTTAAATAACTTCAGGAATTTTTGTCCATATTATGACCTTTGAAGGTAGATTTTGAATGGATTTCAGAAGGAGTACATTCTAGTTTTTATGTAAGTGTTAGTATTATTAAGTATTGCATCATGGGCCAGTTTCATGGATGCCGATTTAACTTAATCCTGTGTTGAATTGTTTCTTTTATGAAGAATTGCTTCTGAAGACTTATTTTAGTGTAAAACTAGGCTTACGAGATCAGGAATTTTTTTGCAGATTCTTAGGCCTTTTCCACAAGTATTTTTGAAAACGGAACACTATGCGTTTTTGCCTCCTGTCCTTATGTAAATGGGGTTTTAGGTCCCTATAACAGAGATTATTTAAAACTCCTTCTGATTCTGAGAAATTTTTTAAAACTCTGGTTTCTGTGTAACCATATGGACATGTTAAGTGGGGCTTTCAGGAAATAGTGACCTCACACCTCATTTTACGTATGCCCTTTGTTGCCTCGTGCGAAGTTCTTCTCTGGTATTTTGCGTATCGTTGATGTAGAATTTATCACCACCTACTGGCTCAGCATGCTTGATTTGAGCGATTTTTGGTCGTTTTTCTTCTGTGTTCGGAGATATTTTGTAAAATGAGGCAGTGTGGACAGATTTTTTTTTTTTTTTTTAATCAGAGGGGGAATATATCGGTTTAGAAAAATAGAAAGTCGATTGCACCTCAGAGTTTATCTATATGATTTCTTCACAAATTTTATTTCATAAGAATCGAGTGATGACCAACTCTTTACAAGTGGGCGGAATCATCATCTAATGAACACATATTGGATTATTTCAGTTAAAGGCTTTTCAGTAGTTCATGCTAAACTTTCTTTTTTAAATCAGATGGAACCAGTTCTCTCTTTGACTTCACTGGCCTATCAACTGCAAATAGCTCAGAAATATTCTTTTTTTTTTTTTTTTTTTTTTTAACGATCACCGCACATTAACATTTTACCGAAAGCGTTTTGTCTTGTTAAACAGTGCATAGGTGCTTAAATCCTCTTGGTAAGGTATGAGGTTCGTTAATGGGGCTTCTAGCTCGTCAGCTTCCATCTCCATTACTCTGCCTATGTACTGTGAGCGGATGCCATTATAAGAGTTAACGCGTCTCGGCCGTTTGATTTAGAGTGTAATTTGATTACCGCTCTTGAATTTTTTAAAGACTCTTTTTTTCCTCGCCTAGTCTAATGCCTTCGGGCTGTCGATTAATTTTTTTGCATTCAATATCAGACTTTAACAATGATTTTTTTAAACAGAGAAGTTGAGAGAATGGTCAGCATGTCTGTATACCTGAAGGTACGAGTGAGGAAGAATGGTCAACGTCTGCGGTTTTTGGACCCCAACCGAGTCTCTCCCTCCCCTCTCTCTCTGTCTATCTCTCTCTGTTTCTCTCTTACTGTCTATTTCTCCCAGGGCCCAGAGCCTTTCTCCGACAGACCACCTGGCTGCCTTCTACTTGGCTCTACAGCTGGCTGTGTCTCGACAGGTAGAGTCTTCCTGTGCCCAGTCCCTATGTCCTGGGCGCCCCAGACTGTGATCTCTGAGAGGCCATCAGGGCCATAGCCGTCTACCCCTCGGTAACGGGGCTGTGTTCTGCTCAGCTGTTGGGGTGTGGTGGTGGTTGTTCTGAGCATGCTCAGCGGTGAGCACTAAGGCAGCTTTACCTCAGGGATGCACTGGCAAACTGGAGCCCAACTGTAGGATGCGGTTTTGCTGGCCTTAAGCACACCCCACCCTCCTCTTCCTCACTAGTGCTTCTCCCTCCACAAAGCTTCGCCTCTCTCTCAACAGAGTTCTGCCTCCCTTCCTCTCTTTCTCTCACCCTTTTTCTCTCTCCCTACAGAGCTCTCACTCCCTCTCTACGGAGTTTTCTCACTCTCTCTCTCTCTACAGAGCTCTGTCTCTCTCTTTCTTTCTCTCTCTCTCCCCTCTCCCTCCCTCCCTCTCTACAGAGCTTTGCTTCCATCACTCACTCTCTCTTTCTCTCTCTCTGTGGAGCTTTGCCTCTCACTCACTCTCTTTCTCTCTCTCTCTCTGTCCCTCTCCCCCCTTTCTCTTTCTTTCTCTACAGAGCTTTGCTTCCCTCTAGCAAAGAGTACAATTTGGTGAGTGTATGAGCGTGTGCATTTGTGTGTGTGAGTCAGTGAGTGATTGTCCGTGTGCTTCAGTGAGTGTGTGTGCAGGTGTGTGTGTAAATGATTGTTTATTTGCGGTTCAGTGAGTGTGTGTGTATGTGTGTTACTGCGTTCGCGGTTCAGTGGGCGTGTGTGTGTGCAAGCGAGTGCATGCAAGCGTGTGGCGCCGTCTCACTCCCATCGTAATCTGCGGAGTGTGTGCTCAGGGAAAGTAAGTGTTGGAGGAAGATTAGAAATTATTTTGGGCTGAGCGGAGAGGGAGCCGAGCGGAGAGGGAGATGTGGGTTTGGGAACCCGCCGGGGAGCCGCTGCCTCTTCATTAAGCTCGCTACCTCTCTCCTCCCTGCTGCTGAAATTACCCAGCATTCCATTCTGCTCCTCTTTTTATGCCGCTCACATCCTTGGCAGACGCCAGTGCGTCGCTTCCGGTGACTGCGCACTCACCCAGAATGGCCTTCTCCCATACATTCCTTGCTAGCAAGGTCTCTGTCTGTGTCCTTTCCCCCAAAGAGGCCATTTTGGTCATAAAGAAGTGCAGGTCACATCCACTGTTCTGCCTGCCTCCTGTGGAACATTAAAATTGCCGAGGTAAAAGCAGACAGTACATAAAATTGGTTGGGTCTGTATGTAATTTCTGGGATTCAAATCATTTGGAACACTGCCCTATTTTATGGTCACACTGTCACAGTCCAAAAATTCTTAGGGCACCTATGTGGTTTTGATGTGAATGTTCCAGCATGATGGGAGCCGTGCGTTATTGTGGAGAAGCAGAAGATTGTCTTAGGCTGGTGTTTGGGTGGAGAGCAGGTGGAGACTGAATGTCTGCCCGGCAGCTGAAGTCTTGCTCTCTGGTCTCCTCATAGATCCCGGAGGCCCTGGGCTACGTTCGGCAGGCCCTCCAGCTTCAGGGCGATGATGTCCACTCACTGCACCTACTGGCCCTGCTGCTGTCGGCACAAAAGCACTACCACGATGCCCTCAACATCATCGAGATGGCCCTCAGCGAGTACCCTGAGAACTTCATGTGAGTATCATGATGGTACCCTGAGAACTGCATGCGAATATCAAGGTGGTATCGTCCTGAGAACTTCATGTGAGTTTCAGGCTGGTATCCTCCTGGGATCTGCATGTGAGTATCAAGCTGATTCCCCGAGAACTTCATATGAGTATCAAGATGGTACTTCGAGAACTTTGTGCTGGCAAGATGGTAACCCATGAACTGCATGCAAGTTTCAAGACTGTATTGTTACACCTCGCTTCACTCATGCAAGTTTGACCGCGGGATCATTTTTATATAGGGTTATATTGGGCATCATGTAGGGTTACCCTTGTCTGTCCGTCCATTCGCACATACATCCGCACAGGGTTATCTTGTTGATGGGGGGTATTGTTTGCCCACTTCCTCTCAAAAACTGGTCATCACATTTAATTTAATTTATAAATGTGCTTTGTTTGTGCTTTTTGTTTCTCATACCTTGTTTCTAATTTTTTTCAATATTGACGGTTTTTCAGGCGTTTAGACTTCGGTAAATTTTGACAAGTTTCCCTCACCTTTTGCTGCAATATGGGGTGTAGTCTCTCCACTTTTCTCAAAAACTGCTAGGCAGAATTCATTGAGCTGTCTGATTTGCTTTGGAGGGACCCAAAAGGTGTGCATCTCATACTTTGTTCTTAAATTTTTCAAAATTTTGATGATTTTTCAGTTATTTAGCATTGGTAAATTTAGGGTGAGTTTCCCAGATGCGGGGGCGTCTGTGTCACAAATTTTCTTGTTTTTCTCTTGCTTAAGTTCAGCAGCTCTGTTTGCAACAGAATTACATTTACTTCTATTGAGGCAGTTCTTCTTCAGAATCTTTGGAAAATAAGCAACAAGATGACGTTGCTCATGTTTCTATGCTAACGTCATGAACAATTCACTGTATGAAAAACGTACCAGCTGGGGAATAAAAAACTTAAAAAAAAAAAAAAAAAAAGATGTCGTCATATTCGATGTTGCGCTAGATCACTATTTTTGTGACACTGTTTTACATTTTTTATTTGTTACAACTAGCTTGCTAGCTTTCCAGTTATCTCAAGCAATGTAATTGTGGTTTGAGCAATGTTGGATGCTAGCAGCTATGATGCTGCTCAGAACGCTACGTTACTGGAACAGATTTCGCTCATTCACATCGCGTCTTTTCTGCAATTCGCGGCAGAAACCCAAATGGCAGGTAATTGTGTTAGAGGGGGCACATGGTTTGCTCCCAGGGTGCAGCATGTTTGTGTTTGTGTATTTGCAGAAGACTGGGAATGGTCTGTCGGACTTTGGACTATATAGGTGTACTCTCCCTGCTCCCTCCACTCTTTTTCAGTGCTGGTGTACATTCCAGGGCTGCTGGCTTGTGTAATGAAAAGTGCGTGGATGACAGTGGGCAGCATGATGAAGACACACCTCACATTGCACTAACAGTCGACCTCTAACACGGCTCTCCTCAGCCTGTGCTTGTCGTAATTGGGGGGGAAATTTTCTTTTTGACACAGTCTTGACGCTATTGCAATTTGCGCAACAAAACCTCCATCGTCTAGCCTCCAAGCTTTTGCATAACCCCAGGAGTATTTCTGTTGCATTGTGAGCCATTTTGTTTCCTCTATTTAAATTTCTGAATTCTCTAATAGCTTTAGCCTACTTCCCCCTCAGGGTGCTGCAGTACTAGCTCCTGCGCACCTCGATGACTTACGTAACACGAAAAATAACAAGATCCCCCCCCCCCCCACCCCCACCCCCCCCGTGCTTATTTTCCCTTTTTCAGCATCTCGATTGAGCTTTCGTATCCCCCCCAGGGAGCGCGTGTGCCCACAGACAGAGGTATATTTATACACGTACATGAATGCACCCATGAGAATGCTGTGCTCACATACATGCTGTTCAAGCGCAGTGCTTGAATGGGCTGACATAAAAACGGCTTATCCGCATCAAAGAGGAAGGTGGGGGTGGAACGCGCCCCCCCCTTTGGCGCAGATATGCAAGCTATGAAAGGATAATGGGAGCAATGTTGCCCAATGGGCGACGCTTGGATGAATGGATTTTCTTTTACGTCTGTGGGAGATGAGTAGATGGTCCGTAAATGAACTTGACTTGCATCGATAGAGACTGAAATGCATTTACCCTCTTTTTTTTTTTTTTTTTTTTTTTTTTTTTGTTCTTGCCCACACTTCTCCCATGTGTCTGCTGCTCATTGGAAGGCACAGTCTGGGTGGCAGTGTAGTGTTATAGGTGGGGAGCTTGGCTTGTGGCCCAGACGATACAGGTTGATTCTGTGCTATATGCTTCAGTGGCTTCAGTGGAATTTAGTAAACATTGTACTGAATAAATGGATATTAAGTTCATTTTAATTGATTTTTTATTACTATATTTGCACAGGCAATTCTGAATCTAAGGATATTAAATGTATATAAAATGTTGTGACATTAACACTGCATAAGTGTTTTGCTAAATGACGACAACTTAGTGGTTTTTCTGTTGGTACTTATTTTTTGACACATTGACATAATCTCAATTCGTTAAGTGACTGTGTGGTTGGTGAGCAATTCAGAGGGTTTAAGTTAATCACCATGGTTTAGGCGCGTGGCCCACTCAAATCCGACTTCCATCAGCACATGAAAAAAGCTGTAAGCTAAGGAGAGAGTGGCTGGTTATTTGCAGCCCTTTTGTTGAGGTGGCTAATTGCGCAGGAAGTCAGGTGATGTTACCACAAGTAGTCTAATAGGCAGGTAACGGGCCTTTTTCGGAGCCGCCAAGTATGAAGGTGGGAGAAGACTGTCTGATGGCGAGCGTTTATGTCTGTGTGTCTCTCTGTGTCTCCAGACTCCTGTTCACCAAAGTGAAGCTGGAGACTCTGTGTCGGGGTCCGGAGGAGGCGCTTCTGACCTGTAAACATATGCTGCAGATATGGAAGTCCTGCTACAACCTTACCAACCCCAGGTGGGCCTTCTGCACCCTGTCTGTCCGCTACACGCACGACACAACTCTTGTGCACTACTACCGACAGTCATATCGTTGGGTCTATTTATTTATCTACTTACTGCTCTCCTTCATTTTTACAGTACTTCCTTCTCACCATGAAGTGGCGATAGATGCAGACATGGGTTTTAAAATAATGCTACTGGTTGTACTACTACTTTTCTTCATCTAAGCCACGAAGGACCAGGTTTTAAGTGGCTCCACGAATGTAGCCCCTTTGTTTGGAATACACCGCCAACGTCGAGTCATAATTCTTACACAGTACATTACATTTGGATAAATATCCCCAAGTTAAACCTGACGATCTGTCCGCTGACAGTCTGTGAACGGCGTAGGAAACCCAACCCTTAAAAATGGCAGCCCTGTCTAAAACACTTATGGACCTTGCTTTGAACAGGGCAGATGGATTTGAGAGTGCCTGGTAGGAAATGGCTTGTAAACTCTCTGCACAAGGTGTCGTATGTAGGCTGCATCCTGGCCCAGGTGGGAAGGCTCTGTGTTAGTGTTTGTTTTGCCTCACCTGGGTCACAGAAGGACATGTCTCTTGGGCTGTAGTTTCATCAGTGATGTGCTGCTCACAACAGAGCCAGCATTATTCTACAGGAAATGACAGTAAAAGTCAGGAGTCGTTCTAGAAGATGATTTCTTGCTGCTCTGGCAAGCATTTATCAGCATTTGCCATGGCATCTTTGGCTGGATTTTTTGACATTATCTTGGCTGACACATTAAAATATGAAGGTAATGTTTGAGACATTCATAAACCTTTGTTTGTTTCAAGAGCTACTGCTGTTAGTACATGGCAGTGAGAACCTACCTGCTGCTGCTTGCTAAATTGGGAGGAAAAAAATATGAAGATGACTACTGATGGACTGCTACAGGAGTTCAGCAGATAGCTTCAGTGTTATTAAACAGTTCTGCTGTTTAGCTGGATGAGTGGGTCCCTTGGTGGCATTTTGAATGCCTCTTGCTCGTCCTGAAACTGAAGGACAAGTGGGACTGTCTTATTTTTGATTGGGATACCCTCTTTGATGACTCAGCAGTTTGAAAAGCTGTGTAAAGTGCTGAGGGCGGCTCCATTTTGAGCGGAGCCCTGTTTTACGTGCAGGTGCTCTTTACAGTCCCTGTCCCCATGGCCTGCTGCTTGCACAGCGGCTCAATCGCTCAGCCTCTTCCTTCATTACACTCATCAGTCAGCGGTCTGGGCTATTCCTCCCAACATCACTGAAGTGAGTCCTCATGGCTGGAGATGTGGCATCCTGTACACTTTATCTCTGACCTTGACAAAACACACACACCTCATTCAGCAGCTCCGGATCTGGTTGAGCTGCGTGTTGGTAAAATAATGAGTGTCAGAGGAGGGTGGCAGTGGAAACAGTACAGAGCTCCAGGAATGAGGTTGTTTACCTCTGGTTTATGGTCTCTTCTTCCTCTCATCTTTGTAATGAAGGTCTCATCATAAAATCCTATAAAAATATAAGCTGTATTTTTTTTTTTTTTTTTTTCATTTTGGTGCTATCGTTTGGTCTGGCCACAGAGTATTTGCGTCTAAGTTACTTTTTTACTTATATCAGTAATTCAGATGGAGGAGGTTGTTTTCTTAAGTTTTATGTTGAAAATGAAAGGCAGCGATTCTGTACTTTGCTGGGCCTCTCGTTAAACTGAGTAATGTGATTCCAGGGAGACCAATTAGGAGACAGACTCCTCAGATAGTGCTGGATTATGCAGTTTGTAGTTGAAAAGGCAGAGCCGAGGCTGATGCAGGCCGGCTCCGGCCCTGGAATGGGACTGAATGATGCATCATCCCCCTCATTTGGTATTGCTCCAGCTATTCCCAACCTCTTCCATTGGAGTACCTGTTGAGAAATGCGTGCACACTGTTGCCAACAGTCACTCTCATCTTATTTTTTATCTGTCTTTTCAGTTTAAGATGATTTTCAATACAAATAATTACATCGGCCAACGAGTTAGACTGTTTTTTTTTTTTTTTTTTTCCCCATGTGTCTCTCTGTCTATAAGCAGGATTACAAATTTTGATTATACTTTGTGGGAAGGTTATACATGGTAAGTCAGAGGTCATTACATTTTCACAGGGCCAGGTCAAAGGTCAAGGTTAACATCACAGAAAAGGTCAAAAATGATGGTACAGGCAGAGATATACATTGCACCGTGTGCCCTTTTTGTTTAAAATTATTTTGGTGTGGTTTTTTTTTTTTTTTTTTTTTTATAGGCAGGCCGGATCAGGTCTTGAGCGATTGTTTTCGCAATTTTGTGTATGAAAAACAGTCTTAAATTATTTCTGTTTCTAGGTTTTTTTTTTTCCTTTTAGGGGGATTACAGATATGCTTGAGCACTTTGAAACATCCGCTTGCCTACATTGGAGATTCATAAATATACAGCCATACGCACTGTGGTTCCTTATGTAACCACTTTAAGCACATTATTTATCACCGTACATTATTTATTTGCTGAGCTCAAGAGACGTGTTTGGCTTCAATTTTTCACAAGGCTTCTGTATGCTACTAAAGAATGTACGGAATACTACTTGAGAAATTCAGGGTAAGTACCTTTTCAAGGCCTAGTAGTACTGCCCATTAGGGGTTTTAACCCTCAATCTCTACATTGAAGCGCAATTACTTAACAACATGCTCATGTACTGTAGTGCCCAGTCAGTTATCCCTCAAGTGGCCTAACCTGCTTGTCTCTGTATGTGTGATGTTAAATTGCAGTTTTGTCTTGTTAAGTTGTTGTATCATACTTGGTATGTATTAAAGGGAGAAATGGACCTACTTTTTTTGTGATGGGACCAGTTAGTTCCAAATGATATAAAAATATATGAGTATATAAACACATAAATATGTATAAAGTGGTGAACAATTACATCGATAGAAGGAAATAATTTCTTTATAATAGCTTGAGGGTACTTCACATCCTTCATCCTTTTTATACCCCGCAGTTGTGGGGTTATATAAAGAATTCTGTCCGTCCGTCATTCCGACCCGAAGACATTATTTGTCCTAAATCTCGAATATTATATTGGATTCTTTTCAAATTTGTATATACCACAGGGAGAGGTGCAGTGCAAAATTCCCATCTGGGACCCGTCATTCCATCCGACCATTCCGTCACATTATTTGTCCAATCGATAACTCGAATATTAATCTTTGGATTCTTTTCAAATTTGGCACACATATTCTCTACCATAGGGAGAGGTGCAGTGCAAAGTGTCGGCCATCTGGGACTGACCGTCCGTCCGTCATTCCGTCACATTATTTGTCTGATCGATATCTCGAATTTTATTCATTGGATTCTTTTTCAAATTTGGCACACATATTCTCTACCATAGGGAGAGGTGCAGTGCAAAATGTCAGCCATCTGGGATGATTTCTTTCAAAAATATCACCGTCCTGTTTTTCCGACTTAGACATTTTCAAGTGGGTTCATTGTCAATTTGTCGATCGATATCGCAAATATTATACATTGGATTCTTTTCAAATTTGGCACACATATTCTCTACCACAGGGAGAGGTGCAGTGCAAAGTGTCAGCCATCTGGGATGATTTCTTTCAAAAATATCACCGTTTTCCTGTTTTTGGACTTAGACATTTTCAAGTGGGTTCATTGTCAATTTGTCCGATCGATATCGCAAATATTATATATTGGATTCTTTTCAAATCTGCCACACATAGTTTCTAACATCTGAAGAGGTGCAGTGCTACGTGTCATAGATGTGTTGTTATTTTTGTCAAAATTGATTTTCGGAATGCGATAATTTCTATAATCACCAACGGAAAAAGCATGATTGGGGACGTCGGGGGTATTGGTAAGCTCTGCTTACTTTTTCACTTGTTATGCGTTTGGTTTGCTATATCCTCCATAAAATACGCGGTAATGTTTCTCGATATTGCATCATCACACGAGAACGGCTCTGGAGTCTGAAGTCCTCCCCCTTAAGTGTTGTCATGCCAGCCCTAAAATGAAATGATTTTTCCTCGACCCGAAGGAAGTCAAGCTCTGAAAGAATTCAGCTTCTTATTGCGCAGTCAGCAGACACCCTGAACATTAAACTCCATCACATGCCTGAGTGGCATTGTGCTTTAAGGCTGATCAGAATCTCACTGAGCTGTTAATTAGCAAATCAGGTGCATCATATCAGGGCTGGATTGTAATCCTGTTGGAGACTAGATCTCCAGGAACAAGGTTGGACTGCCCGGTTCTTTAAATTCCCCCCTGGTTTTTTTTCCTCTTCTTCCTGGCAATGAACTGTACTGTGAATGCTTCTGATTTGCCAGACACGAAATGGCTAATTCTGGCATGAATCTTGTGTATGTTTGAGCTCAGTAGTACACTATCAAACCTGGACAGTGCTATCGCTGACTCTGGCTGGCAGCTCAGCAGGGCGATGCATGATTGGCCTGTGCGTCGCTCGGGGGTGGGAGGCCTTCGTTCGGCTGGAGTGGCAGTGTCTCGCGTCATGTTTGCGCTCGTGTTTGTGTTCAGTGTCTCGCGTCATGTTTGCGCTGGTGTTTGTGCTCACTTCCTGCAGCGATTCAGGGCGAGGAAGCAGCTTGCTGGACAGAGCCATTGCGGACAGGAGGCAGCTGAACACCATGACCCTGCCAGTCTTCAGCGACCCTGAAACAGGTGGGCTGCACCTCATTACTGCCCACCCACAGAGAGAGATGGAAAGAGAAATGGATCGGGAAAGAGGGAGAGGGATAGGGAGGGAGAGAGGGGAAGAGACACAGCTTCACGCACACACACGCACACACATCAAGGCTAACGAGGAGCCACAGCTAACATTAGCACTCATGTTCTTAGGGACAGGCCGTTGCATTGGCACAGTATTGGAAATAAACAGGTGCCACCATTTATGTCCATCCTTGGTAACTGAGATCCAGCAGAGGGGCACTATGCCAGGCGCTGCCGCTGCTGGTCCTTGGGCTGGCGCACGGGGAAAGTCACCTGCCCCACCTGGCTGCCGTACGATGCGGAAACCTGAATGCCAATCTAACATTTATTTCGCCATCAGTCTCTGTGCAGGCCAGTGGGAATGGCACCTGCATCAGTTACCTTTATTTGGTTGCAAAAAAACAAATGAATTGAAGTGAAAGCCCCAGCTTGGGCAGTTTACACAGTGTGCTTCTCGGCAGCCTGTGAGCTTAATTATGAGCTGGGGTTTCCTGCTTTATTATTTCCATTACTGGGCTGGATGCTGGCCAAGACCAGCGCATCTTCAGAGCAGTTACCCCGATTTAAATTAGGACAGGCAGAGGGAAACTTGTATTCTGGGGCAAGCTGTGCAGCACATTGTTTCAAAGGCTTATTTTTGTTTTCCCGTTGGAGTAGCGTTCCCCAGTCTGTAGCTTAGTTGACGCATTTCCTTTCACTGTGTGTTCTTTCTGTACATTTTCCTGGATCAGATTGGTCATGTCACCTTCGTTAAATTTCAAAATTTTTCTGTAGCTCATGGGAAAAACACGTACACCAGCCGTGTTCTGAAGCCGTTTCATGTTTCACCCAGAAAGTATGATTATTAATTTTGGAGACTCAGACTTTCAAAATATAGCTATGAACTTCACAATCCCCCCCCCCTTTCACCATCAGGAAGAAAATTTTCCACAAAGTGTAATCTCATTCATGTGTCAGTGCTGCTAGCATCCCTAGCACCAGTTACCGCGTATTCATTTTTAATTACTTGTGTTCCTGTTCCTCCCCACGTATGGTCAGAAATATCTCCTTGACTCTTCCTCTTCTTTCATAACGCCTTCATTTGTTGTCTTTTTTTCTGCCCCCCTCCCCCCCACACACTTTACCATCATTTTTTTCATTTCTGTTTTTAGCCTCGGGTTCGTCTTCTTCTCTCTCGGGGTCTGAGCCTTCCCCGCACTTTCACGTCCCCACACTCCTCCCTCCTCCCCCTCCCAAGCACGACTGCGCCCCGAGGTCGGGGGGCCAGGCTGTCCATGACCACTCCCCTGAGCGGCGCTTCTCGTCCTCCAGTAATTCTGCACTGAATCTCGCCCCCATATTGGAGGCTCACCCAGTGCTGTGGTTTTGTGCTGGCTGTTTGGTGGAGGCTGATTTATAAACGCCTGGCTTGGTCCGCAGACTCACCCTGAACTCACTGCTCGTTAGAAAGACTCGCCCGTCTGGTACTAATTTGCCGAATAAATGCACTTGTGTTGTTTAGAGATTTATCCTCCTTGTGGGGGAAAAAAAATCTACTGATTGCGTTTTTCATTTTCCTGCATGATGCTGGCTTGTCTGTGGTGTTATGAGTACAAGTACAACTGAAAATACTCTTCCAGTCAGCCAGATTATTTTTCCTAACAAAGTTAGGGAAAAATTCCAGTTACTTACAATCTGATTGGCTTACAATTCCAGTTAGGTACAATCTGATTGGCTGAAGTGTGGCTCAGAGCAGAAGCAGAACCACAACATGAGTAGGAAAAATACATGCGAGTCCATTGCGGGATCTTTTTGAGCCCAGGTCTTTTTATGAGTTTTTAAGACCAAAAGCGTACCCTTTTTAGTGCACCTGGACCAAAGGTCCACGCGAGCTATTGCCATCACTTGGCATCCGCCGTCGTCTGTCGTTAACATTTTTCAAAAATCTTCTCCTCTGAAACTACAGAACAGATCCAGACTAAAATTAGCCATAAGCATCCTTAGGATGTCTACTTTAAAAATTGTGTTGATTATGCCCGCTGTCTGAATAACATGGCCGCTGTGACTAAAAATAGAACACAGGTAAAACCACCTATTTTCAGCTTTATCTCAGGAACTAAAGCAGCTAGAGAAAAAAGCGTTACCTCAAAATGATCAGCAGATGAAACTCCACAAAAGTCTCCTAGGATCGAAATTATACAATGCCTCCTTGTAGGAGTTATTGACCTTCAAATGTCAAATTTGACGATTTTGCGTTTCTTTGGCCTATATCATGAAAACTATAAGAGATAGAGGAAAAACTTTCATTTCCAAAATGATCAGTAAATAAAGCTCTACAAAAGTCTCCTTAAGCTGAAATTGTGCAATGGCTCTTTGTACGAGTCATTCACCTTAAAACATCAAATATGATGATTTCTTTTTGTATTTCACTATAGCATCTGAAAAAACCATCACATTCAATTTGATTCTTGAAATGATTATCAGAATCCTCTGGAATTTCCGTTTGAATCAAACTTATTTATTTATTTATTTATTTTCCATTTAAAAATCGATTTTGCTAAATTATGGGACGAGGTCGGAATCGTAATCATGGTATTTCATTAAGATCCTGTACCTTGTTATTTGTATGCTGCAGTAGATTATGTTTCTGTAATTTTAAGAATTGGTTAGTTTTCATACAGATCCAAGTGAGCGATTCAGGGTCTCTAGAGCCTCTAATCTTGGTTACAACTTCATTTCAGCAGTGGATGTCTGTGTCTGTAATGCTCTGCATCATGGGCAACTTTGGGGAGCTAACTGTGCTGCCGATGACAGAATCTAACTCTGTGATAGGGTGTCCCGTCCTCTAATGGGATTCTGTCAAAATGCCACCAAGTGAGCTATGCCGAGTAGGCAGTGATGTTAAGCCCCATAATCATCTCCAGCGGCCGACTTCTGAAATTACGAAGAGAAAATGAAAGGATGAAAGATTGACAGAGGCGCCTCAGTTTAGATTGGGCCCTGTCTGTCACCTCACAAGGATTCCCCTCCTCACAGTAACGAAATAGAATTACCTGGGTTTAGCTTTTTGGAAGTTTTTAACCAGACCCAGAGGGCCAGTTTGATGCACTTTGTTTAAGCTTGGCCCCAGATTGACTGTCTAGTTTGAATGGAAGTTCTCCTTACAGTGCTCTAGCTTTATCTTTGAAATCGGCCCTTTGTGTTTATTGGGATGCCTGTATGGAAAGTCCAGTTCTCTGTGCCCATTAAATAGAGAGGCCTAGCTTCAACCCGCTTGCACCTCATACATGTCCAGGTTAGAGAGACCGTCACTTATGGAGATTATTCTGTAATATTTACTACTCAGTCACTCTACCTGCTGTCTGACATCTCACTCTGAGCCCTCCTTTTGTTGTGTTTCTGTTGTTTAAATAGTTGCACGTTCCTTTTGTGTCTGAGTATTTGCTCCTCAGCTAACGTGCTTGTTCTTGTGCATGTAACACTGCATATGAAATGTGTTTGGTCACATTGGGTGTGCGTATTTGCTGTAGTCTGACCCTTCCTGTCACAAGGCGAGACCTCTATCTCTAGCTAGTCAGACATCTCACTGCCCTGTCCGCAGTCTGTATCCCTCTGTGTTGTGGGTCGCGGTGATTCCATTTTGTCCGTTCAGCCGAGGCATATTCATCATGGCACAGGTCTCTGCAGTCTGCTGGAGCAGCTCTCCTGTACGTGTGGGATTCACACACTGTGGGGTCACATGATTTATATGGCTCTCCAGAGAGAGGGTCATGGGTATTGTAGGCAGAGGGGGACTTGGTTCAGTTGAGTTCAGTCAATTTGATAACCGTTTGCACTGGGTTCATAGGCTAAGCTGAGAGTAGTGTAAAGGAAAGGGTCCCAATAATTTTATTATTTACAGAGACGGTCAGAAAAACCTTAAATGATTACGTTAACTTTTGCTTGTTGTCTTTTCACTCTGTTCTTTTTTTTTTTTTTTTTTTTTTCAAATTTTCAGAAATTGTTTTATTTTCCTTCCTTAATTTCTTTTTGTCCTTTTAAAGGCAGCCCTCCAGATGCTTACTTTCATGGTTTTAACTCCATTTTTTCAGTTTGTAAGTAGCGCTTAAGGGCCGTAAAAAGCCTTTTACTTACTATTCCCCCAGCTGCTGGAAGTGCAGAAATGGCATAGTCCGTTTTCTCTCCCGCCACCGAATGTAAACGCTAACGTGAACATCTCTGTGCTGAGCCAGGCCTTCACTTCCGCCGCCTCCCCTTCTTGTGTTTCTCTTTGTGTGTGTGTGTGTGTGTGTGTTTTTTTATTTTGGTCCCGAGGCCTTTCCTGTGTTGTAATGAGAACCGAATGCGCCCGACCAGCTACCAGTCCTTTAATAATTGAAGAGGCAGTATCATTTCTCTGGGCCGTACACCACGCTTTATCATTTTCGGATCAGAAATCTAATTAGGAAGAGAGCTTTTTTCCTTCTTCTCTCCTTTTCATTTAACGGCACATCGAGCTCGGCACGCATCTGGCGTCAGCCAAGCAAATTTGGGTTCGGTGTGGTTTTTGTGACGTCTCTCATACTTAGTCCATCAGTCAGTGGGGAAATGGAGGAGGAGATTTTCAACTGAGTCCCTGGCCTATTTTTAGTTCCTTTGGTACCTACACCTGACTGCCGTGGCGATGTATTTTTAATTGATGTATTCATTGACATTCTGGCAGGACCTGCTCACAGGAAACAAAACAGTGGTCATCGGTTAAAGGGACGCTAACGTAGCAGAGAAATTGCCTTAACAACACTGATAATTCGGATGGGCCCAGATGAATGGATACTGTTTCTTTAATGAAGCATCAGCGTGCTTAGTTTGTGCACTTAGCAGAGCTTCACTTCTGCGCATATGCTGGTCATTTTCACCCCCTCACACAGCCTCCCCTGCATTGTTCTGCATGGAACAAGTTTGAGGTGTTTGTTGGTGTGTTACCATTTTGGCTTTTGCTCGTGGAATTTAATTATCAGCACTAGAGACTGACGATTCAGGTTTGCTCAAAACCAAGCAGGTCTTTTAGTGGATTAATTTTTTTTTGCCTGCTGAATTGTATTGATTTCCGTCTGGTTATTTATGCGTTCCCTTTTTGTTGTTTTTTTGTTGTTTTGTTTTTTTTTTGGCTCCAGAAAGGTACCGGGCTCACGCTGGTTTGTTTTCAATGCTTTCGGGGCCTTTTTGTGCTTTCTTTGTTTGATTAAATAGCAAGAGGAAAAGCGCAGAGGAATGGCAGTAGTGAATTAGCTCTCAGAAATGGCCTCTATGTATTCTGTCCTCAGGGTTATTGTCACATGAAATATAGAATCTCTCAAACATTTTGACGTATGCTCCAAGTCACCCTTCAGATTCCTGATGCCTGGCTCTCTGTGAAACTGTACAGAGACAGACTGGATTCTTCCCAGAAATAACTGCGGTAGTTCCTTGGCTAATGGACAGATGATGCAGTTCTTTGTCACTTCCTGAAGGCATTATCCAGGGACAGTCTCTCTAAAGGACGTCAGTGGCTCAGCCCCTCTACAGTATATGTCTGTTACAGCCTGACTATCTGTACATTGTAATTGGGATTGGCTCTTAAAGCCTGGCAAGCAGCAGACTGATGGAGAATCATGTATCTGTCTTTAGATTGTGGTAATACCTCTACACCGCGAGTATTTGACTGACAATCTGTGCAGCAGGTGATTGATTTTGAGTTTTAGCTATGAAAGGCTGTGTAATATCGATTAATAGGAAATAAAACCAATCATCGGAGAAGTGTTGCCTATTGATACTTCTCTTGATCATTTATTTGAAAAGATGCTGTTAGTCATTGGTCTGGAAAAATTTTGTAATTACATTGAAAATAGAGGATGCATGGATTTGCATTGGGGTTCTTGATGTGGTTCTGAAGGAGGGGCAATTCATTCCTCTCAGAACAGGAAATGACATCACAGCACTGATTAGTGGAGAGGATGGAGCGATATCACATAAGATCACAAGCTGCTGCAGGTCTCTGTTATAATGGGGTCTGTATCAAGCTTTTTGGATTTCCATAGTTCTGACATGTGGACTGCAACAACCAGCCCCCCTCCACCCCAAAACCTTAGCTGCATTACCGTCCATTTAAATCTTCCTTTTCAGACTTCAGCTTGAACACAAGTAAGTCTCATGCTTGCGGCTTTCTGAAAAAACAATCTCTCGTTCCTTCCCCAAAATTCATCAGTTTTTTCTCTGGTACCCTTAAGCTCCTCTTCATACTATTTGAAGGTACAGTTTTCCCTTAAACCACAGCTCATTTCAAGTGTACGGTTTAAAAAAAATTATTTTGAAAATCAAGAGAATGTTTTTGTTGAAGTTAATCAGTCAGGTGTAACTGCTGTTTGGAGTTTAGATCATCCCTTTGTGTTGAGCCCTGGGTCCTCAGACCTCTCCTGGTAGAGGAATGAGTTGTTCTTGCCTCAGACCACTGTGGTAATTTGTGTTGTCCTGCCGCCTGCCATGAGGCACTCTTCACCATCTCAACCTGTTCGACCCCACCCCACCCAGGTTCGGTCCACGCCACGTCCATAGCTGCCTCTCGGGTGGAGCAGGCCCTGTCTGAGGTAGCGTCCTCCCTGCAGAGCAGCGCCCCTAAACAAGGCCCCCTGCACCCCTGGATGACCTTGGCCCAGATCTGGCTCCATGCAGGTAAGAGCATGAACTGAGTCCTCAGAGGACGGGCGGAATGGAGAATTTGCAAACATGCTGATGTCATATCTAATGATATTATTTAGCACTGTGGTAATCAAGTCTGTTCCAGGAGAACTACATTCTTGTAGGTTTTCAGGTCAACCCCAATTTGGACAAGCTAACTCTACTAATTAACAGCTGAGTGAGATCCCCAGCTGTTTTGTAAGAAGTGCTTGGTCACGGTTGGAAAGAGAAACAACAGGATGATAGATCTCCAGGAACAGGGTTGGTTGCCCCTGGTCAACAACAACTCTCCTGAAAGTTTGTCTTCAGTGATTTTGTCTTGTCATGATATTTAAAATCTTAGTTTTGTCTCCAGTTAAAAACGTTTGCTTGTTGGAGCTCTTCATTTGCGTGAAACGTGAATATTTCTGCCCTGGTAATGACTTTTGACTCAAGTCTAATTTCTTATCAATGGAAGTATTGGTTTATTTTGCTAAAAGGGGGAAAAAAAAACAAAAAATTTTGTCTAAATATCAGGCCAAATTACTTGACCTACTTGCTGTGGCCTTGACTGTGTGTAGTTTTGTTGCGGTTTTGTTTCAGTGCTTCAGTATACAGGCTAGTGTATGCAGTATTATCTCAAAATTCACTTGGGTCAATAAATATCTGGACAGAGACAGAATTTTCATTGTTTTAGTTTTGTGTGACACTGTGGTGGATTTGAAAAGAAACAATCAAGATGCGCTCAAAGTGCAAACTTTAAACTTCAATTTTGGAGTTTTTTCTAAAACATTTTCTTAACCGTGTATAAATTACTGGCCCTAACAGCTTTTTGGTTTTTATATTGAGAGTTAACAGCAGCAGATTCCAAATAAAAATGTAACTCTTGAAATCAAAAGTAGGCCATCTATGTGTTGTTTTTTAAATGAAATTATTCGGGAATAAAACATACCTGGCTGTGGAAATGCTGAGCCTCCGATTGTCCAAATACTCTTGGTCCCTTAAAAACGGAGGACCTCTTAGAAATGCTGTAACTCCTACACCATCCACCCAATATCAGATTTTTTAACCCTCAAACTGAAGCAGAATGTCCTCAGTTTGAACTCATGAATATTTAATTTCTACGCCGATGTTCTGTGGTCGACAGCAAAAATAATAACAATGTTGTCAACGTCCAAATATTTATGGACCTAACTGTACATGGCTGGAACGGTGATTAGGTTATCCAAATGCTCCTTGTACTCACTGAATAATTTGATGCCATCTCCATTTTCATAAGAGGAGTATGAGAAGGTTGTGGGTTGGTTGGTTCTGGGGCCTTCATTCCCCAGTGCTGGGGCAGCCAGCGCCTCGCTTTCAAAGGGCTCAATACGTCCTTCAGCTGAGGTTCACGCGTATTAGAAAATACCTCTCCTCAGTCCCGATCACCATCAGTTTATTTCACGGGAATCCTTCCCATAGGCAGTTGGCCGCCTGTGTGGCGACAGCTTTATTGAGCCAATGTTCTTACCGGCGAATTGTGCGGATGCCCTCAGTGATAAAACTGGCTGAGAGACGTGAGGTTTGCTGCTGCACAAGCCTCAAAGAATTCACCTCTTTTCTGGCCAATTTAGGCGAGCCTAGTTACCCTTCGAACATCTCTGTTTACAATCTATCACCGTTATTAAAAAAAAAATGAATTGACCATTTATTGCACAATAAACAGTTCGTGGAAGCACTTCCCCTCGATGCATTTATGGCGGTGGTTTTCGCACCTTTCAGCCCAAGCCGGTGACAGAATTAAATCCCTAAATCAAATGCTTTAGATGCATATCTTGCCTTTTCAGTTGATACCGGTGGCATCGGTTCTTTATTTTTAATGTCGACTCCTAACTGCGGGCCTTTTTTAACCCCACCCACATTGTTTAGCTCACCGCCAATATCGCTTTTCTTTACTGCCCTTCTTACACTTTTCCTCTGTTCCACTGCAGTCTTGTCGTTATACCAGGAGAGAACAGAGACCCAGTGAGTCATTGATAGAGAATGATGTAAGACTAGTTCTTCGATGGGGGGTTGGGTGTTTTTTTTCTTCTGTTGCACTACCAGGGATGCACTACAACAACCAAAAATGTTGGTCAGTTTTTGCATACATCTTGTGTTTTGAGTTGAAAGTCTATTTGTTTGTTTTTTCCCAAGCGCAAAAAGATTGTTAGTAAGCTAAGACTGTTTCAGATTTGTCAATGGGAGAAGATGGCATTGGTTTCAATTTTAAGCAGAAAGTAACTTGAAAGAAGCCAATATTTCACACTTAAAGGAAGAAAAAAAATCAGTGTATGACTTGTTTTTTGTAAGTGCTGTAAAAATACTGTGAGGTCCTAAAATATTTGTGGGAGAAGGGAATAGGAAAGGCTTGGGGTGGCCTGTAGCCTAGTGGCTGGCACATTTGACTAGGGCCCAATTACGCTGGTTAATGTGAAGTGTTTCCACAATAGCCTCTGTACAGCCATTTGGCCTTTGAGCAAAGCGCTTAACCCCTGTCTCTGGCTTGGCCTCATCAACTGTTAGTTGCTTTGGACAACTACATCAGCTATGCAGCTGTAGTCCATTGTGGTGTAATCAGGCCTTTTGTGGACATGGTTAGTTAGGCTTTGAGTGAGCGGTACGTGAGGCAGCAGAGGCAAGGCTAACTCTAACCCATGCCCTCCCGTCTCCGCTCTCTAAGCACGCCCTTTGTCTCTCCCCACCCCACAGCGGAAGTGTACATGGGCATGGGCAAGCCCACCGAGGCCACCGCCTGCACGCAAGAGGCGGCGAACCTCTTCCCCATGTCCCACAACGTGCTGTTCATGAAGGGCCAGGTGGCAGAACTTCGCGGCAACGTGGACGAGGCAAAGCGCTGGTACGAGGAGGCCCTGTCCATCAGCCCCACGCATGTCAAGACCATGCAGAGACTGGTGAGTGTGAGCCAGGAGGCACTGCGCATTTGCAGGTCTTTAAACTCCTACTGGAGGAACCTCAGCTTTCCTGCACATAATGCCGTGCACAGGTCTGGCTGTCAGACGAGGCCTTAATTCCAACCAAAGTTCTGCACAGATGTTTATGTTATCTGCTTTCTCAGGGCTGAAAGTTAAGCCAAAAGAGTTTTATAGATCTCCAGGTGTTGGGTGACCCTGTTGGACCTCGTGTTTAATAACATCTAAGTGTGCTTTGGAAACCCTGCTTGGAGATTCTGTGCTGGCTGGCTTGGATTAATAGCCGAGTGCAAATGTGATGTAGGTGGTTACGTTTGCTTGTGTTTAACCACCAGCGAATGGGGAAATCATTACATTGAGTTTCTATTATCTGACCTTTATCGGGCACTGATGAGAGACTTGGACGAAATACCTGAATAACTGTCGTTCGTTGACCATTCAAAGGCCCAAAGACCTAATATCGGCCTTCTTTCACTGTTAATTTGTGAGTGTAATTCACAGTCTCGAAAGTAAACACGCGTTCCAAACACGTGGGACGCCTAATTACAGCAGAGGGGCTTTCTTCTGTATTTGTGTAGGGACTGCTTCTGATAAGGCAATGCTGTAATTACTGAGGACAGGCCGAAGTCTCCCTCTCCATCTTCACTCTAACAGGGTTCTCTCTCAGTTACAGTTCAGCAATGGCGACCCTTCATGCGGTGCACTCACGTTATGATAATTTGCTCGGCCTAGAGTTTGCTATGGCCTGCAGTTTGTATCGCAATGCATTTTGAATCTGGGGGGGTAAGATTTATCACAGTACATACTTTTATTTATTTTAACTGAACATTCTTCAAAAGGAATACATGTATCGGGCAGCTATTCAGGATATTTTAGGAATTGGAGTACTAGCTTGACTGGGCAAATGACAAATCGGTCCGCTGGCCTGAACCAATTTTGCAGCAGCTCTGGGCCAGAGGCTGTCCTTAATGTCCAGTTTTTTTTCTAGGCAAAATGTTTTGCTCTGATGCTCATCCTACGATGTATCATTTATAGCGATGTATCACCCACTCTCTTATGAAATGTGAATTGTCATAATATTAAACCTTATGTAAGTCATATTATCCTTCAGAACAATGAACTCAAAATACTTTCCAAATTGAATAAATAGGAAAGCACTACTGGAGAAAAGAGTATTGTACATAATCTATGGTTTGATGGTCCATGTTATTGTTAATCATAATTTTTAAATTCCACGTATCTTTTGGGATGATTCTCCTTTTAAATGCATGGCAAACAGAGACCCAGAAGATATAAATGTCTATTATTGCCACATCTATGGCATTCAGTACCAGGGAAATTATTTTCCTTTGGGCAATTTGATTCTGCTGAAACAGAATATTATACTCTTTCCTGTTAGGCTCCATAACGGCCTGTGTGTTTGACAGGCTTAAAGCAGCTGGTATTACTCCAATTCTTGGTTATTGATTGGTCGGAATATACTCGTACTTGTTTGTAATTGTATACCGTATGTTAGCATTTATTACCCGGGTGTTTAATTTGACTTGGAGGCTGTCCTTTACAAGCTTTCAAAATATATTTGAATGTCTGACTCTAAGAAGCAATCGGGGTAATGAAAGGGGTCAGCGGGGATCACTCAAACATGAAAAAAGTCTTGAATCCAAGTCAGTTGTGCCTTTTCAAGCTCTTTATCATCCATAGAAAACGCTGAGGCTAAAATATCACAGCTCTCTGTTGATCGATGCAAACAAAATTCAACACGTAAGGGATTTGTGCTTCTGTTGTTGCTGAAGAGTATCATGGAGGGAAGGCAAGAGGGTTTTCAATGTAATGAAAAGCCCAAACAAAATTATGCTTCACCAACGAGTCTGAGGAATGACAGTCCATTGAAAAAGAGAGATATCGCGCACAGTGATGATGTATATTGTTATCTTTTTTTAATTGGACATTATAATGGTGGTTTAAACCAACTTTAAACAAATTTTGATAAAGTTAAATTAATTGAAGTTCTGCATTTTCATCAGTGGTCCCCACCTTCTGAGTTGTACATACAACCCCAATTCCGAAATAGTTGGGACAAAGTGTAAATTGTGAATAAAATCAAAATGCACTGACTTTCAAATCACACCAGCCAGTAGTTTATTCACAGTAGAACAGAGATAACATAGTAAATTTTGAAAGTGAGAAATTTTACAATTTTATCCACAAAATGAGCTCAAATTTCAAATTTGATGGCTGCTACGGGTATCAAAAAAGTTGGGAAAGGGGCCTGTTTACCATGGTGTAGCATCCCTCTTCTTTTAAACACGGAGTGGAGGCGTCTGGGCATTGAGGAGACAAGTTTCTTGAGTTAAGCCATTGGAATTTGATCCCACTCTTGTTTAATACAGGCCTCTAGCAGCTGCAGAGTTTTGGGTCTCCTTTGACGGACTTTTCGTGTAATTATGAGCCAAATGTTCTCAATCGATGAAAGATCAGGACTGCAGCCAGGCCAGTTCAGCACACGGACTCTTCTACTACGAAGCCATGCTGTTGTAATAGCTGCAGTATGTGGTTTTACATTGTCCTGCTGAAATACAGAAGGCCTTCCCTGGAATAGATGTCATCTGGAGGGGAGCATATGTTGCTCTTGAAACCTTTATATACCTTTCAGCATTCATGGTGCTTTTTAAAACATGCAAGTGTCCCACACCACATGCACTGATGCATCCCCATACCATCAGAGATGCTGGCTGTTGAACTGAACGCTGATAACAGGAGGGGTGGTCTTTCTCCTCTTTAGCCCAGAGGACACGACGCCCATGATTTCCAACAAGAATGTCAAATTTGGACTCGTCTGACCACTGGACACTTTTCCACTTTGCTACAGTCCATTTTAAACGAGCCTTGGCCCACAGAACACGGCGGCGCTTCTGGATCATGCTGAACAATGGCTTCCTTTTCGCTTGATAGAGTTTTAGGTGGCATCTGTGGATGGCACGGTGGACTGTGTTTAAAGACAGTGAATTCTTGAAGTATTCCTGGGCCCATTTAGTAATGTCAATGACAGAATCATGCCGGTGAGTGATGCAGTGGCCTCTGAGGGCCCGAAGATCACGGGCATCCAGTAAAGGTCTTCGGCCTTGACCCTTACGCACAGAGATTTTTCCAGTTTCTCTGAATCTTTTGATGATGTTATGCACTGTCGATGATGAGACCTTCAAAGCTTTTGAAATTTGACGTTGAGGAACATTGTTTTTAAAGTATTCCACAATTTATTTACTTAAGCCTTCTCAGGTTGGAGAGCCTCTGGCCATCTTTACTTCTGAGAGACTCAGCCTCTCTAAGACATCCCTTTTATAGCCAATCATGTTACACCTAATGCCAGTTAACTTAATTTCTTGCTAAATGTTCTTTCAGCTGATTCTCTCATAGGGCAATTCCACGCGTGGCATACGGGACATTTAGAAATGTTTTTGGACCCTGCTTAGTAAGCACTCAACTTGGCAGTATTATTGTTCCCCATGGTAATGCAGGGCCCCTTGACTGTTACTCCACTAAGGGTAATATCCATTAAATGTCAACTACAGAGAGGATATTATGAAAAAACCTGCGCGGCATATGGGACGCAGAAAATTCAAGATTTTTTCAGGAATTATTTCAGCTCAAAAGGTCTGTGAGTTGGTCAGTGGAAAACTATCCTCGCCATTCTTAAAAAACAAGGAGAGCCTTAAAGCAACTAACAGCACATGGGTACAAGTCAAACAGTTCTTCTCTATTAAGAAATAACATCTTGAAAATTAGAAGTCAGCGTGGCATACGGGACAGTGAAAATGTGGCGTACGGGACACTAAAAAAACTCCAACAAAAAACTGTATATCAGTATTTTTTGGTAATGCAACAAGCTGTATGTAGTTTGATTCATACAAACAAGTGTTTTAAAACAGTTCTCACTCTTGTGGGACCAAATAAAATACTTATTTTTACTTGATACACGGACCTGTGACGTACAGGACGTACTTGCTCTTGTTCCTACCATCCCTTACTGTACATGTAGTCATGAAATAACTGACAGGCTCTGCTTTATTTTTTTGCAGTTTAGGTGTAGGATAAGAGTGAATTCAATTTGACAGAATTATTTCAACAGTGTTCAGTGGTGTGGTGTAGTGTGGTGATGGTGCTTTTAGCAGGTTTACAAAATAACATTTGTAGCATTACCAGGTAGATAATATTTCAGTACTAGCAAATAACCATTGAAACATAACATGCATTTGCAAAACTACTATAAAATTGTATTTATTGACATTGAAATAAAAAATCTTAGGCAATTATTCAAGAAAATAAATTTTAATCTTCATAAAAATCTTACACTAATGCAAGTGAGTCATGTGAATTATACTTTTGGACTAGGGCTGTTGGAATAAATTTCAGGGGTCGAGTATTATTTGAATATAAAAAACTAATTAATATTCAAAAGCTAAATGAAGTATTTGAGTGCGAGTGTGGTTTTTAGTTTATAAATGTGTTTTTTTTTTTTTTTTTTTTTTTAATCGTTCCTAAATCTCACCCTCCCGTACACACACACACACACACACACCCCGCCCCAACAGTGTGTACACCTCTTACTTCTGACAGTGTGCCTATTACTTGGCTTTCTAATGAAAAGCCTGCTAAATATTATCCTGGTCCCCAAAAAGCCATTGGTGCTTGACTCAGTGGCATAACCAGAGATTGTGACCGTGGACTGTCAGTAATGACTTAATGTCAGTTAGTCTCATCTGTTTGTTCTTGTTGCCTTTTTGCAAGCATTTTCCTTGTTGGTGACAGTTATTTTGAAATGTTTGTGCTTAAAGACATATTAATTGGGTTTAAACTAGAAAACTGCCATGAACTAAATGGGGTTCACTGGAAACACTGGTTACACTGGGAATGTACACCGGGCCAACACACTGGGTCCCCACGGGTTTCCACCCTGAAATAGGTGATCCGAAGGGGGATATTGTACATTCTTGGATGTTTTACTTGAGTAAAAGCTACACACACTTTGAATTAAAGAACTTACCCTCTGTCAGCATCTGTCAGTCTGGATAAAACAAGGACCTATATCAGTCTGAAGCCACCTCCTGTTTGCTAGAGGAATGTGAATTCCTTCTGGAAATTTCCGACAGTTTCTAGTGCCCTCTATTGTTTGACACTAATTGGTCAATTAACAAAGTGACCTCTATTTTATTTACTTGAAATTATTCACGTCAGTTTGACCTTAAAACCCCATTAAAAGGGAGAAAATGGCAGTGTGGCGTATGGGACATGTCCCGTACACAACATGCGTGGCATACGAGGCAAGTTCTAACAACTAGTTAACACATTAATTAACAATCAGATGGCAAATTCTCCCTAGAAATAGATGCACCACTGCTCAAAGACAGAATATGGAGTATGAAGATTCTTGTTGATTAAATATGGAAATACATTAAACTTTTGTCATCCTGTGTGGCGTACGGGACATGGCGAAAAACGCCTTAATGATTATTGCCTGCCCCAACCCTTCGACTTGAGTTAGCTGATTGGAATTGTGCATGAGTGAAATATTCATCCTACCCTATTGACTACTTACAACAAAGATTCTGTGAAAGTTAAACAATTTGAAGAAAAGTTTGCATTTCACTCTATTATCAGAATTCGCGAAAAAGTCAAGTTTTTTTGTTAAATTCACAAAAAACATGTTCTCCTCCAATTTTCAGGAAAACATCGTTTGGTCCTTGAGGCCTGGGTATCATAGTAGACAACAGGCAAACAAAAAGTTACTATACTCAATTTTCAATTTTCTACAAAAAAATCAATTTCTAGTGTGGAATCGCCCAATATATTAATCGCTTTTTCAGCCCTTTTTTGCCTGTTTGCCAACTTTTTTGAGACCTTTTCCAGCCAGAAAATTTGAAATAAGCTCATTTTGTGGATAAAAATGTAAAATGTCTCAGTTTCAACATTTGAAATGTTATCTATGTTCTATTGTAAATAACATATTGGCTCATGTGATCTGAAAGTCATTGCATTTTGATTTTATTCACAATTTGCACTTCGTCCCAACTATTTCAGAATTGGGGTTGTACATTCGAATAGCTTTGATACTATGAATAATGATTGCAGCTAATAAATGGTTTTTATGTTTTGTTTTGCAAATTGTAGCTATTGACTGGTGCTGGTGGCCACACTAAAGGTAGTTGAATGAACTGTTGCTTATGAAGTGATTTTCATGTCTCATAGGATCCTTCTGAAATTGGAGGCCTGGTAATGTTTGCAGTGACTCGGCTGAATTTATAAAAGTGTGTCTTTACCCTTGACAGAGTTCTCCAGTTGCTCTGTTTTTAGCTTATCTGGACTAAAGGGCTTATGTCATGGCCTGCTTGTCTGTTGGCGTCTTTGGTCATTTGTCGATCTTTGCTCCTTTGTAAACGTTATCTTCTCCAAAACCATTAAGCAGATCAGCTTGAAATTTAGCTGCATGTTCCTAACCATGAGCACATCAAGAATGTTCAAGGCATTTTGAACCGATTTCAAACATGGCCGCCAGGCAGCCATCTTTAAAATTCCTATTTCGGCTATATTTAAGCCATTTTTGCACTGATCAAGCTGAATTTTGGTATTTAGGTGCTAAGTTGTAAGACTCATAACAGATATTACAGGTTTTGTTATTTAGCATATTTTGACCTTGATTTGGCCTTTGTCATTATGCCATGCCTATCAGTACTTGTATCGCCTGTAAACATTTTCTCCAAAACCGTTTGGCAGATCAGCCAGAAACTTTAGGTACGTGGTCCTATCCATGAGCACACCAAAGTTTGTTCAAGCCATTTAGAACCGATTTCAAATATGGTCGCCTGGCAGTCATCTTTAAAATGCCCATCTCTGCTATGTCTCCGGTATTTTTGCACCGATCAAGCTGAAATTTGGTATTTAGCTGCTAAGCAGCAAGACTCATAACATATATTACTGGTTTTGTCATGCAGTGCATTTTTACCTTGGTTTGACCTTTTTTATTATGCCACACCTATTTATACTTCTGTTGTTTGTAAAAAATCTTCTCCGAAAGCGTCAGACCAATGACTCTGCACATTTGGCACAGATATTCCAACCTATGAGTAGACCAGAGCTGGCTCACGGCATTCTGAACCAATTTTCAATATGGCTGGCTGACAGCTATTTTGAAAATGTGTATTTCTCATGTTTCATATCTCAGGCTTTTCTCCACCATTTGAGCAGAAATCTGATGTTTAAGCGCCAAGCAGTAAGACTCACGACTTATATTACAGCTTTTGTCATTTGGGGCATTTTGATCTTTATTTGACCTTTGTCATTATGCCATGCATGCAAAAATTTTCCAAAAAGGTTAATTTTGAAACCGTTGCACCAAGTAAGCTGAAACTTGACATGTATTTTCCTCTTGCTCATGAATACAAGAAAATCGTTTAAATTGTTTCCATTTGACTTGATTGATCTTGGAATCTTTTTTGCAGCAAATTAGCTTATTGAGTGTCGCTGTCCATAGGATTAAATTATGTAACAATACATATTTTCACACATATTTTCTGATTTTTACTACATTTGATTTCAAACACCAAGGATTTTCACTGAAGTTTGTATATTATTGATAGAAATAATCATTTGATCAGGTCACAGAATTATAATTATTTAATTGCAAAATTTGTATTTATATCTCCCCGATGACAATAGTTGGGAGACACAATGGTTTAGTTCTGGGGCCGCTGACACGCCCACTGCCACCGCGCCCGCAGAGATTTTCTGTTCTGGGCTCTGGAAGCGACAACTATTGCAGGAATTTTTTCTAATTTTGCACAGGTGAAGATATTTATTTGACAATGCTCAAGACCAATTTTCGGCAATTTTGGACGTCCAATATGGCTGCTGGCGGCCACTTTGTCCGAAATTGGGGGATTGGGGAGATACACGACTCAGTCCTTGTGGCAACCGAGTTATCTAGTTTGCAAATGAATTTTTCTTGAAAGGTTTTGCAAATGAATTTTTGTTGAAAGATTGACTGAAGATTCTGATTTTAACCAAAGAATACTGAATATTTTAAAATTAAGGAGTTACCTGCAGGTAATTATCCCAGTATTACACTATAGTTTGGGGTAATAAGATGACATAACAAATTCTGATCAGTGTGTCACGGATCAAATGATAAAAATTTTTACTTGTGGTCACTGGAGATTTATTGTCCAGATGAGCTGCAGTGCTTGCAGCACCATGTTTTTTTGAAGTTGTAGTGTTCATCTGCTGACATGAGAAAACCCTTAGGAGTCTATAACTAAAATATAGTTTCATGTGGGACCTTTAATCACTTTTTGGATGTTGATTTCAACAGAGCCTTAGGCTGGATCCGGCTTATTGAACTCCCCTCCTGGAGGGCAACAGCATAGTCAAGTTTTTTGCATGCTTTATCACGATGACCTGTAAGTCTGAGTGGGTAAACAGTCCACACGACTATCTATCCTTATTGGCTTCCTATTGAATGGAAAAGCACAAGTACTCACAGGGCAGTGCAGCAGTAGAGGACAGGTGCTTGATGCCTCTTGTCTGGATTGTTGGCTGTGGTGAACTCCTCAACATGAAGAAGCTTTTGGAAGCTGCTCTCACTGTCTCGTCGGAACAGGTGATCAGATGCACTTTCAGACATCTGGGCTGTGGGTAAAATGGTGAACGGCCTTTGCTCGCTGCAATGCATCTGCCACCATTTTGTGCCTGTTGAACACTGGTTTGCTGGGTTCTGAAGATGGTCAGTCTGCCAGTGATTCCATTTCTGACAGGTTTTCGAGGATTGCGATGGTCTTCAAATCCACAGCCTTTAAGAGGTGTGATTCAGCCGGGGTGTAAACACTTGTTGATGATTTCCTTCCACTTGAGGGACCTTAGGTGCCGGAGCAGGGTCTATCAGAACAGTTTGAGGCTGCAATGTTTGTCACGTTGGATCAGCAGAAGCAAAAAACGCGCTCGGCCGGTCGAACGTGGTCAGAGGTTCTGAAAATACATGGGCTCATGCATTTCAAAGAGTAGCGTGAGTAAGCCTCAGCTATTCTTTTTGAAGGAGCGCCAAAGTGTTGTGGGAAGGATATCAAAGCCAAGTGCATACTGAGATTGCTATATGTGTGGAAATCTTTTGCCATGGGCTATGGTGCAGGCTTGGTGAGGCCTATGGGCCTATGAAATGTATTGTATGTGAAAGGAGAAGAGCATGACTGTTTCTAGTACAAAAGAATACTTGGGGTTTGAAGAGGGGAGAGGTGCTGGCAGCATGGGTTTTTGTGCCCACACAGCTTAGTGCATTGCTCGTGACATGTTTTTTGAGGTGGTGACATCACGCGGCTGACTCCCATGAATTTGGTGGATTGGCAGACAAAGATAAGGCCTGTATTTGTTGGCTTGACTCCTCGGGTAACTGCTTAAGAAAAGTTTGTTAAGGACAAGCTAAATTCAAAATTCACTACCGACTTTCCCTGTTTTGTTATTTGTATATAATCATATGAAAATGTCTTGAAGTATGTATTCCATGCGATTTATTTAAGTGTGGTTCTGGAGAAAATGTATGGACTTTAAAGAGTTGTGGTGCGAAGTTTTGCGGGAATGTGGCATGTTTTCGATTTTGTGTTGCTGGTTATTTGAACAAGGTGACATCTGACAAACTTTTGTTACAGTTGGCCATTTTCTTTGGTAGACCTGTAACAACTACTTCAGCTGTAGTGAGCTAATGGTATCCCAATTAATAGTTTAAAAAATCAGTTTTCTGAAGCAAAAATTTTCCATGGTATTGATACTATGTCATTCTACTGTCAATTATAGTCATCACATGTTAAAAACGCGTAATTCCCTACCGTCGATTCACGCTTACATTCGTCTGTCGAAGAATTCAGCTGTCTTTTGGGGCCTCATACAAGCCATCATGGAAATACAATCACCTAAATGGTGATTCAATGGTATCTGCGTACAAGCCCAGCTACAGTTCACCCACGTGAAACACTCTATTGATTGACAGGATTTTTATCCAGTTCCAGGCTGTATAAGCTTTCCTCAGTACTTGAAAGACATTGGACACTCAAAAAAATTATTTAAACACTTGCATAACAGTAGTTAGGTTGTAATCGCTCAACTTTGCGCAGCTGAGAATGACGTGATTGCAGGGGGAAAAAAGACTTGCAGAACCGAACCTGGAGTGCTGAGCTTGTTTGCGGGATGGAGATGTGATTCTGAGATGGAAAATGGCAGTTATTTTGAATGGAACAGACTGGAGGGCCGACAGTATTAATACTTTTTCAGGAGCAGTTCAATGATGGAGAGTTTTTTCTCTTGAAGTGTGAGTAAAACTGTCGTTGTATGGTGTAGCTCTATCTTGCTTCTAGCCAGCTAGTTCTTATTTTTGGTTTACCACCGCGATCACAGAGCTAGTTTGTCATATTGGGTAACAAAAGTAGTCGATAGTCTTTGCTACAAACACAGCATGTGCTGGCTTTTCGCTTATCGTGGTGATCTGTTTTAGAATTCATGCCGCATTCAAAGAAACAGAATATTGCAGCAGATATTACTGTGTTAGTGAGTTGTACTTGCTCCTTGTAGGGTGTGAAAAACATTGTTACAAGCTTGCGTTTTGCTTGGATGATCGGAATTGTGAACGGCAAGCTTTCCATTTGAGTGAACGTTCTGACCGTAAACTAAGCAGTTCCTTTAATGTGTATTTGTGCTTGCTGATGCGGCTTTGCATTAAAATGGACGAGACTCCGAACTTTATCATGGAGAAAAAGGCATGTTTTTGGTTCGGAGAGGTTACTGGTGACCATTAATGTCCAGCTGCACCTGTATTGATAAACTCATGCTATATTCAACCAGAAAATCATTAATTCATATTGAATTTCATGAGTCAAAAGTTGATTTGTGTTAAAAATATGATTATTTTATGATTTGACTGTGTGCTATATTGAGGGCTGCGTGTGTTTGGGGAGCCACCTGGAGAGCTGTCCTATTTGGCTTCTTCTTTCAAAGCCAAATAAGATCATGCTCAGATCATGATCATGCTCAGATGAGGAATACTTGTGGTCAAGGAGTTTATGATCCCAGAAATGTATTGTTTTAACCCCCAGCCATTTTGCTATCCTCAGTATTTTTTTTTTTTTTTTTTTTTTTTTTTTTTTTAGAATTTCAATGCTGAATTTTCATGAAGATTTTTTTATGTTTGCAGCCCCTTTTCTTTAACAAAATCATGAAAATAAACTGAAATATGATGGAATTCTAAATGCTTGAAGTGTCTTGTCTTGGTTGAGCCATATTCCCCCTCTCTATGAAGCTTAAATCAATTGGAAAGTATTAAATAGGGTAACACATAAATGGCCATATTTGGCTTCTGCACAAAGGGGTTAAATATGTGGTACCTCCGTTGCCCTCCAATTTTTATTTAACCCTTATTTAACCAGGGAAGTCCCATTGAGATTGAAATCTATTTTTCAAGGGAGCCCTGGGGGTTGAAGTGGGGAGGGAGAGGGCAATTTGCACAGCCAATTAGATTAGGGGATGATTAGGTGGCAGGTCGAAAGAGCCAGAATGGGACTTTAGCCATGACACCGGGGAACCCCCTACTCTTATCGATGAGTGTCACAGGATCTTTTGTGACCACAGTGAGTCAGGACCTTGGTTTAACGTCTCATCTGAAAGACGGCGTCTCCTTCAGTACAGTGTCCCCATCACTGCACAGAAGATCGCAACCTACTGGCCCAACAACACCTCTTCCAATTAGATAAAATTAAAAAATAAAAGGCTTCTGCACAAAGGGATTAAACATGTCGAACCTCCATTGCCCTCCAAGCGCATCACTTTACGGGTTTTCAAATCTATCTTGGTGCGGAGTACGCGCCCACATTACAGGTTAGTCAAACTGACTCCCCTCCTTTTCAGAAACTTAACCTATTTGCTTTGTGTTTAGAAATTACCACTGCTGCCCAAACTGTGCCTTCAGTATAGGGTCCAAAATTGGCGCTCGCCACTCGCCAATGGCTGGTAAAGTTCTGTTCCGAGAGCTCGGAAGGAAGAACCACAGTCGACCTGCTTTGAGAGCGCAGTTATGTTTTGTACTGTTTGTCGTCTTAACGCGAAAGAAAAGGCCAGAGACAATTTCTTTGTCGTTGGGTATACTACTATGAAGGTGGAGAACATTGTGTTTCACGAGAAATCAAAACTAATGTTCATAATGTGCATCGGTCTCCAGGGCTTAGGCTCTGCCCCTCCAGACTACGCCATCGGTCAGGGCCCTTGTAAAATTGTCTGATGCTACCGCTAGGAAGATGTTTATCCTTTTTCAGACTGCACAAGCTATTGTAAAGAAAGCTAGAACATAGTCGGACTTCACATGGATGTGCGAGTGAGTTGATTTAATATGTGTTTTACAATATGCGAAAGTTACCCACCAGAAAGCTTTCCTTGCTAATTTCATTTCATTATTTTGTTAGCTAGCTAGCGACAATAGCTCAGGTCCCTAACTAGTAACGTTATCTAGCTGGTTTATTAGCCAGCTAGGTAATGTTAGCTAGCTAGCTACCATTCTTGTTGGCTAATCATATCGTTAGCTAATTGCTGCTTTTTTCTTTGCAGTTCTTCACTACAGAATATTGACCTCTGAACTCACTCATTCTTCCATAATTGTTTTTACTTGTTGCACTTAAAGGCAAATAGGCAAATACCACTGAATTCATGAATTCACATGCATTATGTCTGCCAGTCTTATAACCGGTACATTAATATTTCTGCGTAGGCTACAGTTAAAGTTACTACTATTACTACTTTACACTATAATATTGATTGAGAATTGTGTCATGATAAGATAGAAACTTTGGACACTTATCAGAGGCTTAATGTTCTAGCTTTATTCTGCAGGCGAACAGATAACGACAACCCTGCTCTGTCGCTACACAACAGTGGACTCCCTTTTCGTTAAGTAGGTGACAACCCATAGGATACTGGGCATAAAGCATCATGGGAAATGTAGTGTATCGAGTTTCCTTACATCACAAATTGCATATAAGACCAGGAAGACGCTCTCTATTGTAATAATAGCAAACTGCAACAATAAAAACACATGTATATTTTTGGCTGGTAAAAAATATGATTGGCTGGTCATTTTTTTTCCTCAACCAGTGGTTAGCAAAAAAGTTCATTTTGGACCCTGCTTCAGTATAGAAAAGAGGCAGAAACGGACCCTCTCTCCGTCATTTTGTAGTAGACACTCACTGTGATGACAGCTGTCCTTGTGTTTACCAATGCTGGATCCATGGGCTGAGATTTATGACTCACGACAAAGTGGATTACAGTCCTCTGCAGGAGAACCTCTCGACTTAACTGGCACTGCAACATTTCATACCCCAACCTCTGTGCAAACAATGTTACCTTTGCATTTGGTTTGGAAGAGCTTCTAAATATCAGCTTCAAGTTGGTGTATGAATGACTGTGTTCATGTGTCAGTGAGCGAGTGAGTGTGTCAGCGAGAGAAGGTGTTCGCGAGGGAGTTTTTTTGTGAGTGAATGTGTTGGTGAGTGAGTGTCTTGGCATGTTGGGGAGTGAGTATGAAGTGTGTTCGTGCATGTGTTTCTGCGTGCATGAGTGTGTTAGTGAGTAACTGAATTTGTTAGTGAGTGAGTGCCTGAATGTCTTGGTTTGTGTGTTATTGAGTGTCAGTGAGTGTGTTGGAGCGAGTTAGTGAATGTGGTCATGCGAGTGAGTGAGTGAGTGCATGAGTGCATGCGTGCGTGTGTGTGCGTGCGTGTGTGTGTGTGTGTGTGTGTGTGTGATCTTGTACTTGCTACACTGTTAGGACTCGAAAACATTTTTTTTCCTACAGAGTGGGGGCATTATTAAGAAGTGAGGACATTTTTGCCTGTCCTCACAACTACAAAGCCAATTTGTGACTTACTAGTAAAGGTAAGGGGTAAGGTTAGAATTGGGGATAGGTTAAGGTTAGGGTAAGGTTTGGGTGAGGCATGCGTTGCTTATTGTTAAGATTAGGCAAAGGCTGAGGAGACACACAATAAATGGAAGTTAATGTAATGTCCTCATAAAGATAGAAGTACAAGTGTGTGTGTGTGTGTGTTGATGAGCGTGTTTGAGTGAGAGAATGCGATCATGGTGGAGACACTGAGTGTGTAATTGCGCGAGTGTGTTCGTGTCTTCATGTGTAATTTATTGATTAACCGTGTTTGTGACTTAGAGAGTGTTGGAGTGTGTTTGTTAGGTTGTGAGTGTATTATTGTGTGTATGAGTGTATTTGTGGGCGAGTGAGTATATTATTGATTGCATGTGTTAGTGAGTGAGTGCATGAGTGTTTGTGAGCAAGTGAGTGAGTAAGCAGGCATGTGAGTGTGTTAGCCACTGAGTGTGTTATTTAGTCAGTGAATATGCTATTTAGTGAGCGAGTGTGTGCGAATGTGATTGTTAGCATGTTTGTCAGTGTGTTAGTGAAAGAGTGTGTGAATGAGTGCCCTAGAGAGTGAGTGAGTGAGTAAGTGTGTGTTAGTGAGTGCTAGTGGGATAGTGTGTGAATGCATGGCAGCTTGTGTTTGTGAGTTGCATTGAGTGTGTGTGTTTTTCTGTGTGGTGTGTGTGTGTTGTATGCGATGTGGGTTTGTGAGTGTTGGAGCGTAGCATCCAGATTGCAGCTGCTTCCATTGTGATGCGTTAGATTTTGCTCCAGTACACACTGTATCATCTAGTTTTTAAACCCTGATAAGCAATTAAGAAATACTCAATTATTCATTAGCTCCTGTTTGATAGAGCAGAAAATGCAATTGAGTTATCTTGCTTTCCACCCTCTCTCTCCTCGGAGAAACCAGAGAAGGAGAGATGGAGAGCACCAGAGTGTGTGTGTGTGTGTGTGTGTGTGTGTGTGTATCTGTGCGTACATGTGGGGAAGGAGAAGAAAGGCTGTCTCGCATCTGCTGTGTGTACTCCTAATGAAACATTCATGAGCTGCCATTCTGGCTCCCCTCTTGCACAGTCGCCACTGACTCCAGCAGATGAGATGTGTGAGAGGTGTCGAGCGGGCCAGCGTGGGCCTCCCTTTTGTCTCTGTGTGATTGCTCATTCTCTGCTGGCTTCAGTTGTGAGGATGTAATGACTGGTGATGCCTGACCACCCCCTCCCTCCCAAACAAACACACCCTCACGCACAGATGCACACCACTCACACACAGGAACACACCCTCACGCACAGGAACACGCCCACACATGCGCATACACTCACGCACAGATACACACCACTCACACACAGATACACACCAATCACACACAGGAACACACCCACACATGCGCATACACTCACGCATGCCCTCGCACATACACACAAACACCCTCACGTACGCACGTACGCCAGCTCGCTCACATACCCACGCAACGTTACTCACACTCACACACACACACACACACACACACACACACACACACACACACACACACACACTCACACACAGATTCCCTCACATGCATATGCAAGCAATCACACAGAGCACAAGCACTCGCAGAAACACATACTCACCCATGCTCACACTCCCAGTCTACAACCCTCCTTCCTGTTTTTCAGTAGACTGCTCTCCTATTGGCCACTGCTCTTGATCTAAGATCAGAGGCTCCATGAATGAGACGGCAGCCAATCAGCTGCACCATTTTATATTTTTACTGTTTCCTCAGATATGCCCCAGCTGCAGTTTTAGGGGTGAGTGGCCTTCATACTAATACAGAACGAACAACTGGGGTCGAGTCAGGCTTCCTTTGGTGTCACACTGGAGAAATGTCACGATGCACTCAGAGGATGATACTGTCGCAGGTAGATCAGACGGTCACTCTCTTGTTCCTGGTTGTTTGAGATACTGTGGGTTATGTGGTGTGACTGCACCTCAGATAGTGATACTGTAGAGGGAACAGCAGTGAGCTGTGTGCTGGAATCAGTTATGGGAAAGGATGCTTATCAGCATCAGCCTAAAAATCATCAGAGAGACGACACGACCAGAAACCACCACTCAGCCAGCCTCCCTCCCTCCCCCCTCTGAATGTGGGCGTAGCCTCTGCCTGAGTGACAGCGCTGGGCCATGCCCCTACATCAAGCTGCTCATAAGTGGGAGCCGAGGAAAGGTAACGCCACGAAGCGCTTGGAGAGGAAGGGACTTACCCAAGCTTCCTGTTTGCCTGGTCACCACCCAGCCCCTCCCATACTCCTACCCGCTTTCCCCCCTCCCCACTCCCCCAAATTGTGGTCCACTTTGCTCAGCCGCACTGCTTTGTCAGGAAGCAGGTTTCTGGAAAGTTCCGCTGACTGGCCAAGCATGTCCGCTTCTCTACTTTGAAGGTGCTGCTCGGATACTTGGGCAGTGGGTCCTGAGGTGCAGTGTTCAAAAATTTATGAAGGTGTTGAGGTAAAAGGGTTTGCATTGGCTCCAATGAAAGCAAGGCCTTTGTTATGAAAACAAAGTATGTGCTTTTATTGCTACATGTTCTGTGTATCTTACACACACACATACACATAAACACACACACACACACACACACACACACACACACACACACACACACACACACATACACACACACGCGCGCGCTTGTGCGATTTTTTTTTTTTGTTGTTTTTTTGTGTGTGAGTTGTGTAAAGAGAAAATGGTTGCAGAAATGATCCATGAATGTGAGCAATATCATCCACCTCATCCCGATGTCCAAATATTGCCACAGTTTCCTTTCATTATAGTATTATAGCTGATGCTTTTCATCAAAACTCACGATCGATTCGACCAGCGGTTCCCAAACTCAGTCCTGGGGCCCACTAGTGTATGCTGGTTTTTGTTCCGACCACAAGTGCAATTGAAGGATTTTAATGAGCTATTAATTTGTCCAAATAAGTTTCATTTTGTGTTTAAAGCGATTATTACTAACTTAAGCTTTATTTTATCAGAAATATGCATGGAGAATAAAATACCCGCGAACATATTTGCAGTAAATTTTACATTTTGTGAGCATTAACGCATTTTTGAATAGATCGAATTCAACAATGTGAAAATCCTGGTTTTGGTTGCTGAACACACGTGTTTAGAGCTCGCATAAAGAGATTGGCTTGAGCTTAATAACATAATCATAACAGACAGGTTTGCCTCATTTGCTTGCCTAATGTGTCCAGGGTTTCATCTATTGGGAAACTGTTCTTTGTTTGCTTTGGTAAAATTTTTGTTCCCCTGTTTATGCATTTGTTTGTAATATAATTACATGTTGATATGGAATTCTTATTTTTCATGGCATGCATAGATATCTGTCGTAATGTGGCTTAAGAGGTTAAATAACTGCTCTAAACATAAATGCACCTAATTCAGACAAATTAACAGCTTGTTGAAATCCTGCGATTGGAATGGTGGTTGGAACAGATATCGGCATACACAGAGGGGCCCCAGGACTGAGGTTGAGAACCAGTGGATTAGACTAAGCCGGGGCCCAGTCCTCCTTGCAGCACTCTGGGATTCAGGGCCTTGCTCAGGGGCCCCACAGCAGCACAGACCACATTGTACCTACACTGGGGTCTGAACCAGCCACCCTCTAACTCCCAGCCACTGGGCTAAGAGCCACCTGTATTTCAGTCGGAAGGACAATATCATGAGTTTGTATTCAGTATTTGGGTCATAAACAAGTATAATCCTCGATACAAAGTTGTGGTTTCATGCCATGTTGTATTCAGTATATCCTGTTGTTTTTCGGACGGACAGTCGTGTTGAACTCTTAATATTGCAGTGTTCTATTCACTCTTTGTGGAAAGTGGAGACATGGAGAACGAAGGGCGATGAATTATTGACTGTCTCTAACCTTTACTTGTGTGCCCCGCGGAGCTCTTTTGTGGGCTAAAAAGCTTACATAATCACCCTTTTCTCCGATCGAGTGGGCGGCCGCACGGTCTGATTATAAATAAACACTTACGTACGTACACACTCTGACACACACATGCACATTTATACACACACCCACGTAGCCCCCCCCTCACCCCCCAGCCACACACACACACAATCACACACATATTCGCAATCACAGTGCACACAAATTCATAGTTTACACTAAACTCCTTCCAGTGCATTTACTTCCATCATTTAGCAGATGTGCTTGTACTGTTCACTTGTCCCAATCTATCCAGTACCCTCATTCTGTACCCATTCTCTGTGGCCCACTGACATCTGTGTCCCGCTACGAAACCGAATGGTCTGCACCCCCTAGTCTGCACACTTAAGGGTTACTCCCATCGCCCATTAGCTCGGCGCGGAGGTCCAGCCCCTGCAGTTCAGCCCCTCGTCTCCCCTGTGGCTGCAGAATCAGCCCCTTCCGGCATACCGCCAACATCACTAGGGCCGCCTCTCAGTGCTCATGAGCCTGAGAACTGGGCAGCGCCACCAGCAAATCCATTAAACCATTTGAATGCAGGGAAGACGGTCATAAATAAGAGGAGGTCCCCGATGACTGAATTCCCAGTGGAAAGCTGCTTCCTGTGTGCCACTTTGCAGGCTAATGGCAGGGAAAGCTCTCTCCTCCAGAGCTGCCTCCAGCTTCCAGGAGAGCATCTCTGACAGCCCCAGTTAACTGTTCCTCATCCACACAACCTCTGTAACCACAGAGCGCAGACGAGCACGGGGTCGGCAGGGCAGGAGTGAGGGAGAGAGCAGGAAAGAAAAACCGTTTCAAACGGCCGCTGGCACATTGAGAGTTCTGAGTGGGGTGCCTGCCCCGGAGTGAAAGTGAATACTGTCGGCTCCAGTTTGAGGGGAATGTACGTCCGCATCGAGTGAGTGCTGTTGGAATTACGGCCCTTTAAATGTCTCTTGCGGGACTACTGATAGGCCTCTCGATTACCACTCTTTGAGTTAGTGTGGCGGTATTGGTGTTTGGCTGCACGCGGCAGTGGTGAAAGGATGTGGAGATGGACTAGGGAAGGGCAGAGGGCTGACGGCCACTGCAGTTGGCTGCTGGGCGCTGAGAGGAGCCAAGGCAGCCATGTGGTGTGTGGGCGAAAGGACACAGGCTGTCGTCTCAGCTTAGATCCCATGCATACGTCTGTGTCTCTGCACACGTCTGCTGTTTCTGCATATGTGTCAGCACACGTATGTGTCTTCAGTTTCTGTATGTGTGTCAGGACACGTACTGTATGCGTCTTCAGTTTCAATCTTCAGATTGTCATCGCATCATTTCTCTGGCTCAATTTTTTTTGCCTTTCGCTCGTTACCAGACAGCAATACTGTGGTCCCACCATGGGTCCCACAGAAAATCTCACTCTAGAAGTGTCCACTGATTGGTTGTTGGCTGTTGCCAGGCCTTCTTATCTGTAACCCGAAAGATGAGGCTAGCGATGCAAGGTTTTCATCCCTTTTATTTGGGTCATTCTAGAAAATGGGTGCCATCTCCACTTTGCCGTTTTCAAAATTTTTGTCATGAGCAAACTTTTTTAAAATCCACAGCATCAAAGATATGGTAATCCTCTTAAAAAAAAACAAAAAAAAAAAAACCTCTCCCCACCTAGACATGAAGTTCTTATAAATATTAATATTATCCTTTTTTTGAAGATGTGAGCGCCATTCTTGTACTACCCCGTCATGGACAATATGTACAGCATTTGAGCAGTATTACGTGAAATGAATAATAAATAAAATAAATACATTTTAAAAATCTGCTGTTTTTCTACTAAAAAAAATTTTACTTTTTTTGAAAACCATTAATAGAAATAATGTAATTTGATCCTTTTTTCATTTTCACTTTTAGTTTCTTCATGTTGAAATGTTAATTGAACTTGTCAATAGCTTCATTATTTGTACAAAGAATACTAATTCACTTCAAAAGTTCAAATAAGAGTTACAATGATTTGATGAGGTCACAAAACAAGAGCCTTATTCAACATAAATTCATGGAGCATTTTACTCCTTTTTCCATAATTTCTCAGCAAAATGACCTTGTGACGGAGCGATAACTGATGTCATGAGTGGTTCACTGTGGCAGGGTGGTACAAACAGAGAGAATTAAGAATATTCATCTTTCACTTAAATTTTGTTTTTCCCCTCCATTCTAAGCGGCTCCATAAAATAATGCAGGTCTTTATTAAGTATTTTCTCATGCCCTCTGATGTGTTTTGTTTCTTGCATTGTATGAACCGTCAGTTATGAAATATCAGTGTAAAGAAAAATGAAAGCTTTGTATTATGTTCAAGCTTCATTTTTGTCCCAATTGTCCAAAAAAGGATTTGTGGGAAGCTTGTGTATTTTTTAGGCACTTTCTTGCATATTTTATTCTTTATTCTGTTTCTTCCATTGTTTGAACAGTTTGTCGCGAAATCTTGATACAATGGAAAAACTAAGGTTTTCTAAGTGTTCTTTAAACATAGACAGTGAGTGAGTGAGAGAGAGAGCGATAATGATTGAAATTTGCTGAGTGAGTGCGAGATGCAACCCCATCTCCGAAAAAGTTGGGACACTGTGCAATATGTAAATAAAAACTGAATGCAATGATTTGCAAATCATTTTAACCTTATATTTAATTGACAGTGGTGCAAAGACAACATGTTAAATATTGATTCTGAGAAATTTTATTTTCCTTTGAAAATATCTGCTCATTTTGAATTTGATGCAAGCAACAAGTTTCAATCAAGTTGGGACGGGGGCAAAAAAAGACGGGAAACGTTGTATGATGCTGAGAAAATACACCTGGTGGAACATCTCACATTTAATTAGGGTTATCTGCAACAGGTAGACAACATGATTGGGTATAAAAAGAGCATCTCAGAGAGAGGCCGAGTCTTTCAGAAATAAAGATAGTGAGGACATTCACTCTCTGAATGACTGTTGGCAAATAATTCAACAATTTTAGAATAACACTACTCAATGTAAAATTGTAAAGAATTAGCTGATTTCATCCTCTACGGTTCATAATATCTTTAAAAGACTGAGAATCTGGTGAAATCTTTGTACGCAAGGGACAAGGCCAAAATCCAATGGCTGGAGGCCCTCAGGCAGCACTACATTAAAAAGAAGACAGGATACGATGATGAAAATCACTGAGGGGCCTCCGGAACACTTACGAAAACCACTGTCAGTGAACACCGTTTGTTGCTGCATCCACACATGCAAATTAAACTACCATGTTAAGACGAAACCATATATAAACAAGATCCAGAAATGCTGCCGTCTTTTCTGGGGCCGAGCTCGTTTAAGATGGACTGAGGGGCCAGGTTATGTGGTAACGGAGTTACAAAATTGGTGTATTTTGTATCATAGCTCCAAAACTAAGTAAGACAGAGTTACAATTTAAATGTCTTTGTGTAGGTCTTCCCTAGTACTTCAAACAACGAAATAGCTAATTTTGTTCATTTGACTTGTTTTGGGTGAAAACGGCAAAAAACTGGTTTGTTAATTTGTAACTCCTTTACCGACCAGTTTTTTGCTGTTTTCACCCAAAATAAATCAAATGAGCGAAATTACCTATTTTGTTGTTTGAAGACCTAGGGAAGACCTACACAAAGCCATTTAAGTTGTCACTCTATCTTAGTTAGTTTTGGAGCTATGATACAAAATACACCAATTTTGTAACTCCGTTACCGCGTGACCTGGCCCTGAGGCAAAGTGGGAAAACTATCCTGTTGTCAATCAAAATGTGAAATTCTTTTTGGAAATCATGGACACCACATCCTTTTGGCAGAAGAGGATGAGGACCATGCAACTTACCAGCACACAGTTCAAAAGCTAGTATCCATGATGGTATGGGGGTGCATCAGTGGTTATGGCATGAGTAACATGCACATCTGTGAAAATGCCATTATTGCTGAATAGCATTGTACAGGTTTTAGAGCAGCATATGCTGCCATTTAGACAAAGTCTTTTTCTAGGAACGCCTTGCTTATTTCAGTCAGACACTGCCAAGCCACATTCTGCTCATATTACAACAGCATGGCTCCGTAGTAAAACAATCTGGGTGGTAAACTGGGCCTGCCTGCAGTGCAGGATGATCACCCAATGAAAATTTTTGGTGCATTATGAAATGAAAAAAATGACAAAGGATGCCGCGAAGTGTAGAGCAGTGGAAATCCTCCATCAAGCAAGAGTGGGAAAACATTTTGCTTAAAGTACTTCAGCAGTTGGTCTCCTCAGATTCCAAACCCTGAGAGTGTTGTTAACCCTCGGAGCAACCAAGTGTTGTTAGCGACTATGTTTTATGCAAAAATACTTATTTTTAATTATTTTAGTGTTCATCATATCCACACAGCTTCATTTATGCATTACAGATATAATTAAGTGATCTAATGTAATTAAAGCTTTTGATCTTTTTTTTTTTTTTTTTTTTTTGTGTGCCAAGAATAATGTAAAATTGTGTTGGGTCACTTATGACCCCAGAAAATGCCGTTGATTATTAACTACATGGGCATGGCTTTTATAGTAATGCTCGATCTTCATGCACTAACTTGTCATGTTTTGCAGTAAAATTTGCCTATTTGATACAGAATAACATGATTTGCAGCTCTTTTTACCCCTGTCAAGGAAGTTATATTTTAATATTTTGTGTCTGTCAGTCTGTCACCAAATTTACCCCAAAGGCTATTGGTGCGATATGCACCAAAATTTACACTGGGGTAGATATTGGTCCAAGGACCAACTCATTACAAATTGTTCTCAACTGGACAGTACTAAGATGCTAAAATATTTAAAAATTAAAACTTGACATAAAGGCCTGATTAACGGGATTAACAGGTCAAGTGAGTAATTTTTGTCATGTGATGGATGGTATGTGCCCCTTCTGGGTGCATATTTCTGTATTTAATGGGAAATAATAATAATTTGCTTTGGATGAGGTTTGTAGCCTCTGAGTGCTTATTCTTTTATCAACTCAAAACACTCTCTTTTATCTCGTGGGTCATAAGTCACCCCACACATCTTTCCGTTATTCTTGCCACACCAATGGTCTAATTCTTTAAAAAAACCTCTGAAAAGTTGCAGGAGGAATAGCTTGGCAAACTTAAAAGAAGGAAGCATTTTTCTGATTTAAAATATCAAGATGGCACATGAACATACATACGAACAGAAAACGGGTTTATTTATCTGTATAGGTCGGAGATGACCAGACTCTATTTTCTGTCTAAAAAGAATGCGCAAGCTTGCTTAAAATTACTACAGGAATAAAAAGAATACAAGCTTGCATCATCAAACGCATATTCGCTGAAAGACACGGATGTGCTGATGCACATGACATATTCACTTACTCAGTATTCCTTTGTCCAAACAGCGGAAGTAAGGATTAAGAGAGGGACACAAACGTAAAAAATCAAGCATAGATAGGACTCTGAATCGAGCAGTGATGAACAAAGGTCATTAGTTTGGGTAATTAAATTACACTCTGTAATATTATGTTGAAAGAGAATTATGTGGATCTTTTAGTGGAATATGATTTTTTTTATTTATCTTTTATTTTACCAGGAAGGTTCTGTTGAGATTGAAATCTCTTTTTCAAGGGAGATTGGAATAATAATAAAATTTGAATTGCCCCATATTCTGTTTTCAAAGGTTAAAAGTCGAGACCACTGAAGGGAAACTCTGTTTTCCTCCATTCTGACTTCTGTGGGTAAACACCCATTAAAATTAACCCCTCATGTTATAGCAATCGGAATCATCACATTAATGGTCAACAAGGAAAGGCTTTAAATGACTGGCTTAACCAAAGAACAAAAACAAGTGTGTGTGTGTGTGTGTGTGTGTGTGTGTGTGTGTGTGTGTGCGCGCGCACACTCTCTGTTCATTGCTATGCATGCCAAGGAGTGGAGAAAGACGAGAGCTGAGACAATACGGCCCTGTATTGGCTTCCTTTCCCAGCTCGGAACAGGGAAAGCCTGGCGACTTGTGAGCCAGATTGCAGTCAGATTTACTTTTGTATGCTTGGTCTCTTTTAAATTGAGTTTTTGATAATGTGAAGCTTAATCCGGTACAATTCTGCCAGCGCCTTGCTTTTAATTATGTGGGATTCTCAGCCACATTGTCGCTCTTTTTTACGTGTGCTGGCCTTTGGGAATTTCTCTTTTGTTTCTCAGTCTCTACCAATCTGAAGTGAGTTCCCCCATGGCCCCTCGAGAAGAGTGCGCTGCAGCAAGCTGAGAGCTGGGTATAATTAACTGTGGCCCACAGGGAGTGGCCTTGGTAACTGCTCTGCAAAGGAGCAGTCTTCACTGCTTAAGAGGGGTAGCCCTGGAGCCAGGAGAGATTTGTTTTGTCTTTTTTCTGGAAAAGTTATGGTCAGCTGGACTTACCCTCTGGTTCATGGCCTGAGATTACCCCTCCAGTGTAGTATTGCCTCCTGCCTCTTGTTTACTATCATTGCTGAAAGGAAGATAACCAGGCAGAGTTATTTTAGGTGAATGGTTCAGTCTGTATTTTCAAAATATGTGTTGGCCAGGTAAGGTCTATTGCTATGTGTAGCCATGACCATCCATTGTAGGCATACTACAGCTTTAAAACATCTGTCGGCAATTCTGCAGCTATTTCATCATACATTTCAGGTCAGGCTGTATGCTAAATTCTACCTCAGAGGTCTTGCAGAAAACACTTGATAGATGTATTAATGATTGTTGATAGATAATATTAATGGAGGCCTTGAATTTACATTGAATATTTGGCTCTGTACTTTTTTTACCCTTTTTTTTTTTTTTTTTTTTAATTTTTCATATTCAGAGCAACAATTTCGCGATCAGTTTCTATGCTGTTCATTTGTACGGCTGGTTATTTACTGAAGCATTTGGCGAGACCGACCTTGCTTGAGGGTGCAAGGGCCGTGCTCCACCTCATAATCAAATCAAATGGCACTGGAGTTGCGTGGCTGGTTCTTGAACCAATATGCTGTTATTTTTTGCTGTCTTTAGGGCGTGTTCACATTGACATTTTTTTTCTCAGGTGCGAGTGGATGTTTCACATCATATTCCTATGATACAGAGTGTTTATGAAAAAAAATCCTGAGCGCTTTTAAAAAGACTGCCGCCAGCGTTTTACTGCTCCGGGTGCTTTTCAAGTTGAGAAAACTTCTACTCTCCAAGAAAAAGCACCCTACGTCGAGCACTTTTTTGACAGCTGACCAATGAACGAGAACTTGCGTCACTATGGAAACTCTGTTTCAAATTGACTCTTGTCGAGTCTGAAATACGCACTGAACCATGCATTATCAAACCGTAGCTCTTGGACTAAACTATGAAATGCACCGTACTGCTGCCGTCCCTGGTTAATATCATGCACCCACAAACGGGAAGGTTCGTTGTTATCCTCGTCGGCATCTAAAGCCAAAACAAGGGCTAATTTTCTCATCCTTGACATTGTAACTAGTTGACACTGATAGAAGTAGCCTAGGCTAACCTCTTTGATATTGTAACCGATTGTAACGTACTTGTGCTCTAGAATGAACTGTTGTCATGGGGATAAAAAAAAACGCCCGGCGCTGTTTTTAGGACAAAAACCCGCTGTCGGGTTTTTTTATTTTAAAAAAGCCGCTCTGGTCAACTGTTTTTTTTTGTTTTTTTTTTAATTAAAAAAATGTCAATGTGAACACGCCCTTATACTGTGGAAAAAATAACTGACTGGTCTAGTGAAATCGGCATTGGTGAAAAGGATCCTTATTTCCAATGTATGATCTTTATTTTTTCTGGACTTGGTTCGCTGGAAATGTTGCACTGAAAGAACCACCAGTATTAGCAATCAGTTTACTTTCGAAATGACCAGTTTTGAGTCATTTTGCTCATTAGTGCCGTTTTGTAGGATTTGAAAATGTTGCGGCCAGAGTCGTCACCACGGGGTCAAACTTAAGTGTGGGGCAAGGCTTTGCTAACTTGAACTTACTGGAAGTGTCCATCTGCCTGGACCCTCGTGACTGAGAGCAAACCTTTAGCTTATGGTGAGCATTTGCCTACTTGAATTTATTGGAAGTTTTGGGCACCCAGACGCACTGTCTCCAGCTAAAACCTCTCAGCAGAGCACGGCCTCATCATTTCTGAAGGATACAGTTTTAGTGCTGCAGTGGGGTTACGGCAGTGAAATTAAGTGCTTCATTTCACATAGCTGTGTTTTGCTTTTTAGCTCGCCGGGACGAATGTCCTCGGAGAGCTATTGCCGTACCCTCTGCGTCGGCGTCGCTATCCGCGTCTGTGGACAGCAAGGTTAAAGTTTTCCGGTGAGCTGTGTTGTCTTCTGACAACTCTTGTTTGTTTTTTTGCCAGTATCATCAACATCCAGAGTGCTGGAACATCCTTCTACCTTATCACAGGTGAAACAATGTTTATTTTGTAAAAGGTCATTCCTTTACTGTTAGCTTTTCCCAGCTAGCAGTGGGTGTGGTTGGCAGACAAGGTGCATCACTGCACCATCACTGCAAGTCACTGCATTTAAGCAAACTGGTTCTAGTAAATGATTTAGGGATGTGACTTGTCTTAACTAGGATCCATTATTTTCATTTGTTTGTGAAAATGCATTTCCTGCTTGTTTTCCATTTTCTGCCTCCGTAACATGCAAACCTGTTTTATGACATGAAGCTTGTTTACCACCAGAAGTGCTTTCATGCTTAAATGCGTCCCACAATGGCCATCTGTTTTTTGTACTGGGAAATGCAGAAAGATGAAAGTGTCTCTGGTCAGTGCGTGAAGTGTGTTTTGGGTTGATTCGGACCGGCAGTTGCTTATTTGCTGTATTTCTTGTCATGACTCTCTCGTCTCTGGGCTGGCTGTCGTCTCACAGGGCCTGATCCTGCACCAGCTGCAGCGGTACAGCCTGGCTGAGAAGATCCTGAGGGATGCGGTGCAGGTGAACTCCACGGCTCACGACGTGTGGAACAGCCTTGGCGAGGTGCTGCAGGCGCAGGGCAATGATGACGCTGCCACCGAGTGCTTTCTCACTGCCCTGGAGCTGGAGGCCAGCAGTCCCATCCTGCCTTTCACCATCATTCCCCGGACTCTGTGAGAGAGACGTCCACCAGGAGAGGGTTCCTACCTGTCCCCCTTTGCCCTAAACATGTCCCTTTACCCCTAACTACACCCTGCATTACTCCTGCTCATGCCCCTTACCCTATAACCACACCCCCTCATCCATGACCACATCCCTTAGTCCTACATATTGCACCCATAACCATGCCCCCTTATGCCATATCTACTCCTTTTTTAGCCCCGACCATACTCCCAAACCCTCACTCACACACCCCTTACACCTAACCACACCCCCATTTCCCATAACCACACTCCTATTGCCTCTAACCATGCCCCCCTTAACCCTACTCATGCCCACCCTGACCACACCCTCTTAGCCCTAACCATGGCCCTTTCTCTTTCTGTTTACTGAAAAGGTGCTCAGCCTTTTCACCTGTGTTCGCTGTGCCCCTCATAACTGTCCCTCAGGGAACCACTGCCCGCCTGCCTGCTCCTGGTGTTAAGCTTCCCCCCTCCGCCCCACCCCAGCCCTGTGTCAAGGCTCTTGGGGCGAGTGCCATTCCACTGTATTTTCACTCCATTGCTGAGGCGCTGAAAGTCGGCGCCCCCCCGTCTTGTCCAGTGCCAAGCCCTAAAACCTCCCAGATACATCACGTCAGGGAGACACATGAATGGAGCGAAGGAAAACACTAAATCCCTGATGTAACCTGAGCATGAATGTGGCCCCTGTTGACCCTTGCCCTCGTACTCTGTGATCATGTGTGATTTATTTCCTGTGGGCATCTCAACTTGCCTGTGTAAAATTGTGAAACGTGGCTGGAGCGGTTCCCTTGGGCTGCAGCAGGTATGAAGTGTACATGAGAGCTGTGTGAAGTCTGTGCCAAACAATTCCTTTCTGTCGGTTGGTATTTATGTGACGAGTGACTACAGATTGATTTTACTGATTTGGTCTGTGGTTTGTGTGTACATATGATTGCACTGTGTAGATATTTAAATTGTCATGGGTTTGGAAAGTACTTGCATTCGATGATATTTTTTAAACTCTAAGTATCCATTGTTTGGAGTTGAACCAGTGCAGCGTAAGGATGGGAGGATAAGCCATGATATCATAATGAGGTGTGGCTATTTTACATCAAATATAATTGCTGAGGACTTGTATTTATCACCTGTTTGGGCAAAGATGGTGAGAAGTCACTCATTTTTGGCGGGAGCTTACCTGTACCATAGTAGCGTTATTTAAATTGTAGAGAAACTGGCAGAGTGCTTAAAAGACCGAAAAAATCTGGCAATCAGAGGGTCATATTACTAATGCAAACACACATTTAAGAAAACATATAAAACAAGTACGGGGTTCTGTACAGCAAATAGTTCATTATTGCAAAATAAACCTCAACTGGGTGATACAGTACTTCGACACTTCCAGAAGGGTCTTCACGGAATCACCTTAAAGGGCTGTATTTTGTAATAAAGACCTGCGAACAGTTCATTATCCCACTTATTACAAGAGAGAAATCAATAATTTGACAGAAAATATTGATTTAAAAAATGCTTTCATTGATTTAAAACTTATTTTTTTGCTTCCGCTAAAAAAAGTCTGTTAAATTCTACAGTTAGAACTGCATTCATTATCAGAACCACGTACATAGCAACGTTCTGCTATTCATGAGACTGTCAAAAGCTGTAATTGACCAACCAGAGTCTGGCAAAGTCCAGCATAAGAATTGGAAGTGTTTGCTCACCCACATTTCACGTTTGTATATGTGTGTGTGTGTTCATGTGTACATGTGAGCGTGCATGTGTGTGTGTTTGTGCACAGCGTGTATATACTGTATAATCTTTCCTCCACTTTGTGCCAGAAAATTGGTAATGCTGACTATTTTTGACTTGCAGAGAGAGAGAGAGGGAGAGAGTGAGAGAGTGTGTTTGTGTGTGTGTGCGTGTGTATGTGTGTAAGTGTATACCTTTTTGTCTGTTACTGGGTCTGACTGCGTATTTCATGCCACCAGTACATTTGGTTAGAACCATATTTGCATCATACTAGTTAACTTGAATGTGTGTTTTGTGTATGAAATTGCACTTCACAACATTTTCTTTTGTATATTTTGTTACTGTCCTGTTTTAACAAATTGTGCATCCTTTCGTATATCCCATTTTAATAACGTGCTTCAGTTGGCAAACATCTTGCTGTTGGGTTTTTTTTTTTTTTTTTTTTTTTTTGACGCACCATTGTTTTTGTCCAAGACTTGTTGCAGATTTAAACCTTGAAAAAAGGATGATGCCCATGTTTGGTATTGAGTGCACTTGATTCAGCAAATGGTGCATACTGTTTTATTCATAAAAAGTTTTAATGTAAGAAAATCACTGGCTCTCAAAAGTAAATGCCAAAAACAGTGATGCTTTATTCTATATTGTTTCTGTTCGAAGATTGTGTATAGCTTTTTTTTCGAAATTACATTGGATGTGTATTTGATTTAAAATTTCAGATGATCATTTCTATTTGATTATTAGCCATATGTTATTTTAGTAAATTATATTTTACTGTGGATTATGTTACTGATAGGTTATAGAGCTACAAATATTTATATTTTGTCTTGGAGTAGTTCTTACTTGAATTAAAAGCAGAAATGAAATTGCAGAGGGTTAGGGAATTATTTCAGCTGGAAGGTGGCATGTTACCGTGGTTCATACTCTGAATGATTGGTCTGTGCTGCACATAGTATCCTTCCTTGCGCTGCCTTGGAATTGTCAGTATGCCACGGCTTCCATTGCATTTTATTCCATGTAACAGAGATGAGACGGAAACCTGTACAGTCAGTTCAGCGCAGATCTGTTACTGTCCCACTGGAGAATGTATTATGATGTCAATAAAAGTGATTGGAATAGACTTCTTCCATTGTTTCCTGGTACAACTCAGTGAATTTTTTTGTGTTGGTTATTGTGGGTGCTAATATTTTCTTAACTGTGCATGACTGAGTCACTTGCCTTTGCAGATGGTAATGTGGCACAGATGGTAATGTGGCATAGGTAAAGCTGGTTCGTATGTGCCAGCAGCTTTGCGTCGTCTCTGGGATCTCCCTGATTTGTTATTGCGTAGATCTTTTTTTTTTACTCGCTCAGCAATCGATTTAAGAATTGCAGAAATGCAATGCGAATAAAAAACAAGCCGGGATACGCCTGCTCGGGAGAGCAAGGGAAATCAGATGATTTACGGCCAGTAAAACAAAGCACGACGAACCAAGCAAGAGGGAGTTAAGCTTTTGAGGTTATTTAATGCGCAAAGCCCTGCCTTAAACAAATGAAAGCGCCTTGGCATATATCTGAGCTCTCGGTAAATCACAAAGGGACGGGGGGAACGGTGTCCCATAATTGAAAATTTATAGAACTGATTTAGCAGGACGTTATTAAGAATATTGAGTCTGCGGCGGCCGCCTCTGCCGTCCCTGGTGGTGCGCTGCCTGCTCTGTGTCTGCTACTTGTCATGCAGCAGAGGCCCTGCAGTGCAGCACTGTCACCCCGGTGGGGGTCAGAGCCGTACCGCTGATGCTGTTTCATCCAACTGCAAAAACTTCCGACCTGCTCATCTATTTTGTGTCCAACTGCCCCACCCCCAATAAAATGGATAAATACGCTAAAAAAAGGTGATCACTCGAGATTGTTGACCTGGCGACTGAAAAGAATTAACAGAGAACCACAAAGTTTTGGGTTTTTTTTTTCTTTTTTGCTTCCATATGTCAAATATTTTGTGCTGATGCCTTCAGATTTATGATAAGTATAATCTGACTGGGGCAGCGCAATAATAAGTAGGCCACATAGGCTGGCTTGGTTTCTCATTCCTGGACAAAAATGAACACACTGATAGTGGGACTTTAGCTGTGGCACTCTGAGGTCCTCCCATGGCACCTTAAAGGCACTCTGAGAAGTGTACTCTCCTTTATACTCTCTGGGAGTGGCTCCTGGGCTCGCGCTCGCCTGGTGAGTATCTGAGGCTTCTCCACAGCTAAACGATGAGGTGGGCGTTGTGAATGTGGACCCCGAGATGCTTGCACCACTGTCCTCATTTGACTGACTCACGTGTTCCTCTAAATGCAACACACCCCTGTCACCGCCGCTGTCATGGGGAGATCCTGAGCTGCTCTTCTCTCTCAGGTCCTCCAGAATATTCTCTGAGGAATATTGTGCTAACCGTTTCATGTATTGACGACAGGCTTAATGATATCCATATCCATCTCATTTTCCACTCCTCAACACACTCATTTCTCTTATTGGATGAACTAGATTCCTGGAAGAGTGGGAATGTTAGCCCGCTAACGTCAAATGCCCTTTCTCTATCTGCATGTAATGTCAGCGATTTAGCCTATATGCCTTCTCCATCTGTACACTAATAGTCTTAGTCATCTAACCTCTTACTCTGTGCCCAATGGTATTTTTTCTTGTCTTTTTTTGGCTGATTGTTCTTCTAGCTTTTATGTTATCTATGGGCAGCTCCTTGTTCCACAGCATAGTCATTCCTGATTAATGTATTCACAATGTGGGATTAATCAATTAGCTGACAACAAATCAAACATATATTTTTACGAATTCAATTAGAGGAAATCCCTGAGATTTTCCAATAAATATTGATTAAAGTTCACCAGCCAACTCTCCAATCCAGCTGTGTGAAATATAGCCCTAATTTATCTTAGGTAGGTTGATAAGACGGGTTGTGCATGATGGATAGAGAGTGAGACGGGTCATGGGGATACGCGACCCTCTTGCAACAGTCTGCTCAAGCTTTTGTGAATAATAAATACTGCTGTGCATGGTGGGCCTGCGTCTACCCTGCCCTGCTCTGGTGTCTTCCTATCTGGTTATCCATTTCCATTTGCTGAATGCTGTCCTCCACCTCGACTCTGTGCTACGGTAATGCAACAGGCCATTCCCCACTGTGCAAGCAGCATGGAACTGTCGCACATGAGGCCAGCTAATTGTAGCTCTCCACAGCGCTGCCGAATCAGGTTAGCGCTGCCACAGAATACAACTGGTCCGTGCTACAGTTCCCAGATTGAGAGAGTTGCTACAATTTGAGAATAGGGGAGCCATTTTTTACCGATCATGCAAAATTGAGCGATTATGCTCTTAAAACTCTTGGGATTTTTTTTTTTTTTTTTTCTCGGAAGGGCGATTTTCTCATTTCGGGAGAAAAACCTTAAGCCAGCCAGCAATGGTATCGACGAGCATAATAGGGGAAAATGTTCGGACATGAGAGAGAAAAAAACTGAAAAAAATGGTGCCATGGGCACTGCAGCTCATCTGGACAAAACATCTACAGAGACCATAATTAAAAATTTTGGATGTATTTATCACTTGATCTCTGACCCATCAATCAATAGCTGTTATGCTGTATATCAATGTCATCTTATTACCCCAAACTATGGTGTATTACTGAGATCATTACTTACTGGTCACTCTTTAAAAATTGAAGCCCTCCATGCAAGAACCAGTTATACCACTTTTTGGTGTCAAATTACAAGGAGGTCAGTGACCCTACCACTATTTTCACTGCTGATTAAAATAATTACCAGTCCCAGGAATATGTGTAAACAATCATTTGTCCTAAAGATTGGTAACTAAAAAGTTCTGAGTTGAAATGCTAAACTTCATTTTGCTCAAAACGTGAAAAAGTGACATAACTGGTTCTTGCATGGAGGGCCTCCATTGTAAAATGTTATTTGTATTCTTTGGGTAAAATCTGGATCTTCAGTCAGTCTTTAAACATCAAGTAATTTGCAAAATTGTAATTAAAACTATGAATTGATCAAATGATTATTTCTATCAATACCATCTTAGGTGAGAATCTTTAGAGTTTGAAATTACATGTAATACAAATCACACAATATGTGCGGACTCTTATTGTTACATAATTAGACCCTATAATTACCAAAATTCAATCAGCTCAATTGCTGAAAAAAAGACAATTCCAAAATTTTTGAAATAGAATGGAAACGATTGAAACTATTCTCGTGCATTCAAGGGCAGGAGGGAGGATACATGCCAGGTTTCAGCTTACGACGTTTCTGACTTAACTTTTTGGAAAATTTCGCAGGCATGGCATAATGACAAAGGTCAAAGCAAGGTCAAAATGCCCCGAAAGACAAAACCTGTCCTATATGTCATGAATCTTTCAGCTTATGGCCTGAATACCACATTTCAGCTCAGTCAGAGCAGAAAAGGGTGAGATAAGAGGCATGAGAGATGGGCATGTTGGAGATGGCTGCCAGGTGGCCATTTTGAAAATTGAATGCCATGAACAAACATTGGTGTACTCATAGGTGGGAATATCTGTGTCAAGTTTCAGCTTCATCGCCTGGGCGGTCTTGGGGAAGATGTTTACAGGTGATAGAAGTATTTATTGGCGTGGCATAATGACAAAGGTCAAAAGAAGGTCGAAATACACTGCATAACAAAACCTGTAATATATGTCTTGCTACTTAACATTTATATACCAAATTTCAGCCAGATCAATACAAAAATGGCTTCAACAGAGCAGAAATAAACATTTAAAAGATGGCTGCCTAGCGGCCATATTTTAAATCGGTTCAGAATGCCTTGAACAAACTTTGGTGGCCTCTTGGGTAGAAACATATCTCAAGCTTCATGTTGATTTGCCAAACGGTTTTGGAGAAGATGATATTTACGGACGCACAATGACCGATGAATGACGATGACAAGCAGGCCATGACATAAGTCCATCGGATTTTTGGTCTAGACGTGCTAAAAATGATTAATCAACAGTGTAAAACATTTCACTCTCTTCTTTGAAAGTGCTGTTGTATTTTAGGCAGCTGCTCTCCATATGAAACTAGGATCCCTTTCGATGTGGTTTTCTCCACCTTCGTTTACAATTATTTTGTTTGTTTCATAGTAATTTTATGTCCACTGAAGCTGTCTATATTTACCGCAATCAAAAGTAGACTGATCAGGTACTGGCTGAAGTGGGGGCATTTCAATTATGTGCCTCGTAAGACTTGACGGGTCATTCCATATGAAGTCAACTAGAGGTCCCCTGGTCACCAACTCAGATTTGGCTCAAATTTATTTGGGGAGTACCTCTATACTCACAATGAACACATGCAAAATTTTAGGCTCCTACTCCAAGGGGTTTCCGAGATATGGTCCCCCAAAAATCAGGGGCCATGCCCCAAGCGAATCGTGAACCTTAATTTATAGGGATTTTGGAGGCCAATATCTTTGGAACCAATCGTAGGTATGGGCTGACAATAGCTACACTGGGTATTTTGGGTGCAGGCTTTCAGAATCTCTTGTCAAAATGTATCTATCTCTTTTCATTTTCGAAATATCTCAAATATGAAAATTTTTATGGGTGGAAATCAAAAATTCAGTTTTCAAGGATCCCCCATGGGGGCAGGATCCCTTACAGAGGCTAAATTGCTGGATTCCTTCTATTTGAGGACAGGTCTGTCTGTACAAGGAAGATTGACTGCATCCAAGGCATAATAGTGGAGTTAGGAGACCCTGAAATGGATCCTAGCTGAAAAAGTCACTTTTTTGCCAATTTTGGATTGGCAAGTTCACCATGTGGACAGTTACCCATGGTAATGAAACTTGTTCTACATGAATGTATATATCTTGGCTTTATTTGATCAAAATTACAACTTGTTTTCTCATCTCCTTCACTATTTAGTCATGCTATGAAATATGGGGGTTTTTTTGGGGTTTTTTTTTTTTGCAAAAAACTTTTGAAGATGATGCAATACATGGGCGATCTGATGCAATACGCATTGAAGACGATGCAATACCTGGAAGATCCTAGGGAGGGAACGCAACATCATGTCAGATGCCAGATTATCTTAGGAAATGATGTAACTTTTTTATGAGTTGGCACAGTCAATTTAAAACTTCTAGTTGCAGAACAAAGGGGAGGGCCTCATTTTTCATATGTTTCAAACATTAAGAAAGTGTGTAAATGATGCTACTACCCCTGGCAAAAATTATGGATTTACGCATATCCAGTTTTTAATTTTTTAGCAAATAACCAAGTCACAGGTATGACACATAGAGGATCTCTAATGAGTGAGCTCGAGATATCTAATTTATAAAACGAGAGTGGTATATTTCATTTATTCCGAGCCGAGGAATAAATGAAAATTACCACTCTCTTTTCATAAATTTGGTATTTGAGAGACTAGTTATCCCATAAATGTCAGCGTTGTATTATTTGGAAAATTCAAGAAAAACGTTAGCTTCTAGTTGGCAGTTTGTTCAAGTCAAAAGGATGAAAAATTAGCTAGCCAGCATGCTAACACTTTTCGCCATAAAAAGAATAAATTCAAGTTTCTACGATAACAGTAACTCATATAACTAGTTAGTTAAATGGCAAAAAGCGCTGGCATGTTAGCTAGCGAATTATTCATCCCAATTTCTTGAATAAACTGCAAACTAGAAACTAATGCTAGTGATGGTTACCGGTTACCAGCTAGAGGATTGGTAACGTTACTGTTTTTGCCAATGAACGGAATCCGACCAATAATGACACGAGAAAGTTTTATTACATGTGTGTAATACCAAACCTGTATCTCATGGGTTGTATCACACCGATTTTTCATCATTTATGGGATAAAAAACTATTTTTGATCATTAGCTTAACAGGCTTTACGATACACAGCTTAAAGAAATTATATTTTAATCAGTGGCATATTTTTTCATGATTAAGTGGAGGATGGTATCACTCAGTGTTGTGGAGAAAATTATGGAATCACCTTGTAATTGACATTTCTGAAAGAAATACCAGCACAAATCTGAATATTAGTCTGCGGTTAAAAGAGAGTGCTTGCTGACCTTAATGAGGTGTTGGACTTAGCGAGCTAGCATAGCACCAACATGAGTGCTGGCAGTTGAAACAATGGAGAGGATTATAAAACTGTGCCGAGAAGGAAATTCAGTACAGAAAGTGGCAAACGATGTTTGTTATTCCCAGTCAGCTGAGTCTAAAATTTGCAATTATAAACAAAATGAGAAGGTTATAAAAGAAAAACATATGGGTAGACCACGGAAGATGCCAAAGCGTCAGGACAGAATACTCAAGCAATTTGCTTTGAAAATAAGAGAATGAACAACAAAACAAATGAAAGTGAAATGAGCAGGAACAGGAGTCAATGTTTGCGACAGAACTGTAAGAAGTCAGCAGAATGAAATGGGTTTACATAGAGGAAAGCCAAACAAAAACCAAACTAACACTGAAGCAGAGGAAAGCAAGGTTACAGAGGGCTAAAGAGATGCAATCATTGAGTGTAGATGATTGGATGAAAGTGATATTCAGTGATGAATCTTGAATCTACATTGGTCAAGACAATGATGCTGGAACTTTTGTCTGGTGTTATTCCAACGAAACATCAAAAAATGACTGCTTTAAGAAAACAAGCAAATTTCCCCATCAATTTATGATAGGGGATTTGATGAATAATAATAATTATGATGATGTTGTTGTTGTTGTTATTGGTGGTTGCTAGGGTGTACTGGGTTGTTGCTTGGGTGTTTTTTGGCAGTTGCCAGGGTGTACTGGGTGGTTAATAAGTTTTTCTCAGTGGTTTCCAGAGTGCGCAAGGGGAAGGGCCTCACCATTTGACATGTGATCCTGTCCTAAGTCCAATGACTGAATCCCCAAATCTCTGTGTCTGATGTTTCAAAAGTTAGAAAAGATCAGAGATCATACATTTGGGTAATATATAGGGTGGAGTGATGAAAAAAAGACAACAATGTTTCATGCATTTGTGTGAATGAGTGTAGTGGGGGGAGCGCAGGCAGAGACATCAACATCCATCCTTTGGGAAAGTAAAAAGTTGGATGCAAGTTTGAAGGCCCTCGCTGGAAAATTGCAAGACCTGGCAAGTAAATAGAGTTTAATGAAAAATGGAGCGATGAAAACAGAAAAAAGTGGGAGACAAGGCTACAGAAACATCAACAACTGTCTTTTGGCTGGATTTGAAGCCTAATAGAAAGTTTGGAGGCTCTAGGCATACAGTTGTGGGAATATCGGGGTTTTTGATAATGAATAGAAGTCTACTGAAATGAAAAAGGATTTCAGGGACAAGAAGGGGATCATCAAGCAAACTTGATGACAAACATGATCGAACATGATCGAACATAATATGGGAAAGTCTACAGTATTAAGCAGGTCTGAAGTCTCTTGCTTTAAGGTTGCAAAACTGGGTAAATGAATGGAGTTTAATTTAGGATGGAGTGATGAGAAAGAGAAGAAAGAGGAAGGAAGAGCTACAGAAAAAAATCCTCATCCATCCCTTGGGTAAGTTCAAAGCCTAAGGGAGAGTTTGAAGGCTCTTGCCCCAAAATTATGGGAATATGATCATTTTTGAGAATGAATGGAAGTCTACTGAACTGAAAAAGAAGAGATAAAAAAGGAGGGATGGAGGAGGAGGATCATCGGGCACACTCAAAATTGACAAATCTATCCTAAAATGAAGCTGCTCAGCAAATTAGCATGTCGACCATGGGGATACGTGTAGCTGTTGCAATACTTGCTTAAGTAGAAGCAAATGAGAGAATACACGATACACAAGAAGAAGAGTCTGTGAAGTCTGTAGAGCAGCAGGAGAGTGCATTCTGACATCAGATGTCAAGCCAAACAGAACATTCCACATTCACTTTTCGTGGGAAATTCTTTCATAAAATAATTTATTTTATCAAAAACTGTAAAAAAATATAATTCTGAAATCAACAAGCAGTGCAATCCATGTTGAAACTTTATATGAAGTATTGTGAGTTGTATTTGGTAAAATGTCTAAATAATAATAATAATAATAATGATAATTATTAATGATAATAATAATAATACTTAGGATCTGTTGCCCAACAAACAATGATACATACAGCTATTTTTGATCAAATTTACTGACCTTCAAACACAGTATACAGATAAACAATGCACAACACATTTTCATCATGACAAAGCATTCAACCTTAAATTTTTGTACATGGAAGCAAGAGAAATGATTTTCAGAGTGATGGCCAAACTGGCAAATGGCTTGGTTTGTTGAATTTTAAATGCAAGAAACTGTAAACGGGTATGATTTACTGAGGCAAGTTTCTCCCTCTCTGACTGCATTAGTGTCTCCCTGCCGTTGTTCTGCGTCTGCATGCCAAAGACTACAGGCCTCCGTAGTGCAGGGCCATCAGCTTCTGCAGCAGTGGCTTACATAACCTGCTAACTGACAGAGCACTCCCCATTCACACATACACACACACATAGACTCGCAAACACACTGTACAGAGCCAAGAGCAGCCCTCTCCTCCGCTGTACACATCTCAAACAACCTCAAGGACTGTGTTTGTAAACGTAATTGTAAAAAAGGGAAGGAATACAATTCATAAGAGAGAGAGCAAATAAAATCGAACAGAAAATACTGGCGCTGTCCTTGAGCAAGGAAATTCCTTCCAGCCAATGCAAACTACGCAGCAGCTGTAAGCAGCGCTAATCTAACTCTCTGTCCATCAGGGCACCACCCACCTCTTCTCCGGTTACGTAAGGACCAGAGAGTTCCATCCATTTTCATTCCAGCTCAAAAACAGCAAGGAGAGCCATGTTGTGCTGTGAACTAGAGGCTGTGCTCTCTTGCTGAATGGAGTGTATTCTGAATGCAGTAAAATGCCTGGTGCAAAGGTAGCTCTTGCAGAGTAAATTTGAGATCAGACAGAACCTTACGTACTCTGAGAGATTTAACTTTATCCGGAACTGTATATTCAGTAGGAGCTTCAGAGCCCCCAAGCTTTCCTGGACTTCAAGAAAAGTCCTTCCAAGCATCAGCTTTATTTGGGGAAAAATAGCTGCCTCAGAAACATGATCGATGTTGCTTGATGTGCACAAAGTCCTTGGTTTTTAATTCTCTAAAGTTTATTCAATTATTATTTGCTTCAGCTAGGGATTGTAAGACGAAGTATACGCGTGCGATTTTCCATCATAATAAGCTTGAGTTGTCAATCTCTCTTCAAGCATGTCATGCTGTAAGCTGTCTATGGGAATTTCCTGAATTTATTTACTGCCTGATGTGCTGTTGTTTGTATCCTGGCTAGTTCCTTAGATTTTGTTGCTTTTTAATGAGTTTTCATTTGTACATGTTCCATGGAGTGCTTGTTTAATTGACTGGATCACCACTAGCACCGATGAGAATTGATCCATCAATGTCCTGACAATTTTTAATTTTTTTTGCAGGAAGTTGACATTAACTACCAACTGAGGCACAGTAAACAAAACAATTTGCAGAACTTATGCGAGATTTATGTACGTGGATGTCTTTGATGTCAAAAAAATGTCATCATTTCACATCTTTCCCAGTGAAGAGAATGGCCTTATATCATTGTTAGTCATTTTCCTTCACATACTATTTTTAATCTTTAGTCAAATAAATGTAAACATAAACACATACTGTTCTTCATTTCCATTACATTTTCTTCCCTCGTCGATAAAAGGAACGTGCCCCCCTGTGAGAGACACATGGCTAAATGCACTGCAGGTGTCGCGGTGTGTTTTTCCAGCGAGGCAGTTGACACTGACAGTGATGGCCTGTAGAGCCCCAGCATGGAACTACATCCAACTCCCCCCCCCATCCCCATCCCCATCCCCATCCCCATCTGCCCGCAGCGAATGGAGGGCATGTGGATCGATATATCTCCCAGCGGATTCTGACAGGTGGGTTTCACAGGGCACAGACGGGGGGCTGGTGAGCACAGCCAAGAATTTAACCCTCCTACAGTGCTGTCTCAGCGAGTCCACTGATTCTCTGCTCTCGAGCATCCGATCAGAGATTCCAGGCAAAGAGGCTGCCATCACAAAATGCTACATTTGTTGAGAATTGTCGTCCAGATTCCAGAAAATGAAATATCTCAGTGGCAGAAATGCAACCCTATATTATTTATGTATTCATCCTTCAATTCTGCTGGTACGGAACTGTCATCTGTCACTTATTACGACAAGAAGTGTATCTATTGTTCGTCTTCAGTCTATTCCCTTAATGTCACTGTGCTTGCGACACCACAACATCAGATAAAGTAATGAGTCAAAGCTCTTTAAATGGGATCTCTGTGAAAGTAATCAAGAGAAATGTCATATTCTTCAAGCTGGCATTGCTTTCTCACAAGCCCTTCAAAAAGGTTGTTTACTTTATTTCAGTATAATAGATAACTTTCACAGAGAAATATGGCTGTCAGTTGAAAGATAAAACTAGCATATTGGCACTACAGCCTTGGATCCACCCCCCAGACTTTTTACAGGAATTTCACAGCATCAGTTTACTGGAGTACTAGAGAAACCATGTCCTCTGTGTTTCTCTACTCCTAAACAGTACACAGCAACTGTATCATAGCGACACTGTGTGCTAGGCTGAGGCTAACGAGCAGCACCCGGGAGGTTCTATGTTTATGGCTGGAAATCCTACTTCTAATGTAACACTGAGGCCTGGTGACAGAGGTTATCCAAGAAAAAGCATGCAGTGAACATTTGTGAAGCCTCACTCAGTCTCTCCAAGTGATCTAATTAGGAATGGAATCATTGAGTTTCCAAAGGGCCCAACTCCAAGGAACACTGTTTACCAGCAAAGGGGAAAAAATCTTTTTTTTTAACCTATACATTATAACCCATATATTTCTACTTTATTTCGTTTCAAGAGGATGTCATTGGGATACTTTGGGCTGAAATTACAAGTTGGGCTCTTTGTTATAAGATACGCAGACCTCTCACTCATTGGAGTTGAGCTCTTTGGAAACTCAATGATTCAATTGTATTTTGAGATGTGATGGACTGTGGGCTTAGGGAGGTACAGTCAGCAAACACATTAAGACTTATAGCTTATTTTGGCATTGACCTCACCATAGCGAGGGTCAAGCAAATAGAATGGGTTTGGTAATTGCAATAGACTGATTTAGCTGAATACAGCCTCTGGGGGCCTCCTGAACAGTTTTTTTTTTAAATGTTTCACCATCTTTCTGAAACTTCCCATCAAAAAAAAAATTTCCTTTGTCCATGTGTATCTAGGGCTGCATGATGGTGCAGTGGGTCATGCTTTTGCTCCTCAGCAAGAGGGTCATAAGTTTGAATCTGGCCTTGAGCCTTTCATGTTCTCCCAATGTCAATTTTTTTCTTCAAGTACTCCGATTTCCCATCACAGTGCAAAGTTATGTATGTCTAGCTAATTGGAGACATTAAATTGCGGGTCAATGGTGTGTTTATGTGCCGTTTGATGGATTGGTGAACAAGCCAGATGGCATTCCTGACTCTTTCCAATAGGGTGCTCGGATGGGCTCAGGCCTCCCTACAGCCCTGACACAGAATTGGTGAGATATTGTATGGATGGCTGCTTGCATGTATTACCTAATATGTGTTGGTGTGGCCTCTGTTCAGTGTGTTTCCCTTCGTCAGCAATGAGACAAATACACCCATCATCCGAAGCATATTTCCCTTACACTGTGCCCTGCGTTCCAGTGGTATTGCTCCCGTGTAAAAATAAGAGGTCTGTACTCAGGGGGACATACATTTTATACCACCCACTGGTGAAATATTTGCAGGAAGTCCCTGGCAGTCTGTAAAGGGTGGAAAATGTTTTATATAGTTTTTATAGAAGATTCAGTGAGAAGACACCAGGGCATGTGTACTTCTGCACCCTGAAAAATGGCCTCCCTGCACTTCCCCTGTCCCCCCTACAACAGCCAATGCAGTCTTGAGCCTGACAGGTATGAACGCTGAGGTGTCTGCTGTTTGTCAGCGGAGGATTAGCCTGCCAGTGCGGGCCTTGACGGCCATTGTGCTCCGTGGCACTGTGATGGCTCCCATTAGCGGGTCTTCATCAGAGCCGTAATAAATGGTTTATTAGGCTTGGTAGCCGCGTGCTGGGTTACACACAAGGGAGCTGCAGTAATTGGGCCATGGTAACTGGATCCCCAATGGCTGAGCTCGGGTTTCCTGGCTCCGTGTTCAGTTGGTGGGACTTGGTGTGTACACCCCCTCCCCCACTCCCCTCTATCAGCAGAATGTACTTTGCAATCTGAAAAGTACCACCTCCTATTAATTCTACCTGACCTGATCTTAAAGATCACCATAAAATGGTGCCAGGAACATTCTTGTTGTTATAAAGCAACAATGTAAATGGTCATTTTCTGGTACAGAGTTATTACTGAATGGGTCCCACAGTAGGATTATTATAGTTTTGTGCCCACTTGCGTTGACCTTTGCAGGCAACTTTTTAGGTCAAGGACCGCAGAGTTCTCCCAGCTCCCCTAATCTTCTGGTGAATTGCAAGAAATCAAATTCCTCTGAATCATCCTGTTGTTGGAACTGGGTTCCCTTTTGTGAGCACGCCCACCCGTCCTGATTGCTGTGATTACATAGGGCTATAATTTCTCCATTTGCTCTCTTGGCGAAGCAAGTGCCCTAATGCTGTTAGCCTGCTTCTCATTGTACGGTGGACTTGGAATCCCCAAATAACTCTGTGTGTCCCGGCATTGGTGGGACTGGCAAGTGAAGATGTGGCCTCTTTCCTGGCCTGCTTTCTGCAAACAGGCCCAAGAGATCTACCTTCTCTCCTATGGTGCTCGTCTAACCCCTCTAACTGGAGTAATAAAAACTAGTAAATACTGTATATAATGTATGCCCTGGAGACATTGAGGCCAGATTCTGTGGATCACAAATGCAGAGGCAATGGATGCGAGTGCCAACTCACCAAGGGAAGGCTCTCTGGGCTGTGGGGGTTAGAGTGAGAGCAGGTCTTTGTATGGTTGAGACCCTTAGGGGGCAGGGGGCTTTTAGGTGTCTGAAAGGAGACAATATATTTTTTTCCCTGTTTATGTGGCCAGGATGTATTTTCCCCCCTTTTATGTGGCCGGGAGGTTGTTCGTCGCCCGGTTGGGATGGAACTCCCCAGCTTTTAATGGCTTTGCCGTCCCTGCGCCTCAATCCCATTGAGAGACTGGAATAATGGGGAGCCTCAAAGCCCACTGTAAGGTTCTTCCATTGGATGCAGCTCTCTCTTTGTTCAGAAAACTCCATTAAACTGTGTACTTCATCCAATGAGAATCCACACTTCTTCTGAAATGGATAATTTGTTCTTTACTTGACAATTCCTCAGGCACTGCTTGGGCAACTAACTCCTGTTCCTAAACCTGAAACTCCCTCAACCTGAAGTCCACCCTTTGCAGTGAATTGCTTTGTCCCCTTTAGTTTGGAAGACATTGGAAGGATGAAATATTCAATCAATGGGTGAATGTGCTAAATGAGTTTAGAGTGTTTTTGCCCATTACTGACCACAACAAGCATCCTAGTTTTTGTAACATTGCCATGATCCAATGGCTTCGTTTACTCGCTGTCTAACCTAAGAGCTTTAAAAAAAATCCACAGATACAGTAAAAGCTCATTTCCAGGACATTTCCTGTTTACTGAATGATAAACTTCAGGCTTGGAAGGCTAGTGCTTTGCTCAACTCACCTCGCCCAGTCCATTACAGCCTGCATGTTTCACTTGACTCACCTCACCCAGTCCATTACAGCCTGCATGTTTTACTCGACTCACTTCACCCACTCCATTACAGCCTGCATGTTTCACTTGACTCACTTCGCCCACTCCATTACAGCCAGCATGTTTCACTCGACTCACCTCGCCCACTCCATTACAGCCAGCATGTTTCACTCGACTCACTTCGCCCACTCCATTACAGCCAGCATGTTTCACTCGACTCACCTCGCCCAGTCCATTACAGCCTGCATGTTTCACTCGACTCACTTCGCCCAGTCCATTACAGCCTGCATGTTTCACTCGACTCACTTCGCCCAGTCCATTACAGCCTGCATGTTTCACTCGACTCACCTCGCCCACTCCATTACAGCCAGCATGTTTCACTCGACTCACCTCGCCCACTCCATTACAGCCTGCATGTTTCACTCGACTCACTTCGCCCAGTCCATTACAGCCAGCATGTTTCACTCGACTCACCTCGCCCACTCCATTACAGCCTGCATGTTTCACTCGACTTACTTTACCCACTCCATTACAGCCTGCATGTTTCACTCGACTCACTTCGCCCAGTCCATTACAGCCTGCATGTTTCACTCGACTCACTTCGCCCAGTCCATTACAGCCTGCATGTTTCACTCGACTCACTTCGCCCAGTCCATTACAGCCTGCATGTTTCACTTGACTCACCTCGCCCAGTCCATTACAGCCTGCATGTTTCACTCGACTCACTTCGCCCAGTCCATTACAGCCTGCATGTTTCACTCGACTTACTTCACCCACTCCATTACAGCCTGCATGTTTCACTCGACTCACTTCGCCCAGTCCATTACAGCCTGCATGTTTCACTTGACTCACCTCGCTCCATTACAGCCTTGTTTCACTCCAGTCCATTACAGCCTGCATGTTTCACTTGACTCACCTCGCCCAGTCCATTACAGCCTGCATGTTTCACTCGACTCACTTCACCCAGCCCACAGCCTCCATTACAGCCAGCATGTTTCACTCGACTTACTTCACCCACTCCATTACAGCCTGCATGTTTCACTCGACTCACTTCGCCCAGTCCATTACAGCCTGCATGTTTCACTTGACTCACCTCGCCCAGTCCATTACAGCCTGCATGTTTCACTCGACTCACCTCGCCCACTCCATTACAGCCTGCATGTTTCACTCGACTCACTTCACCCACTCCATTACAGCCTGCATGTTTCACTCGACTCACTTCGCCCAGTCCATTACAGCCTGCATGTTTCACTCGACTCACCTCGCCCAGTCCATTACAGCCTGCATGTTTCACTCGACTCACTTCACCCAGTCCATTACAGCCTGCATGTTTCACTCGACTCACTTCACCCCACTCCATTACAGCCTGCATGTTTCACTCGACTCACTTCGCCCACTCCATTACAGCCTGCATGTTTCACTCGACTCACTTCGCCCAGTCCATTACAGCCTGCATGTTTCACTCGACTTACTTTACCCACTCCATTACAGCCTGCATGTTTCACTCGACTCACTTCACCCAGTCCATTACAGCCTGCATGTTTCACTCGACTCACTTCACCCACTCTATTACAACCTGCATGTTTCACTCGACTCACTTCGCCCACTCCATTACAGCCTGCATGTTTCACTCGACTCACTTCGCCCAGTCCATTACAGCCTGCATGTTTCACTCGACTTACTTCACCCACTCCATTACAGCCTGCATGTTTCACTCGACTCACTTCACCCACTCCATTACAGCCTGCATGTTTCACTCGACTCGCTTCACCCACTCCATTACAGCCTGCATGTTTCACTCGACTTACTTCGCCCACTCCATTACAGCCTGCATGATGTTTCACTTGACTTGTCATTAACTGGCTTCCTCCGCTTCAGGAATAGCAGCTTTCACTATGTGTGTTGTAAACTACACAAAAGTAGAGTCCACATACAAGAAGGTCAAATTCTTTGCCCAGCTTATTCAGCATCTACAAACCCCAATTCCAGTTAAGTTGGGACGTTGTGTAAAACTTGAATAAAAACAGAAAGCAATGATTTGCAAATCTCATAAACCCACATTTTATTCACAATAGAACATAGACAAGATATCAGATATTGAAAGTGAGATATTTTACCATTTCATGAAAAATATTAGCTCATTTTGAATTTGATGGCTGCAACACATCTAAAAAAAGTTGGGACAGGGCCATGTTTACCATTGTGTAGCATCCCCACTTCTTTTAACAACAGTCTGTTAATGTCTGGGAAGTGAGGAGACCAATTGCTGGAGTTTTGGAAGAGGGATGTTGTCCCACTCTTGTCTGATGTAGGATTCTAGCTGCTCAACAGTCCTGGGTCTTCTAAGGCAGATTTTTTGTTTTATGATGTGCCAAATGTTTTCTATTGGCGAAAGGTCTGGACTGCAGGCAGACCATTTCAGCACCTGGACTCTTCTACAGGGAAGCCATGCTGTTGTGATGGATGTAGTATGTGGGTTAGCACTGTCTTGCTGAAATATGCAAGGCCTTACCTGACAGAAACGTTGTCGTAAAACTTCTATATACTTTTCAGCATTGATAGTGCCTTTCCAGATGTGTAAGCTGCCCGTGCCATAGGCACGAATGCAACCCCATACCATCAGAGGTACAAGCTTTTGAACTGAGCGCTGATAACAAGCTAGATGGTCCCTCTCCTCTTTAATCTGCATGAGACGGCGTCCAAGGTTTCCAAAAAGAATTTCACATTTTGATTGATCTGACCACGGAACAGTTTTCCATTTTGCCTCAGTCCATTTTAAATGAGCTTTGGCCCAGAGAAGGCGGTGGCATTTCTGGATCGTGTTCACATATGGTTTCTTCTTTGCATGATACAGATTTAACTTGCATTTGTGGATTGCAAGGCGAACTGTGTTCACAGACAATGATTTATGGAGGTGTTCCTGAGCACTTGCAGTGAATTCCAGTGCAGAATCATGCCTGTTTTTAATGCAGTGCCGCCTGAGAGCCTGAAAATCACGAACATCCAATATTGACCTTCAGCCTTGTCCCTTGCACACAAAGATTTCTCCAGATTCTCTGAATCTTTTGATGATATTATGTAGTGTACATGGTGGGATATTCAAAATCCTCGCAATTTTACATTGAGGAACATTTTTCTGAAATTGTTCCTCAATTTTTAGACTCGCAAATTGATGAGCCTCTGCCCATCTTTCTGACTCTCTAAAATGCTCCTTTTGTACCCAGTCATGTTACTGACCTGTTGCCAATTAACCAAATTAGTTGTACAATGCTCCTGCAGCTGGTTTTTTTGAGTACCTTTTACTTTTCCAGCCTTTTGCTGCCCCTGTCCCAACTTTTTTGAGATGTGTTGCTGTCATCAAATTCAAAATGAGCTAATATTTTTCATGAGATGGTAAAATGTCTCACTTTCAACATCAGATATGTTGTCTATGTTCTATTGTGAATAAAATGTGGGTTTATGAGATTTGCAAATCATTGCATTCTGTTTTCATTCATGTTTTACGCAACGTCCCAACTTCATTGGAATTGGGGTTTGTAAATAGCATATCATATTTTTCTGACTACTAATTTGGGGGGATGGGTCAACTGTGGATAGTATTGTATCGCCATCCCCATTTTACTGAAGCTGCATGTCTCTGTCATTTCGGCAGATATTCAAGTACTGTGCTCTAGCAATCAATCACCAGCTTTATTCCATATTCTACAGCCTGTTTTCCATGGCTGTGTGATATGGAAATGCAATCCCTGCGACATGAACACTAACAAAACAAACATTTTTACAAAAGTGCAGGAATGTTTTGTCAGTGCTATAACATTTCCACTGTATGGCAGCAACATATTATGTGAACACTGTCTCAGCAGGGCAGAGCGTAATCCAAAGAAGCCTGGGTACTTCTGAAATTCTTGAAGTGTAGATGGAGTGTGCTTTTGCGCATCAGTGTCAAATCAAGTGTGTAATTTAATAATAACATATCTTGAAATGGATGGAGCCAGAGGCATGTCTCTTCAATGTCCCTTAGAATCGTCTCCTTGGAATTAACGTACAGCCTGCTGCACATGCATAAATACACAGAAGCATGAAACATTACATTAACTACCATGTGCATTTTAGACGACACAGACACCTTATTGTGGGGTTGTGAATCCCATAGGGCAATATATGGTATAACAATATTTTATGCACACATGCATACAGTATCTGTAGAGTCACTAAGATTAAACTTGTGGACGGAAGAACTTTATTGATGAGGAAGTCTGAGAATTTGTAAATGAAAAGCAGTGCACACATGGGATATTCTACTTTTTTGTGTGGTTCTCTGAAGTGGAACAAAGAGTAACAAGCCATACCTTTACACTGAATTGAATCCACATTACGACTGGATCATCACCGTATGGCTCCAGCCGACAATCACATCTGTAGGTTGAGGCATTGCTGGCATTTGGGAGACTTCAGCGCTGTGAGCAGATATATGTTTTGAGGACTGGCCTGGTTCCTCTCGGACTGACGTGTGAATGGCATGATGTAGGTTTCTCTCATGTTCATTTTAGAGCGACCTGGAGATTGTGTGACTATGGAGGATGAAGATACGTAGATCAGAAGGGGAATCCAGGTGAGAAATGCCTGGTTTTCTTACTTGAATGACATTAGACGTAAGCACAATGATCCTGGCAATATTCCTGCATCTGTCAGATTGGGTGACCTTCATGGACTCATTATTAGTCATGGTGTGGTAAACAGGATACACATTTTTAAGAGTTACTGTTATTTTATGATGCTGTGGTTGTGAAGGGAATGGTACAATTAAAGCCCCTCTCTCCCTTTTTCTCTGCTGTAGTACCATTTAAGGCACTTAGTTACACCTGGATGGGCAATTAAATCATCAGACTATGAAGAAAGGAACCTCTGTTTTTGTGTGTGTGTTCGCGTATGCGTGTCCTTAGCATAGCCATCTCAAGAGCCATTCATCCAATCAACTTCAAACCTGGCAGGTATATTTCCGCGACCCCAAGGAAGTCCAGTGTTGAGTCTAAAGTTGTCTGGTTGAGCGCTTTGTGAGATATCAAGAAAGCTGCAAGCACCAATACAACTTAAGCAGCAACTGTACCAGGGGCACTGCACAATACCACACTAGCTGCAAATGAATGGGCACAGCACAATATCAAGCAAGCAGCAATTGAATGAGCATTGCACAAATAATGACCAACTCCAGTCGCTCACTAAGAACATTGCGCAGGAACCACTACACTGATATTTCTGTGCTGGATTTGTCAAATGTAATGTAAAACCAATTTCATTTTGTCCTCAGCCAAATTCAATCCCTGTATTCCCTTTTGTACTGGGCCAGTGCCAGCCTGAACTGTGTCAGTTTTGTGGATGCCCAAGAACCATATGCTTTCAACAGGCTGTTCAAGGTTTGCAACACACAGTTTCCCCACAAACATGGAGGAGGCAAAGCTGCTTGAGCTGGTGCTCCTGAAAATCCAACCTTTTTTCCTTCCTGACTCAACGTAATGGAAGATTCTAATAATCCTTGTTCCTAACTTTTCCTGTTATGCACATGACATCGTCAGGCCTACAGTGGTCTCATTCATCCTGGATTCGCCTTCAAAATGAAGAGTTAAGCAAGCAAATAAGGCTAGAGATCAGCCGGAACCTCGAAGGAGCTGGGATGCCCTTCATTTTGTCCCGTTGTTGACCGCAGGTCGTGCGGCTTGATTTCCTCAGGGGGTTTTCCTCATGGCAGCTGCAAGCAAACCCAGAGTGAGGAAAATCACACCAGCCGACAGCAACCCAGAATCACTTAAAAGTGACAAATTGCCGAGCTCTCAATGTCTGTCAGTTTATCAGATGATATCCGGAGTGCTATTTGTCACAGCTGTATGGTAGGTGTAGCTGCTGATGTGAGGTGAGTCTGCAGGGGCAGAGGAAATGTGGTACATGATCGTAGTCGCCAGTGCTAACAGGACAGGTTTTTAGCTCCTGTCCTATCTGCCTTGCTAAGCGTTTCTCAGCTTGACTGGATCCAGTTTGACAGGAGCGAGAGTTTTCTGTGCTGTTGAAGGATGAGGGTAATGTGCTGGCCTTGCTTTGAAACAGGTGCACATAACTTTTTTCCTTTAGAATGCTGTATCTGATGCTCCTCTTCGATTCTTTCAACTATGTTTTTTTGTCAATGAAAACAGAATTAACTAATCTGTATAGCCAGCTGTGTGCACACGTGTGCATTTCTGTTTGCGTGTATTAGTGTGTACCTGTGTGTCTGTTTATGTCTGTGGGAAACATTCGCTATGTGGACCACTTCATCAAGACCCAAATAGGCATTGCAAATACCACAGTACATACGTACCAGGCCACATTTGTGAATAGTTACAAGGCATAGATGTGCTACTTTCATGCACAGTTTTTGAGGACACTGAACATTTTAATTTGTCATTTAAATGATTGGGCAAGATTTGTCAGACTTGAATTTAAATATACTGTTCATACAGTATAAATCTTACGGTCACAGATAGAAATACTCAAGTTCTGTGTACAAATGAAAGGCATTTGTCGTCCTTGAGCAAAAGCACCTTCCCTGGATGGCATGTGGTGTATGTGACCATAGCATGGCGGGTGGTTTGGATGTCGCACTCTCGCGAGCGGTGTGTGTGTTCTCTCCCTCTCTCCCACTGATGCGATCTGAGCCTAAACCCCAGCCTTAGCACCGCACCCCATGGGATAAACTCCTATCCTTTTACTGCCCCCGCTGTGGGCTACAGGTTTACATGTGAAATATTGATGCGGCCTTGCGTTTAATTTAGCCCCGGGGGGTGGCAGGGATTGGGAGGGGTTGCTTGGATGTCACTCAGCTCAGATGGATTGAAATCCTGGTCCTCTTGGCGCACAGAGTTGGCCCCTGATTGGTTGACGGGTCAGGAAGTCTGTCACCCTCATTGAAGAATCCTTGCCACGATGCTGCTGTTTGGGGCCTCGTCCATCACAGCCACAAATCAGCTCAAAACCAATTACACAGATTTATCCAGGCAGGGTGCGTGCCAGAGGATAAATCACTAATCTGGCGTTTATACGCCGCATCATCCTCACGGTCTTAACAAATGTTTTACTCTTGTGTTTAGGCTTCAAGACTTTTTTTCTCTCGAGTAGAACATTTCAAAATACTTTCAAGATATTTTTTTTGTTTGACAAGTGAAACCTTGTTGTCCCTCATTGGCAAACCTTGAAATGAATGAAATCTTCCAACTTCACTGGCCCCTCATCTTTTTGTCTTATTTAAAAAATATATATATATTTAAATAAAGGTAAATATGAGACGAAATTAATCATCAAGATTGACTTTCTTGTTTAGCTGTAGTGTTTAACAGACTGCTGCGAGCCCCATGCCACGGACTAAATTAATCCTGTTGCTCAGTGATGGGACTGTCATCGCTCACTGGTCTGTTGTTGGACATCAGGTCCCCCGTGGGCTCTTTTTTGGCTGGTGAACCTCTCGGTGTGGGACTTCATGTCACCGTACTGTCTCCTGAAGTCTCGTGGCCCTGGGCCAAGCCTCCTCTATGCCATGAATAAACCATGTGCAGATTTGCTCAGTGAAAAAAAAAAAAAAAAAAACGGCAGCAAGACAAGATGCTCCCTCAGCAGGATGAACTCCAAATGACTCTCAACCTTAATGTTCGGGGTAAAGAGGTAATGCAACTGGGATGTTCAGGGAGTAAGGGCACAGTCACTCACAGAGACGGTTTTTGAGCCAACAGTCGTTTGCAGTTACAGTTCAGTTACAGTTTCTGAAGGTGCAAGTCGTCGGGCTATTTATGGGAGCACGGTCTATACTTAATCGTATGATATCACCACTTTTTATGCAACATCACAAGTGTTGTAAACACCATTATTTTTAAACCATTGGTCATGGCTGCTCACTATTATTCTCTAATTTTCTGGCTCAATCACAGAGTCGTGTCGTCTCCTAAAAAGCAGATTTGTGGGACCTTGTGGGTTGTATAAGCCTGGTACAGTTGAGCACAGTGAGGATTTCAATCAGAATACATAGTAATTTTTGCATCCCATCTGTAACTAGCGGCCACAGAAACACATTTCCACTTTTGGTGTGCCTTATGTCAGGGTTTGTTCCCCTCGCTATCCTTTCCCAGGGATATATCCAGTCGATATCCCATTTTACTTGGTGGGGATTCAATGAGAAAGGTGCTGCAGATTGAGGAGGGCAGGAGATTTTGTGGCGGGCATGAAACCTGTCACATTCCAGAAGATAAGTCCCAAACCAGCTTTCAGGATGGCATCTGTCCTCTCACAGGGCCAGCAGGAAAGCAGGAGGAGACTGGCACAGCCAACCCCTCTCCCAGCCACCCAAATTATATAACCATTTTCTGCATTTCAGTGCCAGCGATTCATCAAGTTTGGCATTCCATCTGCTGGACAATGAAATGTATTTCATGGGTTTTATGCATGGTTTATGATGGTTCCATGACCTGGTGTTTGTCCTCTGAATTACTGAAGAATTACTGTAAATAATGTAATGTTGAAGTTGCTCCAAAGGCTGTGTTCTTGTTTTGCTTGCACAGATATTCCATCTTGCAGTTCCAGCTTACGAAATTAAGAAAGGTCACCTTAAATCAGGGGTGCCTAAACTTTTGGATGTGGAGGACCAAAGGAGGAAACATTGCATGGGTTGTCTGCTATCAGCCTAAGATTGCAACTAGATATTGATAATTTAACAATGTAGCAAGTAAATAATCTAGTCTAAAATCTTGTCAGTCTTTGTCCCTTGTAATAATCTACTGTATTTCTTTAAATATAAGTTCAGAAGGTAAACACATTTTTGAAATTCAACTGAATCAAAAGAGGCAAATCTTATCACTCTCTGGAATCCCTTGGTAGGCCAGAAATAATTCCGTCGCAGGGCCAGTTTTGCCCTTTGGACCCTACTTTAGGCACCCTGCTTTAAATAATTAAGTCATTCACCAGGAAAGTGACCAATTAACCTTGGCTTTTCGAGTGGCCACTAGCTGTTTTATTTTTTTGTAATGGGGTGGGGGGGTGGGGGGGGGTGTGTTACTGTGCACAAAGTGCCCCAATAGTTTCAGGTGAATTTTATATTGACTCAGCTGAGCAAATCCAAGGGCAAGTTATGAAACCCTTCTACTGGCTGCTGCCTGGTGACTAGGGTAAATCTGATTGGTTTGATTTCTCACCAGGCTCACAGTTCATCTCCAGAGCATGTTCAAAGCCTGCCTTTCCCAGCACACATGCCTATGCAAGGTGGATGTGGGGGTGGGGGTGGCAGTGGGAGGGGGGGTCCCGCCGAGAATCCTCTGGCAAACAAAGACAGGAGACCCCCATCCCCAGTGCCCCCCCACCACAGACACAGGCACACACACCACCCTGTGAGTGCATACTGGGTCCACATATAGGACCAGCATAAGGATACCTCCAAAGCACTTTCACACCCCAGCATGGAGCACCATCTGTTCACTTACACTCATTCTACAGTTCAGTACAGGACCTGATCGGCCTTTAAACTCACTCATGTCCAGTAACAAGAGGCGGCCACATTGCGTATGCTGTGTGCATTAATGTATATATTTTATTCATCTGCTAGTGATCTGGTCATATAGATTTCTCAGTTTTGAGCATCGATCCAGAGTATTGATGGAGCGCTGCAGACCTGAAGCCTGCCCCGCTGTTGATTTGCCAAATTTGTCGGCTGGATGGAGGCTACTGTTGTTATGTTGCCTAGATCTGCACTGCGTCATTCACCATGGCCACTTCAGGGCTTCTTCTTTTGAGATTTTTAAGGATTGGAGGATCCGGTAAGTTTCTGCACAAGATGACAGGGTTATCAATCTGACTGATGGAGAGAGCACCAATAGTTGTACTGTCTTTCTAAGTGCTAAAATGGACCTGTAACGCAAGGGCAGAACATAGCTGAAAACCTGCCAATATTCTCTCTCTGGGCTCTTGTGTGCCTGAGGGGGTAAATACAAGTTATACAGATAAACAGGATTAAATGATGAATGCTGTGTTCATGTGTTTTTTGTGCATTGTGGTTACTTTACACACAGATGAATGAACTATGATAGGCTTTGACCTTTCACTTCCTGATTTTCACCTTAAATGCAAGCTTTCAAACAACGGCAAACATTGTGCCCCAGGGGCCTGTTCTTCGAAGCAAGATTACAGAGTCAGCCAGATAACTGCCCTGTGTAAAATCTGGATTCCATGACCCCAACCCTTACACATGGTAAGGAGCATTTCTAAGTTATACTTAAAACAGTTTCCCGGGTAACCCCTGCTATGAGGACCGCTGCCCAGGTGGTGATCACTTAAACACCAACTGAAAAATTTCTGCGATGAATGAAGTGTCTTTCAAAAGAAAACCTCTTAACCTGGAGAGGAGTGGGCAGAGGGTCAGGTTCAGAGTTACTCTGCTCTCCTTCTCCCACCCCAAGTTGTGCTAGATTTTCTCTCTAGACTCTCTGGAGAGCACTGTGGTGTAGAATGGCCGTACGCTGTTGCATCGCCGGCCCTGGACAGGGAAGTGTGGGCCACTAAAGCAGCACAGTGCTACACTCCTCCTCCCACACACACATACACACTCCTCCTCTCCCTCCCTTCTGTACTTGGCCATGATCCCAGCACATACACGCAGCGTTTACACCTCCTAACCAGCACTCCCCCGTAACTCCCATGCTGAACCTCCAGGCTGGACTATTGCACTCCGTTGATGTTTTGCAATCAAGATACAATGTCAATAAGGCACATGGGCCAGGCTAATTTGATTTTAAATTCAATCTATTTGTGGTTGACAGGGATTATCATTTTTAACCAATTAGGACAGCTCACCCTTTGTACAAATGCTACTAAAGGCACAACGAAGTGGACAAATTATAGGGCCGTTTATAGAATCCAAAGCAGGCTGTGCCAACTCATTTTATTGCGTAATGTTCGATATGAAAGATGAAAGTTAACAAGGTCTGTATCTGCAAAGGGAAAATCGATGCAAGGCTTTAACTAGGGCCCACATACAGACCAGAATTTTTTTCCCCAACAAAACTCCCACGGGCCTTTTCAAATCCCTGTCATTCCGGTGCCAGAACGATGGCGTTGCTCAGCAACCCGCTTTATCTCCAAAGACGTCCTCTGCAGCCATTCGGAAGAGTCCTTCACAGACATTTTTTCACACGAGCACACACACACACACACACACACACACACACTCTGGAAGCCTTAACATAACAAATACCACGTTGTCGGTGAAAAAAAAAAAAAAAAAAAAAAAAAGAGGTTGCCATGATGATACATGTCTTTGCTGTACGTGTGGTAAGCGCTTTATATTTGCAGGACCAGTCATGCAGGATGATGAATCAGAGGCCTTCAGGGTGTGCTAATGAAGTTGACAAGATGGGTATAATGCTCACACTCCTCTGTGCAAGCGAGAGAGAGGCTCCAGTGACCGGCCTTCACTAGCTAAAATGTAATGGTTTACATGCAGGCAAGAGACAGCTACCCTCCATTTTGGATACCTGTGCTTGTAGGCCAGGAGCTGCCAAGCCCGATTCAAGAAGCATGCCCACCAACCATGAATAGAACAAGAGAGACCCAAGAACCAGCAGAGACGAGTTCACGGTGTAATTGACTGCTTTAATTCATCAATCAAGTGCCAAATAACAACAAAAATCAGACACTGTAGCTGTCCAGGACCCGTAAGGCCCATCTGCTGTATGCCTTTTACAGCAGCAGCCAAATTATCCAAATGCAGATAAGTGAATGAAAGATCTTCAGTCATGTTAAATATACAGCAGGAGCTGAAGAATTATAACATTTTACTATTACATATTCTGAAACCTACAGGTATTGTAAAGCCTTTTCAATTTGAGAACTGTCACTGCGTAGAAATAAATACATAAGAACACTCAAGTTCATGGTCTTTTATTGAAAAAAAAAAAAAAAAAAAATTAAAAGACTAGCATGTACAACTTGGAATGAACATAAACTGTATTCAGATGAACAGCCTAGAAGACTTTGTGCTGAAGTCCTATGCACTGTAGATTTACAAGACCAACTGACACGCTCATGTCCGAGTCGAGCAACAGAGGATACAAGTGCGAAGGTCAACAATGCTCCTTTGCCAGAAGACCGACTTTCTAATCAGGCGAAAGTTCGCAATTAGACTCTTTCCCTCCCATGTAGTGCAACACACATCAAGGAAATCGTAATCCCAAAAAACCCACGTGCCAAACATATTCTAAAATGTTTCTTTTTTTAAATCATATTTTTAAAAAATATCTTGTCAATTTACTAGAGCGCACTGCTCGGTCCCGTTCAACTTCAGCGCAAATAAGAACCCACTTTCCTCATCCAAATACACACTGTGCCATCACCCACGACACGGCGCCTTCGTGGAATCAGCACAAACCCACTCACCAGAGTGTGCTCCAGCCTCAAGCTGCATGCATGAAGTTACAAAGGAGAAAAGTGAGTGGCCAGCCCAAACATTAGCAATCACTAGCAAATCGTACCATTTCAGGGGTTCGCCAGGTGCTTGCTTTTCCGTTTTTAAGGTAGTATAGGTATTTTATCTTTAACGATTGATGCTAAACTGATTCTCTGGGGACAGGAGCACTAACCATTACATGCAGATATACATTTTTTTGTTTGCTTTTTTCTTTTTTTCCCCTTGTAAGTGGACAGAGGGATTTTTTTAACATTCAATTATGTTTTTATACAGAAACAGTATGAATAAATGAACATTTTTGCAAGAGGTAAGTAAAACATTTGACTGATTTTTTAATCTTCTAAGAGGGAAGGGACAGGCTGGGAGCTCTTCATTTTGCAGTCATCATCTGTACAAATTCTGTGGGGGGGGAGAAAAACATTAGATGGGAAGTTTCAGACAAATCCAAACACAGATGTTACTTGAAAAATGGGTTATTGCATTTTAAAACTCAGGAGCAGAGGAGCAATTTGGATTCAAATCAATTTCCTGTGCCTGGTGTATAAACCCATTCAAGCTTTTATTAATCACCTCATGTTACAAAAATGCACAGCAAGAAAGCTAAAGAAACATCTAAGAGTTTAACCAACCCACACGTATTCCTCTAAGACTTAAATTGCATACTTCCAATTGTCACAAACTGGTGTAAAGAGCATTTCTAACATAGCAATAACCTAATATAGAATAACAGGAGCCGATTACATAAGGAGGTAGTAGTGGGACGTGGGAGTGGGGGCGGTGAACAACGTAGAGTACCACAGCGATTATTCATGAGTTAATCGTCGCACCGCCTCCCTGCACATCCTACGTGTTAGCTGCTACCAGCGGTTGCTCAGATGACCGAGTTTCAACTTACCTTCGTAATTAACCTGCCCGTCGCCGTCAATGTCTGCTTCTCTGATCATTTCGTCTACCTCTTCGTCTGTTAGTTTCTCGCCCAAGTTTGTCATGACATGGCGTAGCTCAGCCGCACTGATATAACCGTTTCCATCCTGAAATGAAAGTTATGATGATGTTACCTCCACTATGCTAGATCTTGGGTCTCCTTCAATAGTCAAAAATGCATACTCGTCATCTCCTCTACCAATCAAGGAGACAAGGGATGGAGTAGAGCACAACCCCTTCACACAAGCCAAGCAGACAGTTAATCAATGGATATTTAAGGGATTAAGCAATGAAAGTACATGCTAGACTCAGCTGCTAATCCACCAGCATACTCCACACTGAGAACAATGCGTCCTCTAAGCCACACACTGCCGGCATCACAGCCCTGCACCGATGTGCCTTTGTTTCTGTCGTTATCCTGCTCTGCCAACGCACGGGTTTCATTTAACGACCTCGTGAGGCTAATCTCATTAAAACTGCCCAGCTGAAGCCTGCAAAACAAATCTGTTCCTGAAAATCACAAGCACGTGTGGTCCAGTGCATTAAGCGTACTCACATCTGCCAGCTACAAGTCACTCGCACCCAAAGCTAGTTCATAAGGTTAACCGCATCACAGTTGTGTGCCATGGTGTACAGCACTCATTTCCATGAGCATTTGAGCTTAAAAAAAAAAAAAAAAAAAAAATTTAAATGTTATGAAATTTGCAACAGACTCCATTTTGAGAGTTGTGTGTGTGTGTGTGTGTGTGTACGCCCATGAATGCACAGAGACAAATCTATTGCGTACAATGGTATGCGTCACACACAAACATGCCTACAGCTTTGGCAGAGCTGGACTCTGATGGACTGACAAAACACTCATGCCATCAACACAGTTAATAAGATCTATGTACTAAAGCTTCCTGAAAACAAACCACTTGGTCACCCTGCTAGCCATGGTTCCACAGGACACTGCCAAATGAAAACGACTCCTGGATGCTGGTTTATTTCACTTGGTGAGCTACAATGGCCGTTTGCACATGTTCTTATGGTCAAGAAGTGAGATGGCCAATCTTGATCAGGATTCAGGTTATAAAAAAGCAATTTCCCCAGAAGACAAACTACAGTCATTTTGCATTGGTAGAGACAAGTGATAGCTCTTCAACATCATAATCAATGATGTCAATCAATGTTGAACTCTGTGACCTAGTTTCAAAAGCGCTCGTGGGAAACATGAAGTAAACACATCTAGAGCCATTACATGTGTCAAATCAGGGTATAAAATCTAAAGGCACTGTAGTCCACACAAACTCCATCACCAATCAACACTAGACCCATAGATTACGCCCGGTGCAGATGTACCTTGTCAAATACCCGGAATGCTTCACGGATCTCTTCTTCGCTGTCCGTGTCCTTCATTTTCCTTGCCATCATGGTCAAGAATTCTGGAAAGTCGATTGTTCCATTGCCTAAAAGAAACAGAAAAATTCTGATTACAAATGCCCAAATCAAAGATGGCCCCTCAGAGTCAGTAATGGACTCTTTTTTATTGTATGAAACCATTCTGGTCAACATCTTCAAGCTCAAGAAATCTTACAGGGAAATGTCGTGATTAAAATATTTTGCCGAAAAACATCAGACCACCTAAAGGCCCCTAATTATCACTGCAATAGGCCCACTCTTACTCTCAATGATTCAATTCGCTTAATTACATCTTGATCTTCACATTCACCAACAGATTCAAAGAGGATACTATAGATTAAACAGTGCTCAAGAAAAAGAGTGTAGTTTATAGAGCTGTCAGGAAAATAAAAACAAGGTAACTGTTTTTTCCTTCACCAAAGTGTAGTATCCAAATTCATAAAAACAAGATTTGACTGTCATGTTAGGATGTCCTGCCTTATTATTGAAAAAGAAACACAAAATGTAAGTCTAATTATTCTTTTATTTGAAAACATAAAATTATCTGGAAATCATCATCAAAATTTAGAGAGCAAACCGGTCCATAAGCGTTTTCTTCTGTGGGTAAACTGAAGAAAACTGAAATAAGCTGAAAATTCAACGATGAAAAGTAAGACTGAAAACCTCAGCAGTAATAATCAAGTTGTATTAGTTTTCATTTTGTAGAAAGCAGCAGGGACTAGCAGAATTTTACATTGATAATGTGACAAACTGAACGGCCCAGTATAAGCATTCCATGTCAAATCAAGATGAAGGGCAATAAGCAAGTTGGGAGTGCCCAATACCAAATCAAGTAGCTAAAAGAGCATAGGAAGCAAGTGAGCCAACTAATTAGTGGCAACCCATGTTAATTGTACATCAAGTACCAAGTCCTGGATACACGTGGATATATTGCAGGGGGCTGGCAGAAGAGATATGATGCATCAAGGCATATTAATATCGGAAAGTGCTACGCATGATTTGCTTTTTGAAATGCCAGTACTGTAAAAAAAATATCACACAGAACATTGCAGTTTCCCTCTGGGCAATGAATGCGCACAGCAAAACCAGGTTATGTAACAACATCTTTTATGAACCCTCATTTCATGCAGCTATTGAAGTAGACCCATCGCTGTCTTCACTCAGAAAAAGGTAAAGTAGCGGAAGAAAAGAAAAAAAATAAAACACCAGTACTGACAGAGGTTTCTGTCATTGACTCAAGAATCAACGCAGATTCATTCCCAAAGCAGTTAAAAACAAATATCAGCAACCCATCTTCAATTTCCTGGCCTCTAATTGCCAAATTTAAAACTGAATTCAATTTAAATTTTTTTAAAATGGGACAAGTATTACTGTCGGTAAACGGCAGCATTTCACCTTTCAACCGAGACTTTGCTCTTTATGGCAGCATTTGGGCCCATCTCTAAAAATAGTCTCTTAATCTGCCTAGACATAGGCATTAGCAAATGAATTAAATGAATAACTACAGGTTAATCCCTTTCGCAGGTAGCCAAAGTAATTTCAGTAAAACCAATTCACAGGATATTCCCAAGAGAAAACAAATCAATTCCAGCCGTAAAACTGAAGAAAAGCAACATAAAAATCAAGGATTAATACAAAAAAAAAAAAAAAAGCTATTCCTTCTTTGAATACAGCCATTCAAGCAGAACACCCCCCTCCCCAATATTAACTTTTTACATCATTATCAAATGAAAAAAAAAAAAAAAAAAACCCTTTTAAATTAATTTATTTTCTTTAAACTCAAAACAACTGTCAGAGTCAGGCAGCGTTCTAATCCATTGTCCAGTAGGAATTTGTTGTTGCCATGACTTCACACATACCCCCCCGGCCAAAAAAGGCCCGCCCTCCCCTCAGTGGCTCCATCTACCTCAATAGGAATCCCAGAATTCCCACTCACCATCTGCATCCACCTCGTTGATCATGTCCTGTAGCTCTGCCTCCGTGGGGTTTTGACCCAGTGAGCGCATCACCGTGCCTAACTCTTTGGTGGTGATGGTGCCATCGCCATCCTTATCAAATAAGGAAAAGGCCTCCTTGAACTCTGTAATGGAAATGGGAGATACAAAAATGCTTCATTGTCTTTGCCCATAAATGGAAAGACAAACACCTTGAATCCTTTTATAGTATTGGACAGGAAAGTAAATAAAACACTAATGTATCCCACTTCACAATAAGAGTCTCATTACATGCAAATCATAGCCAACTAATGAGACACATCGAAATACACATATAATTTTGTAGTCATATGAGAGAAGAAAAATAGGTCAAGCCTGAGAATAATTAAATGTGACCACGAGACTTTACACTTCAATAATATTCCCAACTCTTAGACTGAACAGTTCAAGAATTTGTCTCAAATCAATTTCTGGAGGGGGGGTTTGAACATTTCATCGATCCTTTATACCCCTCCCCACAATCTAATTACCAGTGATGCATATTTCCTAGAGCACAAGCAGCATAGTGCATTCAACACAACCTTATTACCCAACCACTCACACACACAAATCCACAATGTAAATTGCTTACCAGCGATCTGCTCCTCTGTTAGTTGGTCAGCCTAGAGAAGGCAAAAAGAAAGATTGTTTCACAGATATTTGCCCATTCCTTGCCAGTCATTTGCAGCTAAAAAAATTCGTACCTAAGAATTTGATTTCCCACCTTTTTCCCTTTATAGCCAGCATTATAGACACAGAAAGGATGTGTTTGTATGCAGGCCACCCACAGTGACACTTTTCTAATTACAACGGAGAAAATCCCAACCATGAAAAAAAAAAAAAAAAGAGATTGTTTTTCTTCTGTACCGCAGCCCATAGGCTATGCAAATTCCAATCACTGTTCGAATGTTTGAAACACAGCTCGCCTTCCTACCATCGCGCTTGCGGCAACTAATATCTACTTGCCGGAAATCCACTACCACTTGGCAGCAACAACCCAGTGAGGAAACGTATTCTCAGAATTGAGCAGTAACATCCAAACTAAAGGTTTGAAAATTCAAAGAATTAAATTTAAAAAAAAAAAAAAAAAAAAGGAAAAGCCTCTGCTCTTGTATGCTCATAACCCATCAATCATAACAATTTGCAAGATAGACTGCAAACAAGAGAAAAATGACCCATTTGCTACATCCACTTGGGGCAACACTGCAGAAATGACATGAAGGACTATCGAAAACAACAAAAGCACATCATTGTGACCAGTGCCCAGTATAAGCCTGGACCATATATCTCACAGGAATTACAATTTCCACAAGCACAGGTAAATTGAAAATAAATAAACAAACTAACTAATAAATAAATAAATGCTGGAATATTAAATTTATCACATCACATCCTAGCCGCCTATACAGATCGGCAGATAATGCCTTAAAGCCATCAGCTGCATGACCTTTATCTCGTCCAGGTGAAGATCAGTCAGATCAGCCAAGTCAGCCACCACCTTCTTAGCCTTCGGCTCAGTCTCAACCTTCTTGGCCTCGGGTAATCCGTTAATCAACGAGGAACCCTTAATAGGCTTGACCACAGCAGTTTCGGCTTTCGAAGGTAGGGCTTCTAGCGCCCCTCTAACTGACATCAGCCCCTCGAACAGACACTTAGTCCTCCGTGCGTTCTGAGCCCCCTGGCGCTTGACTGTGTTCAGGTCGGACTGCGTGAACTGCAGGCTGTTCTTCAAGTCCTGGACCTCCTTCACCATGCCATCTATCCTGCTGTTGGTGGAGTCCACCAGCATCTGAAGGAAGGACCTGTAATTCCTCTCCTGCTGCTCCAACAATTCCTTGTAGAAGAACTGCTGCTGATCCAGAAGCTCATAGACCATAGCCAACGAGACACAATCGCAATCGTCATCCGGACACACCATGGCTTTTTTCGGCAACATCTCCAGCTTTAAAAAAAAAAAAAAAAATCCCAGAAAGGGTCCTATAAACTGTAACAGTTCTTATCTGCAATGAGATGTTCAGCGGTTTCCTGAGAGTGGAGGGCTTATGTGAAGTCTGAGGGCACTGAAGTCCAGGGGGTCCCCGCTAAACGATTAAGGTTGTATTGAGTGTCTGGCAAAAGACTTCCTCCAAGCCATTTCAACACACACCAAGTGATGGATGATCGTCGTGTATTTCACCACACCAGGCAATCCAGCCTGTCAGCACTATGCTCAACTTACATCCAGTGGGATCACTTCTTTGGACCAGGGGGCGAGTCACATGCTCTTCACCAGTTTTGGTTCACAGGAAGAGGATGCAGAGGTTCGCCCCCTCTCGCACCGAGAGACGACACCATGAAGCGGGTGCTCCTGGCAGTCTGAACGGCACGGAAACAACTCTCCGCGGCTCTTCGTGGCAGCCTAGCGGCCTGGGCAGGGCTCCTTTTAGCGCAGCAGCCGCATTCCTCTGGCAACCACCCGGCAAGGTGCTTCTTTCAGCCCCATAGCTCAGAGAGGCGGGTCCGCACACGACCCAACAAACCGCAGGGCTGGAACGGACCCCGCGTGATTCCATCCACACAGACAAACACACCCACAACACACCCACACACTTTCCTGCTGAGACGCAGCCAGGTTATCGCCATAACTGCACTGCCGTTTCTGGTGTTGCTCAAGGAGTGAGGAAATTTGGAGGGGAGAATGCTATAACAGTGCACACACCACTACTAATCAGCGAGCCATTGTCACTTTCCCACACCGCGCCTGTACGCTCCCCACCAATGCAACTCCCCCCACCCCGCGTCGCCACCTCAACAGGTAGCCTTAGCTTCAGTACAGCTGGAGGCCCTCTGGAAAACTGTCAGTGTGTACTGAGCAGTGCCCACAGCTACAATGGAGCCGACCTAAATATCACACCGCACACTGAGAATGGGAACATTTCAGGGGTTCCCCTCCCCCTCGCCTTTTTGACCACTTGACTAGATATCGTCACACTAGCCCTTAAAATTAAGGCCATCCTCCGGATTCATTGTTCGAGCAAACATTACAGAGCCATGTACTGGCATTAATCCATTTCATGCCACTACACGCAAAAAATATCCCCTGGCACGACTTCAAGGAGCAGCGCTGTTGACCCCAAAATTCAATGGGTGGAAGGATAAAGTACTTCTCTACATGAACGCACTGCTTCCTCCACACGTCCGTTGGTGTTAATTGACAGCGACACGCCGCAGCAAGTCCAGAGCGCCGAATGGACAAAGCTACATAAATTCCCATAACAAAGTTATGAGAAAATCAATGCGTGTACAGACGGAGGGGATCTGCTTCATCACATTCCAACGTCAAAAACAGGAATATCAAGAGTCCGTAATTAGGAGCCGCAGTAAATAGTCAAGTGTACATGAAGACAGGAAAATCCATGGATTTGCCGTTCAAAAAAATAACCATCACAAAGGCCGAGAAACTCAGAAGAACCATTCCTGTAATTCCTTGTAAGAGCAAAGGTGTTCTAAGGGTTATGGATACTTGGCTAAATCGAAATTCCGCTCCCTATGCATGAACCGAAATCACTATACTTTGTACTAATAGTTTATCCTTTCGAACACACGTCATGTGGGCAATTAAATTCACGCGATACCAGCAGTAGAAACCTAGAATGATGGTACGAAACTTCTGATCCAAAAACGGCAACATTTAAAATCGTGAAAATGGATCCTCCATTTGCCAACATTAACTGCAAGACACTAATCCCCCGGATGGAAATGACTACACAAACACGATACGAAATTGTATTGTTCCCCATTTGATTTTTGTCGACGTAATGTCCAAAATGCGATTGCAGTGTGAAAAATCCTCGCAGGTATTAGTCTTGGTAAACGCCAACACCATTGACAGACAACCTGGGTTTCATACACTTCCAGACAGCGACATCTTTCATCGTTCGACCTCAACTTTGTCTCCCTTGCCCTTTAGTCACATAATCTGCGCCGTAAAGCAATTCATTGTACGATATAAACTTTATTACCGCCTGATTAGGCAAAGTCCGCAACATCGCAACCTTAACATGACTGCTTCAGTGCACCACCACAGTACAGCAGGCAGGCGCGAAATGTAGTTGGCAACGCCATGTAGCCAACCATTTAATCAACCTGAATCTGACATTAGCGAGAGTGTAAAAATCTTTAAAGATGAAAACTAATTTTGCTTCCTGCAAATGAACCACGAGACGTGGCTTGCAAATACGCAAAGGAAACCTCATTACAGCGACACGGATGGAAAGCTGTACTGGTCTACCGATACACAACGTTCATCAGACGCAGGCTTCCGTTAAAGTTAAACTATACCCAGAAAATGAAAAAGGGTATTTTCTGGAACAAAATCAAACCGAACAGCTCATTACTGCAATGGCATAAACCAAGGTAAGAGCTGATAACTATCAAACTCTGCACAAGCTTTCCATTGCGGAGGGCTTCGATTGAAAAACAGCAGGTGCCATATGTGCACGTTTCCAAATGTAGTTATCCAGAAATCTCACCAACAACACGGGTAACTGGCAATTAAGTAATCTCAAACTTGGTCGAAAGCCCTCTTCAATTTCAGAATCATGTACAGAGAAGGTACGAGTTCATTCATAGATGATTGAACATTGCGTGACATCCACTCGCAATGATGGAGCAGGTTACCTCTCAGTTTTTGCAGCTTTCATTGATGACTATTGCATCTAGCTGTAATAAAATGCAATTCCGGCAAATGCATGAAAGAGCACAAGTCTCTGCATTTGGGTTCAACAAAATGCAGCCAGTTGCGAGGAATCATAGCAGTAAATACAGCAATTGTTCAATGTTACAGAAGTACTTCATTTAACGTTACTTAAATGTAAAGTTAGCTTGCCAGCATACTCAGTAGATCACGAACGAGAAAGCTGACCACTGGATACAGAACGCAAACACCCGTGGAATGCATCAAGGTATGCGTTATTTTTTTTCCAGGCCGTCAATCCGCTCCGATATCCATCTGAGTGACTAAGGGTACTTACCATGTCTGGCGGCACAGGGTGGATCAGCTGTGACCAAAACTACACTACACTGGATACAACCGCGGGCTAGAGATGTCTGAGGTGAGTATCATCTGTTGTCAGCGTCTATATAGCAGTGTGTATTCCTCCGCCACACGTACCGCGTTCACTCACTTCCTCAGTTCCTCGCTGCGGGAACAAACCGAGCCCCCTGAACATCATGACTGGGCGGGACACATTTCTCATGTAATAATTGGACTGCTGAGCAAGATTACTTTTGCTAACTTCATCATGGTCGAATAGTACCGTCAAAGTGGTTTTAAGTTCATTCAGTTTTTCCGTAAAACATGTTTAAAGTACTTCAATAGCATCTCCTTCAATATTTTAAGTAGAATCACTGACACACATCCATTTAGCAAAATTGAGGAATACACAATAAGCTTCTGCAGAAACTATGATATATATATATAATTCAAACTGTCCCACAAAATAAGTTGGGCAGTCCTCAAGTTTACTATTGTAGTCATCATATATATACCCATGTCCAAAATACTTCAGTAATGAGAATTTTACAGTTGATAACTTTACACTGTTTAATTCAAGCTCATGTAAAGTGCGAATACACACCACACCAAAACACTAATTCAACCTTTTTCTGAAAAAAAGGAAAAGAAAAAAGAAAAACAAAGTTCAATGAACTATATCTTGCACTCTTCTTAGGCTGAGGTACCATAATAAATTTATTTATGAATTTTCAAGAGAGCACATTAAAAGGCCTTACATGTGTAGTTGGATGTAAGAATGTAAGAGAAATAAGTCTTCCCAAAGACAAAAACCTTTGGGGAAACATTTATTCATTTGTATGCTGTTCAATAGCGTACTATTATGTTTGAGTCGACATAATTTAAGAAATTAACTTGTCTTGCAAAGGGAAATCACAGTAATCATGGATTTGAGTAAAATATATGACTGACTATTTCTCAGGCAATATTTTGGATGCAAGACTGAGCACGCTGTTGCACATTTGGGAAGGTAACTTTCAGAAAGGAAAAGTAGTTCAGTATTACACAAAACAAGACAATGGGGGATATTTTTATGCAGGTAAAATGTGGCAACCCAACTGCAAGGAAATGTATGCAGACACATAGGTGAATTGCATTATTTAGTGCTGTCTATGCAAATACATACCATCCCTGAATTTCTCAGTTAAAAAACAATTTATTCTGAACAGTGCTTCTTTGTAGTGTGGGCTCATTCTGAGGGCATTTTGAAAAATATTCTCATATTTTGCATGTATTGTGCAACTGGGGTTTAAGGAAACACTTGAATGTCGCAATGCATAGTGATAATGAAAATTTCATGAACAAGTTGGGTCATGCAACTTTGAAGGAATAATTTGAACATTTAACATAAATCTAAGTCACTGCGTGGTTAAGCAAATTTCAGTTTCCAGGAAGCCAGCTCAAATTTTCCGCAGCTTGAAGGGTGAATGCCAGGACAGGTCCATTCCCCAACAAAAAGACTAACTTTCACTTTGCTTTGATATGGTTCTGTGATGGCTGTTTAATGTGTTGCCATGGCAGGACTGCAAAAAAAAAGAGAGAGAGATTAATGGAGCTGTTGCTTGCCTCGCACTCTGAAAAGTATCTTCCATTTTGGGATTTACGGCATCATGGAGCCATTTTTCCTCCCGAACATAAGGTCATAATTCATCGACAAAACTTGTGACGTATTGTGTTTTCGCCAGGGCACTAGTTTATTTCTGCGGAAGGATACTTTAAATTTTACGACCAATTTCTTTGTTGACGCCCGAGAATTTGCAATGATCTTTGTGAACGTTTTTTCGATTGGTTACTCTGGACCTGCAATATTCCGCTTAGTGTATTGGCCCCTGTGATTGGCTACGTGAGACCTGCAATGCGTCAAGGAATGGCGCTTGATAGTTGAATAGCTAAGTAGGAACAAGTGTATAGGCGTATATTCAGTCTTAAGACGGATATTTTGCGTAGTATTCTTCGATTCAGTCAACGTATATTCCTGGTTTGTTTCTGAAGATATTTACTTTGTATTCGACTATGGCTTTCTTTTTTTTTTTTGAGAAGTGGAATCTAAAATGAGTCAGACTTGATTTGTGTTTTGGGGGAAGTCCATTGACATAGGATTGGTCACCGGAAATCTGCGGAACTATTTCCTCATAGTCGCGGAATTTGAACTGACAGATGAGTGCAAATAATGCTCAGTTGTTATTGGAATTTAAACGTTCTGTTGTCTTTGTCCATTTGTAATTCAGATACGACGTGTTTGGTTTTACAAGTTTAACTCAAAGATCAACCGAGAGAACTAAGCTTGTATTGCGAACAGTTAACTAAAATGCTTTCCCCACGTCCGCATAAAACCAAATGCACATATTAAATATTTCTGAAGAATCACCTGAATTTGTCTGTATTTTAAATATGCAAAAAGTCACAATAAAAGATTTATGCTTCATTAGATAATATAACCGTATTTCATATGGACAACACTAGACTAAACAAGGATTACAAGATGCTAACATGTCATTGTTGCCTAAGATCCGAAAAAATACCTGCCCCGCTTCGTTTCTATAATGATATCAATATATTGCTCTCTAACTCGTGTCTGCTGACGCTGAGAACAAATGGCTTACCTCGGAGGAGGCCAGCAAGGGCCGTATATTTACCTGGCTTTCATGCCAGCTCTTGGCCTTTAATTACTTGATTACCTTAATGAATATTCATTAAATCATACGTTTTTGCGGAATTTCTTGAAAAGCTCATGATCACCAAAGACAGTTTTTCCATCTCCAAGTGAAACATTTTATTGTGATTCAATGCATAACTACACTTGTGTTTGCTTGTTGAGCTAGTTAGTTACGTTAGTCAGGATAATTGGTGGAAACAAAAACTTGCAATCACACCGGTTCACCTGGACCATACCTGGCGTACTTATAAGTTTATTCTCTGCATGGAGTATTGTTAGGTGAGTATCTGAGGGATAGAATCCTGATTCAGGAAGGAAAACTCTGGACCAGTTTATTTTTTTCTGTAAACTGGAATTGCCAAGAATCACAATTCTTAAGATAGGAGGAAGAAGTGATGAGTGAAGGCAACTTGTTGAATTTATAGTGGGGGCATGGTTGGATTGCTTTCTGACCCCTGTACTATCCACTTTTGGTGCTGGGAAATCTTCCTTGGGAAATGCCTCAGTAAATTCATGGGAAGGCTACCTTTCAGGGTTTGGTCTCATTTTTTTGTGTGACTTGTAAGTGCTCGACTTTCCCCTTCTCTACGATAAGATAGTAAGTACACTGTGTTATTTGTTATGGTGGCTGTGTAATGGAAGATGATGCTACATGCATCATGTCCTTTACATCATAGTTTTGTTTATATTTAGCAGAACCAAAAATGTATATTAAAGAATATTTAATTTGGTGAAATTTATTTTAGGGTGCAATTTTTCAAACATTGACATTGTCTTATTCTTTGATGATTTATCTGTGGCTAAGAAAAGTATGCATGCCCTGTTCTGAAAAAGTTGGCATATTGTGGAATATGCAAGTATAATCAGAAAGCATGGCTTTGAAAAGGTCTATTCACCTTCTTCTATTTTGAAAACACTATAAAAATACATTTGATGTTTTACTTTGTGAACTCAAGTATTTATTGAAAATATAAGCTTACAAGTCCAAACCCAAAGATGCGCGCACCACAACCCCACAAACTTGGCAAAAATGCTTATTTGCTGATTTTTCTTCAGCTTGTAACAAGATACAGCCTCATGTCGAGGGTTTGGAGCGCAATGGTTATTTGTCCGTTTTAGAGGTTTTGAGAAAAATTGATTTTTAGGTTTGCAAATGCTCTATTAACTCAGGTACATCATTTATATCATTTTTATGTTAGTCACTCTTTTACTACATGGTTCAGAAGAAGAAGGTACTGAACATGTAAGTTTTCATAAGTGCGTTACTGTGACATCATGGCCAAAATTGCCAGAATGGACATGTCACCTCCGTGCTCCAACAATTCTAGCACTTGATGTGACATAACACAATGGTGATAGATTAAAGTTAAGTTTGTTTGCAATGGAAGACAGATGATTCTATAATACTATTCATGTTTATTCATCAAAATATCTATGTTTAATTCATATAAGCTGATTTTGTTGGACACACCACAAAATGAAAATGTGAATTCTGTTTAAAATTGAGGCACATGGACATATAATTATTGTGCTCCAAGAATTAGCTGATAGAAATGTGTGACAGGAGGTAAAAATATCAAAATCACAAAATTTGGACTTATCACCATTGTGCTCCAAACCCTCGATATTCAGTTGCCTCTTATTTTAATTTACTGGATCAGATTTTATTTTTGCTTTTTAGCTCACTTGGTCCAATGGACGAAAGGGAGCTTATGCGATCACGCGGCGGTGTCAGCGTCGACGTCTGCGTTAACTTTGATCTGCTTCTGCAAAACCACTGAAGGGATTAATGTGAAATGTGGTGGGGATGTTCATATGGCTGTATGGATTGTAAATTGTTCAATTGGAGTAAATCCATCCGTAGGTTGCGCTATAGCAAACAAATGGTCATAACTCCTGAACCATTTGTCTGATCAACTTGAAATTTTTCATGCTTCATGTCAGTCAGGGTTGCTATGAAAAGCTATAAGAACAAAGTGATAAGTGAAACAACATGGCCAACATCAGCCAATCAATTTTCAGTAGCCCTGATACTCACTTTAGCTGTCACCTGTCGTCATGAAACTTTTTATTCTTGATAAAGATGTGGAAAAGAGCCCTTTTTATTAAAATTACTTTGATGGGCCACATTGCAGCGCAAAAGAGAGGAACAATATGTCTTGGGCAATAACTTCTAAACCATAGGTTGTACAAATAAAATGAATTTTTGTTAGATTTGTTGGATCAAGACAAATTAATCCATGTATGCCACACCCATTTATGTATTTGCAACCTTTCCATCATTTTGAATTGTTTGTGAAACCTTTAATTTTTATCTCCTAGACAGTGAGATCAATTCACACAAATTTAAGGGTGTGGCCTATATAGGTATAAAGAGCTGTAACCATAGACTATATAAAAAGATGGATGAAGCAATTGTGACATCACCCATTGGTTTCAGCATACCATATAGGAAGCCTCGGTTTTGGCGATTTGAACAGCGCCATTTTGTCATTTTGAAATGGGATGTGATTCCTATTGGACGAGAGCATGAATTGATGATCCGGGAGGAACGAGGGGTGGATCTATAGGTGGATCTGACCGTATCTGACGAGGACCAGTGGATAGCCGCACCCCCAAAGCATATGTGGCTTTATCCTTTATTCTAGTCTATATGGGATTATAATTTACAAAAAGGGAACATCATGATATATCGAAGGAGACTTCAAACTTGCAATGGATTCCATAAAATAATGTGGAAAATAATTATTGATATAATAAATCAGTTGGGAAAGTCTCAATGAGGTCTCAGTTGGTTCCCCTGTATATAAGGGTTAAATAAAATTAAATAAAATAAAATAAAATAAAATAATTAGGGTCATTTTCTTATAGAGCTCAATAGCATTGAACTTCTTTCTGCAACCACCGACACTGCCATCTGCTGGCCATTAAATAGAATGCAATTTTAAGGCAATTGAGCGTAACGCCAATACGCAAAAAATGCCCGGATGTTTCATTCGCGCCCCGTTTCAGATGCATTATGGGATAGTTCGGTAACCCAGTCGCTTCCGGTCTTTTTCGCGGCTGCGGGAAAAAATCGAACGCTGCCTAGGCGTGCGTGGTTCCGCCGACCGCATCGGGTACTTACTCGCCCGTACGCTCGTGAGTCTAGTTGTGCGCTTGGTGAATGTTTACATTTTCCTCGGCTTGATTTACGTATGCGTGCGTGCACGGCCGAGCTGCAGCTAGCTGACGCTGAACGATAGCCGTGACCTCAGTAACGCAGCGGAAGTAACTGGGTTCCGGAAGTAGCAAGATATTTTGCCGAAAGCGCAACATCCAAGGATGTTTTATATTTCCATCCCCCAGATTTGCTGCTTTCATTGAATGAGCTTAAACTGTACTTGAAATCCTTAAAACTACTGAAAGGAGCTAAAGCATAGAAAATATGATACCTTGAAAGATTTCCCTGTCAATTTAAATTAATTACAGAATTAACTTCCCCTTCTATGAAAAGTAATATTTTTGTCTTCTTCATTATTTTTGTTACAACTATCTTTTATACGACTTCATTTATTGCACCTTACTGGATGTTTTTAGTTGATACTAGCGACTCTTCCTTTGGCAATCTCATTGCACTGCTTTGATACCTGTTCTTGGATGACTTTTGCCATGTTTGTTTTGTAAATTTTCAATGTGTAAATAAAAGCTTAAAAAAAAAGAAAGCACTACATCCGGGCATTTTTTGCATATTGGCGATACCCTCAATTCTGCATTGGCTTCACTTTTCAGACCCGAGTGCTGCGTCAATCTTCTTATACAGTCTATAACTGTAACTCCTTAATGCAATGTCCAATCATTACCTGACTTGAGATCACACATCCACTGGCCATGCAACTTCATCACACTGAATTAGGTTTAAATCCGTTCGTTGGTGGTGCCATTGGAAACAAATGGTCATAAGTCTTAATCCAATTATGCGAGCGGCTTTAAATTTAGCATGCTTCAGAATGGCGAAGGTTGCCATAAAAACCTATAAGAACAAAGTGATAGTTCAAACAAGATGGCTGACATCAGCCAATTAAATTTCATTAGCCTGTATACTCACTTTAACTGTCATCGATCATGAAACTTTATGCCATTGTTAAGGATATGTAAAAGGGCAGTCTTAATGCAAATTACTTTGATTTGCTTTTTAGAGAGGTACAACAAATTTGATATCCATTGGCCAATATGTGGCGCTGTAGTAAGAAAAAGAATCTAAAATTGTATATTTGTTGTCAACCATTTGACTCTATGGTTCTAATTTTGCATATTCCATCTGTGTATGAGGATCAAATAGTCTTTCCAATGAGCAAAATAAATATTTAAATATCTGGCAACTATTTTTCAATCAGGTAACAGCTGCTATTTGAAAGACATGGCAATGACTGATGAATCTGAAATTTGCTCAGCATTATCAGGTGTGGCCAGTTTTCATTAATAACGCATACCTGTCAACTCTCACGCATTCGATGTGAGTTTTCCTGGCATATTTACATTCCCCTGTTGTAGTCAGCAACTATTCAATCAACGCATATGTAAGAGATTCTGGCGCGGAACTGAAGTCCTCGTGCATGGAGGTTTATCAGTTTCACCTGCATTATGACTCTGGACTTCTGACGCTTTTCTGTACTCAGGGGTTGGAAGCAATGCATGTGTTTCATTATTGTTTAAATTGTTTAAATGAAATAAGATCATTTGAAAAGTCTTTATGCAATTCCATTGCTTCCAATGATCTTATTTCATTTAAACTATTTAAACGATCATGAAACACAACCCCAACCCCTGAGTAAAAAAGCGTGAGAAGTCCGGAGTCATAATGCAGGTGATATTGATAAACCTCCATCGACAAGGACTTCAATTCCGCGCGAGAATCTCTTACATATGCTTTGATTGAATAATTGCTGACTACAGCAGGGGAATGTAAATATGTCACTAAAACTCACGCCAAATGCATTCCCCACACATATTACAAAAAGTGTCTTCATTGTCTCAATGTTGGACCCATGCATAAAAAATTCTACCACTTGTGAGCATACATAACACTAAAGCCTGAAATAAATCAAGTGAGCAACAGTACCCATGGCACGATTTAAAACTTTTTAACAGACAGAATTCAGCAGGTATTTGCAAATGGTCACATTTCCAACATCACTTCAAATGCAGGTTCTCTGCAGGGTTGTGTCCTTTCTCCTCTGCTCTTTATTACGTACATCGACAGCTGCAGGACTCCCCAAGAGGGCAGCTACCTCATAAAATTTTCTGATGACACTGCCCTACCGTCGCATCTTCACGTCAAAGACATAAAAGTACTTAGGAACCATGTTTGACTCCAACCTCAAGTTTGATAAAGAGTCAATCGTTAAATGGGGACAACAAAGGATACACTTGATGCGGAGGCTGAATTCTTTTAATGTCTCAACGACTATCATGTCATTTTTTAAATTTGTTTATTGAAAGTCTTCTAACAATTTCTTTTATCTGCTGGTTTTATGGACTGGCTGTGAAGGACAAGAATAGCCTCTGCAGCATTGTTGAAGTCTGCTCCAGGATCATTGGAGTCCAGCTTACAAACCTGAGCTCCCTCTGGAAAAAACAGGTGGTCCAGAAAGCTAGATAGGTCATAAAACATTCTGACCACATTCTGAGTTACGAATCCTGTTTAATTCTCTCAGAACGGTGCTACATGGCCCCTCCAAGAAAAACTAACAGATATACAAATTCTTTTATTCCTTCTGCCATCAGGCTTCTAAATGCTGCCGATGGCTGCAGGTAGACATAAGCTAGGCATTGTAAACCTGATAACCATAGCATTTATTTATTTATCTTTTTATCGATTTATCTACTTGAATTATGGTTCCTGCGTGGTCCCCGCTTGGTCCATGCATGGTGACTTCTGTGATCGCTGCTTCGCTCTGCTGCTCAAATGCAGATCTGCTGTCACTGACAGGGTATCTTAATGCTTGATTGATTGTGGTTGTTCTCTTTTTACCTCTGCCAAGGAGGTTATGTTTTCACCCCTGTTTGTTTGTTTGTCTGTCTGTAAACTGGATAACTCAAAAAGTTATGAATGGTTTGGCATAAAATTTGGTAGGATGATAGGTGGTAGTCTAAGAATGAGTTGATTCAATTTTGGAAGTAATCCGGAACATATTCCAGATTCTGGATCCAGAATAATTAAAATGTACCTGTTTAACGCAGGTCTGTGTGATATTTCTGACCGGATAACTCAAAATGTTACAAACAATTTGGCATGAAATTTGGCACGATAATAGGTAGTAGTCCAAGGAAGAGTTGATTTAGTTTTGGAAGTGATCTGGAATATTCTGTAACCAAAAGAAGAAATATATGGCGTGGCAGAGGTATGAGCTCTATCAAGTGCCCTCTAGTTGTTTTATGCGATTGGTAGACTGAGGCTGAAACTGAATTGCCCTTCGGGGACTAATAAAGTTGTTTGAATCTTGAATCTTGTATAAACACCTTAAATTTACTCATAAACGGCATAACTTTTGGGGAAAGGGGAAAATCAGCCTTGTCAGTCCTTGCCTCTGATAATGGTCAATGCCCAGGTGTAGTTTCAGATTGACTGGCCAACTCACTGAGGAGAAAAATGTATTTAGATGGACAGACAGAGTTTTCTGCATTTTATAGAAGGATTTCAAATCTCAGGACTGTAACATACTGAAAAATGTCAGGGCAGGGGCATTATAGGAGTGATAATGATGTGATAAGTTGCAAACAGTGATGTGAAACCAGTCATGATAAAGAGGTGAGTTAATTGTGTTAATGTAAAGTATATAAGGCGCCTCCCAAACAGGCCTGGTCCCTCAAGAGCAAATTTGGGTTGAGGCTTACCTGTTTGCCAGCAAATACGTAAGCTTATAATTCTTCACCTTAAAAATAACATTCCCCAAAGACAAATCGGGAGGATTTGGGGCATTTCACTTTGTGCAGTGTGTAATAGAATTAAAAGATGATCCTGAATGCGCACAATCCTCTAATCCCTCAGATGTCACTGTCTTAAGAACTGTCATGCGACTGTAATTGATATCACATCATTGGCTTGGAAGTACCACACCATTTGCCATTACATTCACAAATGCAAGTTAAAACTTTACTGTGCAGAGCTGAAGCAATACATCAACAATGTCCTAAAGCGCTGCTGCCTTCTCTAGACTCAGTGTCTTCTGAGATGGATGATAGCTCAGTGGCAGCATATTTCCGACAAGTAAAAATTTCAAGTGGTTTTGGAAAAAAGAGCCACCGTGTTCTCTGGACCAAAGATGCCAAGATCAACCTACACACTTTTCAAAATCGACCAATATCTTCACCAGTTTTTGAGATATTGAGACTTCAAAAAGTGTCAGTTCCATAAGCCAGCGTCTCTCATGGTATGGGGGTGTCTGTGCACTAGTTTTACAGAAAGGTATGTACGAATTTGGGGCAACATATGCTGCTATATAGACATAATCTGTTTTAAGGACAACTGTGTATTTTCCCACAAGACCACAGCGAACCGTGTCTGCTCAGATTACAAGGGCATAGCTGCATAAGCAGGTAGTGCGGGAGCTAGATTGATCTGCCTGCAGTACTGATTTGTCTCTGATTCAGAATGTATGGCAAATTATGGCACAAAATATATGATCATGAAGGCCTGTTCAGTTGCACAGCTGAAGACTTACATAATGCAATAGGGGAAACTGGACTTCACCAACTGGTGTCTTCAGTGCCTTAACACTTGGCAAGTGTGATAAAGGCACTCTTCATGAAAATTTTTGAAAAATGAGTTTACTTGTTTTCTATGACCGTCTAAAGGACCCATAAATACGAAAACCCTACCCATTTTATATGGCTGGTAGTCATCTTTTCAGTGCGCATGCAGAAAAAGTATGTATGAATCAGCTGTGACTTTTTCATCTACACCAATGCCTAAGAGAGAACTTTAAGGTCATCTGACAACTTAAAGGGGACCTATTATGCTGATCCTTCTTTTAATACATATAGGCAATGTCATAATGTTGGATGTCCATACTCAACCTCTGAAAAGTTTCTAAACATAAGATACAGGGGTTTTGCCGTAATCCAAGAACGTGATTTCATGAACGTGATTTCCTCTCTGAACAGCTCCTCCCGGGATCTTCACGAGATCTGGGCAAAACCTGACGTCAGGTTGTGCCGTCTAATTAGTACAGTCCTAGCCAAAGCCAATCATGGCGCTGGACCTGCCCACACCGGAAACTATTCTAGCAGACATGAACAACCGCGGATCATACTATGCCTTAGTAGCATCTACACTTCCAGAAATACAAAAGAAGAACCGCAGATCATTTGAGGTGCAGTTTTGTCAGTATCTCTCCCAAAGCTGCTCGTCCATTTACTTTTGGACGCGAAGAAAAGCAGCTATTTCTCTTCCAAAAGACGATGCCTCCAGAAATCAGTGGGTAGCTTCTTTGTTTGCTGGCGGCGAACAGCCACGGCCAAAGGGAACGTTAGCTGTTTGTGCTCAGCATTTCACCAAAGACAGCTTTGTCAATAAAGGATAATTCAACGCAGGATAAGCGTTTCAGCTGCTTCTCACACCTGAAGCAGTTGCATCGATCAAGCGCTCAGAGCCACAAGCTGTAAGTAATGATATAACAGCAAATAATGTAAGTGAAGCTAACGAGTTACGGGAGGCTAGCAGGACAGCTAACGATAGTTAGCACTAACAAATGGCCTCAAACGCAGACTTTGTAAAATATCTGAAGATAAAGCCTGTATCGGTCGCGACTGTCTGCGACTCACAAGCTATGTTTCCATCCACTTGTCAATCGAATTATCCGAAGTTCGCCAAAAATATTCATGCAAATAAAGCTGGTGAAAATACGTTTCCATCTAAGGCATTAAAGCGAATAAAAAGTAGTGCGTAATGACGCCACATGCTGTTATGCGATCAAATTGGTGTATCGAGTACATTTCTGACATTTTAAGCTGTTTCCATTCATTTTCGCACTGTATCGCAGAACCTTCAAGTGAACAAAAGTGGTTTGTTAGCCAACTAATTTAGCTGGTTAGCCAAAATGGATCGCGTTTACCAACAAATGACGATAATTGCACAAGTTGTAGTAGTGCTTAGGTGCCAGCTATTAGCAGCATAGCAGACCATTATCAGAAGGAAACGACGGCATCAAAACTCTGTCAAGATGCAGTAGCAGATTTATTCGGCGAATAACGTTTCCATCAGCATTTATCGCATAAGCCTTTTACCGATCAACAGAAAATCCGATGAGATGGACCGTACAAACCATGAGTCGACAGTCTTGAAATCAAGTCTAATTTCACCGTCTCCGTGAGGCATTTTTAATTCGATATTACTTAATTTGTATAAGAACGTGTAGATGGAAACATGGCTACAGATGCGGAAGCAGTTGCTTCACAGCATAAGCCTACCCAACTGATGGCCTGTTGAATGTGGCTGTAGCACTGCGGCTAACGTAGCCAAGTTACTGTTGCTAACGTTTGTGTCCTAAATATGCAAGAGTAATATCGGGAAATTCAACAGAAGGTGTGTGTGAACATAAACCTCATTTGAAGCGAACTTTTTATACTTGTTTGTGATTTGGATGCTTGGTACAACTGCCCCCCCGGTAACTGAATTTACTGTCTGTAAAACCTGTATTGCAGGGTAACGTTTGTCTCTGTAGTTGTTATGACCGCTCGGTTATCAGCTACTGCATGTTAGTTCGCGTGCTGTGCAAATTAAAATGCTCCTGGTAACTTATAGGCAGTAATTATGATCGGTATGCTTGTGTTACTTCGGTAAGCATCAATGTGGCAGTTCCATCATAACGTTGCCTGATTGTAGCCACTACAGTTGAAGCTAACCAGAGAGGTGCTGTATGTGTCTGCAGAGTTGGGCTCCAAAGGCTGCAGTTAGACCAGACGTAGATTTTGCAGAGCTTGGGGCGCGTTTTTGGGTGCTTGTGAAACGATCGCTTTACTTATCCATGACCGGGGTCAGCCTGATACTTCTCCAATATCTGGGCAAGCTCTCTGATGCTACCAGTGAAAGCAATAGGGAAGCATACAGGCTACATCGTGTCCGGTATAACAAACGATTTCTCTGCATTGCCGTCAATTGAATATTAAATCGGCAATTGAATATTAAATTCTTTCCTGTAAAAGTTATCGATTCGCTAGCTCCACATAGGCAACGGTTCACGCAAACGGAACTTACGGTCTGTAAAACCTGTATTATGCTCAAAACATAACCGGAGCTCTATCTAGCTCTCGCGCACTATCCATAACGCGCCCATTCTCCGCGAGGAAACGCTGGTCATTCCGACGCAATAAGTAAACCATTACCACGGGCAATTTCCGAAAAGGCCATTTCACCTGGAGATTTCACCGCTCCGTCATATACCAACGCAGAAGCTGTTCGTTACTCCACGCTAACGACACACCACAGTTATGCACAAGAACCAGCAGGTCCTAATACACACCGAAGCAGTCCATAAGCTGTTGGTCTACTTTTAGCTGCCCCTCACTGTCCATGTTTCCCTCTAAACTCAGACCCACCGGATTTCTACGGTCTCCGGTCTACACTTCGGCATGTCGACCCATTCTACAAATGTGTCTGTATGTGGTGGATTCTAGCTTTCCCTGCATCCTAGCTATAGAGTAGAAAAACCGCTGTACTCACCACTGTTGCCGTAGCAAACTGTAGCCGATAGCAAATTCGAGCTTGAGCTGCCAGACTTTCGCACTGAGTCCTCCACTTTTGCCGCTGCGTTTATTAGAACAAATTCATTTCATTAGATCTATATTCAAGTATAGAGTTAGATTTCGGAATTTCCCCGCTGATTCCTTATCAGATAGCACACGTGTCTCACGTTTCACTCTGGGGAGGCGGATCTGGAAAACTGCGTTCTGCAGCCTCGTCCTGCCCAACTCCACTCTCCACAGAGCTGGCCAGTCAGAAGAAAGTGGGCACACGGGGAGTGGGGGCCATAGCGGAAGAGCCACCCCAATGAGGCGTTTCAGGCAGAGACTACAATGGACTACAAATGGGGTTTTTTGAGGATGGCAGTATGAGCTAAATAAGGACCCTGTTTTGGACTTTGAACGATCAGGAGTACTCTAGGGGAGTCCAAGATCAAAATATAACCTTGGAAATATAGCAAAATAGGTCCCCTTTAAGTCTCCATTTTCAGGAGAAATGGAAGCAATTAGTCCTCCTCATATCACCAATAAATTTTGATGGAGATTTATTTGATGAAAACAGTGAAGTGCTTGGAAATCTCAATCTTCAAATGAAATGCCCCTTTAAAAGATGTAGTGATGTGATAAAGTGGTAAATAGTTGACTGTGTCTACTTTTTTCGGGCTCGGTTGCATTCTTCCTATTGTTTATTTTCTCTAATCTAATTCATACGTCAGAACATCAAATTACATGAAGCGTTGTTTTCAGTATAGTGGAGGGTTAATACATTTAAAACCGGTCCTTATTTTATTTTATTTGCATTGTCCTTGATGTCCCAGCTTTTTAAAAAAAAAAATTTAGATAGTAAAACCACAGTTTAATATTGATTTTTATTTTTTTAAGTGCATTGTGATATGGTAGAATGAATTTTTCCCTATTCTGAGGCAGTGCATGACAGACAAGTTCAATTACATGGGGACAACAATAGAAATTAAGCCAGATGTCTTGAAGCTCAGTTGAACAGCTATCCGCTATCTCCATAACCGGAAAATACAATAAGCCCAGCCCCCTGTATCCTCTTTACATCGTTACAACGCATCATACAAAAACCGATGTTTGAAATCAATAGAACTCTGATCTTGAATCCGATACTAAAGAAAAAAGTACTGTATATGTGTGCAGTTGACATATCAAATTCACCAGCAATAATATTGTTGAATCGTCATGCTACGAAAGACGGAAAAGGGGAGCTCCGCCAAACATATGCGAATACATTCGCTTACGCAAAAACCCTGCGCACAGTCAATGTGACGTTTAATATCCGTGCCGTGGTAAACACGAAAGGGGAGATTGGCGTTTGCTTGTAATGGCTCTCTTTCCAGCTTTTGCAGGATTGTCAAGTGGAAATTCCAATAATGAAAAGCAATCTAAAGGCAAGCTGTGTGACATTGTTGACCTATAATTCGACCATTATTTCCCATCGGACATGTTGGCTTCGTTCTAGCTTGCCAGTGCCTGTAGACTAGCTGTATTTAGCAATTTGCTGGCTGCAGTATCATCTCTGTATTTCACGCGCTACCTAGCTGGAAAACTTACCCAGTTTCACGAGGTTGAATGGGATTGTTCAAAATAAATTCTTGCCATATTTACTCTGTGCTAAGAATCTAGAAATATGATTCGTATGAATAATTCGTTGGCTGAATTTTATTGTAGCTAATGGCTTGCCAGCGGCATGTTGAATTGTAAGTCGGTTTCGGACATGCTGTATTTAAAATGGCTTGGTTAACTCAGGAACCGCATTGTAGTAATAGCAATATTTGCAATTGTTGATTCCAAATGTAATTTTACCTAGCGTTATTTTACATGCTCAGAAATTGAGAGTGAGCTCATTTACTGCAAGTAATCGACTATATGAAATACCTTCGAATGAAATGTGTTGCCTGTTGATTTAGGCTTGCTCATGTGTTCTTGAGTTTTAAGCCGGATTTAAACAGTAAGGTTATTTGAGAACTTAAATTTTTAAATTATGACCGGGGATAAATGACGTAGACTAGGACATTGCAGTCAAAGAGAGCGAGGGAAAAGCTGTGGTAAAACCATCAGTGACAACAACTCAGCTTTTTCCTGAGTGACAGAATCCAAAGCCCTGCTGGGGGCTCGGCCCTGCCACTCTTCAGCTGCCCAGCAAGCATCCTCTTGCTGGGCTGCCATGCCGATCAGAATCTTTTTCGGAGTGTGCGGGGCCTGTTCTGGGTGTTTTTCTCTTTTCTTTGCACCGTTATTAATGGCAGTTTATAAAGTAATGAACATACTGTAATCTCGTATTTCTGATGATCGTGTTTTAGTTTGAATATACCTTTAATATGGAATAGTTATCTCTATCTTTAGCTTGACAATAATTCATTAATGAATCTGTGCAAATTTATTAACAAAAATAAATAGTACATTGGTACTCTCATGTTTTTATTGTTATTTTATAGTTGAAGAACAGTCATATGTTTGGAACATGTAATTATCTTCCAGTATTCCAAGATTAAACTATGCTCCTTGACCATGCAGATTTTGTCCAATACTACTTTACAATTCTACCTGGGAAAAGAAATTTGGGCCATTTCATGGTATTTGTGAAGTAGTATCAGAAATATAAATGTTTGAATCTGAGCAAAATAAAAATTGGATATGTTAGATGTACATCTTAACTGATTAGAAAACAAAAATCTCGGCCAAAATTTTTACCCCTTGATTATGTAAATTAGGATTTAATTAGGAAATTATGAAAATCAGCGTGTCGGACAGGACACGTTTTTCTCATCTCTGTTGTATTTAATTTTTTGACAATTTTTTTTCTTGCTAACAGGACGAGTTTCAAGCCAAAGCAAAAAACCCACCAAGTTCTTAAGTGTAAAGCCCTGTTAATTTCACTTCATTGGAGTTGGATGTCCTGTCCGACACGATTCATGAGCAAAAAGTTTAATTTATTTCCAAAGTAAATGACTTATGAAGGCAAGAATCATTTTTCTCTTTGTTGATGTGGTATAAAACAATGTGAGTAAGGTTTTTTCAAAGAAATAGAACACACGTCATGGGAAATTAAAAATCTTTTTTGTCCTGTCCGACACAATTGCGTGTTGGACAGGACAAAAAACGTGTCGGGTCCACGTGGGTCCATCACTGTAATGCAAGTACAGAGAGAAGCAACAGCCATGCCACCTAAAACAGATGCTGAGAGGAGCTGTACCAAAAGGGAAAAAATCAAGAATGACAGTGAGAAGTACGAGGCAGCCAAAAAGAAGGACAGGGAAAGAAATAAGCATTTTGTAATAACCATGTGTGTATCTTCTGTCATTTTGGTCCCAAGTGAAAAAGTTTCCTGTCTGACATGCTGATCAAGCGGGAACTTTTGACCCCACCTCAGCGATACTTTGAGTTAAGAAACCAAAATGTCCTCTGAAACCTCACTAAGCTATCAGGGAACACAACTGCTTGGGGGTCAATCCACCTCAATTCAACAAGTGGGTTCTGCTCGACCATCTCAGATTTGCTTCAAATTTTTACCAGATGAAGAACAACCATAATAATTAACTCATGCAAAATATTAGACTTATATATCAAATATATACCGAGAAAAAAATTTGTGAACATGGTACCCCCCTCACCGTTTTCGATGCATTTTGCGATTTAGATTGTGTTTTTCAAATAAATAAAATTCTTTGAGTTATGGTAAATGTGTGACAGTGTTTAAACCTATGCTGGCGATGACGTAAATTGCGACGATATGTCTATTTTTCAAAAAAATATTTTGCCTGGTTGGAGTCCTAGAACCATCTTGAAATTTCACATGCAGTATGCATATAAGATGCCCTTCCAGGAAATATGTTTTGTTGATTGGTACAGCCTGTCATACCTGAGCAATTGGAAGATGAAATTTAATGAAAAATAATATTTTGCGATTTATTTTTTTAAAAAATGCAAGAAATATGCATGCTACACAACCAGTTATGTTAATATCAAAACAATATAGACTTATGTAAAAGAACCTCTAGTTATTTGACACTTGCCATGTTTAGTTTGTGTTTGATGGGCCAGTGAATATAGGAGTTAAATGAAAGTGCTAATTTTTTTTTCCAAATTTCACAATGTCACACCATGGTCAAAACCAAGGCTATTCCCTTCAAATAAGACAAATGACATCTATAGATAGCAGGCTTTCTGCCCTGAAAATTTCATGACTCTACCTAGAAAACTTTTTGAGATAATGCAGTATGAACTTTGCTGTAGATTTAAGACGATCGCAAAATGCCCCGAACCATGTTCACAAATTTTTTTCTCGGTATATATTTGATATATAAGTCTAATATTTTGCATGAGTTAGTTATTATGGTTGTTCTTCATCTGGTAAAAATCTGAAGCAAATCCGAGATGGTCGAGCAGAAGATGTTCTCTAAATCTGTTGAATTGAGGTGGAATGACCCATGGCTAAATTCTATGAATACCATGTGGTTGGACAGAACTTTGCAGTTTTCCAGCATGGCAAAAATACCACTTCACTTTTTTGTCCTGTCCGACACAAACTTTCTGGCTTCATTTTGAACTGGAAAAATGCAATCAAAAGACTTCAGTTTTTTACCATATAAAGTGGTCCTATGGCTCTTGCTTATGACCATTTCAAACTTATTTATCATTCCCCAGAGTAATGACTATGGTGGAAAAAAACCTGCAAATGTCCTGTCCGACACAAAACAAATACCATGAAATGGCCCATTTATATTTGGATTCATATGCTAATATAGGGTAATTCCATCTGAAATCACTGGGGGCCTCCCAACTGACATCCTCAGATTTGCTTCAAGTTTACAGAACGCGGTTCTCTAATATCCAGTAAATTATGCACAGAATTTTAGACTAATATCTTCATCAGTTTTTGAGCTATTGAGACTTCAGAAAGGGGACGTGGCCCCAATTTTGTGTACTAATGAGTGTTACTGTATAATATGCCACCTTGAGTTCATCATAAATTTTGAATTGTCAATAATAGATACATTTTTAATTTCTCAGGATTGGTCTCAATATGTCTCAGATTACCAAAAATCAGTACCATAGCAAATATATTTGCGAATTAGTAGTCTCCCCAAAATGACTTGGTTTTGTGCATGAGCCAGGTTTGCCCTCTTTACCTCTGGAATGACCCACAATAGATCTTTCTAGTTAAAAAAATTATCTCCGCAAAGTTGTTTTTTGCCAGCATTATGGAATGATCATTACTGCCATGTCTGCATCTACAGCAGATCCTTTGTGTTAACATGATCACTCAAAAATTCCTTTTATAGATCCTCTTCAAATTTTACATGCCTTTAGATCTTCTCAAGACAGAGAATCTGATTTAATTTGGTCTTTGTTTTATGAATATAATCATATCATATTGCCTGATATGTAAGCAATATTACCTGGCTTGAAATTTTGCCATTTGATTCTTGCGGTCTTGCAAGTCAAAACTATGGAATCATCATCACTGCCTCCGCGTCCATGATGTCCACGTTCGCTGCAGAATCCTTCGTATTAACGCAGGGGTGTCAAACTGACCCGTAAAAGGGCCAAGAGGCTGCAGGTTTTCAATCCCACCAAGCAGAAGCCTTCCTGAAACCATGGATTTAATCAACTGATCTAGGCCTGCACAACTGATTAGTTGTATCAGGCTTGCTTCTGCTTGGTAGGATTGAAAACCTGCAGCCTCTTGGCCCTTTTACGGGTCAGTTTGACACCCCTGTTTTAACGCGATAACTTCAAAACTATTTCATACATCCTTTTCTAATTTTATATGCCTTTAGATCATATCAAATAGAGAACTAGTTTGATTTTGGGCTTTGTATTATTGTTAATAATAAATAAATAAATTAATTAATTAATTTCCAGCAACACCTGAGTTCCATCATATTGCCTGATATGTTAGCAATACCACCTTGAAATTTTGTCATTTGATTCCTTCAGTCACAATCAATTATTGCTGAATACTACACCAATAATTTCAACAGATTAAATGATGAGTAGTTAAATTTATTACTGACTGCATGAAAAATAGTTAAGTATTTACGATTACGATTTTATTAGGCAATGTTGTAGCTAGGCTTTCTATTTGGTGAGCTTTTGCTCTGGGGTTTCTCCGATATACCCTGTGCTGTTTGGGGTGACAGCATAGGCCTCATTAGTCATATTACACTACTTTCATAACAACTTGGTATACAGTGCCAAGGAATTTGGACTTTCTGGTATATAGTCCCTTAACTGGAAAAAAAACACACCTGAACCTAATTTCATTTGTATATTGCCAAGGTATGACAGGGTATACCATAAAACAAATTACGTTATTGTAGAGGGCATGTTTTAATTGACAAATGTGGCAAATATCAAGTTGACATATTGTATTAACGCTTTTTTTTACTCAAAATTTCAACTCAAAATTCTTGCACGTAATCTACTGGATACAAGAAAATCATGTTCTGCAAATTTGAAGCAAATTTGAGCTGGTAAGGTGGGAACAGGTTTTTTTTTTTTTTTTTAATCCGGTGATTTGAGATGGGATTACCTTATATTCACTCCTGTATATTGATATTCTGAGAATGTTGTTCTTATATAGAAAACTGATTATTAAATTGCAATCTTTTAATTCTAGATTTTGATTTTGAAGTGTGGCTTACTTGGTATTATAATAGTTATGATATGTTGTTTTCTTTCAGCTGTTTTTGATGTTGGTCTTTATTTATCAAGTTTATTGCTCTCTTTTCAAGCATATGAGTGAGTGCATATGTGCTTTGAATGCATATGCACTTGAAGAACACCAGTCAGCTCTAACACTTCAACTTGTTTGGAATAATAACTCAGTTTAGGTTATAGTCTTTGATTTTCATTTTCTTGTTTGTGAGAGAAGAACGCCAGCCCCATCACTTTCAACCTAGACAACTTGTCTAACGCATTATTAAGCTTTCAATTTGAGCTGTAAAATGCTTGCTAATATTTGTCTTGGTTCATTGCACCTCTGTGACTTGAGTGCAAATTGCTTAGACTTATAAGATTCAGCAAGAGTGTGAGACAGAGAGAGGGATTGCTGCAAGTGGTATAATGTAATCCTTTTATACTACCCTGAATGGAAACAAACATTTAAATTATATTGTGAAATATATGTTGCACAGTATTGCAGTGCTGGTTTGTGGCTCAGATGTTCAAAGGTATACAACAAGCATTTCAAACCAATTTTCTGTGGGTGACGTACTGCCATAGTTTGGGCTTTATGCCCTGGGTGCATTTGCTATTTATTAATTTGGGCTGTTGACTGAGGGAATAATTTTCCCAACAGGTCCTCTGACATCGCTGATATAGGCCTTATATTGGCATATTCACAAATTACTCAATATATCAAAATAATAGGAAGCCTATTTCAAGGCGCACTTACACCGAGTAATTGAGCAGTCCTTGTCATCATCTCAGATGCAATGTGACATTAAAAGTGGTTATAGACGAGGACACATGATGAAATGAAAGTATGAGAATATGTGGATATAGACTATGAATAGAGCAAATCGGAATTGGGCTTATCAATATCAGAGGATAAAAGTCATCAAGGATAAATGTCACAGTGACATTGTATCATTTGTTTGTCTGACATGCATGTTAAGCTAATGTTGAATGAATTATGGGTGTCAACTGTTTGCTTTTAGCGTCATGTTAACTCGGCTTGTGCTAAGAGTGTAATGTCACTGCTAGTGTCAGCCGGCTTTGTTTGAGATGAGGACTTTTCTTGAAACCTGCTGTAGGTTGGCCACTATTGGCCTTCATTGTTTAACTGGCAATAGCTATTGTAGATGTTTATGTATTTCAGAGCTTATTTGGGAATAAAATATTAGTTCACAAAAGATGATGATTTCATCACCCTAGTTACAACAAGTGTGTGACCAGTTTTTCGAAGCAATATAGTCTTTTCTCAGGAACCTAATTAAGTGTCTTGTATCCTGCTGAGGAAATAACTGTGCCTAAAACTCACAGCAGACCTGCTCTCTAGCATTTTATTTTTAAGATGCATGTGGTACGGTTAACTGAGGACTGCTGTCGAGTAAAAATGAACAATGAGTAATATGACTGCTTCAGTGTCAAAGCACCGTTGCATTCAGAAGTAAGTGCCTCATACCTTGTAGTACTGAGGGCCATTTTATTATAAATAAACCAATTGACTTTTTCAAAGAATCTTTCACTGTTGAGAATGTGTAAGCAGGTTCTTTCATTTTCAAAGGCCATTGTCAAAATCTGATGAATATCTCTGATGGAAAGCCAACAGGGGCTAATTGCAACTGATTTGACATCCCTTTTTCTGTCTGCAGAATTGGACTGGTTGAACAATCAGAGTTTTAACACTGATGATGCCCTGAGTCTCCATCGGCGCGCTGTTGAACAGGCGAAGTCAGGGTCACAGGACTCTGAAGTCAGGTAATGAGATTCATACTTTTCCTTAAACTGAATTTAGCTTTGTTTAGTTCAGAATCCTGGGTAACTGGCTGTGCTGAGCACATATTGAGAAACGTGAGTTTTTAATGCCATAGGTTATTGTTACTTTGTTTGGCGTGCTGGACCCCTATTTCTAAAACTTGCCAGAGTGGGAACGTTGATATAGGATCAGGTTTGTGTTTTTCATTCATGGAGGGGGGCTGGGCTGGGGAAACTGGTCTGAGATCAGTGCTGTTGCCTTTGAGGGCTTTTATGAGTATGGGCCCTGATTTGTGTGTGTGGGCCAGTCTCTGTGGGGGAGCACTGATTATTTTGTGTCCTCCAAAATGCATTTTGGCCTCCTGCTGTGTTTTTGCACTGCTGTCTGGGTGCTTATCTGTGCTGTCACTGCTACTGAGTGTTGCTCTACCTGTGCATGTAGTGCAGTTGCACTGTGGGCTCACAGTTTGCCAGTGAGATGGAGAATATCCTGCCGACTGGAACCCTGTCTAGTAGGCCGTGCCATAGCTTGTTCCTTGCTGCTTTGTGGCACCATTTGGCATGGAAATGGCCCAGATTTCTCTCTTTTTGCTGCTGAACAGAGATGGACCATTCCAAGAAACCACTGGATCCTTACAGCATGATAAACCATGACAGGAAGATAAAGTCCTACACATACTAACCACAGCACCATCAACAAAGACAAACCCCTGCGAGACAACAGACCCCCACACTCACCTCATGAGGACAAAGTGCTACCCAGCTACTGAAAGACAAACCACTACACTGCATCACAAAGACAAACCACTTGATTAAGTCAAACCACGTCACTGTGAAAAAACAACAACAAAAAAAAATGTATTCATGTGCTTCAGCTACTTGCTGTACATAGTGGGCTGTATTTCAGATTATCTGGTGTTGCAGTCCATCACATCAGCTGTTGTTTTCATTGCAGTTATCCTGCTGTCCAGAAGGAAAAGTGGAGTCATGAGGAAGACATCAGAACAAAGAAAAGGAAAAAGAAGGAAAAGAAAAAGAAACAGAAGAAGCAGAAAAAGAGGAGTAGAGCATCATCTGAAAGCAGCGGCTCGGACTCGGACACCATCTATCCCAGCGACCTCCTGAAACAGGCCTCAGAACCTTGCAGGTATGTACTGCCCAAACACCACTATAGTACATTATGAACAGGAACTGAATGCCATCAGTCAATATGATTGATTATCCTCCCTTTTATTAGAGTGCAGGAAATGCTGTGATATATAAAAAAAAATTTGCATTGCCCTTCATGTTTTCGCTTGGTAAGCCATGCCTTTTTTCTGTCATTGTATGAGTAAATGGGATTTTGCATGTTGAATACATGAGTAAGTGTTGAATGACTTTCAGAGATGCACCTGTTCTGAAAAAGCAGTGGTCATACATGTCAGCATTGCCATGGCATACGTGAGGTTGACACTTGACATGGAGAAAAAAATCATTCACCTGGATCTGTAGAGGCTGAGGGTATGTGTGAATTATGCGTTTTAGTTAATGATGGTGGTCATTTATGTTATAGTTGCAGCTACAGGTAATGTGTTGAATGGGTTTTATGATTTTGCACATTAGTTTCTGCAAGCATTTTTCAACGTGTCTAGTGAATGCTTTGCATTGCATTCATTTAGCTTGTATGCTTATCCAGAGTAACTTGCAGTATTGGAGAACATATAAATGCATTCTGCTAATTTATTAGAACAGTATATCTAGCAACCAGCATTCCCAATAATACATGCTACTTGAAACAAGTACTAAGGAAAATCAACTTCTGAATGGTGGCACAATGGTTTGCACCGTTACCTCGCAATGAAGAGGTTCTTTGTTTGAGCCTCGGCCAGCCAGGACCTCTATACCTGGAGTTTGTTTGTTCTCCTTGTGTTTATGGGAGTTTGACTTGGTGGAAATTTTGCTACGGTTTTCTCCCAGCTCAAAAGCCATGCCCTAAAGAAACACACCTGCCATTTGCCCTGACGGAGGCTCTGGCTTTAGAGTTGGAGTTGTTACTTAGGTGCTGTGCTGCGGCTCCCCACTGCTCCTCTGTAACTCGGATGGGTCAAAGACAGAGGCAAATTACCCCACAGGGTTCAGTAAAGGGTATCTTAAAATCTTAATCTTAAATAGCTGCAAAGACTGCTAGAACAGTGCTCAGAAAATTCTTGGGAAAAAAGAACATGCAGCCACAAATTACCACAGCCTGAATTAGAACATGTGATAGGAGTGCTTGACTGAGGGAATGACAGAAAAAAAGAAGAGATGTCACGTGTCCTCATTATGTGTTGGACAGTGGCTAATGTTTGTGTTTTCTTGATCTCCTTGAGAACTTGCTTCAGCACTGAGGCAGGCACAGCTGAAGCGTATTCAGCGACTAGGAGCCCCGTCCTGAGCCTGCTGAATGGGTATTTGTCGGTGTGAAAGGTGCACTGTAAACCCCGACAAGTGAGGTGAACTCAAATGTTTGTGGAAACTTAATACGTCAAATAAATTGAGTATGCCAACTTAATGGTCTTGTGCTCACAGCACTTAAAAACATGTAAAAATAACTTTACCTTATTTTTTTTCTTTAAGTTCTTTCCACACGATGCATTTAAGTTGGCCAACACAAAATATTTGAGTTCACCACACTATCAGGGTTTATGGTGTAGCACCAAGGTTTTGAAGTCGATAAGAGCTGTACTAGGTCACCAGTGAAGACTGCTGGGGAAGGTTCTGAGGCATGAGAAGACTGTAGACTTGGCTAGCAGCTGGTTTTCTCGATTGGCTACTGGGATTTAGCTGGACAGGCCAGGAGGACAGTGCTAGAGTACCAGGGTTGGGGTTTGGTATAGGCGATAACAAGGGGTAGATTCTTACAGTGTTTTGTGAAGGAATCCCACTTGTACTACGTGGGAAGAGAAGGACTGCTGGCCTGGTTACCCTGAGGCTTCTCTGAGTAAATTACTTGGGAGTACAATATTTTGCCAGGGGGATAGGACATGCAGTACTGAAGACATACTGAGGCTTGAGAACCTGATGTTTTATAAGAGGGGGGGCACAGTATCTTCAGCACAGAACTGGTATGAGAAACTATGCTTGAAGACAGTCCCTGGAGACCCAGTGTAATACAAAAACAGGAGGTGGTCTGAGTACAGAGCTTTGGGGAATACCCATTAGGAGGTCATAGCCACATGATAAGTCACTTTCCCGAGAGAGATTAAAGGATGGTCCTGAGAGCTGTGTTATCTGCGCTGCTCAGATACTCCTGCTGCTCAGATACTCCTGCTGCCCAGATACTCCTGCTGCTCAGATACTCCTGCTGCCCAGATACTCCTGCTGCCTAGATACTCCTGCTGCTCAGATACTCCTGCTGCCCAGATACTCCTGCTACCCAGATACTCCTGCTGCACAGATGCTCCTGCTGCTCAGATACTCCTGCTGCACAGATACTCCTGCTGCTCAGATACTCCTGCTGCTCAGATACTCCCGCTGCTCAGATACTCCTGCTGCTCAGATACTGCTCAGATACTCCCGCTGCTCAGATACTGCTCAGATACTCCTGCTGCTCAGATACTGCTCGGATACTTTTGCTACTCCTGCTGCTCAGATACTCCTGCTACCCAGATACTCCTGCTGCCTAGATACTCCTGCTGCTCAGATACTCCTGCTACCCAGATACTCCTGCTGCACAGATACTCCTGCTGCCCAGATACTTCTGCTGCTCAGATACTCCTGCTGCTCAGATACTCCTGCTGCACAGATGCTCCTGCTGCTCAGATACTCCTGCTACCCAGATACTCCTGCTGCTCAGATACTCCTGCTACTCAGATACTCCCACTGCTCAGATACTGCTCAGATACTCCTGCTGCTCAGATACTGCTCGGATACTTTTGCTACTCCTGCTGCTCAGATACTCCTGCTGCTCAAATACTCCTGCTGCTCAGATACTCCTGCTGCTCAGATACTCCTGCTACTCAGATACTCCTGCTGCTCAGATACTCCTGCTGCTCAGATACCTCTGCTGCTCAGATACCTCTGCTGCACAGATACTCCTGAAGGCTGTGCTGAAGGGCTGAAAAGCTGCACAAGCTTGGATCTGCAGGCAAATGGCTGCATCAAGTTGGATCTGCAGGCAAACAGCTGCAGTAGGTTGCTTCGGCAGGCATATAGTTTCATGGGGGTGGAGCTGCATAGAATGGGAATTCTTTTTGAAGCCTGGGTGCCTTTTTACCATTTTTACCATACACCAAGTAGAGATGCCCTTGACTTATCGGGGGGGCATTGGTGCCGCGGCACCAGAGCCTGCCTGTCTCGTTGTCAGTGCAACTCAGTTTCCCTAGTGGAGGAGGTCTGCTGTCACCTAGCCCTAGCTGCTCTTTAGCGCAGCGCTAGCGCAGCGCTGGGAATGCTGACACCCCATACACTGCATTGCTGAAAAGCCCAGTCATAAGCTCCCCCCCACCTCCCTGGATCCAGAGCGGTCGACTGACACAGCTCCTATAAGAGCTGCAGCTGCTCTCTCCCTCAATGTCACTCAGGTACTTAAACACCCACTGTCCACTTTCTGGGCTCCAATCAAGTGGCAAAAGCCTTATCAAAGACAGCAGGATCATGCAGTATTCACACCTCCAATTGTGTTGGTCTTTTTTGTCCACTATTAACCTTTTAAGGAGTAAAGTTAAAGATATGGGATTTGCCATACGTTTGTTATGCAGATTTTATTATCTCTACTGGCAGTTCAAAAGCAACATAGTTCCTGAACACTGACTTGGGGTTTAGGAAAAGCATGGAATCATTTTTTGCATGGAATCTGAAGAGTGTATAAAATTCAAATGACAGCTAAGGCTCTCAGTTGTAATTTAAATTCAGACTCTGATAACAGGGTTGATGTTACCATTAGCGATGTACATTTTGGAACCACCATAATTTACCCTCTCACTGAGTTTGTTATGTTTTCCGGTTAGGCAGGAGGAGAAGGAATGTGTTTCTGGTTCCTTTATGTGGCTGGACGACCTTCAGGCCCCCACCGACTGGCCGTTCTGCGTTGACAAGAAAGCGGACCATGCCAACTGGGAGTACAAGTCACTGTACAGGGGCAATATAGCCAGGTAGGCCCAGAGTACATTGCCTCATAATGAACTGCCATCATCCCAGTCCATTCTGCTTTCTTTTCAAGGTCAGGTAGTCTTATTGAGCTTTTGGTTTGGCAGAGCTACAGTAGGGCTTGTTGGTGGGATTCGCTGGTCTGCGTTATACAGCGTTCCCTGTGCTGGCTCTCTCTTACTGCTCTGTGTTAGACAGCCAGCGTCATCATCCCAGTACTATTAGTGGAAATTACACTTTGATGAGTACTTGCACAATTTAAGTTCAATGCACTATGGGCCAGTTTAGCCAACACAGGTGAAGTGAAAACCAAGATCAAATTCTGTAATGAAAAGAGAATCCTCATACTCAACTTAGTTTAGTCCAAGACAAAGATTAATCTGCGTCAATGAAGCTGTCCCTGTGTGCTGCAAAAGGTTTGTGTGTAAATTTTGCCTGTGCTCCTGAAATAAACTGAGTTGGATGATTCGAGCTGGTCTCTTGTGTTGATGCGCTTTGAACTTCAAATATGATCACATTGACCTGCTTTCACTTTTTCTCCTCCTTGGCAACAATTTAATTTATAGGGATTTCTTGGTGTAATTTAATGGAAGTAGAATTCAGTGAAATTGTTCCACAAATAGGACAGTGCGTACCCAGATATCATTGGCGAGAACAATCTTTATTGTGGAGATGTGAGCCTGCTGATAAGTAGCTGCTGTCGCAGCTGATTTAGGCATCTGCATTGGAGTCTCTGCATTGACTGCGCACAGCAGGGCAGGAGGTGCAGAGCTTGGTTCACAGGCTGAGCTTAGAGGCCACATTGGCGCTTGTCCAAAGCAATGCTCGCATTTACAGCCGACTTCTGTATCTTGCCCTGTGACTGAAGGGAAGCGAGATCAGTACACGCCAAGCGAATTCTGTGAATTGAGGGTTGGCGGCTATGCTGCAGAGATGAAAGTCAGCTGCTCTGGAGACTCTGGCTGGCGATTTAACCTGCGATGTGAAATTCGTTCAGTCTGCAGCAGCAGGAATTGACGCATTTGTCTCGTCTGCAGCCGGCAGGACTGCACCTTCTGTGGAATGATATGACCTACAGTCACAGCTGTCAGGCTTTTATGTTAAGAAACTTGGCAATTACAGTTAGGGGTGTAAGCATTTGAACAGTAATAAATTTTTTTAAACGGCATTATAAACAGTTCACTCCCTGTGGAGGTTAAAGTTCAAAGTGGAGCTGACCATCTGTTCTTTAACGTGAGGCTATTTACATATAATGAAGTAAATTGTTTAGGATTTATAATTGTTAATGGTCTTTTTTTGTTGCCTTCTAAGATGCATTTAGGCATGAATGTTTGATGTTAGATGACGACCATCCCTTATAACCCCATGTAGATGCACTCACCTTGTGTACGATTAGAGGTCAGCAGTTCAGGGGCGTTGTTTTTGTTTTGTCTGAGCCAGGTATAAACGCAGAGGCAGCTCTGCCCTTGGTCTGAACCCAAAGACCCAGGACGTGAGCTGGGAGGAGCCGGGCTCGGAGAAGAAGAAAACAAGCAGGAAGGGAGACAGGAAGCCAGAGCGGTACTACTCCCGTGCGGCCCGTCAGCTGCTCAGCTCCCGGGGCCTCCCTGCACGCCCCAGCCCCCCGGGGTCTGGGGTGAGCTTGGCATCTGCCAACTTTATCCCCGTCCCTCCTTGTGCCGAGGGGGAGGGACAGAGCACCCCACAGGGCTCCACATGGGTCAATCCCCTGGGGGTCTACGACCCCTCCACCTCCCTCTGGCTCCAGGGCAAGGGCCCGGAGGAGCATGAGAAAGCAGGATCCCAGGGGGCTGCAGAGGAGGGCTGCACCTCTTCCCATCTCGCCGCTCGAGTGGAGGACTTCAACCGGAGGCTGAGGGAGAACCCGTCTGACACGACCGCCTGGCTGGAGTTTGTACGCTTCCAGGTACCTTGGGCCTGATGTTGGCCTCCCGCTAAGTCTTTGCGACAGTGCCTTTTCCCTTGAGCTGGACAGCTGTGATAAGAGCATTGGGCCGGTGATCATAGTCTGCTACACTGTACTGAATGATGGGAGCTGCCCTATAAGGGGCCGTGTGCACAGGAGACCTGTTTTTCAGCACATTGTTTTTTAATTATTTACCTTTTGTAATATGCACCATCTTTTTACCTCATCACCATGATTAAATGTCGAGTGCTCTCGTTTTTAAGACTGCATCCAAATTTAAAATCTGTTTGACCTTGGAGGAGATGCCATGCTCATCAATGTCAGTTTCACAGCCGGCAACCACAAGAGAAAGGGCGAGACTTTTATTGCAGTTGGTCCACTTTCATTTATAAACAGTATTAGTGAAATCATAATTAATTTTATAATATCAGACATAGTTAGCGGAACTGTTGTAATAGCAAGGTTTTAATGCTCCTCCCTTTCTCCTCGCTTTTAAAAGACATACGCGTGTTGTTGCGCCTCGTTTTTTTTTTTTCACACGCGAGTGCCTGTCCTGTGTGCACGGCCGCGACGGATGTCGCACAGCTGTGCCCTTCTGTGTTACCGTCGTGCTTGTTCATACTGGGAGTCTGTGCATCGGCCCGATATTTCACCCGGTAGGAAAAGGTTTTTGGTATTTAGTTTGTTCTAGAACCCCATTGCTTTCGCTTATAAGTGGTGATTTTTTTTTATCTGTATTAGAATATTCAAGAACATTTTAATCACTTGTGATCTTGCGCCTCAAAATTCTTCTGGTCCTACTACTTTGGGTCAGCTAAGCATTTGTGTCCAAGTTGTTTTATATTGAAAATTAATTATTGCGTGTTAAACGAAACATTGTAAAACTCTCAACTAGGGGCAGGAGTAACAGCTTCCTTTCCCCAAGAAGTTGATTTGATTGCAAAATCGATTCAAGCTTTTTTTTATTAAATGTAAATCTGTACTGCATGCACTCGACTGTATTGAATGGTTTGTTTCTCCTGTAAAATTTTCGAAGGGATATGCTGTAAATATCAAGTAAATTAAAGCCCTGTAGCCATGCTGGAATTAGCTGTGCTTTATCAAATCACCAGAGCCTGCAAGGAAAAGTTGGGGCCTTCTGAACAGCAAGCAGAATGGAGATTACGTACATAGTTTAACTGAGGGTATCTGTTTTAAAGTGCTTGTTCATCCAAAAATAAAATTTGGACCACGGAATCTTTAATATAAATACATCTTTTGTACATTGATCATTTCAAATTCTAATCAGCCATTAAAAATTTATTCGCACTTTAATCGCTGCAAATCGTGATCATCTCTTAATGAATTTATCGTCGGCCATCTTCGGCGATGACGTTACGGGAGGAACGTAGCCAGTGGTAGAGAACACATTGTCAATGTCATTGGCCTCAGTGGTTTGTAATTGTGGATTATTCCCTCGGGAAATGCCAAATATCTGCCTTGTTTACGGCTGCAACAATAAGGCCGATGCAAGCTGAGGCATCATGGTCCATAAATTTTCAAAAAACCCCACAATTTGAAGGACATGGGTGGATTTTGTGAAGAGGAAACGAGCGGATTTCATGGAGCCTGGTGTTGTGTCCGATTCTGCTTCTGCCTCGGGTACGAGTGAGTGAGTGTGAAGGAAGTTCCGTGGAGCGTTTCCAAAAGCAAAATTGATAACTTACTTAATTGGTCTCGTTGGCTGTATATGGTTGACCTAGCTACGTAAGTTTCTAATGTAGTTAGCATCTATACTTTAGGGAAACCTAGCCCAGAGCAAGGGGGGGAAAACTCGAACATGTACAAGCTTAGAATTTTACTGACTAGCAAACGGCTGGCTAGCAGGAGGCCCTTTAGCAACGAACAATGCTGTATCAATGCCATAACAACGCACTGGATTTCCTTACCTTATGTCCCTGTTTCCCACGAATTACGCCATCAGAAAGGGGCCATTTTCGCTCGGTTTTTTGGGAGATGCGTGAGAGTTGAAAAGGTGTTCAAAATTCCTCTTTAAATTTCTTCCTGTTTGAGTGAGTGTCCAGAAAGTGTTTTATTCATCATCTCCATGACATTAGCTTTCAGTAGAGGTATAATTTGCCCATTTTTTTGTTTTCTCAGTACATGTCTACTTTAATTAGCGATCGGTTAGTAAGCCGAGCCCAAACTGCTCTGGTCCCGAATCTTCCCCAACTGTTCTGTACTCAGAAAACTGGGTTAATAAGCTCAGGACGCCGCTTAATAAGCCCATTCAAAATGAGTGTAGAAACTATTTTATGCAAAAAAAAAGACTTAAAATGAAATTAAATCCATTCTCCATCACGACACCTGGAAAACTTAAGCCATGATAGTGAAGCTGGAACGAGACCAGGAGCTACGATTGGGGAGTGAAAAAAGTGCATGCTTTTGTCTTTTAAAGTCAATGGGATGAATAATTCGCTAGCTAGCATGCTAATGATCTTCGCTGTTAAATGAATTAATTCAGGTTTCTACCTCAACTGCTATGCTTGTAACTTGGTACTTTAATAGCGAATGCTTCAGTATGCTAGCCAGCCAGGGGTGAGTTTCCCAAAAACATAGTTGCTAACTTGTCCATTCTCAGTCAGTGGCTCCAACTACGTAAGTTAGCATCTGTGATTTCGGGAAACACGCCCCAGTGGTGCAAACAGGGCCACATTTGACCTGTATGGGCCGTGTTGTTTGTCGCGTATGGACTGTGGAACCAGTGTTAGATTCTGAAGGTCTCGTGTTGTCATCATGTACGTAGGCTACCTCTTTTCAGACACCTTTCCTCATTTTGGCCTCCTATAACTCTTAGTACGTAGTTTCAACGCACCATGCCACAGGCTGATTGTCATTGTTGTTCCTTTTACCCCACTGATGTGAAAAATATTTGTTCTCATCAATTTATGGTAATAATATTTGTTGACACCATCTTGTTTTCCTATTTTTTTCAGCTTGACTTCTGTATTTGGAACACTTCCCGTTACGCCACATCCGCTAATTGGCAAATTTTAGTCAATCTTTATTTTGTTCCGGAAATCTCCACTCAGACCTCAATATAAGGTTCATTTTAGAAAAAAAAAAAACAGCAAATTTGGAGCATTTAATTAGCACGATACTGCTCATGAACTGTTTGGTCAAATGTTTACCAGATTAGTTTTTGAGAAAATTCAATGAATTTGCATTTTAAGGTCTAGTCACAGTTAGAATATCAGTAATCAGATCTGAGAGTATTTGCTTTTTGAAAATTAATTGCCTCTACTTCCCACAGGTAAAGTAAATGCATGGCATGCTGCTAATATAAGGATGTTAGATGAGTGTAATTGTGTACTTGAGTCATGCTCCGTCCTGGCTGGTAGTGCTTTTATTATTGTGGCTTTCATTTGGAATATAACCTGATGAACGGCCAAGGCACAAATCGGCTGCTTTAAAAATGATGATGCAAAGACTACCACTGCTCTTTGGGTCCAGCTGAAATTAGCATGTGCATCTGTGTTGATATGCTTACAGTGATCTGCTTCAATGCAATCAAAGACAGATCTGCAAACAGGACAAGGAGACATGCTTGTGCATTATTTGTTTATTTATAGCACTTGAGATGTCTGCTGCTCCCAGGGAGGGGATATTTATAGCAGATGGGTTGCATGCGATTTCCCTGGAGGAAAGGGGTTTTCTCATAATGACCAGTGTGGGTCAAAGGTCACGCAGCTCATCTTTGACTGTTCCCCAGAGTGGTGTCTCTCTCCGTGTTGCCGGTGTCAGTGTGCTGGGTTATTTAGAGGGACGTAGTGATGTGGGGGAGGGTCTGCGACTGGCACACAGCACACATCTCTGTGGGACACTGAGTATCTCTGTCTGTACAGTAATCTGTATGGGTGCCTCACTGAGAGAGAGGAGGCTGGACACCATCCCTGCTGTTAATATGGAGACAGAGAGAGAGAGAGGATGAGCAGAGAGAGTGTGAGATTCAATGAGAGAGATGGATAGAGAGCGAGAGATTTGGAGAGTGGGATGCAGAGGAGGGAGATGGACAGAGAGAGTTTCAGAGAAGGATGTAGAGGGAGATTCTGTGAAAGGGTTGTAGACAGATTCAGAGAAACTTGAAGAGAGATTGAGAGAAAGGGATGTCGAGAGGGAGATGAACAGTGAGCGAGGGATTCAGAGAGAGAGATGTAAAGGCGGAAGATGGACTGAGCGAGGGGAATTCATAAGGAGGGATGCAGAGAGGGAGATGGACAGAGAGATGGACTGATACACAGGGGAGATGGAGAGAGACAGGAGAGGGAAAGATAGAGAGGGACAGGGGAGATGGAGGGAGGTAGGGCTGCAGATAAGAGAGAGAGAGAAGACAGACAGATGGGAGATAAAAACAGAAAAAAGAGGGAGTGATGGAGGTGAGAATATCCAAGGGAGAAAGACATGCCTGAGAGTGATGTGCAGAGGGAGGGAAAGAGACAGAACAAAGGAGGTCCAGCGGAGTGCAAAGGAAGAAATGGAGAGGAAAGAGGACAAGAAAAGAACAGTAAACAGATTGTTTATAGAGGTGAAAATAAAATGGTGTCATAAAAGAGTAAATGAGAGAGGGAGAGAAAGGAGAAAGTGAGATGAAGAGAATTTAATTTTTACAGCACCTCTATTGCGTCACTTTTTCACCATCGCACTACAAACTCAGATCTTGACGTCCTTCATCCACACCCTCTAAAAACAAAAAAAACCCCAGCGCTCACTGATAATTTCACCTGAACCCTCTGCCAAACAGAAGTTCTCTCTCTACCTCTTTATACAATGCTTTTTTAAAGCTCCATCTTTCAGCAAATGCAGACAGACTGCTCATGTCTGCAAAATGCTTAAAATCCAGTCACCCTTTCTTTGATGAAGGAGCAGAGAGGAATAGAGTGAGTGAGGGGCATGCAGATGGGGAATAGAGGAAAGAGAGAGTGAGAGATGCAGAGATGAGGAGGGAGAGAAAGTGAGCTGGAAAGGAGTGAAGAGAGATGGAGGGAGTGAGTTGCAGAGATAAAGAGGAGAGAGAGAGCGTGACAGAGGGATGATAAACAGTGTTAGAGAGTGTGAGGGAGGGAGGGAGGGAGCTGGGATTCGAATGCAGTGTGGCACACAGTGTTCCTGTGTGATTTGGCAAATCCCTCACGCTTCACAGCGCAGGGGTCGCCTCGGCCACCCCACCCCACACACTGCAGTGCTGTCCGCAGGCCTCACTGCGTTATTTACCCCCGCCCATTAAAAATGCAGGCACAGTGGGATTCCACACAAACGGCCTTCCACCAGCAGCTATTGGCCAAAGCCCGTAATTTAAAAGCATCCTGTAAAGTAATGCAGGAATGCATAGGGCGCGGGTGTAATGCGAGGGGCTGAGCCCCAGGTGCTGTGTGTTTATGTATGTGTATGTGAGTCTGTGTGTGTGTGTGTGTGTGTGTGGGGGGGGGGGTTAGCTGCGGCTATGGATCTTATGTTTCACTCTCCGCGGTGGGGATTAGCCCAAGGTCAGCGTGTTGACAGAGACTCATAGTGTTAATCGCCTCTATTGTTATGGAGGGCTTGTGGGCCTCAATGGAAAAGTGCTTCTCACTGAGCTCTGGATCTGGGCTTGGCTGCATACGTTATCTAATTACGTTCCCGGAAATGAACGCTGGCCCTTTGCCTCTTCCTCTGAACCCCCCCTGCTGCTCTGTGAAATTTCTTTAAGCGTGGGGGACTGCTCAACCCTTTTCCTCTTACTCCAACACTAGCGAAGCGTACCTCATTCAGCAGGCAGCAGTCTCGTGGAGCTGCTGATAAGTAGACTGGAAAACATAGAATCTCCAGAGACATGCTTGGGCAGCCTCGCAGTTGGACCTGTGTGAACAAACACAGAACATCTGTGATCTCCATGTTTCGATTGTATCTTTGGGGTTGGAAATTGAAGCAGCATGCACCACAAGCTAGGCTTGGCTGAAGTTTGCCTATTTAGAGCCGCCAAATGACAACCTGTGGAACAGTAGAACTTGGAGGACTAGATTGTGCAGCTGTACGCTTGGGTCTGCATGAGCTCTTAAGCCTGATTTATAGCATGACACTCGACCCTTGATGAGTGTCCCACAACAGAAATAACGTATTTTCAACAGAAAAAAGTGTCGCTCAACACTTTTATTTCTTGCCACGCACCTGAAGAGTTAGGTATGTCATGTACGACATCATATTTTGTCGCGCAAGATGATTGGGAAGAATATACAGATCTTGATAACATGGAGATAGCTGAAACCATTTGCTAAAGCATAACTTGAAAACGTTGCGCAGCTCCATGATTTCTGTCGAGCGACACTCTTCATAAGTGTCGAGCGCCCTACCATATATCAGGCCTCAGGTTTTGTCTTTGACTGTAGACATTAAAACATGGAATCAAAGCCAGTTGAGAGACTCTTGACTCTCGGCCCTTCGATTGTCTATTTCAGGACGAGGTGGGGAGTGGCGATTGGTCCCTAGCCGGTCAAGAAGGCGAGTCGGACAGGCGCAGGAAATCGCTGCGATTAACCCTGGAGAAAAAAGTGTCCATCCTGGAAAGGGCGCTAGAGAGTAACCCGGCCAGCGTGGAGCTGAAGCTGGCCCGGTTGCAGTTGTGCCGGGAGCTCTGGGAACCAGCTGCTCTACTTAAGGAGTGGAAGAAGCTGGTCTTCCTGCATCCCAACGATGCTCAACTTTGGAGGCGCTACCTGCTGTTCACACAGAGCCAGTTCAGCACCTTCTCTGTGTCCAGGGTCAACAGTGTCTACGGGAAGTGCCTGAGCACGCTGGCATCCGTGCAGGATGGGTCCATGCTTTCCCATCCCGCCAAGCCTGGTACTGAGGAGGCCATGTTAGGTAAGATCTTTCCCCTCTTGCTTTGCATGTTCCTCTCCTCGATGTGTCTCTATCTCTGTTGCTCCTTAGCTCCTCACTATGTCTGTGTCTCTATTGTTCTTTAACTCTTCTCTTTCCCTTCTTAACTCCTCGCTGTGTCAGTGTCTCTGTCGCTCCTGAACCCTTTTGCGTTATGCAATATTCACAATTTCCAGCTGTCCAAGAGCCTAGTAAAAGGGCTCTCTATGTGGCTCCCCAAATGGCTTTCCAACTAGCTCTCTAAATATTGCACAGTGAAGTGATTAAGTAATCATAGTTTACCACAATTCAACCATTTTGACTCGTGATGCTCAATATGAATTTATAATTTTCAAGTGGGAATTAGCATGAGTCCATGAAAATTAGCAGGGATGGGCATCAGTGGTCTCCAAAAACCTCTCCAAACCCGAAAAATGTTTTTTTCTTTTTTGTAAAGTATTGAAATATGCCCATTTTTCACCCAATTAAAGAATTGCTTATTTTATTGTCAGAGTGTTAATCCCGCAAGCAAACAGTGTGCTGTTAACACCTCCTACGATGTGGATGAGGGGATGGACTTAAGGAGATATACAAAATGAAGCTTAAAAAAGATGTGAACACTATTTACAAGGAACACCAGGCTGGATACTCAGTCCCGCAGTGCCCCACTCCTGTAGGTCATGTTAATCGGTTACATAGATGCGATCTGCTAAAATACAGAAAGGGATGTCAAAAGAATGATACTTGTGCAATGATTTGTTCAGCTTCTTCCTGCTGCGGTAAAGTACGTCGCACCTCATTCTCTCAGTGGCCTTTTCTCGTATAGTAGAGGACCTCAGGCCCATGACTCGGCCCCATTTAGCTGATCTGCTAGTATTCATCTGGGACATAAGCGAACAGCAAAGTTGTATAAACACTTTTTACACCCTCTAAGGAGCAAGCATAATTCACTTACTCAGTAATATCTAAAATATACCTCATGTAGACAAAAAAAGATATTCCAACATCAGGAAAAAGCAGGCAATATGCTTGATAGGAAATCAGTGCTTCTAATATAACAGTGGTTATACTGAAGTCCTCGAGCTGTCCGCATAATATTATAGCATAAACCTGGGACATTCTTTTTTGTTGAATGCGGTATAAATTCTAAAACAGATTGCTACACGGAGCAACATGCCACTATATTCAGTATTATTAGCAAAGGCTAACAGTTTGTGATAATAACCAATGTGACTAACTAGCAACGACAGTATCATATTCATGGCAATGGAGGAAAATGGAACAACTAAATAGGGAGATAAATAACTGAAATATTCCAAACAACAATACTTGCACATTGAGGAGAAAGACTCTCAATGATAATAAGGTGCCTCTTTCTGAGAAACAGTACTGTCAGGCTCAGAGAACCCTCCAGTTCTGTCCCCTTCAGACTCGTTCCCAGAGTTTGTGTCTGTAAGATGGGTACAGTGGGGTGCAAGAATTTGGGCGCCCCTGGTCTAAATGTCTGTTACAATTAATCTCCAAGTGATTGAAAGCAAGCCTGAACACTAAGTGCTACAAAATAAAACATGACACATTTCATCGCATTTTAAAGCAAGAATAATTTTTATTTTTGAATTTTTACAGTTTCAAAATAATAAAACAAGGAAAAAGGCCTTGTGCAAAAGTTTGGGAACCCTGTCAGCTAGTACTTTGTAACTCCTCCTTGGGCAGCTATAACGGCTTGCAAACACTTCCTGTAGCCAGCTAAGAGTCTTTCAATTCTTGTCTTTGGAATTTTTCCCCATTCTTCCTGACAGAACACCTCTAGCTCAGAAATATTCTTCGGCCTTCTTGCATGCATGGTATGTTTGAGGTCTGTCCACAGACTTTCAATAATATTCAAGTCTGAAGACTGTGATGGCCATTCCAAAACCTTCATCCGTCTTTCCTGGAGGTACTTCATGGTGGATTTTGAGGTATGCTTTGGGTCAATGTCTTGCTGGAATACCCAACGTCTCTTCAACTTCAATTTCTGGACTGAGCTTTGAACATTAGCCTCTAGAATGTCTTTATATTTGGTGGAATCCATTCTTCCTTCTACCCGCAAAATATTGCCTGTGTCCCCAGCTGCTCCACAACCCCAAAGCATAATGGATCCACCTCCATGCCTAACAATAGGCAACGTGTTCTTCTCTACAAATGCTTCACCCTTTTTTCTCCAAACATACCTTCTTTGGTTGTTGCCAAAAAGTTAAATTTTGGTTTTGTCAGTCCAAAGCACATTGTTCCAATAGGCTTGAGGTTTCTCAAGGTTTTCTTTTGCATACTTCAGATGCTTAATTTTGTGTTGAGGTCGTAGGAAAGGCCTCTTTCTCGCAACTCTGCCATGTAAGTCTTTGTTGTTTAAGGTCCGCTGTATTGTTGTCCTGTGAACAACAAGACCTGTGTCTGCTACTCTTTTTTGCAGCTCTTTTGCAGTGATGTGCGGGTTCTTCTGAGCATTTCTCACCAGATCTTGGGCCATTCTATCTGAAATTTTTCTTGGTCCTCCAGATCTTGCCTTGACTTCAATTGTTCCATTTATTTTCCATTTCTTACGATGTTTCTGACAGTAGAAATGGGTAGTTTGAAACGTTGCGAGTGTTTTTGTAGCCCTCTATTTGTTGGTGGAAGTGAATCTTGATTTATCTTGATTTTGACATCCTTGGACCACTGTTTAGAGGAACACATGGTTTTTAACACCAGACACAACAACCACCACAGTCAGATACTTTAGAAGGCATTGAGTTACTTCAGAATATATAGTTCAACCCTGGAATTATACAACCCCAATTCCAAAATAGTCGGGACAAGTGTAAATTGTGAATAAAATCAAAACGCAATGACTTTCAAATCACACCAGCCAGTATTTTATTCACAATAGAACAGAGATAATATAGCAAATGTTAAAACTGAGAAATTTTACAGTTTTATCCACAAAATGAGCTTATTTCAAATTTGATGGCTGCTACAGGTCTCAAAAAAGTTGGGACAGGGGCCTGTTTACCATGGTGTAGCATCCCCTCTTCTTTTTAACACAGTGTGGAGGCGTCTGGGCATTGAGGAGACAAGTTTGTTGAGTTTAGCCATTGGAATTTGATCCCACTCTTGTTTAATACAGGCTTCCAGCTGCTGGAGAGTTTTGGGTCTCCTTTGATGGACTTTTTGTTTAATTATGCGCCAAATGTTCTCAATCGGTGAAAGATCTGGACTGCAGGCAGGCCAGTTCAGCACACGGACTCTTCTACTACGAAGCCATGCTGTTGAAATAGCTGCAGTATGTGGTTTTGCATTGTCCTGCTGAAATGCACAAGGCGCTCCCTGGAATAGATGTCGTCTGGAGGGGAGCATATGTTGCTCTAAAACTTTTATATACCTTTCAGCATTCATGGTGCTTTTTTAAAACATGCAAGTGTCCCACACCATAGGCACTAATGCATCCCCACACCATCAGAGATGCTGGCTTTTGAACTGAACGCTGATAACAGGAGGGGTGGTCTTTATGTACTTGATCCCGGAGGACATGACACCCATGATTTCCAACAAGAATGTCATTTAGTAATGTCAATGACCGAATCATGCCGGTGAGTGATGCAGTGGCGTCTGAGGGCCCGAAGATCACGGGCATCCAGTAGAGGACTTCGGCCTTGTCCCTTATGCACAGAGATTTTTCCAGTTTCTCTGAATCTTTTGATGATGTCATGCACTGTCGATGATGAAACCTTCAAAGCCTTTGCAATTTGACGTTGAGGAACATTGTTTTTAAAGTATTCCACAATTTTTTTTACGCAAGCCTTCACAGGTTGGAGAGCGTGTGGCCATCTTTACTTCTGAGAGACTCAGCCTTTCTAAGACATCCCTTTTATAGCCAACCATGTTACACACCTGATGCCAGTTCACTTAATTACTTGCTAAATGTTCTGTCAGCTGATTCTCTTATATATTAATTGCTTTTTCAGCCCTTTTTTGCCTGTGTACCAACTTTTTTGAGTCCTATTGCAGCCAGAAAATTTGAAATAAGCTCATTTTGTGGATGAAAATGTAAAATGTCTCAGTTTCAATATTTGAAATGTTATCTATGTTCTATTGTAAATAACATATTGGCTCACGTGATACGAAAGTCATTGCATTTTGAGTTTATTCACAATTTACACTTCGTTCCAACTATTTCGGAAATGGGGTTATATTCACCTGACTCATTGAAGCCCTAACGAGTAAATCACCTGGGTCTGGGCCTTAGTAATCATCTTCTTAAAAGGTAACAAAGGGTTCCAAAACTTTTGCACAGGGCCCTTTTTCCTTTCTTTTCATTTAAAAACTCAGAAAAATTAAAATGAAAAGAAACCTTCCTTTTAAATTTGCTGAAAGGTATTATGTTTAACTTTGTACCATTTAGTGTTCAGGTTTGCTTTCAATCACTTGGAGATTAATTGTAACAGACATTTAAACCAGGGGTGTCCAAATTTTTGCACCCCACTGTATATAGGTTTTATATCTCGTTAAAGTAACGTGAACACTCCTTGGTTGCATATGGTAGCATATCTTTCAATGCCTTAGCGTAATTCAAATGTGCGAAGTTGAGATGATGCGACCTAACTCACTTTAATGCAAGGGTTTATATACTTTTTCCGGAGGCCCAATCGATTTTTTAAAATTATTTTTGGAGAGTTCATACTGTCATCTCTGGGATAAAACACTTCTCAGTCAACAGATAATGACCAGGAAAGTTTAATGTGTTAGGAGCTACGGCTTATCTTTACAATCTCAGTACGATGTCAGCAGGTTCTAATCAGACGGTATTTGTGCAAAAGATTGTTTTAGGCAATAACTGACCACTGAATCCTGTGACAGGATTGTTAAATCCTGTGACAGCTTGTTAAAATCCTGTGATTACAATTGTGGTTGGATCAAAAACCAGCATACACAGTGGGTCCCCAGGAATGACGTTGAAGACCACTGGCTTAATGAATGAGAGAGCCCACTTCAACTGATGCTATGTTTTTGTTTCAAAGCAGTAAACAAGTGCTATTTTTTTGACCTCTTACAGAGTCAGAAAGGTACCTGGGTACAGATTGTGCAGATCCAATCCATGCTAGATTACTAGGCTACAAACTGCTGACCTTTTGCCATAGTTTTGCAATATCCCTATTGATACTACTATATACTCTGTACATGTGTGTATACATGGCGATATTGATTTCACAAAATATATATTTTACGTTTTGGAGGATTATAGAGCAGAACACCTGTCTAATTTTTTGATATTATTGAGTTGAAGTGATGTTGATGAGCATAAAACAAGTTCCATTTTTATATCAGGTGGCAGCATTGAGATAAGGGGGGGCCAAAGTTCGGTACCCCCAAAAAGGGTTTTCATCCAATAGTTTCCAAACCATTGGAGCTATCTCTTATTTGACTGCATATTTAGAATCAGCATGACAGAATTACAGAAGAGCACCAATTTTGGTGCCAATAGGTGATATAATTATTGATTTATTGCGAAAAAAAGGGTTTGAAAAAAGTGGGAGGGCAAGTCGCGATGCGTGTAAAAGGCGATTTTTAAAATGGCTGCCATTTTGTAACCAGTTGGAGTTGGCAGCCAAAATTTTGGGATTTTTGTCCATGTACATATAGCAACTGCTGGTGGAAAAATCAGGACAATCTGAGAGATGGTGGTTACAAATGCCCAGGCTACTGGCCCATTTGAGATGGAATGGCCCTTTCATATTTTGTATGGACATGTGTTTTTTTCACTTGTGACACCTATTGATTTTTGGTTGCCATGGCGACAGTATGGGCCGAATAATAAGGAAATTATTGGCAAAACGTTGAGATTTCCTTGTGGATGCAGTATAGGCTGCAGGTTTTGACCGATGACTTTCATATTTGATATGGACATGTGTTATACATCACTTATGACACCTTTCGATTTCAGTTGCCATGGCGACAGTATTGGTTGAATAATACGCAAATTAGTGGCTAAACATAGAGATTTCCTTGTGGATGCAGTACAGGCTGCAATTTTTGACCAATGACTTTCATATTTGGTATGCACATGTTACACTTCACTTATGACACCTTTTGATTTTGGTTGTCATGGCGACAGTATTAGCGAAATAATATGGAAGTTATTGGAAAAACATAGAGATGTCCTTGTGGACTCAGTTCAGGCTGAAATTTTTTGACTGTTTACTTTCCTATTGGGTATGGACATCGATTTTGGTTGCCATGGCAACAATATGTGCCGAATAATGCGGAAATTATTGGCAAAACATAGAGATTTCCTTGTGGATGCAGTACAGGCTGCAATTTTTGACCGATTGCTGTCATATTTGGTTTGGACATGTGTTATACTTCACTTATGACACCTATCGATTTCAGTTGCCATGGCGACAGTATTGGCCGAATAATGCGCAAAAAAGGGGAGAAGCGGGCTTTTGGGGGCTACATCTATGTGGTCGCAGCCGACCGGACTCTCTAGTTAATATCCTGGAACACCTCTTTTGGGGGAGCTTATGCTTGGGGGCTCTTGCCATCAGACCTTTTGCTGTCAGGGGCGACAGTGTAGGCCTTGTTTTCATTACTAAATTTTTTGTAGTGAAAGATCATTTTTATCAACTGCTGGATGGATGCTATTGGCTTATACTGTATGTTAGGTTGTTTGCAGGTCAGGCTTGGTTGTGGAGCTTAATTCTCACGCTTCCTGGGCAACAACAATGGGACTTAAAATTTCATATTGTATATAGTTTACAGGCACTGCTTCCCAGTGAATATTCAGGATACATTTAGCATCTTCCCGATATTGTTAGGTTACTGTAACTGAATGCATCAGTTGAGCAGTTTCATCCACGCTAGTGTCAAAGAGCTGCTCCTCTGCGCAAAGGGCTTCACTCCTTTCTATCGCTGTGTCTCTAGTGCTTGTTTACTCCACTCTCTTTGTCTCTAACACTACTTAACTACTCTCTATCTCTGTGCCTCTATTGCTCCTTAACTCCTTTCTATTGCTGTCTCTGTCGCTCCTTAACTCCTTTCTATGTCTGTATCTCTTTCCCTCCAAGACTCCTCTCTATGTCTCTATCACTCCATCACTCCTTTATATCTTGTCTCTATCACTCGCTATGTCTGTGCTTTTATCGCACCTTAACTCCTGTCTCTTTCACTCCTTAATTCCTTAGTATCTCTGTCTTTTGCTCCTTAACTCCTCTATATCTCTCTCTATCGCTCTGTAACTTCTTTCAGTCTGTGTCTTTGTCAGTCCTTATCTCCTGGCATGATCTGTGTCTCCATCTTTCCTTAAATCCTCAATATCTCTATCCCTCCTTTACTCCTCTCTATTTCTGTCTCTATTGCACCTGATCTTGCATTGTCTGTCTTTATTGCTCCTTAACTCCTTGCTGTTTGTCTGTATTGCTCTTTAACTTGTCTCTATCTCTGTCTCTTACACTTTTTAGCTCCTTTTTATCTCAGTGTCACTATCACTCCTCAACTCCTCTGATCTTTGTATCCTGCTCCTAAACTCCTCTCTATCTCCATCTCTATCACTCATTCACTGCTCCTTACCTTTGTCTATATTGCTCCTGAACTCCTCTCTGTCTCTGTGTCTCTATAGCTCCTTACCTCCTCTCTTTCTTTGCATCTCTCATGCTCCCATTATCCTACTCTCTCTCATTCTCTTTTTTGGTCACCCCTCTCTCTCTCTGCATTTATACTGCTGCCAAACTCTTAACTCTCAGTCTCTTTCGCTTCCCCTTTTTGTCATACTGCTCTTAAGAGTGAATTCCATCAGTAACGGTTGTCTTCGCTCTTAACTGCTGTTTTTTTTTTTGTTTTTTTTTTTTTTACTTTTTCAGTGGAATTATTTTGATGTTTTTAGTATTTCTCAGATTTTCTTCAATGAAAGAAATAAGTCCATTTCAGTTTTGAGACATGGTTAAGACAAACGCTTTCTAAATCTAGGCCATACTGCAGCTGAAATATTTCCCCCCAAAATCACTCATTCTTGGGGAAAGAACACTAGACAAATACCTTTTCCCCCTTTGTTTTTTCTTCAGTAATTACTTCCCATGTGCATCTACCATAAAACGCAGTCCTGACATTCCACTACGGCAGGGCTATTCTATTACATTTTTCTGGGGGCCACATTTTTTACTAAAAAATTTCATGGGGGCCGACGATCTCCCTGAGACATTATTTGTCCCTGTTGATAGCAGGCCAATGCAAATTTGACACACCCCGCCAACATTTTTTTTCTCACTTGAACAATTGCAAAAAGAAGGTCTTTAAAAAACATAATTTTTTATATTTCATAAACTAAATCCAACACTTTCAGGCCAATTACAGTTTCTTTTTCTTTTTTCTTTTTTTTCTTTTGGCATACTGAGTTGCTGTCACGTCTAGACTCGATTTCCTAGTTGACATGCCCCCTCTGGACCTAAATTCCACTCCATGTTTTCCATCCCACTTGCTTACTCATCTCCAGCACCTGTACCCAATAGGACTGCTCTATTTAAAGGAATAGACACGGGAATTTAATTACATGCATAGGTTGATAGCTTATAATATTGAGAACCCATGAGAAAAATTTTAGGCATACTTGACCATTTATGAAAAAGTTGTTAGCGTTTTTGTGTGGCAGTCCGAAGGCCACTACTGAGCTGCCATTTTGCCTCCCGGAAGGGCGATGCGTGACATCACATGGGCGCAAGGGTGAATCTCCACTCTTCATTACTGTTCTGTTGGCGCATTTGGTCTTCTACCGTGAACTTGCATAAATTCAATATTTGGTTGCTGTTTTCTGTACACAAGACCATTAGAAGAGCACTTACCTAAAGCCTAACCATCAATGACATTTGTTTTGAATGATTAAGAATGAATTAAATACATTTAATTGTTGCTATACAGAGCTGTTGTGGCATTACATATATCTTCATGATAGAGAATAGCTCCAGTTTGGTGTGCGGCACCAGAAACAGAATGCCAGCAGATAAGTTACTTTGCATTATGCAGTATGAATAAATGTAGGAAATTATTTTTAATTCAAAGTCAATGCACAGACGGGAATACACGCGTTTCGCCTGTATTCGCGTCTTTGCATTGACTTTGAATGTAATCTGTTGTGCGAAAAATTTGTTTCGCGTCCGATGTGAAAGCAGCTGAACTCAGACACAATCAACCAAAGAAAGGGCTTACAGGCGTGTGTTTGATTTGCTTTGCGACAAACTATGGACGTTAGGTAGGACTAGCTTGCGGACTTGATGATCATAAAAAAGAGGTCTGCTCGCCTGCATCCAGGGAACTGCTCTAAGAGTGGATTATTGTGGAAAAATTCGTTTCGCCTCCGATATGAAAGCGCCTAACTCAGACACAATCAACCAAAGAAAGGGTTTTACAGGCGGAGTGTGTGTTCGATTTGCTTTGCAACAAACTATGGACGTTAGGTAGGACTAGCTTGCGGACTTGTTGATCATAAAGAAGTGGTCTGCTCGCCTGCATCCAAGGAACTGCTCTAACAGTGGATTATTGTGGAAACATTGCTGATGATGTGCCTGACATAGCAGATATGTATAATGATGGAATTTGATTTTCCTGCTAGACATTTTACAATCGACTAAAAAAAGTTTCATAGCCAGAATGTTTTTTAACGGTTTACTTTGCAACCAACTGTGGACGTTGGGTAGCCTAGCTTGCGGACTCGTTTTGATCATAAAGAATTGGTCTGCTCGCCTGCAGCATCTAAGGAATATTTACTCTAACGCCTGTGGATTATCGTGGAAAACATTCCAGATGAGGTGGCTGGCATGGATTTTATCGGTTTACAAGAAAAGGTAGGATGTGCATTTAATTGTTTATGGGCCTGATGACAGGCAGGCTAGCTGACAGGGAGGTGTGTGAGTGAGACGTAGGCGAGCCTGCACCGACTATCACTGACCGTAACTTCAGGGCTGGACAGTAACAATGCTTTGATGCACGGCTAAACAAAGCCAGAGTACCTTAACTCAACGTCAGCTTCCCGAAACAAAGGCTAAGCACAGTAACTGCAGTTACGGCGTTCTGTCATGGTTTCTGGTGGGATTTTCGGAGTTACTGTTGACACAGGCCTTGATTTTTTCATAAAAACAATCAAATTGACTCAAAATATTCATCCACATGATAAAGGAGGTCTTCAATACCCTCAAAGTGACAATAACTCATTTTCGACCAAATGTGATGTTATGGTGTTTTGCCTTTGCACGGCAGCATAGAACGTGCGGCCATGCTGCTGACCTGAACCAGTCGTGCATGTACACCCAACCGCTGTACACGCAGGCATATTGTTCTCTCTCTCGGCCTTTAAACAGCCTTCTTGAATATTTTCATGAATAGTAGGGTCTGTTTGTGACGAACAATGTCCTTTGGCACAGAAAAATGGTGACAACAGTGAGTAATTTAACAACTATCCCAATGCTTGTGCAGTCTCACTCGCCCTCGCCATGTATAGCTTCAACGTGCTGCTCCCATGTGACGTCAGAGCATCTCCGCGAGGATTCTTCTGATTGGTTGAAATATTTTCAATGGCGGCATCTATGAAATCGTCAATTCTGCTTCAGAACCAACTTTCGGAGATGGATATCTTAGTTGTATGAGCTCTATACGTTCAAACATTCGCATGAATCGTTAGTTTATGACATGATCTATCTTCCAAACTGTATTTTGAAATTCCGTTGTCTATTCCTTTAAGCTACTGCTCTCCTCTCCGTCTTAGTCCGTCTTTAGTCTCAGCGTTTAGCAGAACTTCTGCTACCATGTGGCCCTATTTCCCAATTCAGTTTTGTCATTATTCCCAGAGTTGTCAACCCCAAAATGACTGAAGTAGTGAGACAGCCAGGGTCCAGTCAGGTCCAGGGCGAGGTCTTGGTGGGGGGTCTAAGGGCGCAAAGCTCCCTGCCGAAAACTGATTTGGGGCTTTTTGAACTGCTCTTAAACAACCTTCGGCGATAGGTTTTACAGATTTAACTTAACATACTGTCTATTAAACAATGACCCAAAAATGGGAAACTGCTTCAATTTTAAGACCAAAATGTCACAGTCATTCAAAACCAACTATAAATTTAACAATGATCATGATTAATGATGATCAGAAATTAATGATGATAATTTCTAGATAAGCATACCCAATGAAACAATTAAACAAAACACTAAAAAAGCAGCACTTTTAGGACCAAAATGATTTGAAAACAATCATGGTAATTTCTTGATAACCATATCTAATGAAACAACATGAAAAATACTTTAAAGAGCTGCACTTTCAGGACCAAAATATGAAAACAATCGTGGTTGTTTCTTGATAGGCATATCTAATGAACTACCACCATGACTATAAGACTATAACTGGCTAATCTGAAAGCAGTAAGCAGTCAAAATAACATACAGTTCGTGCAAAGTTTCCGTAACTATAATTGCATACATTAAAATGTGATGAAATAACTTTGGATGTTTGTATTTAGACAAACTGGATATACATATACATTATTATTATTATTATTATTACTAATACTTTTCTCTCAAAGCCTCCTGTGGATAAGTGTTGAGAATTCGCATTCGTGCTAAAACACTTAAACAATGCATCTGGTTTGTCCAATATAATCATCATGTCCATGTCAAATAAAATCTAGTCTAATTTAATTTAGCCATGACTTTAAATAAATCAAAACGATGTAGCCGTATTCATTTTTTAATTTGATATGAGTGTCGTGTTTGTGATGGTTCTATTATTTTTTATAACCGTCAATCAAAGGTGACGTACCTTACTGTTTGTAGCACTTTGAGTTGTAAATACTGTGACCAAAGAACCCGAAGATGACTTGATTGTTTCCAAATCTTTGTGCGATTTCCTCTGCATGTGTATTTCAACGTCTCAAAACCCGTTACGTTTGCAACTTATACATCAATTGCAAACTGTGCATCAGAAATGATAAATGCTTGGGCGCCCCGGTGGCTCATCGGTCTAAGCGCGCGCACCATAAAGGCTGTGTCCTTCCCGCAGCGACCTGGGTTCGATTCCAGCTCGGGTCATTTGCTGCATGTCTTCCCCCATTCTTCTCCCCAGCTTTCCTGTCTCTCTACACTGTATAACTGTCAAATAAAGGAAAAATTCCCCCAAAAAAAAAACTCCCAAAAAAAAACAAAAATGACAACTGCTTGCTGAATCCGCGACAGTAGATGGATATGTCGGTGCATAGACTGTATAAAAAGATGGACGCAGCACCTGGGTCTGAAAAGTGAAGCCAATGTGGAAATCTTTTAAAATTGCATTCTATTTAATGGCCAGCAGACGGCAACGGCAGTGGTTGCAGAAAGAATTTCAGTTTATATAAGTCTATGAGAAAATAATCCTACTTTCCCACCTGATTTATTATTACAATAATGATTTTTCTCATTATTTTATGGTATCGATTACAAGTTTCAAGTCTCCTTCAATTTTTCATGATGTTCATTTTTGTAACTTGTGGTCGCAAATAGACTAAAGGATAAAGCCAAATATGCTTTAGGGGTGTGGCTATCCACCGGTCCTCGTCAGATATGGTCAGATCCACCTGTAGATCCACCCCTCGTTCTTCCCTGGATCTTCAATTCATGCTCTCATCCAATAGCAATCGCATCCGGTTTCAAAATGACAAAATGGGGCTGGTCAAATTGCCAAAATCGAGGCTTCCTAAATGGTATGCTGAAACCAATGGGTGACGTCACGGTTCCATCTTTTTATACAGTCTGTGATTTGGTGTCATACTTAGCTGCACCTTGGTACTTGATATAATTCCTTTTTTCAGATTTTTTCCTGCGATTCAGACTTGCAGTCACTCATCTTTCTGTTCTCGTTTGCCTCTCTCAGCAGACTACAAGGTTGAAACAAAAGATCAAGCGAGATGTTAAAACTGTAAGGAGCCAATTCTTTGACTGGCAAGGGAATGACCAATGACAACAAGCGGTCCTCACTTAATTCCATCTGCCAAACTGACATGATGTCATTTCATCTCCGTTAAACAGCTTTGGTTTGAGCGAGTCGTCACTGGTGTCCCTAGCCCCAAACCTAACCATAACCCTAAATTTAACCCTGTTCCTTACCCTAAATATCGGTTTGATGGATGGAGATAAGTGACGACTGACAACATGTTTTGTATCTAAACCAAAATTATCGCACTTTGAAAAAATAATTTTTAAAAGACGTGAGAAAAAGGCATTGAGATGGTGAAGACGTGATTTTTAGTGAAAAGTCATGAGTCTCACTGCAAAAACGTGAGGGTTGACAGGTAAGCTTTTTTTTGATTGTTTCTAGTTTAGATTCCTTTGTTCTCTAGCCCCTGTTCCCAGCCTCTAGCTTCTGTGCTCCGCATACATATAACTATCTTTGGGTTTCTCTCTTGTTTAATCCTGCATTAAACTCTTGTTTAGATCTCTTGAGTCTACCATTTTCTCCGTTCCTGTGTTCACCGTGACAGTTGCATTTTATGCCACACACGTGCAATGCGAATTTGTAATGAAAAAGTTGTACTGTACCACCGAAATGCATTCATTGCAAGCAGACACATTTCTTCCCTCCCTCTGATGTCAATAAATGCATTGTTGAATTGCCGATTTTCGCTATCGACTTAGCGCGATTTTGCAATCTAGCGAACATACATTCACTCCTCTAATATAAAATATGAGTTGGCTCAGTCCAGCCAAACACTGTGAAAGACGCGGCGACGGCACAAGTAAACCGGTTTTGTCTTCAGTTGTGCTGTAGTTAATTTACAGCTACCACCCCAATTCTGAAATAATTGGGACGAAGTGTAAATTGTGAATAAAATCAAAATGCAATGACTTTCAGATCACATGAGCCAATATGAACATAGGTAACATTTCAAATTTTGAAACTGAGACATTTTACATTTTCAGCCACAAAATGAGCTTTACTGGATGCCCGTGATCTACGGGCCCTCAGACGCCACTGCATCACTCACCGGCATGATTCTGTCATTGACATTACTAAATGGGCCCCGGAATACTTCAAGAAACCACTGTCTGTAAACACAGTCCGCCGTGCCATCCACAGATGCCACCTAAAACTCTATGATGTAAAAAGGAAGCCATTGTTGAGCATGATCCAGAAGCGCTGCCGTGTTCTGTGGGCCAAGGCTCATTTAAAATGGACTGTAGCAAAGTGGCAAAGTGTCCTGTGGTCAGACGAGTCCAAATTTGACATTCTTGTTGGACATCATGGGTGTCATGTCCTCCAGGCTAAAGAAGAGAAAGACCACCCCTCCTGTTATCAGCGTTCAGTTCAAAAGCCAGCATCTCTGATGGTATGAGGATGCATTATTGCATATGGTGTGGGACACTTGCATGTTTTAAAAAGCACCATGAATGCTGAAAGGTATATAAAGGTTTTAGAGCAACATATGCTCCCCTCCAGACGACATCTATTCCAGGGAAGACCTTGTGTATTTCAGCAGGACAATGCAAAACCACATACTGCAGCTATTTCAACAGCATGGCTTCGTAGTAGAAGAGTCCGTGTGCTGAACTGACCTGCCTACAGTCCTGATCTTTCACCGATTGAGAACATTTGGCGCATAATTAAACAAAAAGTCCGTCAAAGGAGACCCAAAACTCTCCAGCAGCTGGAAGCCTGTATTAAACAAGAGTGGGATCAAATTCCAATGGCTAAAGTCAAGAAACTTGTCTTCTCAATGCCCAGACGCCTCCACTCTGTTTTAAAAATAGAGGGGATCCTACATCATGGTAAACAGAATAGAAAAAGAATAAGGACGAATAAACATGTTCGTCTCAACAGTTCGCTTTCCTTTCGCGGATCCTGTGGAGGCTGGATCTTTGAACATTCTTATGGGAAGGGACACAGGCTTTGCGGGTTTACTTTTTGAAAACATGAAATCATTAAATAAACGGATCCCTCGTAGAAAGCAGTTTAAATGGCCAAAAAACGTACTTCCTCTGCGTTGCAAATGCTGGCTTCATTTGAGACCAAAGACCGTCCAGTTACTTGAGCCTGTTCCAAATCTGACTCTTCATCAATCTGACAATAAGGTGATCACTTGAGATTCGTTGTTATTGACAGTGCCGCTGGAGCCTTTTGTTCTCTGATTCTAGAATTAGAGTATTTGGTTTCATTGTGCCAAAAATTTTAGGCAATCGCACCAATTTTCCACCAGATATTTTATTTATTTATAAATTTACAGAACTGAGTAGCGGTTCAGTCTGAATTGATTCGCGGGCCGGACTTAGCCCGCGGCCACCAACTTAATAGCCTGACACTACTGCATTACACGTTATTCATCTGAACTCTGTTTTGGGATAGTGCTATTCTTCAAGAGCTTTACATAAATGAAATCAAAAAGTGAATAGAAATTTAGAGGACTTGAAAGGTCTACATCATATGACCCTTCTCTCAGCACTTGATAGTTTTGTTTATATTTCTGCTCTTGGAATCTATTAGCATTTTCTTCCTCAGACCAAAAATTTGACCCAGCAACTCAATACTGGGTTACTAAAAGAGACAAAAAAAGCAGGTCATGATTAATCCCAAAGTCTGGCTAAGCAGAGACCTTTCACAACATGGAACAAGAGTCATCAGACGATCACATATCCTCCCGGCCCCTGCAGTCTAATCTCAGAAATCCCAAAATATCAAAAGGTACCAGACTAGGACCTGATTAATACGCACAGCAAGTTTTGTTAAAACATATTGAACTGAATTCAAGTTCTGGTTCAGAGACACAATGACCGTAGATGGACGAGCGGACCAACCGACTGACGACCGTACTGACCAACGACGGCACTGACTATGTCGCATCATTATGTTGCATCATTATGCCAGGGGGATAATAATGAATGAAAACTGAATCACCACTCTGCGAACCAATGCACTCAAAGCTCCGTTGATGCAGGTTCTCGTTTCACTGAGAATGGGGGGATGCCTCCATTGTTTCCGTAGTAAATCAGCGGAAACTGCACACTGGAGCATTAGCATCCGCTAAAGGGGGAGACCTGAGCTCATGTTTCTCCAGGTTCCTGCCATTATGTTTTGCAGTATTGAATTGTTTGCATCAGCATGTCATGTTTGGACTGCGAGTGACCGAGCAGTGAACACCCACATGAATGATGGGGAGGTGACTGACTGAATGAAAAGTGCACTCATGGTAATTTAGTAGTTGAGACTGTGTCTAAAAAGGACTGTCATGGTGATTGAAAAGTGGGCCTAATGCTAGGCATCTGCATGTAAAGCACAGTCATGCTATGTGAACAGTCAGCCATTGACTGGGCAGGCCGCATTCAAAGGACAGTTGTGGGAAATGAACAATGGCTGAATGCAGTGTAGGCCATATTAAAAGCAGTTTTTGTAACGGATCTAATTTAAGGCCAGCCTTATGCAAAGCACAGTCGTAAGCTTGATGCAGGGCAAGCTCCATTAAAAACGCAGTCACGGTAATTGAACAGTAAGCCTTATGCGGGGCAGGTCCCATTCAAAGCATGGTCATAATCACCTGAGTGTAGGCCATATGCAGGGCTTGCCCCTTTAAAAGCACAGTTATGGTAATTCAGCAGTAGGCCTAAATCAAGGCAGGGCATGTAAAAAGCACTGTCGCAGTAATTCAACAGTAGACCGAAGTCAAGGCAGGCCGTGCAAAAAGCACTGTCACAGTAAGTAAACAGTTGGCCAAATTCAACACTGGTCATACAAGGCCCCATAAAGAGAGTATTAGTTTTTAATCCTTTTAATCTGAAAAACATGATGTGGGTGGCAGATTTTTTAAAAAAATTTGTGAATATATTTTTATATAGAGTTTACTTATGCGTTCATGTCATGTTTTTCTAGATCTCTAGACCCATTTATTTTGCGGCACTCGGCTCAGAACAACACAGGAACACAACTTTTCCAAGTTCATGGCTTAATTGTCCGTTTATGGGCACATTCGAGCTACTCACAAAGAGCATTATGCCGATTGCCCTTTTTCGATACTATAAACACAAAAAAATAAAATTGATGCAGCGCGATCTTCTGATGCGGGAAGGATGATAAACTAATATATTTTTTATGGGGCCTAAAAAGCACTGTCGCGGTAATTGAACATTGGGCTGAACTCAAGGCAGGCCATATAGAAAGCTCTGTCGCAGTAATTGAACATGGGGCCTAATGCAGGGCTGGTTCCTTTTAACGCTCAGTTGTGAAAATTGAGCAGTAGGCCTAATTCAAGGCAGGTCTCGTAAAAAGCACCATCATATTAATCGAACAGTTGGACTAATACAGGGCCGGCTACATTGGGCAGAATGGACTCAGTCCTCCACAGCTGTCGCCAGGTAGAGTCTGTGCAGTCAGCATCCCACTTCTGAATTTGTGTCTGGTGTCATTCAGAAGGAGAATAGGCCTATTTTATCCCAAACATTCGCAGAATGGCAGTAAACACAAGCAGTGTGTCGCCACATCTAATTTCACCTTATGTCATTCGCGCAAATGTTGTAATATTAAAGCATGATAATGCTAAATTTTTAGAGGGAGTAGTAACATCTATCTGTGTCATGGATCAGCTGTAATTCCATTTCTTTGGACATACAGCAGGCTCCAAAATTACTGGCAATGCAAAAATAATGCAAAAAATATAAACAATATAATTATAGAGAAACAGAATATACCAACATGTGTGAAATACTTTACTTTTTAGCTCCGCTGTGACGACAGTCACAGTCAGCGGAGCTTTTCTAATGCCGAGTCGTCCGGCATCCGTCCGTCCGTCCGTCTGTCCGGCGTCAACTTCTCACTTCAAATTTGAATATCTGAAAAACCGTCTGATAACTTTTTCCCTAATTTGGTGCGAGCCTTCCTTATGATATTCTGAATATTCACTGCGAAAATTAGAAAATTCGACATCCCGTTTTTTGAGAAATTCAGCACTTTGGACTTAGAAAATCAGTTTTTGTGCTCATTTTTTCAGTCTTTCATTAATATCTCAAAAACTGTTAGATAATTTTTTGTCTAATTTTTTGTGAACCTTCCTTTTGATGTTCTGATGATCCCCTGCGAAAATGAGAAAATTCTACGTCCTGGTTTTTAGCTCCGCTGTGACGATAGTCACAGTCAGCGGAGCTTTTCTAATGCCGGGTCGTCCGGTGTTCGTCCGTCCGTCTGTCTTTCTGTCCGGCGTCAACTTCTCACTTCAAATCTGAATATCTCAAAAACTGTTGGATAACTTTTGTTCCAATTTGGTGTGAGCCTTCCTTATGATATTCTGAATATTCACTGTGAAAATTAGAAAATTCTACTTCCCGGTTTTTGAGAAATTCAACATTTTGGACTTAGAAAATCAGTGTCTGTGCTCAATTTTTCAGTCTTTCATTAATATCTCAAAAACTGTCCGATAACTTTTTGTCTAATTTGTTGTGAGCCTTCCTTATGATGTTCTGATGATCCCCTGCAAAAATTAGAAAATTCTATGTCCTGCTTTTTGAGAAATTCAGCATTTTGGACTTAGAAAATCAATATTTGTGCTCATTTTTTCAGTCTTTCATTAATTCTCAAAAACTCTGATAAATTTTTGTCTAATTTGTTGTGAGCCTTCCTTATGATGTTCTGATGATCCCCTGCGAAAAGGAGAAAATTCTAATTCCCGAATTTTGAGAAATTCAGCATTTTGGACTTAGAAAATCAGTGTTCGTGCTCATTTTTTCAGTCTTTCATTCATATCTCAAAAACTGTCTGATAACATCTTTACTCCACTGTGACCATAGTCAGCAGTCAGTAGAGCTTTTCTAATGCTGAGTCGTCCGGCGTCCGTCTGTCTGTCCGTCCAGCATCAACTTTTCACTTCAAATTTGAATATCTCAAAAACTGTCTGATAATTTTTGTTCTGATTTGGTGTGAGCCTTCTTTACGATATTCTGAATATTCACTGTGAAAATTAGAAAATTCTACTTCCTGGTTTTTGAGAAATTCAGCATTTTGGACTTAGAAAATCAGTGTTTGTGCTCATTTTTTCAGTCTTTCATTAATATCTCAAAAACTATCTGATAACTTTTTGTCTAACTTGTTGTGAGCCTTTCTTATGATGTTCTGAATATCCCTTGCGAAAATGAGAAAATTCCACGTCCCGGTTTTTGAGAAACCTAGCATTTTGGACTTAGAAAATCAGTGTTTATGCTCATTTTTCAGTCTTTCACTAATTTGTCATATGTGTCAATATTGCAATAGTTTTCAAGGATTTCTGAAATTAAGTTATGACATGGACATTTCAGTCATCCTCAGCGGAGCTCTCTAGGCCGACAGGCCTCTTGTTTAATGTTTCTATGTAAACAACCAAAATCATAAGTCATTTAATACAAAATAAATGTCAACAAAATCAAAGTTTCGTAATTATAGACACCCTTCCAGGGCTCGAAATAGCGGGTGCACAGGTGCACATATGCACCCGGTTTTCGGCAGGTGCGCCCAAAATTTTAAGTCGGATGCACCTCGTGCACCTAGTAAAAATCTGCCCCAGAAATAAATCCTGTTTCTACAGATGCGCTCATCCTTACCTGAAATGATAAATTTTATCGGTAAGGGACGAGAATTAAAGACAAAATTGATGGGATTACAAGACTGTGGAACACGTTTTGTCTGAGGCCGCGCATGTGTTATCATTGGCTGATCGCGTAATGTATATTTCTCATCAAAGACTTTCCCTGATCCAGGATCAGGGAGTTTGTGGGACATCTGCCCTCCGCGGCATCGGGGGCGCCGCCAGCACAGACTACACCAGGGAAATTGTAATTGAGATTCATGTTTGAAGATCCATTCATGTTGGTTGATGTATGCACTTACTTGTTGGATGTAATGTAAGTGGCTGCGGGGTGATTAAAAAATCTTACAAAAAATATATATACTCTAGATTAAATATAATCTAGGAGGAGAGGGTCTTAATTATGGAGTTATGAAGAATGTAAAAATATAAAAACAGCAAAAAGCAGCACTGTTGCTGCTATTGAGGCCAGAGAGGTCCTATGATGGAGTTGTGGAAAATTACTTTAATTTCTCAGTCAAGTCAAACAAAGTGAAATTAAATTATAGATTGAATATTATCTGACTGTGATAAATAACAATAGTACACTCAGTTTCACCGATTTCTTCTTTTTTTTTTTTTTTTCCATTATTTTTATTATATACAGCATGATTTTAATAAAATCTTATCCCACCAGTAATCCTAACCTGTTGCACCACTGCAAATTTACAGTAGTCCTATGGCATATCAAATAATATGAGTTGAAGAATATTCATTTATTCATTTTGTACTGCTGCAAAATGGCTTTTTTATTGAATTAAGCAAGTTTTAGACTGTGCACCTAAACATGCACAAGTGCACCCATTTTCAACATCTGGGTGCATGCACCCAGTCAAAAAAATCCTAATTCGAGCCCTGCCTTCATTTATTCATTAGCCAGGAGCCATACCACTATTCAATCTGCTGCAGCCGCGTGGCTGAAGCTAAGCAGGTGTGGGCTTGGTTAGTACTTGGATGGGAGATCACGTGGGGAAACCAAGTTGCTGCTGGAAGAGGTGTTAGTGGGCCAGTAGGCTGTGATCTTCCCTCTGGTGGAATAATCCCCAATGCCCCAGTGCAGTGATTGGGACACTGTACTGAAGGAAACGCCGTCTTTCGAATGAGACGTTATACTGAGGTCTTGACTCTCTTAAATTAAAGGTCCTTTAAAGGTCCTCATTAAAGGTCCCATGACACTCTTTGACAAGAGTAGGGGGTTACCCGGTGTCATGGCTAAATTCCTAACCTGGCTGTTCCAACCTGCCACCTAATCATCCTCTGATCTATTTGGCTGTGCAAATTGCCCTCTCCCTCTCCACCTTAACCCTCCACGGCTCCCTTGAAAAAGAGATTTCAATCACAGCGGGACCTCCCTGGTTAAATAAAGGTTAAATAAATAAAATAAATAAAAATTTAGTTCTTAGTGTAACCATCTCTGGCAAGGATAACAGTGTGGATTTTTTTTCCTATACTTGTTGACAAAGTTAAGGCACACATTTGGTGGGATTTTGGACCATTCCTCTAAGCAGATCCTTTCAAGATCCTTCACATTCTTGGATTTGCATTTATCAACTGCCCTCTTTAACTCAGCCCACAGGTTTTTAATTGGATTGAGGTTTGGCAACTGAGCTGGCCATTGCAGAATGTTGATTTTGTGGTCACAGATCTATTTTTGCACAGATCTTGAAGTATGCTTTGGGTTATTGTCTTGTTGGAAAGTCCACCTATGGCCGACTCCCAGCCTTCTGGCGGAGGCAACCAGATTGTCAGCCAAAATAGCCTCATACTTGGAGGAATTTATTATGCCATTAATCTTAACCAGTGCCCCTGGACCTCTTGAATTAAAACAGCCCCAAAACATGACTGACCCACCATCATATTTCACCGTGGATATGAGGTGCTTCTCCTTGTATGCATCTCTGTTTCAGCGCCAAACATGCCGATGCTATATCTGACAGAACTTGCAATTTTGGTCTCACCAAAGCACCTTGTTCCAGTTATAATTTAAATGATGTTTGGCAAACTCCAAGTGCTTGCTTCTCTGTCCTCTGGTCAGAAAAGGCAACCTTCTGGCAACAAAGAGCCTGTGGTTGTGGAGGTGGTGCCTGATGGTGCTTTGTGAAACTTGGTACCCCAATATGCCACCAAGGCCTGGAAGTCCTTCACAGTGATTCTTGGGCATTTTGTTGCTTCTCTCACCATCCTCCCCAGTATCCAGGGGGGCAGAATGCAGTTGCATCCTCTTCCTTTGAGGTTTTCAACAGTTCCATATCATTGGAATTTTTAAATAATTGCACTGACAGTGTTCAGTGGCATAGTCAATCATTTATGAATCTTCTTGTAGCCATTACCAGACTTATGAGGGTCTATGACCATCTGCCTCTTTTGAACTGACGGTTGTTTTGTTTTGTTCATGGTGTTGGATGACAAAGGGTTATTGCAAGAGTGTCACCTCATTTCTTTACTCTTGTGAAACAGAAGGTGATGTAATGCCTCTGTACAGTTCTTTAGCACTTAAATAAAACTTAAATAAGTGGATTTTAATAGCGTATAGGAGAAAATATTCGGCGCTCATGGGATAAAAAAGTTACCAAAAGAATATAAAGCTGGTGCTCTTGGAAGCATGGGATGGGAGCGTAAACCAAAAATGTAAGAATTCCAGGCACTCAGGGAATAATTGGATCAAAAAGAAGCAAAAAAAGGGATAAAAAGCCTTTATTATTTCATTGGCTAAACAGTTAAAAAAGCCGACATGTTTCGACCTATGCGGTCTTCATCACGCCCATGATCTTCGGGCCCTCAAACGCCACTGCATCACTCACCGGCACTATTCTGTCATTGACATTTGTAAATGGGCCCAGGAATACTTCAAGAAACCACTGTCTGTAAACACAGTCCGCCGTGCCATCCACAAATGCCACCTAAAACTATCATGCAAAAAGGAAGCCATTGTTGAGCATGACCCAGAAGCGCCGCCATGTTCTGTGGGCCAAGGCTCATTTAAAATGGACTGTAGCAAAGTGTCAAAGTGTCTTGTGGTCAGACGAGTCCAAATTTGACATTCTTGTCAGAAATCATGGGCGCCGTGTCCTCCGGGCTAAAGAGGAGAAAAACCACCCCTCCTGTTATCAGCGTTCAGTTCAAAAGCCAGCATGTCTGGGGCGCCCCGGTGGCTCATCGGTCTAAGTGCGCGCACCACAAAGGCTGTGTCCTTCTCGCGGCGACCCAGGTTCGATTCCGGCTCGGGTCATTTGCTTCATGTCCTCCCCATTCTTCTCCCCAACCTTCCTGTCTCTCTCCACTGTAAAAACTATCAAATAAAGGAAAAATCCCAATAAAAAAAATCTTAAAAAAAAAAAAAAAAAAGCCAGCATGTCTGATGGTATGGGGATGCATTATTACATATGGTGTGGGACACTTGCATGTTTTGAAAAGCATCATGAATGCTGAAAAGTATATAAAGGTTTTAGAGCAACATATGCTCCCCTACAGACGACATCTCTTCCAGGGAAAGCCTTGTGTATTTCCGCTGGACAATGCAAAACCACATACTGCAGCTATTACAACAGCATGGCTTCGTAGTAGAAGAGTCCGTGTGCTGAACTGACCTGCCTGAAGTCCTGATCTTTCACCGATTGAGAACAGTTGACGCATAATTAAACAAAATGTCCGTCAAAGGAGACCCAAAACTCTCCAGCAGCTGGAAGCCTGTATTAAACAAGAGTGGGATCAAATTCCAATGGCTAAAGTCAAGAAACTTGCCTCCTCAATGCCCAGACGCCTCCACTCTGCGTTAAAAAGAAGAGGGGATGCTACATTATGGAAAACAGGCCCCTGTCCCAACTTTTTTGAGACCTGTAGCAGCCATCAAACTTAAAATGAGCTCATTTTGTGGATAAAATTGTAAAATTTCTCAGTTTTAACATTTGCTATATTATCTCTGTTCTATTGTGAATAAAATACTGGCTGGTGTGATTTGAAAGTCATTGTGTTTTGATTTTATTCACAATTTACACTTTGCCCCAACTATTTTGGAATTGGGGTTGTATATGATATGTGAATTTATATCTACTGTGTGTTGATTGATCTATAGGGCTGCCGTTCCCATCCGAAATAGTTCCATCCAGGGCTCAAGAGAACAAGTGGTGGGATATGATGTGTCTGGGATTGAAGGCTGAGAACAGCTGCAGTTTGGAAAATACATGTTGCTGAAATTTCAGTACGCAGGCTTAATCGATATAATCCAGCATTCGCATAGTATGGAGGGTTTGGATGGATTGAGTGTGCTGCAGAATAAATGTTGTTGGAGTTTGCTGTGTAATTGAGAATCTGCCTGAGAATGATCACTGTAGAGACGGTATCAGAGGATCACGGTGAGTGCATTCTGATGAGGAAAATAAAGCGGCCATTCTGTGTCTTTGTTTATGCCGGGCGCCCCCCATTCTTATTGGACACCTGCCAGTGAGTCTGAAAAAGCTCTCATCTCACTGCTCTGTGTTTTATGTATTTTGAACTGAAAATGCATAAGCTGTTATTGTGAAAATTCTATGCAATGGTAAAAGGACACATCAAAGCAAGCAAATTCACTTTCATGAATCAAGATTTGGTGGCTACATTTGGAAAAATCATGTGGTAGGCTTTTAGCTAATCTTCTTTTTGGGCAGGCCATTAACGCATTCATTGTTACAGCATATTTTCAGGATTTATTTAGGATTTTTGACTGAGCCATCAGCTTCCACAGTAGAGGGTAAGATTCACAGTGAAGTAGGCGTAGTGAGTAATATGTTGTGTTCTTTGGACTCCGGCGCCACCTAGTGTCGATTCTGTTTGGGCTTATGTCAAGTCTTGACTGTGTTCAGCTGTGCCGCAATCAGCTTTTATCCAAGGGGAATATCCATAAATTGTTTGAACAATTAAGATGTTTTCAGTATGATGAAAGTGTAACTGCCATTTGATAGGGATAGATGTGATTTTGATTGGTGGGTGTAATTTTCCATTTGGGAAAACACTTCCCTCAGACTAATTTAATTATAGAAGCGTTATGTAGGTCTTGCCGTCTCACTCACAGCTTGACTGAGGCGCGTTGATAAAGAGGGTTTTTAGCGCTTTTTTTTCGGAGCTGTGAAGTGCAGGCCAATAAGCTGCTTGTTTGTTGGTCTGGCTTTGTTTGTGCTCTCTCCTGTCATTGAAACTGTGTAGTGTTTCTGTTACCCGTAAATTGGCAGAATAGAGCCCAGCATTAATTGTGGGTCTCTGGGGGTGTAATTAAAGAGAAGGGATTCTATCCGCCACACTCTGTAATGGAGCAAGTCAAAGCAAACAACTGAAAACTGCCAAAGACCTGGCAATATTAATGAGATCTAGGGCACAAAAACGCATGTGAATTAACACTGTCTGCGTGTGTGCACTTGTTCATGCATGTATGTACGTGTACACATCTATGCTGTTTCATTCTTCTTCTGAATTTCATAAAATGGCCGTGTGGTGATGAGCTAGCTCATTAATGGGACCTTATGGGCAGATGGCTTTTTGAGTGAAGCAGGAGTGCAAAAGGCCAGGCTTTCAGCTTTATTGTTTGCTGTTTCATTTTTCTTGTGTCTTGTTGAACTCGGGCAGGATTGATCTTATCTGAAAGAATCGCACTCAAAATGTATCTTTTCCCACCCATCCACAGAGATCTTCCTCCAGCAGTGCCACTTCCTGCGACAGGCCGGTCATTCAGAAAAGGCAGTCTCTCTCTTGCAGGCAATGCTGGACTTCACTTTCTTCAAGCCCGATAGCGTGAAGGAGCTACCCACCCGACAGCAGGTAAATCAATGTTTTCCTGTCAATCAGATAACTACAACCGCAAGTAAAAAGCCTTTTAATCGTGCCAAAATTTTATTCAAGTTTTTTTTTCACTCCATTTTGTTAAGTAGTTTGCATTGAAATTTGTCAAACCAATAGCTTCAATATGACAGTCATTATATTTTTATATATTTAAAGGGGACCTATTTTGCTACAAATTTTAAAGTATTCTTGGATGTCCAAAAGGGAAGTTTTAAAACTTTCTAGCTTAATTAATTAATTAATTAATTAATTAAAATTCCATGATTTCTTGGCAATTTGATTCCTGTCATTCCTAACCTTCTGAAAAACGGGCTGTTCTGAGTGAGCATCCCCTTCTCTCTTTGTTCTAATTGGCCAGCGCACAGAGCCGCCACATCAATGGAGAGTGACCTTTTTTTTTTTTTTTTAATCCCCTTGCAACTGGCTAGTCTCTGAATACAGATGATGACTGAATAAACTAGCTAGCTATCTATTAAACTACACAATGAGTATGGAAAGGTAATATCTGCTGGCTTAGTAAGCATGGACGTTACAATCACAGAAGTGCGACCTGCAGTCACCATAATAGTTTTACTACACTTGTAATTCAGCTTCAAACATCAAGAGTGATCTGTAGCTAGCATCTGTTTAGTAGCAACCCTTAGCTACTGATCCATTTGCTACTCCATTAACCCTTTAAGGCCTAATGCAAAAATCCCAGCAGAGAATCATGCTGCCATGTTTACCATAGTAACCTGTATTTGGGCTGAAGCACAGCTTCTCAGCTTTCAGGAACAGTTGGAATTTTTTTCTATTGCTCAAAAATTACGCGCATATCTGTGTTGGCAACGACACGTTCTTAAAATGCGCACATGCTGTCCCAGTTTAAATGGGTTAAAAATGAACTGAATTCAATTAAAAACAGTCACCTGTTTTGCCTGATCTTATCAACGTGTCTCGTACATTGCTTCTGACTGAACTGGCTGCGGTCTCTGAATTTACTGACAATTTAGTAGCTAGCTAGATTTCTAGCCAGCTAATAAGCCACACAATGATTATAGAAAGGAAATGCATGGATGCTATCTAGCAAAATTGGTTTTGAGAGTAGCACTTGGCCGAGTATATCCACAACCAAGCCATACACATTTAACTCTGCTCACACTTGCAATTCAGTTTACATATTAAAGGAAATGGAAACACTTACCTTGCTAGCAAGCTACAAATTCTCCTTGAAAATAAATTGAAACTGCTGCTTTTTTGCGTCTTTTGAAAAGCATAATAGGTCCCCTTCAACATTAATTTCATTGCCTGTCCTAAGCTGTTCTGATCCAGGTTAGTAGTATAAAGCAGTCAGACAAAATGTGGAAAGCCCACGGAGGCTATAGCTAGTTATGAGCATTTGCCGATTGAAGGTGGGATGTTGCCATAAGAATATACAGTGGGTGGAGATATTTAGATGGGGGTGGAACAATTCTAACGAGCCTGCATGTGACATAGGAAGGGGAGCCAGATCTGAATGCCATGCTGAATGGTATGTTTTTTGAAGAAGGCTGCCAACAAAAAAATTAATGGGTTGTTTTACCTTGCAGTTAGTAGGCTGATAAGCACTCTAGGTACTGAAATGTATGTGGACAAGAACTGAAGAAGTGAGTTTTTCTTCATATGTCCCCTTTAACCATCATTAGACCAGTAGACCAGTTAATACATGCTGTTCACAAAAGTGACTCCCCACTAGCTGAATATTTGAACTTCTAATACATAGCAGGAAAGCCAACAAGATTACGGTCCTCAATTATGATTACAAACAAAGACCCTCTCTGTTTTCAAATATGCATTAGGAAAGAGGGAAGCCATTTGTAGAAACTAATGGGAAAATTGCACATTTGCTGGTCTAGGTCATATATTTTAGCTAATGAGGATTTGCTCTGGTATGTAGATTGGGATAATAAGTGAAATGCTAGTTTTTTTAGCCCGCTTGGCCGACAGGCCCAAGGGGCTTATGCTGTGCTTAGGGTCATTAGTGGTGGTCTGTCGTGCGTGCGTGCGTGCGTGCGTGCGTTAGTGCGTCCACAATTGTCGTTTCAGCGCGATACAGCTTTCAGTTTTCGACACTTCCTTTTCATATTTCATATGCATGTATGTGGGCCCAAGATCTAGCCCCAGTTCGATTTTGGGCGTGCTGCGATTCTTGGTTTGGCTTTTTCTGCAAAACAGCTCTAGCTCCCTTATTCTACGAGCTAAGATGCTTCAATTTTTTGCTAACTTGGCCAAAAGGCCCAAGGGGCTTATGTTATGCTCGGAGTCTTTAGTGATGGTATGTCGTGTGTCCGTGCGTGCGTGCGTGCATAAACTTTTGGCTTGTCTGCGCTCTAGCGTCCTCAGTTTTTCACTGATCCTTTTCATATTTCATATGTGTATATTAAAGGAATAAGCCCCGAGAAGCAGTGGGTTACAGTGATTTTATAACGGCGGGGGGGGCGTTCTAAGGCACGATGCGCAGCGGAGTGCCTTAGTGCCCCTCCGCCGTTATAAAATCACTGTAACCCTCTGCTTCAAGGGGCTTCTTGCTTTTATAAAACAGTTACCCTACATATAGCCCATTAAATAAACGCACAAGAAAAAAATCAACAATTTATTGGTAATAATGCAACAATATAATTGAGAACTATTCATTCTTCCACCAAGCAAGATAGAGTGGACAGAATGGTTAGCAAGCAGCACAGACACTAAGATTGCTTTTTCATCTAGCATCCTTACCATGTCACATCAGGCTATCTTGGCTCGTAAATGTAGATATACCGTGAAAGCAGGCTATTTGAAATGTCTCCTCGGTCTCCCGAAGGCCCCGTTTAATAATTTTACGTTCGTTTCGGTTTTCGAGTTTCCTTGTTCTCAACTCGCGCCGATCGGCCATATCATTACAACCAGGAGTGAGAGTAGGGAACAAGATTGACTTTTGTCTTCCACACTTGCCGGTGTCCAGGAAAATATGTAGAATTGTGCATTAGTTTGCTCGCCAGCTTGTCAGCTAGCTAGCGTTCACTACAATGGATGTGCTTACCCTACATATTGCCCATAAAATAAACACACAAGAAAAAAATCAACAATTTATCGCTAATACTGAAATAGCGAGCTAGTTAGCAACGTAGCTAGCAAGCTAAAGTAATATCGAAATCTATAATGCTATAGCTAGCTAGGTAGATAGCCAACTGGTTAGCGGGCTAAAAGGCTAAACTTCGCTAACACTGAAATAGCGAGCTAAAAGTCTTGAAACAAACGTAACCTAATGAGTCAGTTGAGCGCAGAGTAGTTGGTTGCAAGGCCAGGCGCGAAAGGATATTTTGTGCTGCTGTCTGCCTCAGAAAGCAGTGGGTTACACTGATTTTATACCGGCATGGAACACGGCTCAGCCAATCATATTTAAGGATGGGAAGCACCCGTTTTATAAAGCGTCTTAAGGACCGGACCAAGTTCGATTTTCAGCCCAATCGGACCGATACTTTTGCCAATAGGGGGCGTTCCATTTTGGCCAAGCGGGCGCAGTGGCTTTGCCACTATTTTTTAACAATCCAGATCTAGTAGAGTGGTTTAAAACTCATGCAAGCCAATCAACAATCACCTTTCACCTTGAGAAGTCATCAAAGGGCATTCTTCACCCTTAATCCCCTTTGAGTTTTCCATTGAAATATGGACATTTGGCAATAATTGGCTCAAACTTTTTTAGTGGCATGTAAATCAAGGCAACAGAGGAGCACAGGAAAGCACTTCTTTTTATTCAATTGCAGATCTTTTCTCTAGGCCACAGTAGGCCCGTAAATTGCGTGGAGGAAAATCTCAGTGATCTACAGTCCTCCTACGCTGTGTCTAATGAGCAGTCGGAAGACTCTTATTTTCCTGTTAGCTATTTTGGTGGTCAACTATTGACCCTTCTATCCACTTTGACTCTGCGGATTGGAGCATGTCCAGGGGGCGTTGTTCTGAGTGTGCTTTGGAAACTGGCCCTGAAGGGAGGTCGAAATGAACTGCTGAACTGGTGAGATGCATGAGCATCGGTTATTTTTAAGTCTGTTTTTGTACTGAGGTGATGTTGAAAAAGCACCACCACAAACTTCGCCCTCCTTTCTCAGTTATTGCGTGGCCATTAGCAGGTGTCGATTGGCAAAAAACAGTTACACGAGTATAACTACCTTCTGTAACTCATTATTTACCCCGCATGCAGAGTGAAGCATTATATATTTGCATTCACCAAGTACCTCTGATTTCTCACCTGTCTTAGCTTTGAATGACTGGGATCATTCTTCAAACAGCTGTATTGATTCCTGTTAGAGAGGGAATGTACATAATAGCTTACTTGTGCTCCTTGGTGGCGCCGGTGCTTCGGTTTTAAGTAACATGCTGTGATCGTGCATATCCAGGCTGCTAATGAGGGAATATTTTCCCTGTTTGCATGCTAAGCACACAGTTTGCATTCATTACCTTCTAACCTTTCATCATTACGCGTTCCTCATTGAATCACGGGGACTTACATTCTTAATCTTCCACCTAAGAGTCCCTGAAACTTTCTGTTGTACGTCATTTTGCTTGTAGTGTTGCATTGCATTAGATTTATATGGCTGTGGCTTTCAGCCAAGGCAACATACAGGAAGTGTGTACAGAAGGTCATTGGATCAGCTATACAATGAGAGTCAAGTAACATTAGATTCATCTGTCAATTCAGTATTGGACTGCAAAGCACGTGCACTGGGCGCTGCGTTCAAATCAACTTGGGTCTGACAGGTTCAAGTGACTGGCAAGCAACATACTAGAATCGAATTGACAAATGGCCACTAAGTAACAACAAGAAACGAATAAATTATAACAGGAATGCTTTGGTACCAGTACACAAGATAGTAGGTCATGATAAATGAATGGGGGGAGGGCAGTTGAAGACCGACTGTGACAGAGGATCTGCAGGGACTGAACAGTTCTTGGAGGAATGTATTCTTTTTGCTGTGATTGAATGCAGCTCTAGGTAGCACTTAATCGTAGATTCATAGAATACAGGTCATAGAATACGACTCACTCTCAGTTTGGCAAGAAGATGGACAGTTCACTAGTGAACTGAATGACGGGCATCTCGGTGAAAGTGAAATTGGGAACTAGTTTCTCTAGAATGGGATTCTCAGTTGGAGAGCTGTGTTTTTGAGCAGCTGTTCAGGATTCAACTTGTCTTATAGCTCAGCACTGGTATCCCTTGGAGCCTTTTCCTAGTCAGAAACTAGTCAAAACCTTTTGTCTTTTTTAACAGGTAATTGGTCTGTTTGCATTTACGACAGCAAGGGCAAAGATAAGAATTCCAGGTGCTATTGTGCTAAGCTTTACCATTTATTTATCGACTGCTTCGCCTCCGGTTTTCATCATGGTGCTTGTACATTTCTCAATGACCCTCACAGTGTGTACTGTGTATTAGACTGCTTCTTGACCCAATGGCCGATTTATAGTACCAGTAATCATGAGTGCCTGTTGGTCTTTTGAGTGCACAGCACAAGCTATACAGACAGTGCTACCAACTGAACCAGGCATCTTTGTTATGGCTGTTGTCTGATCTGCCAGAATTTTCCAAATTGGGACTCTGTAGTCGCTGCAATAGACAACTGCGATAGGTTACAATCAATAATCTGGCATCCCAACTTCTCTCATTGACAGCTGGATGGTGGAGCAGATGGATTGCAGTGCGAAGCACTATCTCATCACTTCCATACCATCTCCTGCACTATAGTCATGTCTGTACTGCCAATGTTTCATTAATTTGGGGTGTTAACAGTGATTGTAATTGATGGTGTGGTATTTAGTGGTATAGTGTTTGGGGTTTGGTGTTAAATGTTGCAGTGTTTGAGCATTGTGGTGTTTGGTGTTTTTTCTCACCCAGGTAGAGTTCTTTGAGCCCTTCTGGGACAGTGGGGAGCCCCGGGTGGGAGAGAAGGGGGCGCGAGGCTGGAAGGCCTGGATGCATCAGCAGGAGAGAGGGGGCTGGCTGGTGCCTAATGACCCAGGTATGGAAACACATCCAGCGGAATGGCAGGCTTCATTTCTGGCCTTGCTTGCTGAAGACACTTCTTCTGGGTATTTTTGGTTACTCATAGAAAGAGGAGGCTAATCTGCTGTGTAGGGCCCTGTGGTAGCAGAAGCAGTAAGTAGTAACTGTAAGGGTTACATTAACCTGTAGCATGGTTACCTGACGTGAACTGTGTTGTAGATGATGATGACGACGATGACCTGGAAGACTCTTCAGAGGTAAAGGATAAGACTTTGCCCAAGTGGCGAATCTGGCTGGACGTGGAAGCATCGCGAGAGAGCAATCATTGGTTGCCTTGGAGGCCGGACAAATCTAAGGGCCAGACGGAAGAGGACTGTGAAGACCCTGATAGACAGGTACACAGGCTGTGTCGCTCAGCTTCTTGCATCCTACAACTCTGCACCAGCTCAAGCAACACACACATTCATTCATCAATATTTAGCATTGGGTGGAAAAAATGCTTCAGTCTGTGAATGTTTGGACAGTTGACTAACATTAAAGGGCCTACGCAATTCACTTCATTTGGATGTAAATACTGTTAAATCAAGGCGCAGGCTGTTATTGTTTGTAGGTTGTGGTTGATATTTACATTCATAATTTGTGAAACATAGGAATAATGGCCCTTCATAATTGTGTCACTGTAAAATACTCATGCATGCATTGTGTCATCAGCTAAATGAGCTCTGGATGAAGTTTTGCTTGGTTGAAACCTCTGTGTGGTGCAACTGTCAGATTTTGGCACCTGGCATTTGTCCTTTGATGCCAGTAATACCTTGATGTTCCTGTTCCATAGGTCCTGTTTGATGACATTGGGCCATCCATGATCCGACTGTCCACTCCGGACCTAAAGTTTCGGTTAATTTGCTCCATCCTGGAGTTCCTAGGCCTCCCTGGGGAGCAGTGTCACCACGGACAATCCTGGAGCTCCATGCTTGACCACAATTGTCTGTTGGAGGAAGCCCCAGAGGCGGAGCACCTACTGACCTCTGGCCACATCCTGAACGTTGGGGTCAGCCCCGTGGGTCACATGACCACACTTGGCGGTGGTGGTGCCAGGTGGACAGGACTGTGCAAGCTGGGGGAGGAGTTTGTCCAGCGCCTCTTGCAGCAGATCATGCCTCTCTGCACCCCACGGGAGAGAGCTCTTCTGTCTCTGTACCAGATACAGTATGAGAGGCTCAAGGTTCGTTCACACCATTTTTGTCATTGTCCTCTGTTGATTTAATCTTAACCCCTGCAGTCGCTCTGACAATGTTACAATCTAGATAGACAAGCCCCTTAGTCAGAGCAAAAGTATGGTTATCTATTTATCTGGTGTTCCTTCTTCATGTTGCATCTGATTTAGCAGGACAGGGCTGCACGGCTCTATTTTTGTGGATCCACCATCCCCATATGTTTTAATTTCAGCCCGTGTATGGCCAACCTGATTAATTAGCAGCTCAAAGAGATCTCTTCCTATTTAATGAGGCTTTAGGGTTGTTGAAAAACCTTGGATGATGGATCTCCAGGGACATGGTTTGACAGCCCTGGATTAGAGGGTGCCCCTATCCTGAGGTTCTTCTGCTTGGCTCTTCTAGGTGTTAAATTGTGTCCAGAGCAGAAATAAGAAGCGGCTGAGGTCTCAGGGGAAGAGGAGCAAGAAGTTGGCCAAGCGGCTGCTGAAGGAGGAGGAGAGCCGCGGTGACCTGGCCCTGTGGAGGGAGTACGCTCACCTAGAGTGGCTCCTTGGGAACGTGGAGGAGGCCCGCAAGGTGTTTGACACGGCCATGGCTCTGGGCTTGTCACGAGGTTTGCGCGACCCGGCGATGTGTGGTCTCTGTCTCCTCTACGCCCAGCTGGAGACGGAGATGGAGAAGGTGCGGGCCGGGGCGTCTACCTGCACCTCCTCGCAGGCGGTACACGTTCTGACTAAACTGGCTGAGGGTGGGGTCTACTCTCCCTTCACAGGCATGGTGCCCCCCGTGGCCATCCTGAAGGCGCGGAAGTCCTATGAGCTGGCTGTCCAAACCGCACTGGAGCATAGGACAATGTCAACCCAGGCTGGGAAGATCCCTCGCCTAGCGGAGCTGGTTGGGTGCTTTGCACTCTTCCAGTACCTGACCGTAGGAGTCGACGCTGCTGATGCAGTCTTCTGCCAGGCTCTGGAGGGGCTAGAGGGAGGTGCTGCCACCAATGGGGAGGCAAACTCAGCCTCCAGCTCCTGGTGCTCAGCCTCTGAGCTGGAGACCCTGTCACTAATGCAAGCCCTCCTGCTGCAGCACCACACTAACACCAGCGTGTACCCCATACGCCACCTTCGGCAGACCCTAACCACCAGCCTCTCCCGCTTCCCCACCAACCTGCGCCTCTGGCAGCTCTACTTGCAGCTTGAACAGAGGTACCACAGTGCTGGGCGGGCACGCCGGTTCTTCCACGCCGTCACTAAGAGCAGCTCAAGCATCGTGCCTCGTTTGTTCGCTATATGCGCTGAGCAGAAGAGGAAGGAACTGATCAGCAGTGTGGTGAGGTACGGCCACAGGACCAGTGAGGGATTTCTGCCGCCATTCAAAAAAAATAAATAAATAATGAAACAGATTTTAGTTGTGTCGGCTTTGTGTTGGTACGGTGTTTAGCTCAGGTCTGCAAGGTTGATGGTTCAAGCCCACATTACAGCCTATGTATCTGTTGGGTCTTTGAGCAAGGCTTTCATCTCACGAAGCTCCTGGGGGGATTGACCCCTGCTATGTCAAATCAATCATAAGTCACTTCGCCAAAAAGTCAGCTAATAATATGAACTAAGTAATGAAATGTAATGTATGCCATGCCATGGCTCAGCTAAAGCAAATCACTGTTGAGGGTTCTTTGCTGTTGTTTTCACAGACACTGATTAAACCTTGTCCTGGACTAAATTTTGAATGCAGCTTCTCCATAGACGACTCCATTTGATCCAGGACGAAGCTTAATCCTTGGCTCTGAAACTGCCCCTTGGCCACTGAACCATAATTGGTCGCGCCGTAATACACGTTCCCTCGGCAGAGGGGTAGTTGTGGGTTTTGTTTTTCCTTTAGTGTGTTTCCTGCAGTGCTTAGTGCTGACCTGCTTCTCCCACAGGGCTGAAGGTTATGGGGAGGTGTTCCCCTCCATGCCAGAGAACGGGCTCAGCCACAGGATCCGAGCGCTGTACGAGAGCGCTGTCGCCTCAGAACACGGGGCCCACTGCCCTCTTCTATGGAGGAAGTACCTCCGCTTCCTGGTAATTTACATTACACTGCTATTTATTTACTATTATAACTTATCATCATACCTCAGGCAGGATGAAACCACTTGGGAGCTGTGGGGCTACTTCTAGAATTTCATCATGTGCTGTGAACACACTTTATCAGCTATGTTTTGGGTGCCTATTGAATTTTACAAAATTTGGCAGTGTGGCTTAACCCCTCCTCTCCTTAGCTTTCTTTTTGTCCTTGCCCACTTTGATCGCTTGCCTGATCTGATGGAGTACATGCATTTTAACTAGGAAAGACTGAATGACCAGGCTCAGGACTCGAGTCTAACATCTTTCAGGTTTTCTTTTGGCTGCCTTTTAATAAGCTTCATGTTGTTTTCTGTGCAGGTGTCAGAGAGGAACTCTGAGAGAGGTGGAGGCATCCTGTACAAAGCCCTTCAGGAGATCCCATGGGTAAAGGTGAGGAGGCAACAGATGGATGTAAATGCCTTGTCAGACATGTTGCATAGGCCTCTTCCTGGACAAGTGTTTACCTTGGAGGGGTTTTGAAGGCTATTCCCCACTGGATTCTTGTTTGAACCTACATGTGCTTTCTTCCTTAGGGCCTGTACATGGACGTGGTGCAGCTCTTCCCTGAACGCGTACAAGAGTTCCTGGACTTGATGACTGAGAAGGAACTGCGACTAAGAGCTCCCATGGAAGAGGTAGACATCCTGCTGGAGGACTGAATTCCTGATCTGGCTCCTATACTAGTTCAGGCACCTTGAAACTCCTCAAATCCTTGTGTGGAACAAAAACTAGTTCTTATGAAGAGCGGTTGTGTGTTGCGTAACTGGAAGTATGATGTGTTGTTTTTGTTTGTGTATTAAAGTATATTTTGTTGTACCTCTGTACAGTCTGCAAATATATATTAAAATGTTTTTTTTAGTTTGTGATGGTGAGTTGGTGATTTCTTCTTCACTTAAAGTGATTAATGTGTACGAAGTCCATGTTGAACAAAACAATACTGCCTGAACAGTGCCAAGGCCTGCGATATGGCGATATCTGTCTATCTGCAGGTCTCGTGAAGGGTGCTCTTGTTTTAAAATCAACTCCTCCCACATTTTTCGCGAGATTTTCATGAAACTTTACAAAAATGGTAAACATTTATTGGTTATGCGCATATCGCATTTTCATTGCGCCAAATTAATATTTAACTGAGTTACCGCCCTTGACGTTAAATGTTGACTTATTGTATATCCTTGGGAGGGTGCTTATGTTCTGAAATCAACTCCTCCCACATTTTTTGAGGGATTTTCATGAAACTTTACAAAAATGGTAAACATATATCGGTTACGCGCATATCACATTTTCATTGTGCCAAACTAATATGTAACAGAGTTACCGCCCTTGACGCTAAATGGTGACTTATTGTATATCCTAGGGTGGGTGCTTATGTTCTGAAATCAACTCCTCCCACATTTTTTGAGAGATTTTCATGAAAATTTACAAAAATGGTAAACATATATTGGTTATTATGCGCATATCGCATTTTCATTGCGCCAAACTAATTTTAACAGAGTTACCGCCCTTGACGTTAAATGGTGACTTATTGTATATCCTTGGGAGGGTGCTTATGTTTGAAATCAACTCCTCCCACATTTTTTGAGGGATTTTCATGAAACTCTACAAAAATGGTAAACATATATTGGTTATGTGCATATTGCATTTTTAGGGCCCGAGCACTGAATGGTGCGAGGACCCTATTGTAATTGTAGTGTTCATTATTATTATTATTATTATTCCCATAAATGAATCACATTTTTGAGGGCCTAAACATGTTCAAAAACTCATGAAAATTGGCACACACATCAAGTCTCACACCCCCCCCGGAGGGAGAGGGGAGATGTATTGTTCGGTGTCGGCGTTCCCACTTTGTTTCTGGAGCGTAACTCCAAAACCGTTTGCTTGATCTTAACAAAACTTTGCATACTTACTACTCTGGTCCTGAAGTTGTGCCTTTTGGTATGTGCCTGTCTGTTTGTCCATTCGTCTGTCCATCTGGATGTGATCAATTTTTGTCCAGAGCATAACTCCTACACCGTATGCATGATCTCAACAAAACTTTGCATACTTACTACTCAGGTCATGCAGTGGTGCCATTTGGTATGTGTCTGTCCGTCTGTTTGTCCGTCTGGTGGGCTAGGCAGGGAAGGGGGCCGGGGGCGAAACGTATGTTTTTACGAGTAAAAACACATTCTAGTTTTAATGGGCGTGGCAAACTGGCTCCGTAGCACCCCATAGAAAATTTCACCGAAGCAGCCCTCGCATTGTGTTTCACATAGATGTGTGAAATATGGTGGGCATGTTCACCATGCCAAGACCTAAAAAAAAAGTCTCTTGGTGCTGTGACCTAAACCCAACAGGAAGTCAGCCATTTTGATTTTACTTAGCAGTTTTTGTGCAATTTTTTTTCCCCATTTCAATGCATCTTATTTTAACAAACTCTTCCTAGAGATTTCATCCAAGTGATTTCCAATTTGGTGTGGGTCATCTGAAGACCTTCGTAATGCTTAATTGCAAAGCTTTTGAGTTTTTGTTGATCGGCTTTGACGTGGCAGGCTAGTGAATTTGCATGTTTCGCCATGAAACAAAAAGTTGTTATAACTCAAGCGTACTTCATCCGATCTGCCCAAAACTTCATGTGCTTGATAATAGTTCCATTCTTAAGACATCCATATGCCAATAATGAGTTTCAGACATAGTGCCACCTACTGGCCACAGGAAATACCGTGTTTTCTTCTTTCACGTACTGCTCCATGTGCGTTTTCCAGATCCACTTCAAATGTGATCAGAAAGCCTTCAGACCTTGATTCAGATTCAGATGACTTTATTGTCATTGTTAAAGAGTAACAACAAATTTTACGTTTGGAGAGAAAGTGCTCCGGGCCGCTGCAATGTGCGTCGCCCCGCCAACTCCACTTTCTTCTTCGAAAATTAAGGTTGCGGTTAACACAGAAAAACATAACACATATTGATGACATCAGACATAATACACATCAGGTTTATAACACGACACACTGGAAACACGTAGGAATTTTTTCATGGGAACGGGGGGGGGATGGGAGGTGGGGGAAGAAGGGGTTAATGAAAAATGAAAAATGCGGAGGCAGCCTGTGGCGGGGGGGGGGGGTGGAATGCAGAATGTTGTTGATGAGGACCGGTCCGTGTGAGGCTGAGGCAGAAGCACCTCAGAAGCAGACGGAGGGTCCAAAAAAAAGAAAAAAGGGGGTAACAGGACAATACAGGACAAAGAAAGAAGACGCAAGCAGAAGCAGAGATAGGGTGCAACTGCTCTCCTCAGAAGGCAGAAGAAGAAATTATATTATTATAATATAATTGATTATACTCTGTTGTGAAGATTGTGAGTTTTCATCAAACAACGTTGCCATGGCAGGGCATTATTTGCCATAAAACAGCTTAAAAACTCACAAAATTTGGCACACACATAAAGCACAACATACCTTTTTCTATGTTACAGGCATTGCACATTGGCGTGGCAAAATGGCTCCATAGCACCCCTTAGAAAATTTCTACCAAGCAGCCCTCGCAGCCCATGGAACCTACATGTATGAAATTCAGTGGACACATGGACTGTGTCAAGACCTAAAAAAAATCAATTGGTGCCGTGACCTAAACTCAACAGGAAGTCTGCCATTTTGAATTGAAATTGCAACTTTTTTTTATTTTTCAACATTTACAGGTGTTGTACTTTAACAAACTCCTTCTACAGATTTTATCCGATCAACTTCAAATTTCGCTCGTGACATCTAAAGACTATGCCGATAATAAATTGCCAAGCTTTTTTGGATTCATTGAACGATGCATCCGTGGCGTTGTGGCGAATACGATGTTATGTTAGAAAACAGAAAGTTGGTTTAAATCTCACATACCTCGTAAGAGTTGCACAAAACTTTACTTGCTTGATAACAGTCAAGTCCCAAATGGAAATATATGCTCATTTGAGCATGAGCGCGGCCAGGTGGCTCCATAGCGCCCTCTAGCCACAGCTGTGTTGAGATAAAAGTGCTTGAATGTCCATAAAATTTGGTGTGATCATTGGATTCGTCATGCAGGATTAGGGCAATTTTGTAGACATTTTTTGGTCCAACATGAAATGAGCTAACAGCCATTTCCTTCATTTTCCTAAATTTACAAACACATATTTGAAGGCCTTACGATATTTCAAAACTTGTGAAACTTTTCAGAAATTTTATCTGTGTTATGCTCTTTGAGCTGATGCCCCAATTGGCAATGGTTGTGGCACAATGGCTCTAGCGCCCCCTAATCATTTTTTTAAAATAATTGCCTTTTTGAGGGTCTTAACATGCTCAAAAACTCACAAAATTTTGCACACTCGTGGAGGCTGGTATTACTATTACTACGGTACACGTTTTGCATGCAGGTGTGGCAAAGTGGCTCCATAGATAGCGCCCCTTAGAATATTTCACCAAAACAGTTCTTGTGGTTCGTTTCACCTACATGACCAAAATTTGGTGGAGACATGAAACATGCCAAGACTTAAAAAAAATAAAAAGTTTTGTTGTGCCATGACCCAAACCGATCAGTAAGCCCATCATTTTTAATTGAAATTTCAACTTTCTTTCATTAATAGGCATCATACTTGAATGAACTCCGCCTATTGATTTCAGGAATGGTGTTTGCACTCCACTCAGGAAATAATATTTTATACAGTCTAGCACTGTGCAATTGTTGTGAATGCACATCTGCACCCGTCAGGATCTTGCCACCACCTCCAGCATGCGTGAGGGGTGCGAGGGCCCTTTCAACGCTGCTTGCAGCTTTAATTAAAGTTGGATTCATAATAATGTCTACATTATATATTTGATCAGATTGAAATGGTTTACAAGAAATGTCATGCCAATGCTATTCACTTATGATATTTATTATGCATCTTTTTCAGATAGGCTCCTAGTATTTAATGTATTATTATTGGCCAGTGACTGAAAGAGGAATCCTGAGATGCTGTGTCAGATTTGCTCAATATTACCAACCCCGGCGGGGGATGTTGTGCTCTCCGAGCATTCTTGTCAGGAGAGTTAGGTTTGACTCCAGGGCCACAGGACCTGTGGTGCATTTCCAATGTGAATAATGAGGTGTTGGTGGTGGTGGTGGTAATGATGCGTGGCGGAGCACAGCTGCCTCACCCTGTTTTGGCCTCAGAACACTGGAAGGACCGGTGGAAGAGACCTCGCCAGTATGAAACTGAAGACATTGTGCATGATTTTGGCCCTGATATTCGAGAGTTCTGTGGCCGTGGTGGCAGTGCCAGGTAGGTCCTCCATTTGGGTGGGGGTGGGGGCACAGAACCGACTGGATCGTTCCATGGCAGCTTCAGTCCAGGGTGACTCCCAAAGAGGGCCAACGTGGGTGCAGGTTTTTGTTTTAGCCTGGTGCAAAATCACCAGATTCTGTTCATCAAGGGCTTAATTTAAGACCATGATTAGTTAATTAGTTTAATCAGGTTTTGCATAATGGGCTAGAGCAAAAACTTGCTCCCACACCAACCCTTTTCAGGTAAGGTCGGACACCTTGGGACCATGACTGCCACCAAGGAACTTCTTTTTCCCCAGTCATTTTCTTATTCACAATGGCTATCATGTGTGTTTCTGATGGGGATATTACCATTATGTGAGGGTTTTAAGAACCTAGACCAATATTACTTGAATGTAGCAGTCTGATGAATATCAAACAGGCGGCTGAGATCTGTACATAACTGAATAAGAATGCCGTAATGATAGATGTGGCTTGATTGTTTCTCACAGGCCAACTGATTGTGTGTGTGTGTGTGTGTGTGTGTGTGTGTGTGTGTGATACACAGCCCACTCACCTCTCTCTCACTTCTCTCCTTTGCTAATGTTCCTAATGGGTACAGATATACATGTTCATGCTTCACTCCGCAAGAGCTAGTTGTCTTCTATATTCGGATTTGCTTTCAGATGATGAATGTAACGATGAATTCCCGGCCCGTGAGAATTGCGAATTCGATGAGGTTTGCGAGGACGCCTTCTGCAAGCACAACGAGTACGTCACTTGCTACATGAACCGCTGTGGTACCTGCGAGGCGGTGTTCAGAGGCTACGACAACTTCACGGTCGATTGCAACCAGTGTATGTTTAACTTCGTCGTCACATGTTTAAAACATTACGATGTGCGGAGAATTTACATTTCATTGACTTATGAGTTGGCACCGATTAGCATCGCCATTATAATGTGCATCAATTCAACCTCGTTTCCCAGTTTTTTACCGGATAACTAGCGTTTAATCGTGAATTATTTCATATTTGACGTTGCAGTGACTCCCAAGTGCCGTTTGATGCACCTGGAGATGCTGAGCAAGCGCAGAACGGGGACCATACTGCCAGGCGGTCGGCTCGAGATTGAGTATGACCCTGAATGCGATGGCAACGGAATGTTCAAGCCTAAGCAGTGCGACGACGATTCTAATCTCTGCTGGTGCGTGGACAGCGCCGGAGTCCGTGTCACAGATAAGACGGGGGATGACCCAAAGTGCGACCGGCTCGTGCGAGTTCAGTGAGTTCTGATCATAACAGATCGAGGCTAAATACTAGGCCTATATGATCGACTTAATGGATTTAAATAATTAGTAATTTGGTGATTTAGTAATTTAAATGCTTAAATGTTGTAATGGAGACCTGGTACACAAGTTAATATGATTAAATTAAAATTTAAATACGTCTGGAGTAATTTGCCTTTCTTAATTGGCCATGACGCAGCCTTAATTAACTAGTGATGATGAATAAATTACTATACAAACTATTGCATCTGTCATCTTCAGCGTCTTCCCATGAGTTATAGTCTAGGCACTCATGCATCATACACCGCTTCAGGTGTATGATTTCATGCAAGGCTGATTAAAATGGGAAATTCTTACTGAAAGAGATGATTGTGATGAGATGGCTATCGTGGGAAATACATTGGATAAGAAGGCAACAGTCGCAAAATGATGAGTTTTGTTCTTTTTAGTTCATCTATCTTTTAATGTTAATTTGATATTGTCAAGAAATTACGCGGGTATAGCCAACTAGTCACTATTATGTTTATCTTTCAGCCTCATTGATATTTTATTCACATTCAAAGCGGAATTCACCCCTCTTGCCAGAACGAAGGACGCCATACGCCGGTAACAGAAACATTATCCAGTGAGCTTATACACTGTCTGGCCAAAGAAAGTCACACACTCTTAATATTTCATTGGACCGCCTTGAGCTTTGATTACGGCATGCATTTATCGTGGTATCATTTGAATAAGCTTATGCAATGTCACAACATTTATTTCTGTCCAGAGTTGCATGAATTTTTTTTCAAAATCTCGTATTGAACATGGGAGTGTTGGACGGTTGCGTAAAGGCTTCTCCAGCACATCCCAAAGATTCTCAATGGGGTTAAGGTCTGGACTCTGTGGTGGTCAATCCATGTGCTAAAATGATATTTCATGCTCCCTGAACTACTCTTTCACAATTTGAGCCCAATGAATCCTGGCATTGTCATCTTGAAATATGCATGTGCTGTCAGGGAAGGAAAAATCCTTTGATGGAAAAACCTGGTCATTCAGTATATTAGGTTGTCAGCTAACCTCATTTTTTGGCCACATATTGCTGTACGTAGACCTGACCAACAGAAGCAACCCCACATCATAACACTGCCCCCATCACTTCATCTGCCTCTCTGCTGGCCCTGATGCGCCGATCAATCTGGAACAGAGTAATTCTGGAGTCATCAGACCACATGACCTTTTTTCATTGCTCCAGAGTCCAATCTTTATGCCCGTGAGCAAATTGAAACCTTGATTTCCAATTAGTTTCACTGATAAGTGGTTTTCTGAAGGCTACACAGCTGTTTAGTCCCAATGCCTTGAGTTCACTTTGCATTGTGTGTATGGAAATGCTATCACTTTCACTATTAAACATAGCCGTGAGTTCTGCTGTTGATTTTTACAATTTGATTCCTCTGAATGTTTGATGTGATGTTCGATCACTATCATTCAGGATTTTTTTCCGACCTCATTTCTTCCTTGAAGATGATGTTTCACCTCTAGCCTTCCAGGTTTTAATAATGCATTGGACAGTTCTTGACCCAATTTTAGCTGGTTCAGCAATTTCCTGAGTTGTTTTCTTTGCTTGATGCGGGCTAATAATTAGACCGTTCTGAAGCAGAGTAACATCTCTTCCACAACCACAGGATATGTCTTCTGGCATTGTTGTCTAAGAAATGAGAAGCTACTTACTGCATCAGTGAGGGTAAAATAACTTGTTGCTAGCTGAAACATGGTAATCACTGTGGTAATTGTCCAATGGAAGACTCTTACCCATAAACTTAGTTAAATCCAGGAGGTGACTTTTTATTTGGCTGGGCAGTGCATTTCCCATTTACAATAAATATTACATATCTAGTTAAATTAATTTGTGTCAGTGTTGTATTTTACTTATTTCTGTTTTAGTCAGCTGGTTTTTAAGCTCGTGAAGGAGTATACTCTGGATACAACGCAGATCTTGGAGATTGGTGTAAGTAGCAGTAATTTCCTTTATGTGCTATGAACCGTAAAAGAAATCCTGAATTTTCCTGGGAATGAAACTAAATGCATACTCTCCCTGCCCACAGATACAAGAGCTCTCTCAAGAAGTGTCAATCAGGCTTACAGAAAATGGCACAAAGGATCCGGTAGATGTGGCCACTGTAGCCTACTACATTGAGAGAGATGTAAATCAATCCCCTATTTAATCATGGGCTCACCTGTCATCCTAATCACTAATAAAATATGTGAAGCCTAAAGCTAGCGTGGTGAAAGATTGGATACACTGGTCTTGCAGACTAATTTATCAAAATGATGACCCTCGGGCCTTATTGGAGCCCGAATGAAGAACACTGAACCTGTGTCAAGCCATATTTATCATGATCGCTGAGTCTTTGGTGTGCACTGTCTCTACTCAGCTGAAGAACAACAAGTTTGGCTTGGAGGTGGATGGCCGAAGCTTGGAAGCGGAGAGGGACTCTATCAAAGTCCTATTCTTCGACAATGAGCCACCGCGCATGAACATGAAGACCATCTCTCCCGGCTTCGCTGCCATCATTATCGTCATAGCCCTGGCCATCCTGACGGGCATCGCTGTGTTTGTGAGTTCAGCCAACCATGCACAGACATTGGGCCAGTTTCACAGACAGATTTAACCTTAGGAAGGCCACTGATTCTCAACTTTACCCAGAAAGGACCACTGTAGGCGCCAGCTCCCATTCCATTCCAGCCAATCAGTTTCACACCTGATACTGCTAATGAAGGCTATTAGCAAAGATTCAAGAGGTTGATCAGTAGAATCAGATGTGGAACTGTTTGCCTCGACTGATAGACTGCGCCCAGACAAAGCCTTTCTGGGTAAGGCCGAGAATCTCTGTCTTTAAATGTGTTCGTATTTTCACTGGCAAGTCTATGCAAAACTCAGCTCAGTCTTCTGCTGTTTCATGAAAAGGGATTTCTGAGTTAGCCTGATATGTTCACTGAGACTCAAAAGTCTGAAATTTGGAACATGGACGGTAGTAAAAAGTCTTATTCTGGGTTTTATTATTCCAGTTAATTTGGCAATCCTTCTTTATGGAATACCTCCCAGGAATACAATTAATCTGTGTTTGTGACACTGGGTCTCAATCCCTCGACTCAGCATACATCCTTTTTTGAGCAAATAACCACCCAAACTGAAGTGCTTGCCGTTCTTGAATTACTCTGACAACAGGCATAAATATTGTTTCTTTTGGGAGGTGGCAGTTGCTAGATTGTTCTCACATAGAGAACTGGGGGTGTTAACCTAATTGAGTAACAACACTGGAAATTTGTATTTTTGTCTGGCAGAAAAAGATTCAATGATTTTTTTTTTTCTGGCCCTGTTGTGCTGTGACCATCGGCCCGGAAAAATAATACCGGCACAGCCAGATGCCTAAACAACTGCAGGTTCTCATATTATGATAGTGGCCAAAAATGAGTATTTACAGATTTTTTTCATGGTAATGTTTGTTTATGTTTCAACAAACAATTTTTGAGACTCAAGTCATAGTGGCGCTTGCTTTTACAGTAGTTTTACGACTTCCTCCCTTCAGGGGTCTTCTCCCTCATCTGTAGCTGAATTTTCTGTTCAATATACTCTTCCGATTCCCAGCACTGGTGTGTGATTGTGAGTGTGTAATATAGTTGCTTTCAAAACTCCTTTACTTCATTGACAAAATCCCCCCTTGTCTGAAACAATCAATCGTTGTAAACATAAATCCCTTTGCTACCATGCACTTTCGTATTTTGGAGGTTCCAGATCACTGGCTGTCCGTGAAAAGTAAAATAATGTGAAATTCCAGATGTATTACAGTGAGGACTGATAGGCTAAAACGTACTGTTTCATTAGATTGGCAGATAATAGCCAGTGAATGCACTTCGTTTTTTTCCTAAAGGGCTACTACAAAATCTAAAGCACTGCATCATTTGTAATAAAAAAAAAAAGCTCATTAATGTGAAATTCACTAAAGCGGCCATAGGTTGTTTGCAGTCATGTGATGCTGGTGACGCACGAAATTCAGATGGAGGGCAGGAAGTAAACAGCAGCTATGGATGAGATGGAGGACAGTCTGTAATGTGCCAGTTTAGACGTTATTACAAGAGGAAGATATAAACAGAAAATTTGTAGATATGTTGGACGCAATCCGTGTCTTAAGAAAAAGAACGATTTTTTGACTGAATTGAAAGATTTGCCGGCTATCGAGGCTGTAGGTATTAGAAACTACCGTGTTCTCCAGACCTCTTTCTACTCAAAACAACAAATAAAAGCATCCATAAGCATGGAGGCATACAACATCTCTGACATGGGCTTACTTTTCTGGTAACGGAGATTAACTGTTGGAGCCCAGGCTACCGAGTCAATGTCCTTTAAAGCGCTAGGACAGCCTAAAGAGAGCAACAAATCCCTCATTAGACGTTTGCGCCCCGCAAAACACATATTGTTGTCAGTTACAGGACTACAAACTCAAAGAAAACAAAGAAGCAACCGCAACTTTAACATAACATACTAAGGAAACAGCTTACTATAAGCTAACGCTACATAAACAATGCCACAACAGGTAACATACCATTGACGAAGTGGTGACTGCACACACAGACATTATCCAACTCTGCTCCTCCCGACCGCAGACAAAGGTGAAAAATTCACTTTTTACGCCGTTTTTCGGTCAACTTCTTACATTTTTATGAACCGCAACTTTCGGCACTCGATAAAACCTCTTTGTTGTTTGCTTCTTTTGGAGAAAATTACTTCCTGCCCTCCATCTGCATTTCCCGCCACAGTGATGCAGCGCCGTGATGTCATATGCAAACAAGCTATTGCATAGAAAAAATATATGTTGGCGAAGTTTAGTGCTAAAAATTTGCCAAGTTCCTCACCATGTTAGACATGATATTTATCTAATGTGGTATTACTCTGTTTAATGTGTGGTGGGACTTCTCTGATGAATCACGGTAGTTGGCCAAAGTTCGCCATAGTTTGCTCATATCTGGCGGCAGTTTTGAGAAGTTCAAAACTACCGCAGTTTTTGTCAGTCTAGTGCCATTCCTCGTATTTTCAACATTGTGTCACCACTTTGAGACCACATAATGGTGCTTTGTTGCATTAACTCACTAAAATGTTTTCATGCTCTGCATTGACGACTATGGAAATGTAATGGTCAGGGGCGGAGCTAGGCTCTCACCCCAGAGGGGGCGGAGCATTAATGAGGGGCCCCTCAGATAGTCATTGCAGTCAACTGTAAAATAACGGATAGGCCTATATCTTATTCTATCCTATCCAACACAAATCGTCACTTATTAAGCCAAGCAAATTTATGTTTAAGAAAACACAGTGAAGCTATGTTGTCAGTCAAGCTTGTTCTAAGGGAAGGGGGAGGAAAAAAAAAAGTTGCTAGTGTTTTGGCAGCAAAAGCACATAGGGTATGGTTGCCAGACACCTGCTAAATGAGAATAGTAGTACGCCGTTGACGTAAGTGCTCTGTTATGGACCACGCCCCCTGTGGTCACAGATTCCGATGGGTCACAAATTTCGGTGGAACAGCGGCAGCCATGTTACTGATGACATGTCGGTTGCTAGGGCAAATGCAGCACATGCGTTCGTGATATTAAATACTGAATTCTAATACGGCAAATAAAAAGCAGACAAAAGCGGACGTTGGACACGGAAGTCTTTCCATTAGCTTCATAAACATGGCCTAAATATATCCAAAGACGCATATAGATCAATGGAATCATAACCATCCTTATTTATTGTCCACTCTTTCTCCTCTACCACGATAATTGGGTCAGTTAAAACGTCTGAAAACTTGTGTTTTTGTGTGATTACCTCGCTAGTGCATTATCTGACATAAAGACAGGACTTGAGAATGACTTGAAAAAGCACGCGACGAGACGGAAAAAAGCTTAAATATTTAACGATATTTAAATATTTTTAAAGCAATACCACTAAGTATATACCACTAACTGGGTTATCTGTAGGGGCCGTGTGCACGCATGTTTTGATAATGTAGACGGCGTCAAACGGTACTTGCGCTCACCCTTAATGGTCTCGGACCCCTCGTCTCATGATCAGTTTGGGTTGCTGTCTGGAATCTGTCACGTACAGGCTGTAACCAGATGTGGCGCTCTTGAGCTGCCATCGTCACTCGTGGCTGCCCTAAGCGGGGTCGGTCAGTGACAGTGCCTGTGTTCCATTCTCGGATGGACTGCCGACTGACTGTTGAACGGTGACAGTGCAAAAGACGCACCACCTCTCAGCGGCTGAGATCTGCCCGTAATATGCCAAAGGCGCTTTTTCTCTCTCCTGTGTCACAAGCCGTTCCATTTTCTTCACGCAGTAGCATTTTTCATTTTTTTTGTTAGCTTTATGTAGGCTATTGACCACACTCAAAAGAACAAGTCAAGTGTCACTGTACACATCACAAACAGCTCAATGTTTGTTATTACTGAAGTGCTCGGCGCGTTCACGTGGCGCGCGTCAGGATTACAATACCACACGCTTTTGTTTATTTCCACTCATGCCTCACTGGAAAAACAATAGAAATCAATTGATTCTTCAATTTTCTGCATATACAGTACATACAGTGTCTCACAAAAGTGAGTACACCCCTCACATTTCGACAATTAATTTATTATATCTTTTCAAGGAGCAACGTTACAGAAATGAAATCTGAATATATTCTACAGTAGTCATTGTGCAATATGTGTAGCAGTGTTGATTTACTGCACTGTCCAAATAAATGAACAAAGATTTACTATTTCCAAAATGGGTGGCAACAAAGTGAGTACACCTCACCGTCAACATGCCAAATTGTGTCCATAGAGTCAATATTTAGTGTGACCACCATTGTGGTCCAGCACTGCCTTGATTCTCCTTGGGCACCAGAGCTGCACAGGTTGTTGCTGGGATCCTCGTCCACTCCTCCATGACAACATCACGGAGCTGGTGGATGTTGGATAACTGCTGCTCCTCCACCTTCCTCTTGAGGATGCCCCACAGGTGCTCAATGGGATTCAGGTCTGGTAACATACTTGGCCACGCCATCACCTTCACCTTCAGCTTCTTCAGGAAGGCAGTTGTCATCTTGGAGGTGTGTTTTGGGTCTTTATCATGTTGGAAAACTGCCGTTATCAAAGGGATCATGTTCTGCTTCAGAATGTCACAGTACTTGTTGGAATCCATTATTCGATCAATGAAGCGCAGCTCCCCAGGACCAGAAGCACTCATGCAGCCCCAGACCATGATGCTGCCACCACCATGTTTGACTGTAGGCAGTACACGCTTGTCTTGGTACTCCTCGCCAGGGCGTCGCCACACATGCTGGACACCATCTGAGCCAAACAAGTTTATCTTGGTCTCATCAGACAACAGAACATGGTTCCAGTGGTTCATGTTCTTGGACTGGCTGTCTTCAGCAAACATTTTTTGGGTTTTCTAGTGGGCTAGCTTCAGAAGAGGCTTCCATCTTGGCTGAAGGCCATGCAGACCGACTTGGTGCAGTGCATGGCGTATGGTCTGAGCACTGACAAGCTGTTCTCCCACTACTGCAACCTCGTTAGCAATGCTGCCAGCACTCCCGCATCTGTTTTCTGAAGCCAACTTGTGCACCTGACGCGGAGCACGAGGACTCAACCTCTTCGATCGACCCTGACGAGGCCTGTTCCGAGTAGAACCCGTCTTGGAAAACCGCTGAATAACCTTGGCCACCTTGCTGTTGCTCAGTTTCATGATTTCACAGATCTTCTTGTATCTTGGACCATCTTTGTGGACAGTAACAATTCTCTTTTTCAGATCCTCAGAGAGTTCTTTCCCATGAGGTGCCATGTTGACCATCCAGTGACCAGAATGAGAGCGTTGCACCCAAAGCACCTCACTTTAAACCTTCAACACGTTACACAACCTCATATGGCCCAGTCAAACAGACAAAAGCATGAACATGATGAATAAGACACGTTTCATTGCTTGGTTGACCATTACCAATTGGGGTATGTACTCACTTTTGTTGCCACCATTTTGGAAATAATGACTGTTTGTTCAGTTATTTGGACAGTGCAGTAAATCTACACTGCTACACATATTGTACAATGTCTACTCTAGAATATATTGAAGTTTCATTTTTGTAACATTGTCCCTTGAAAAGATATAATCAATTAATTGTCGAAATATGAGGGGCATACTCACTTTTGTGAGATACTGTACCTCACCGTTGCGCTATGTAGATCATTTTTGATTTTTCTGGAGGGGATGATTGGCTGAATCTTTGCCATTCTGATTATTCTTCGATTCATTTTAACAGTTGTTGCTCCTTTCCTTCTGCGTGTTTCAGGTTTTTGTCACTTAAAAGCATTAGAGATCATTTTAGTTAGGCATCCTATAATTTGCTGCACTTCTTGATAGGGTTTTCCCTCTCCAATCAACTTTTTATTGATATCATGTTGTTCCTCTGAACAGTGTTTGGAATGGCCCATTTTACTTTGCCATTCAGGAGGAAATATATTTCATAACAATGTGTGAAACATTTGCTTCCCTTCTTCCTTGATAAAGAACAATTAATGACACCAGTTTCTTCACAGAATGAATTAATTCTTTAATTTAACCCCACACTGCCATTACTGTATTTTGAACACGGCCCCTTCAATGAATCAGTCGATTACTCAGAACAAGCAGCGTGCATGTCATGACTGTTGTTATTTTTCTATTGCACCACTACATCTACCAGTTAATTATTTGCCATGCAAATGCTTGTAATAACAGTGATTCAACAGGTTATTACGTACGCCAGACGAAGTTGGCAGGAGGTTATGTGATCGGTGCCGTTTGTTTGTCTGTTTGTTTGTGAACAAGATAACTCAAAAAGTAATGAACGGATATCTCTGAAATTTTGTGGGTGGGTCGGATTATTATTATTAAATTATTACTATTATTAGTGGTATTACATCAGGGATGGACCTATTGATTTTCTCCGCAATCAGTCAAACAGTATGGCCGCCACAGCAGCCATCTTGAAATCGTATGACACGCGATGACTTAACTTTGCTCCCACTCAGCAAAATTTGGACTGTGCTGCCTTGGTGGAGGTTTGCACTCTAGGAGTGCCTCTAGTTGATGTTGTACTGCTATCAACTGTAAATAAGGCTATACTATCAAATTTATAGGACAGCATACTCAGGCTGTGTTGTTATGACACAATGTGAAATAGTATTCTTACTGTATGGCTAGTCATGGCTAGTGGCCCGCCCTCGGGCCGAAGTTTGCCAAAGGGCTTAACCTGAGCCGGCTTGTCTCACTCCAGCTCTTTTCTCTCTCTATTCAGGTAGTGGTGCGCAGGAGGGCTGAGCAGGAGAAGAAGAGATTACAATTTGAGGTCATTGAGGTACAGTATGACTGACAGGGTGCCCATTTACTGTTAGAAATCATGTATTCCTGCTCAGCAAGGTGGTAATAAAAAGACAGGATTAGTCTGAATATCATATACTCTATATAGCCAACAGTGCATGGACTCTGCTGAAACCTCATAAATAAATACATTTTTTTTTATTATAAATATTTGATAGTTCAATCCTATAACTGAATTTGGAATTAATTGGTCGACATGGACTGATAGGACAGACTTTTAGCTTTCATTTGAAGACATCTTCATACAATTCTGTGGCACGATTTGGAAATGGTTGCCCTTTCTGCACGTGCTCCCCTCCCCCTTTCGCGACTCCAATTAGTTTCAATGGAGCCTTCAGTCAGGGAGGGGGTGAAGGGGTGTACTGAGTGCTACGAAATCCTAATGGTAAAGCAGATTTGAATTGCAGTACCCTCAAATGGAAGCCGACTGTCCATCCTATGAGGCCGTACTGACAAATCAATTCCAAATTCATTTAAAATATCACACATTTCGAATTTCAAAATATAAGTTTATTGTGCATGTCAATGCAAATTCAGCAATGTGTCTACTCTTTTGGCTGTATTGTGTACTTGAAAATGCAATGGGCAGCTTTCAGGCACACCCTACTTCTTTCATTAAAAAGTAGATTCTAGGTAAAAATCTTGATTTGGTCCATGAAAAAACATACTCAGTAACTGCAACTGGCCCTGTGTGTATGTGCATGTCCATTTATGTTTAGTAGTCATTGCCTCTGATGTGATTGTGGATGGTATAGCCTCTCAGTGCACCTGTTGACCCATTCTTCATTCATAGGGTCAAGGGCCAGACGATTATCATATGACTCAGCGAGAGACCACGGCCTACTTCGTCATGTGACACAGCAAGATAGTGATGTCACAGAAATGTCAAATACTGTTCTGTAAATGCAAGTGTTTATAAAATCAAATTGACTTTAATCCAAGTGTTTGGCATAATATTCTGAAGGACTGACAGAGTTATTTTAATCTTTGTGGCACGTCAAAAATGAGCTATAGTAAGTTCTGTTAGAGAAAGAGCATGCCAGTAGCTGGCACTCCTCTTCGTTTTAAATTACTGTAAAACTTGCATATGATCACTTGATGTGTGCAACAAGTATGCATACCATGTACTTTGCCAGATGTTTTAATATGTTTACTATTAAGAAAGAGTTGAATACAGATACAAAGACCTTTTATATTTTAGTCTGAGACAAATACATTTAACTAAGTGGTGTCAATATTGTAGTGACTGCTCACAGACAAGATGAAAATTAAATCCAAAAACAGTAATTTGTCAATGTCTTCATCTCCATCCTTCTTTACACAACTTCACAAATAAGTTGTCATCTTTGTTGCCTGAAAAACAGTGGAATTGTCTTTTCTCCTTGAAATTCAAAATTTTATTGGCAAATCTGCTGACGCAGACAAAATGATACAAATGACTTTTTTACTGTGGGTAAAACATATCAGAAGATTTACAGGCAAATGTTGGGGATATTTCCTCCAGTGTGAGGTTGGGGTGGTGTGATATGCTACAGGTACAGTCCTTCAGGGGTTCCCTCCTGCTTCTTGTACAGAACATTCTCTTTCGACTTCTTGAAGTCTTCATTAGTGACCTTCATCCGCCTCTCTCGAAGAGCCATTAATCCAGCTTCAGTGCAGATCGCCTATGAAAGACATGCAAATCAGTAAAATAGCAACTAGCTTTAGTTCATGTTTCAAACTTTTAACATTTTATCAAAACCTGTGTAAATCTTTCATAAATGAGTATATCCAAACTTTGCCAAAGAAGAATGCTTTTCCATTCATATCTGACAGAGATTATAAATATTTTTTTAGGCACACGTAGTTCAGGGACTAAGAACACCATTAATTTGGAAATAAAATCTGTGACATATAGATACACTGACACGAGCAGCGTGGAGGAAATCACTGCAGATCCCCTCCCTGCCTGCTCTGTGATTTCTAACAGCAGCAGAAAAGGTCAGTTCAATCCAAAGAGCTGAGGAAAACAAATTTGATCCTGAAACGATCAGCCTTCGCAGATTAAATGCTTTTGACGATGCCATTCGAAGGGTTGAAATGACAGCCAAACCAGGCTCAATAAATCAAAAGCTTTTGACAATTATGGTCAAAGGGTTTTAGCGATTGCCTACCATGTGAAAATAAAGCCATGAAAGTTGGAACTTCACTCCTGAGCAGCAGGTGGGAGCATTAAGTTGGGTTGTTACTTAGATTTGCCTCAGTTTGCCAATCTAAAAGCCTGTATTTTGCATATATCAGTTTTAAACGTCATTTTTTTTCTGGGATAGTTGTCACATGGCAGCATCAGTCAGCATTTTAAGAAAAATAAAATCAATTAAGCAATTTTTCCAACACATTAGGAAATGGCATACCTAACTGCATGTTAGACCTACAAACACACCTTAATGTCAGCTCCAGAGAGATCGTCCTTGGCCAGAATAAGATCATCCAGGGTCACATCTTCTGCCACAGTCATCCTGCTTGTGTGGATCTGAAAGATTCTCCTCTTGGTTTTCTCATCTGGGAGTGGGAACTCGATTTTGCGATCAATCCTCCCTGAAACAATGGAAAAAAATAACTTGGATGATTTCTTTTCACCATTACACCAGATTCTTACCATCAGTTAAAATGTTTTGTTTCACTTAATGCAACTCTACAGTGCCATGAAAAAGTATTTGGCCCCTCCCAATTTCTCATATTATTGTTAACTTTCATATTTAGATGTTTCAGATTATCCAACTAATTTTAATTTAAGACGAAGACAATGAGATTAACCACAAAATGCAGATTTTAAATGATCATTTAATCTACTGAAGATCAAGCAGCCCACTCTTTGCAGAATTGTTTTATTTCAGCCACATTGGAGGGTGTTCAAGCATGAAATGCCCGTTTAAGCTCAAACTGCAGTATCAATTGGAGCGACCCGATATCCAAAACGGCGCATTGCAAGGCGGATATGATCGCCGATAATGACGGATCAAAGTTCAAAATGCAGACAAGTGAACTTCCGTCCATACCCGCTCGCGGTCGAACGCTAGCTAATATAATTGCGATTTATAGCGTTTCGTTTCAAGACGTGGACTCCCGCTTTGACTTGAATTTAGCATTTTTAAAATTTTGTGGTATTTTTCATGTTCATATCTGTGTATCCATGATGGTTTTCTATTGCAAAGCTGCACAAAACTCATCGCATTCCGACATGCGTGCATTGGCTTGACGAAGCTGGCCCTGTTTCCGGAAGTGCGGACGTCTACAAGAAATCCCGTTCATTCATCCTGTCTCCGGATTTACAATAGTTTCACGCTGTATCTGGTCGCTCCAACTGGATTCAAGTCAGGCCTTTGACTAGACCACTCCAAAACCATTTTGTTTCATTTGAGCCATTCAGAGGTGGGCGTGATTGTGTGCTTCAAATAATTGTCCTTCTGCATAACCCAACTGAGCTTGAGCTGTAGGTCACAAACGTATGGTTGGACATTCTGCTTCAGGATGTTCTGGTATAGAGCAGAACGCATGGTTCCATCTGCTATGGGAAGTTGCCCAGGTCCTGAAGCAGTTAACAGCCCCGGACCACCACACTGTGCCACTGTGTCTGATTGTTAATACGATTTCTTGTAGTGGAATCTTGTGACAGCTTTACGCTACATGTAACGGGACCCAAGTTTTTCAAAAAGTTCCACGTTTGAATCATGTCTGGACAATATTATCCCAAATGCCGTGGGAGTTATCAAGATGTTTTTGGCCAATATGAAACAAGACTTTGTGTTCTTTTTGGTCCGCAGTTGTTTTCACCTTCCAGCTCTCCCATGGATTCCATTTTTGCTCAGTCTTTCTTATTGTAGAATCATGAACACTGACCTTCAGCAAGGCAAGTGAGGCCTGCAGATCTTTAGATGTTAGTCTGGGTTCTTTTGAGACCTTCTGGATGAGTCGTTGATGCTCTTTTTAAGAAATTTTGATAGGCTGACCACTCCTAAGAAGGCTCACCACTGTTCCACGTTTTCTCCATTTGTAGATAATGGCTCTCACCATGGTTCACTGGAGTCCCAGAGCCTTATGGAGAAATGGCTTTGTGAACCTTTCTAGACCAATTAATGTCATGGACTCCAATTCTCATCCGTTCTTGAATTTCTTTATATCGCAGCATCATGTGCTGCTTTTTGCTCACTTCACATTGCCATTGTTCTCTAATGTTTAGATTGAACGGGGCCAGCCGTAATCATGCCAGGGTGATCTGGCGAAATTGAACCCAATTGTCAATGAAAATTGTTCAGTTGGTTGATTTAGTAGCTACGGGGGCAATTACTTTTACACATAGTAGTACACATAGGGTTGGAAAGCTTTTTTCCTTTTTTCTTTCAAAAAATGAATCATCATTTAAATATTTCATTTTGTGTTTAAAGGGGTTATGTTTGTCCAATGTTAAAATTAGTTTGATAATCTGCAACTTTAAGGTGTGACAAATATGCAAAAACAGATGAAATTTGGAAGGGGGCAAATATTTTTTTATATTGTGCTGAGAAAAGTAATGCCATTTTAGCCATATTATCAGGCTTTTCACAGAATGCTCAGAACTTGCACACACCCTGTGCAATTTAATGCAGTTACAGTAGAGTACCTACCCACTTAGCCAACTAGCAACTATAATTAAAATAACTGCTCCTGGTGTTCTGTTCCATTTTTTTGATATAATTTAATAGATATGACCAAAACAAAAGGCAATAAATAAATGTTTTCTCCGAGAACGCTTGCAACCCCCCGAATATTTAATGTGAAAATAGTTTTTGCGACCCGCAAATACTCCCCGCGCCATTTGAAATACCTGATTAGTATTCATGAGTAAGCAAAAATGATGTCACGCGAAAGTTGATGTGCGCGGTGGACACAAAAATGAAAAGAAGTTTGCCAACAGCAATATCCCTCGACCAAAGAAATATTAAACTGATTTGGCCCATAAAAGAGCAAGAAAAGGCCAGGAAGAAGATCGACTGAAGAACAGGATAAATATAAAAGGCCAAATTGATTGCCGGCAAACTTTTAAAGCCAGGTTTGGAGATATTTCCAATGAAGATGTGCCAAACTTTTGCTAGATATGTCAGTAGACTTGATGCCTGGTGCAAAATGCCCGATTCTCCTGTTTCCTAGCACTTTCAGATCGTTAATGTATTTGAAATCGTCCCATATTTGTAACTTGACATATTTATAGTAATGCATATTAAGTAGTAGGCACATCGAAATGGCCGCGGTCCAGCAGCCACAATGGCTGGTCGTAACGGTCGAGTGATTGCTTTCCTTTGGAGTTTATCCTTATTAGGGGTCGAGGACGACACTAAAACTTAAACACAAAAATCTTTTTATTGGAACAGCCTGGAAAATTATGCGAAAAAAGGGTAGAGGTTAAGGAACGACTTGGGGACCTTTAAATTCTTGCATTCAGAGAAGAAGCAATTTTGGGACACAGCAGGCGATATAACTGACTCGCTACCGAGATAACCGAACACTGGTGACTCAACTAGGTAGCTAAACACAGGATGTGCGGTCATTAATCATGATTGAGCTGGTAGCCACTGATGCAATTCGCTCATGATGTTATATACTGCTAGGGGCGGGGTTTGTTAAGGAGGGCGTCATCAGGCCCAGTTTTGACCCTGCCCAAAAAAAAAATCAGAAAAATAAAACTGAAAAAATTGTTTAACAGGCCTAACTCCACAATTCAGCACTAGTTTAATTTGCTGTCTCGTCACATGTTATCAGCAACTATTTTCTAACATGCATAATGTATTTAGAAGAAAACCTCAGATTTCACTTTACTCTGACTTTAAGAATAATAAAACAGCCAGATTCAGGACACACTACAGGAATAAAATGTAAATGCTGAATTATTAAATAAAAAGTCATTTTAACAGAGAGCATAAGTTACATCTGTTCGTTGTAGGACTGACCCAATTTAGTCGGCTGGTTTGGTTGATGGGCTGTCGGTCAACCGAGATTTGTTTTGGTCGAGTTATCCCGAAGATAATCAATAGATTAATCCATTCTGGATGCAGAAAGTATGGAACTGACAGTCGACTCTTAACTAGGCCAATGTTCTCCTCAAAGAATTCAGTTAAGGAAATATTAATGTTGTGAATAATTTTGAAAAGCTAATAAAAGCAACATTTTATAATTATCATTTTTACAAGTGTAAAATTAACGTGTATTCCCCCCATTTTATGCCTTCATTGCTTCCTTTTTTTAGGCAAGCAAATATGCATTGTAACTGTAGCCAAAGATTTGCCCTACAGTTAAGATCAGGCATACTAGATATCCTAATTGCTCATTTTGATATAACCTTTTTATAGAATGTTAAAGAAAAATACAACTTTGGAACACAATGTTAGAGGAAAAAAAAGAAAAAAAATCAGAAAAATGGCAGCAATTTGTGTTGGTCGCAGAAAAAAACTGGAATGTGGACTTTACAGTTTTGCTAACCTCCGTTCAAAAACAAACAAGACCAACCACTTGATAATGGTAAATCAGCCAACTTTATATCCTAAAGACTGAGTTGTTATATCAATAAGTCATGCAAACCAACTTATTTATAGGTTTCTTAGTTTGAAGCTCACCGCTACCTCAAACGAAGACAGAGAAATAATTGATGCTCATGTCACCATAGCCAGTCTAAGTTGCCTAATCCATAAGAGAACTTTACAGCCAACCTATCATAAAAAAACGTAAATGGTTTTGTACGTTTAATTTATTAACAAATGCGATCACATTATACACAATTTCCATTCGCAGAACATTAATCAGGCATATGTATGGCATTTTTCGCACATTTTAATTGTTTATGCGTCGGCACTCAAAAACAATAAGTGGCTGCGGTCTCAGCGTAGGCTATGCTTTCATGCGTTTTTACGATAGTAAGCCATTTATTTTCTCTCAGCACTGCAATTTTTAAGTTGCCATTTTATCCCACACTGTAAACCCTGACAAGTGTGGTGAACTGTGGAAACTGATTACCTCAAAAAAAAATTGAGTATGCCAACTTTATGATTTGTGTTCACAGGACTCAAAAGTATGAAGTAAAAAAGAAAAGAAAATAACTTCAACTTCTTTTCTTTAAGTTCCTTCCACACAATGCAATTAAGTTGGCCTACACAGTTTTTTTTTTTTTTTTTTGAGGTAATCAGTTTCCGCAAGACATTTAAATTCACCACACCATCAGGGTTTACAGTGCATTATTTTGGTTTGTAATTTCTATGGTTATTCATTTTGTTAGTAATAATATCTACTGAATATTGTTTAACTTTAAGCAAATTTCTTGTGGTTTAATTGGTATTGTTGATTCAATTAATGTCGATAAACAAAGAATCTGTTATGGTAGGCTGTTGGAATAGTCTGTAATGTCAGCACAACTTAAAAACACTGTGTATAAAATGATAAACAATTAATAGCCTAAATGAAAATAAAAAACTTATTGAATCAACGCTATTCTTTATTTAATACAATTTTCCTTTGCATCAGAGTCCATCTATCAGAGTTCATGAGAATTACAGACTTCTAGATGGTTATAGCCAACATTAAGAAGATTTTTTGCAAAGGCGATTTTAAATCCCAATGAAACAAACCAGATTTAACAATAAAGCATAACCTATAACCTATGAAATAGATGTGATTTGGTCAAACTAAAGCATCAGTCTAATGTGAGGTCATACCTCAACTTCACAAGTGCAAAGGCAGAATCCGCAAGGACAGTATGAAGAGGAAGCTCCGAACATTGTTAAAAATTTCGACAAATTGGAAAAAACGGATCTGTTGATGGACCAAAATTTGTCTCGTTGGGGACAGCCCTAGTTCATTGGTTGGCTCACGTATCATCGCTGCAGTATAGCTGATACACTAATATATATATATACAGTCGTGTACAGTGATGATTATACACTAAACAAGATGAAAATAAATCAGCAATTCAAGCATTTATTTAATGTAATATAGGATCATATAGATAAAAATAAGTAAACGCCTAACAACATATAATAAAAAAACAATGATAATAATATCTTTGAGAGAAAAAGTCAATACCTAGTGTGGCCACCTGTTGCTTTGATTACAGAATTTAATCTTTCAGGCATAGTTTTCACATATTTTACTTCCTCACGTGCTAAACCATTCCATATGGTTTGAAGTTCATTCCAAAGAGGTTCTTTCAATGTTACAACAGATTTGCTCAAAGATTTGGACTTTGAGCAGGCCATGTCATAACTTTTGTGTCACCAGATGTTTCTTTCCGACTGAGATAATTCTTGCACAACTTAGAACTGTGTTTAGGGTCATTATCTTGCTGAAAATAAAATCCCTGACCAATCAGTCTCTTTCCAGATGGCAATGTGTACCTCAAAAGGATGCTGTGATACTTCCTTTGGTCCATGATTCCATCAATTTTAATGAGATTATTTTTGAGCATTCTGAACCCCAAATCATAACATTACCCCCTCCGTGTTCTACTGAAGGGGTTAAACAGTGATTTTTGAAACCTTCTCCAACTCTACGGCGCACAAAAATTCTGCATTTGGGTGGGAAAATTTCAAATTTTGATTTATCAGTCCAAAGGACTTGTTCCCTGTCCACTGGTGTCAAGAAGTAATATATTTGGACCCCTTTTAGATGAAAGCAGTGATGTACATTCATCACTGCACACTACTCTGTGTGTGTGTGTGTGCGTGTGTGTATATGTATATATATATATATATATATACACACACACACACACACACACACATATATATATATATATATATATATATACATATATATACACACACACACACACACACACACACACACCCCCACTCCTCGGGGCACGCCAGTCAGATTCAGGTATTTGTTGCGTTCCATCTTAAGCACACCTGATCTAACTTATCAAGCCCATGATTAGTCGCATCAGGTGTGCTTGGGTTAGAACACAACAAATATCGGGACCAGGCTGGTGTGCCCCGAGGGTAGGGTTGGAAACCACTACAATCACCTGGTCGGATGAGGGCAGGGTCCAGGGTCTCTATCCTATTGGTAGCCATGATGACTTTGACATCTCCCCGTGAGTCAAAGCCATCCAGCTGGTTCAAGAGCTCCAGCATGGTCCTCTGGATCTCGCGCTCTCCTCCAGAGTTTGAGTCATACCTGCAGATCACATGACAAGTCATTCAGTTACAATTTTATTGTATTGCCCTTTTTAAAAAAAATAACTGCACGAAAAAAAGGAAATAAAGTACAGCTGTTTGAAACCGAAGATTACTCACTCAAACACAAGGCAGCCAAGAGGCACATAACTTATTGCCGTTTAGTCTTTGAAAAAGAGGACTTACATCTTTATCACGTATTGCCATATTTAAGCCTCAATTCATACCTAATCAAACTGCCAAGTCCAGGGGTGGCCAACTGTAGTCCTGGACAGATACAGAGTGTACTAGTTCTTGTGTTATAACTCCTCTTTAAAGCCAATAAACCAACTGCTTTAACTGATCAATCAGGTGCTTTGTAAAAAACGAAAAGCCGCAGACACTGGGGCTCTCCTGGTCTAGGCTTGACCTTCCCTGACCTAGTCTATTCTAATGCCGGGATCAGACTACACAATTTCTGCCCGATTTTAGCCCGATCTGGACGTTGTAGGGCGTCACGTGAAACGATAGTTATCGGGGGCGAAGACTGATCGTTTTATGCCATGTAATGTGCCATAATGGATGACAACCGACGTGGCATCTGTGATGCCTTACGATGCCCTGATAGAAAGTGTAGCATGTTTAATTTTTTCCTTCATCTCCCACGATGGGTTGCGTCACTTCTGTGATGTTGACCAACAGAAGCATAGCCGACAGCGCTCTGCCGGAGATAAAGCCGCAGCGTGTAAATTTGTAAACATAGCCTAGTGTAGGAAGAGTGATGCAGTTATAGTGAGGAGGAGCAGTGAAATGCAGGAGAGGTTCATTGTCCTTTGGCAACAACACCCTTGCCTTCTGGATGATTCCTCAAGGGACTATCATTGCAGAGGGAATACAGATGATTTCTGGCAAGAAATAGCGGACACACTTCAGCAACCCAGCAAATACTACCAATAGCATTAAGCTAGGAAATCAGTGATAACATTTAGGTACGTGCCCACAATATTCCGTTTACTGACTGGGGTACTGAAGTACTAAAACAGTGACTCATGTAAGCAGCATCACCTGATTAAGCTCTTATTCCGCTTATGAGAAACTAATAAGATAGGTGAGTCACGCCACTAATAACCGCAATATTTTGACATGTTTACACCTTAGCCTGGTTACTACTGTGGATACAGGCTCTGAAAATGCTTCGTTTTAAAAGGTATTATGGGAAAGGTTACATGTCATTCCTTGAAAGATAAGGCGCATGTTGTGACAGAGTGACAACGACAGTTGGTCGTGGAGCTTTGTGTAGTATGCCATGTCTCTCGGCCAGGTCATGGAAAGAATTTATGAGTCTATAACCACTTAATCTGACATAGCAATCTTCAGAACAGATAAACACATTGTGTAGTCTGATTCAAGCATAAGACTTGTGCAGTAATATTTTGTTTCAAACCAGAAAATTACATGTCAAACTACACGGTCAGATGTTTGAAAAGTGCAAAATATAAAATGAAGTACCTGAAACTGCTAGAAATTGTCATGTTAATTGCACTACTAAAGCAATGCATCACAATCTCAAGCGGTTTCAAGCACTTCATTCGATATCCAGGCACTTCTGAAGCCTTGAAAAAACCACATTAAAAGCCGAGCATTTTCAAGAATTTCCAACACCCATAGGAAGCCCGTTCACCTTTTAGTCCCAATGGCATCAATTTCGTCAATGAACACGATGGACGGCGCGTGTTCCTCCGCCACTCTGAAGAGCTCTCGGACCAGTTTGGGTCCGTCCCCCAGGTACTTCTGGATAAGCTCGGACCCCACCACACGCAGAAACGTTGCAGATGTCTGGTTTGCCACTGCCTTAGCCAGCAATGTTTTCCCTTTGATCCGGGATAAAAAAAAACAAAAATCTAAGACCATGACTGCTAAGGAATCAAGACAAAGTGATTGGGTGCCATCATGTTTTTTCCCCCCAATCTGGCATACACAACACAATTAAGTTAACATGAAAGATAACTTTCGCACAAAACCAATTTAAATAAAAGAATTACCTATACGGTGTTCAGGTGTTAGAACTTGGATTTTTTTCCAATTTTTTTTGGTAAAATTGTACAATACTTCAAATAACGAGAATGTGACCAAACAATAAAAAACTGAGGGTCGCTATCTTTCCATCCCTCAAAGAGAGGCCAAGGAATGCTTTGGCAGTCACGTGACTGTGACACATAGCTTAACCAAAGTCTAAGCTCAACTAATCTTGAGCTAAATTCCCACGTGTTTTGAGTTGTTTTGTTAGCTTAAATGGGTTAAACCACAAGCTAGAGCACCCCCTTGCTTTCTCAGTTGGTTGTCTAGTAACGGAAGATTCCTTTATGTTCCCTTTTTTCTCACATTGTTAGTTCCTTTTCAACATAGTAAGGCTGCGTGAAACGAGTTGTCTTTCATATTCACTATATTGAACCGACATTCACCTTAGAGGCGGTATTACTGGTACTAGCTATAACCATAGCTATAATTAGTATTTTGCTCCTTTTATAGCTCTGGGATATGGGAAATTTGCAGCAGACTTGATCAATACACACTGCTAGCATGTTTAGCAAACTACTTTATGTTTTAGCCAAGGTGACATCTTTGTTAAGATTACTACGCATGTGCAATAGTTTACTTTTTACTTTACTTCAGGAAAACCATACATACTTAGCAATGTACATCCATTTATACTCGTGACTGGGGTCTGAAGTTAACTTTTTCAGCCACCAGCCACTGTGGCAGGTGGATTTTAAAATCCACTAGCCACACAGGCTTCTGACCCGCCAATTTTTTTTTTGCCCAAAAATAAACGTGAAAGACACAGGAAATGCCCATGCATGTTTCTCGAACTTATTTAGAATACTCATGAAAGCAATGACGTTATAAGCCAAATTAACCTCATTGATGAGGATTTAAAAATTGTTCATCTCTTTATTTATTGATTTCCGAACAAACAATGCAATACAGTGGCGGCTCTGAACTGGCAGCTGGGAAGCTCAAACAATCCCTTAAAATTAATGATTGGTCATGACCTGTTTTCAGTCACTCATTTAAATTACCATTACAGAAACACCGAAAACTCAACATTATTAGGTGTGGCCAGTTTTCATTAATAATGCATATCTGTAAACTCTCATGCATTCGGTCTGAGTTTAAGTGGCAAATTTACAGTCCGCTGCTGTAGTCAGCAATTCTTCAATCAACACGCTTGTAGGAGATTTTCGCGCGGAATTGAAGTCCTTGTGCACGGAAGGGTTGGAAGCAATGGAATTGCATAATGACGTTTCAAATGAACTTATTTCATTTAGACGATTATGAAACACATGCACTGCTTCCAACCTCTGAGTAAAGAAAAGTGTGAGTCCGGAGTCGCAATCGGCATGCACTATAAATGAAAACTAGTCACATCTGACAATTGAGAGTTTTCTGAGTTTCTGTAATGGTAATTTAAATGAATGATTGAAAACAGGTCATGACCAATCATTAATTTTAAGGGATTGTTTGAGCTTACCCTATTGCTGGCTGGTTCACGAGCTGCCACTGAGACAATGTGACTACATCACATATTGAAATCTTAATAATGTTACTTCCCACGATTAAGATTTATTTGTCCTTGCTCATGTTTATTATTCTAAAACATCAATAAGGGTGATCTACAAGCAGCACGTTAAATCGCTTTCGTGCATTCTTGTTGCTCGTTGACATTACGTGCGCATTGCGCTTCATGATTGCCACACAATTATATCACCGCGGAGTTTAAAAGGAGCCCCATCGCTCATGGACTTGGGTGCAATTGTACATTCCGGTATTTCCGCCCCTGATCACCACGTATTTTAATATCAACCATTGTTTAAATTTATTTCACTTGCCACAACCTTAATACAAACCATCTCACGAAACCCACTCAGATCGAGTGGCCTGGACACTGAAACCAAGTGAGTGAATATATAGCTACGCTAGCAAACCAGTTCGCAATCCTGAGTATTAAACATCTTAATGTGCGGTAACGCTACTGCAGCCGAGATAAAGAATTCAAAATGAACCACTGACTATCTATAAATTGGACAACGCTGCAAACGGAGCATTTTATTGTACTGGATCATGTTAGACTTAAGGTTACGCGTTTCTTTCATTTTCCCCACTGAGTCAAAGTTGGTTGGGACATTTTTGCTGACCAAAGTTGGTCGGGAGTGAGTAACAAACGGACAATGACTAATGAACTGCTCAAAACTCATTGGCTACCCGCCAATGTGGCCGGTAGAGTGTCAGTTTCACCCGCTAATTGCAAAATTTACCCGCATCTGGTGCGTGGTTGGGTGTTAATTTCAGGCCCTGCGTGTGACTACGTATCCCTACTGAAGCGCTTTCTAAAAGGGTGAACCATTCCCTGCCTCCTTCTTCCTAGTGTGCCGTATGAATAGACTTCATTCTGAACACATTTCACTATCAGCCATGGCACAATGACTTATCCCCACAGTATCAACAAAGAGCTGTTTTCGCCGGGTTTATAAACGCTTCAAACTTGCTTGTTTGGTCATATAGTCATGCATTCATTGTATTAGTGGATACTATTGCTCACAGATGATTAGTGTTCAGCTGTTGGGTGTCAAAACACTCATAGGAAAGCAGACACTTTTACCTCCTAATGAAAGAGCTATAGGACATCTGATCTCCTGGTTTACAGTAAAATGGCCGATTCTGTGAGTGTTTTGATCCGTATTTATTATTTAGTTCAGCTTTTAAATGACCAACCAGAAAATTTGTGTCCTTGGACACAGATGCCCCCGCCACTGAGAGTTTGTGAAAGCCCCTAAAATTGTGAACTTATCCAATTCAGTCAAATAAAATATGAGATGTATGCCTTCAATCTATCAAGAAAGCACTTATCAAAGCTTTTTGAATTCTATCCGGTAGTTTTTGAGGGGAAGCGGACAGACAACATCCCCTATACTATGCCGTACGTACGAATGGACCAGGATAACTCTACATGCCCCAGCCATACGTAGCAGGGCATAAAAAATATTTTGTTGCACTTGAGGGGCAATTCTTTCATTTGCAGTTCACTACAGATGAAAGTTGTCTTTCAAGGGTAAGGATGAAAATCTTTCACACAATTATACTGCGAGTAATGGCTCTGAACTATGAGCCACGTGTACCTGTTCCAGGAGCTCCGTATAGAATGACTCCTTTTGGAGGCTTGATTCCCATCTCTTCATAGTACTCTGGGTGTGTGAGGGGGAGCTCCACAGATTCCTAAGAGGACAACAATTAGGGCCAGTATTCAGAACTCATATTAGTGATGTAGTCTCACAGCATGACTAACAGAGTTTGCAAACAACATTCTGATCATTTCACTTTTGATGACAAAAAAAATTCATATTTATGTCATTTTGGGTATTTATGTGCAGGTAAAGCCTAATTCTATCTCTGTAGAACTTTCCACAGGAAACCTATCCAATCAGTTTCTACAAACAGAGACACATTAAAAAAGCACATCCGGGACACAGTGGGTGGGGTGGCTTTAGTTAGAGACTGTAAGTGGGCTGGCTCACTAACACTTCAAAATAAGTAGGAATTTCTGCTTCAAGAGCGCTATTTGGCACTTTGAGAAGGAGAGCAAGCGGGATTCTGATACCCTGGTTCGTAGTGGAGTTTTTGTCATTCTTTGTGCTTGGTGCGCAAGAAGCACATGGCGCACTGATTAAGATTCGCCATAATTGTGTGTTTGCTTCAGCAGAAGCATTTGGCTGAATAAATTGCTTGACTGCAAGTTAGGCAAAGTAGACAGGAATTGATTTAAGGTAAGCCAATTATGCCAAGGCGATGGAGGCTGTCCAACCTCGATGGTAATTAGCCGACTTCAAATCACAGTTTTCTTCCCGGAAGCATTTCAAATGACCGCATTAGGCATGTGTCATTGAAAAGGTAATAAGCAAGCACATCTGTCTGCCTTATAGTGGCAGTTACTTTTATTGCGCTTAAAATAGTCGCGATTAATCGATCGCGACAGCCCTAATCGATAGGCATCATCCCCTATGTATGACCATTCACCCCAACAAAAATCATAAACCTCCGTCAAGCGGTATTCACCTTACAGCGCGACAAAGGATTTCAAGAAGGCTGCCGTGGCAGTCATATTGGTTGGCGGAGCGAGCTCAAAATCGATAGGCATCATCCCTTATGTATGACCATTCACCCCACTAAAAATCATAAACCTCCGTCGAGCGGTATTCACGTTAGAGCGCGACAAAGGATTTCAAGATGCCTGCCGTGGCGGCCATACTGGTTGGCGGAGCGAGCTCAAAATCGATAGGCATCATCCCCTATGTATGACCATTCACCCCACCAAAAATCATAAACCTCCGTCGAGCGGTGTTCACATTAGAGCGCGACAAAGGAAAAGTTTACGACAGGACGCCCGGACGGACGGAAGGGGTGAAAACATAATGCCCCCGACCGACTCTTTCGAGGTCAGGGGCATAAATAACAGAGAGTATTCCAAGGCATTATATTCAATGTTATATTACAAAGAATCCAAAGACAACAAAAGAATCCCTCTGAACACATGGCCATCCACTGCACTGCTGTGACAGTGTTCCTTGAGCGCTACATTTCTTCAGGAGAAACTCGCCCCTCTTTAATCAAATCAACTCTGACAAAAAAAGCAAACTGCTACAAATAGCCACTAAGATTAACGACAGGAAAAGCAAGTACCTTTATCTCTTGGATCTGGCTGTCGAGTCCCCCTATGTCGGCATAGGTCTCCTGAGGAGCCTTCTCCACCTTCATGACAGTGACTAGTGGGTCTGTGTCATCCATGAGCACACCAATGACTGCATGGACCTGTGGAAACTCAGCTCACTCAGCAGCTAATCACAACAAGCCTACGGAGATCTGATAATCAATTACAATAACAATTCATCCTGTTATAGGAGATCAACCATTCTGTGGGTCAGTGGTCACCAACCCTGTTCCTGGAAATCTACCATCCTGTAGGTTTTTCCTCAAGTGAGGTGAAAACCCTTGTGAAGTATACCTCACACATGAGCCGGAGAGCCTGCTCAGCTAATGATTTGAAGAGTCAGGTGTGCCAGTTTAAGGTTGCAAGGAAAACCTTCAGGATGGTAAATCAGGAACAGGGTTGATGACCACTCCTGTAGTTCAAGCTGGCACTGAAAATGGGAGATTCGCTTACCTTGTGGTTGAGTAACACAGAGCAGCCAGGCTCCAAAAGATCCTTGTCCACAAAAGACAAGATGCTGACATAGTGCTCTGAGCCCACAGAGGTGGAGACAATGGCGTGGTTATCATCTATGATCTCCTCCAGTGTTCCAACAGACATGGGAGTTCCTCTCAGGTCATCGACCTTTGACCTCTCTTCCTACAGGTGCAAAGGTTATGGGTTTGGTATGGTTAAGAGCACACTAGAGTACACTTCCAATAAAGCAACTCAGGAAATGCCTTGACATCTCGGCAAATACCTCTTGCTTTTCTTCCAAAGGCTTCATCTGTTCTTGGTTCCGGATGAATTCTTCCTCCATCAGAAGGTAGTCTTTAATTCGCTCCTGCTTCAGCAGTTTAAGACGACACTGAGTGTGAGGGGTTACTGAAGGGGGAATTAGAACTCAGTCAGATGAAGGAAGTGACTTCATTTCTGACAGCCAAACATGATCACAGAAGGGAACTATTCAATCACTTTCTGAAATACATATAGTGATAAGGGCATCTTCCACATTTGCATAAAGACCTCTTATTGAAACTGCATTACAAAAATCAGGATTACATATTGAGGTTTAGTAGAGAATACCTAAAGGCAGCTTGCTTGCTGCATCGGGTCCCTTTGACTTCTTCTTCCTCTTCCCAACTCTGGTTGGAATTGGTGGTTCGTATTTCTTTTTCTTATCCTGTTTAAAATAAAAATGTTACTGCCTACCTGAATTCTATAACATTACACAGTATGGGAGAGACATGCAAGTCAAGGCTGACCTTACCTTATCATCCTTCTTCCCACCTCCAGGGCCATGTCCACCACTCTGACTTTGTCCCTATGAATTTATGAAGAAAAATCTGCATGTATTAAACAGAGCTTCCACGCAACTAACGATTAATACCACTACCTAGCCTCTCTTTGGGCATACATGACCGCCGACTGAACCAATGCCCTCTGCTTCACTGTTCTTCGCGATTATATGATCTAGTGTTTCACTACATCAGATCAACGGAGTAAGTCTGCTGCGAACCCAAGGCAAACTAATTTGGCCAGTAATACCTACACCTTGATAAGTTACAACTACAGTCTACCATCGTATCAACCAGAACACAAAGTAACATTAGTCAGCACTAGCTAGAGTTTCTAGATGGGGAGCTGTAACAACTCAAGATTAGGAGCAATTTTATTTCCATCACGCGAAACTAAGCCGTTTCGGACGATGGAAATCGATGGATTTTTTCGTTCTTTCCTCGGCAGAAAAACATTAATTTTGGAGGACGTCGTGCATGGGTGTATAAACGCTCTGAGCGATTGACCAGTCGCGCAGATTGGATAAAAGCGTGTGACAGCTTCACCTCTCCATCACTTTCGTACGAGTAAAGCCGTTTTCACACTGGACGCGAAATGAATTTTTCGCACGACAAATTACATTCAAAATCAATGCAAAGACGCGATTCGCGTCTTTACATTTACTATGAATGTAATCTGTCGTGCGAATAATTCGTTTCGCGTCCGGTGTGAAAGCAACTTAACGATGACTATAGATGGGCAACAAGCCCACAGCTTTCTGAGTGGAAAACATTCGCAGCTATAATGATTAATTGATTATATTTTGACGCCATTTTCAACATATTGTTGTTTTTTCAAAGGTTATATCGTTCCAATTTTCGAACTCTTATCAGAGCATTGCACCGGTCACACACTAAATCTTTGAGCGACTTAATGTCTTCAGTTATCCCAGTTTACTGGCTAACTATTCAGCAAGGCAGTACCCGGAGGAGACCTCAGCAAATTTCACAATAATGGCTAGCTAGCGAGGCCGTCCCGGCTCAAAATCGAACCAACGACCTACTGCCCCACAGTGCCGCCCATGCTGTAAGGATTATTTAGAGGGCACTGATGATGGGTATGCAATAGTACGAGCGAAACTGCTGTAGTTCGAAAAATACCATTATGCACCACTTCCGAACCAAGCATGTGTCAGTCAATTAAGCTGGCTGGCTAACTAGCTAGTAGTCAACATTAGCCATCTCCCTATGTCGCACGTAGCGCTAACTAGCATAAACTGGGCTAGTCGCTAATGGATTGCTAGAAGCGTAACGAAGGTCATGGAAATTAAATAAAGGATATTTGAATATCTTACTAAAGAAACGCTAAATAAGCAAAGTCATAACAATGTTGTTCATTCAAAACAAAGCACTGGAACACAAATTTGCTTGCTCACCATCGTCGCTCAACTACCTTCTAGGAGAAACGTCAGACTACGGCAAGTGAAAAATGACAAATCGTACCTTACAAAACGCGCGAAGCAATTTATTTTTGACAATATGATGAAAAATACTTGTTTTGTTCTAACTCTCGAACAGCATGCATAGGCCGGTTATACTCGAAAAATTTTACGGGCAGAAATAAAAGCATCAAAGGGCGCAAAATGATTTTGAAATTATTTTTCTTAAATCAATGCAGAACCCAGGTTCAAACAGCTCAATAGGGGAGAGTGGGGAACCATGAGCCACTTTAAAATTTTTGGACCTTGTGCAATTTATGCATTTCGTTATTGATTCGCATTCAATTGCAAAACGTAATACAGCATGTTCTCTATTTAATGATAAATCGTTGAGCCAGGGATCTCTAAACTGGTCTAATATCATTCGGTAAAGTCCCTCAGATGGCTCATGGTGCCCCGACCTTGGGGCACCTTGAGCCAGCACACTAACACCATGTTTCCTCCAAAACATCACTGTATTTCCAATTACTACAATGACATTACATCTCTACAGTTTGTTTTATGACTGTCTAACACCTCCACACACTGGCCCTCATTTATCAAACGTGCGTACACCAAAAAAATGGGTGTACACCAAATCTCCCGCAAGGATCGGCATTTATCAATCTGAACGTGAGCGAACGGTCCACAAAAATCTCACGCCAGGGGCCTCATTTATCAAAAAGGGTGTAAAAGTGCTACTAAATTTTCACTTACGGCAAAAAGCCAAAAATGGTGTACACCCACAATATTTACACCCTTTTCAGATCTATCAAACTGTGCGTACGCACAGCTCTCCGCAATTTCCATTGATAAATCACACTGGACCCAAGAAAAGTGCGGAGTGAACACGCCTCATACCCCACCCTCTACACGCCCTGACACAACCATATATGGTCAATGCAAATGAGCATCTGCATATAAAGTAGCCATGTGCGCTCTGGGGATTTGTGGAGTGACATCAGTGGAAGACGGCGAAGCATGGATGGGAAACGCGGAAAGAAGCGAAACTTCTCAGAGAGAGTGAGATACACGTGCTTGTTAGTGAGGTGCAGGCGAGGAAAAAAAGTGCTCTTTGGCAGGTATTTGCACTAATTCTGTATGATCACATCGTCTTGTGGTTTATTTAGGAACAAGAACATATAACTAAGAACACGTAGAGAATCACAACAGAAATGAACGCATAATGTTGGACCAAACAATTTCTCCTCCGAAAATTAAAACAATCTCATCTAATCAGCCACAGCCCCGGCCTCACCAACAAGCGTAAAACCGCCGAGTGCTGCGGTCACAAGTCTTACAGAGGCAATAAAAAAAAGAACCTTCTTGTCGAATCTTTTGTCAAATGCAGCAGGTGTGTGTTTTGTTTCAGTTGCATAGAGGGACAAAAATTACAATGTCGTGTTTGATATACATGAATTTATTTCTGTCTCAACTTGTGGACATCTACGAGGAATGAAATATGAGATTCTTGCAATACTGAAAACTAAACAGAACTTTGCAAGACTGAAACTGAGAAACTCGTAGGCTATATACACACATTCTTTAGTTCAACATGAGGGGTGAGAGGTGGGGGGGCGGCTTCACAACCGCTGCATCACCGCAGCTCGTGACTTAGTCCCCGTTGAAAACCCTCATGACGGGGAGGGGGCTGTGGGTCCGGATCCACATGTTGGGGTGGAGGGAGGCCCGGCGGCAGCAAACCCCACGCCTCACTGCCACATTGTGCAGGATGGCACAGGCCCAGATGATCCTACAGACCTTTTTCAGGTGGTAGAGGCGCCTACCACCCCACGCATCCAGGCAGAACCAACAGCCTTTCAGGAGCCCGATAGCGCGCTCCACGACGTAGCGCGCACGTGCATGGACCTCATTATACTGGGTTTCCTGGTCACCCTGTGGGTTCTGGATGGGAACTAGCAGCCACTCCCTCAGGAAGTAGCCACTATCGCCTGTAAGTCACAACGATGGGTGAGTATCAGCCTTGAATTGATGATTATAAGCAGCAGCTTTCAATGAATGAGTATACTGTGTAGCCTACATGCACTCACCAAGAAGCCAGCCGTCACGCGCAGCGCCTGACCCCAGTCTTGCCCCCACACTGCTGTGCGTCAGGATGAATGAATCATGTGTAGAGCCAGGCCACCGTGCCACTACATTCGTTATGAGCATGTCGGCGTCACATATGATTTGAGTATTGATTGTGTGCACATTTTTGCGATTCACATATATGAATTCATTCACCGATGGTGCCCTAATCATGATGTGAGTGCAGTCAATGGCTCCAATTACATTAGGAAAACCGGACATTGCTGCGGCTGTGATTGTTCTTTTAAATAGGCTATAATCCGCGCTCCTCTCTCCCTCGCACACTGCAATTCTCTGACTCAGCAGCTGTGTCGCCAATTCCTCCTGTTCTTCAAAAAGGGTGTAAATCACGGTACGCCATGGTCAAAATGGGTGTAAATGTCCGCTCTTTTTCCTGTCAGGTTTAGGTTTGGTAGATCCCAAATTTGGCAGAGGAAAGTGCATACGCACAAAACGGGGAAAAAAAGGGTGTAAAAAAAGGTGTATCCACAATGATAAATGAGGCCCTAGACGTGACACCTGGAGAACGCTGATATTTACACCAGAATCTACACCGGATCCTACGCAAGTTTGATAAATGAGGGCCAATGGGTCTCATTCATGAAACGTGAGCAGAACGAATGTGTGTAATCTGCTCGCAGACGGAAATTTACGTGCATCTCCGCATTCATCAATATTTTAGTAGCTTAGGGGCCTCATTTATCAAAAAGGGTGTAAAAGTGCTTCTAAATTTTCACTTACGGCGAAAAGCCAAAAATGGCGTACACCCAAAATATTTACACCTTTTTCAGATCTATCAAACTGTGCGTACGCACAGCTCTCCGCAATTTCCATTGATAAATCACACCGGACCCAAGAAAAGTGCGGACGTGAACACGCCTCATATCCCGCCCTATACACGCCCAGACACAACCATATATGGTCAATGCAAATGAGCATCTGCATATAAAGTAGCCATGTGCGCTCAGGAGATTTGTGAAGTGACGTCAGTGGAAGACGGTGAAGCATGGATGGGAAACGCGGAAAGAAGCGAAACTTCTGAGAGAGTGAGATACACGTTCTTGTTAGTGAGGTGCAGGCGAGGAAAAAAGTGCTCTTCGGCAGGTATTTGCACTAATTCTGTATGATCACTTCGTCTTGTGGTTTATTTAGGAACAAGAACATATAACTAAGAACACGTAGAGAATCACAACAGAAATGAACGCATAATGTTGGACCAAACAATTTCTCCTCCGAAAATTAAAACAATCTCATCTAATCAGCCACAGCCCGGGGCTCACCAAGAAGCGTAAAACCGCCGAGTGCTGCGGTCACAAGTCTTACAGAGGCAATAAAAAAAAAAGAATCTTCTTGTCGAATCTTTTGTCAAATGCAGCAGGTGTGTGTTTTGTTTCAGTTGCATAGAGGGACAAAAATTACAATGTCGTGTTTGATATACATGAATTTATTTCTGTCTCAACTTGTGGAAATCAAATGTACGAGAAATGAAATGATGTTCTTGCAATACTGAAAACTAAACAGAACTTTGCAAGACTGAAACTGAGAAATTCGTAGGCTATATACACCCATTCTTTAGCTCAACATGAAGGGTGGGGGCGGCTTCACAACCGCTGCATCACCCCAGCTCGTGCCCTTAGTTCCCGTTGAAAACCTTCATGACGGGGAGGGGGCTGTGGGTCCGGATCCACATGTTGGGGTGGAGGGAGGCCTGGCGACAGCGCAACCCCACGCCTCTCTACCACAATGTGCAGGAAGGCACAAGCCCAGATGATCCTGCAGATCTTTTTCGGGTGGTAGAGGCGCCTACCACCCCACGCATCCAGGCAGCGCCAACGGCCTTTCAAGGAGCCTGACGGCGCGCTTAACGACGCTGCGCGCACGGGCATGGAACTCATTGTATTGACTTTCTTGGCCACTCTGTGGGTCCGGGATGGGTACTAGCAGTTACTCCCTCAGGAAGTATCAACTATCACCTGTAAGTCACAACGATGGGGTGAGTATCAGCCTTGAATTGATGATTATAAGCAGCAGCTTTCAGTGAATGAGTATACTGTGTAGCTTACCTGCACTCACCAAGAAGTCAGCCGTCACGCGCAGCGCCTGCCCCCAGTCTTGCCCCCACACTGCTGTGCGTTAGGATGAATGAATCATGTGTAGAGCCAGGCCACCGTGCCACTACATTCGTTATGAGCATGTCGGCGTCACATATGATTTGGGTATTGATCGTATGCACATTTCTGCGATTCACATATACGAATTCATTCACCGATAGTGCCCTAATCATGATATGAGTGCAGTCAATGTCTCCGATTACATTAGGAAAACCGGACATCGCTGCGGCTTTGACGGTTCTTTTAAATAGGCTATAATCCGCGCTCCTCTCTCCCTCGCAAACTGCAATTCTCTGACTCAGCAGCTGTGTCGCCAATTCCTCCTGTTCTTCAAAAAGGGTGTAAATCACGGTCCGCCATGGTCAAAATGGGTGTAAATATCCGCTTTTTTTCCCGTCAGGTTTGGGTTTGATAGATCCCAAATTTGGCGGATAAAAGTGCATACGGACAAAACGGGGGGGAAAGGGTGTAAAAAAAGGTGTATCCACAATGATAAATGAGGCCCCCGATCTTTTTGTAGCCACTAACAAAATCTACACATGCTGCTGACCACGCGTAGTGCTTGTGTAAATTTAAGAATGCACATAAATAATGCTTGTCACTATTGGAAATTATAATTTTAATTCATATTGCGCTCTGTTATGTACACAATACGCAGATGCCTTTGAAACAGGTGATATAGCCTAAACGTGACGAACTATTAAAAATATAACACATTTAGTTAAATAAGCTGGCAATTGGCAGGTTTAAGATCCAGATTAGGATCATGATCGTGAATTATTTATGTGAATCGACTCAATAGATTACACGTTCTTTCTACATGTTGAATGATGATAATAAAAAAAATAAAAGTGCAGGCATGTCGCTGTCTCCGTCAGGTATAATTCCTGACAGAGAGGTCTCCCCAATTACGCCAGCGATGCGCTCGTCTGCAGTTGATTGTTGTGACTGTGAGCCTCCTCCTCCTGTGGCTGATGTTTTTTTTTTTTGTGCGCTTATGCGTTCCTTTGCCTCCAGTTTCATGTCAAACCATTTACGCTTCACCTCGGACATGGTTCTTTGGACTACAGAGACAACATTAATAGCATCTGTCACCTCCCTCCAGACCTTCGCTTTGCCTGTCCCTGTCACACCACTAACAGATGAAAATAAAAGGTTTTTTCTTAACTCCACTCCACCCAAAATTATTTCTATCTCCGCTTCTCTCTCTCTTCTTTTCTCTCTCTCTCTCTCTCTCTCTTCTTTCTTTCTTTCTTTGCGCCATGACTGACAGGTCGACTGGATACATCTACACCTCCTTATATGGTGGTTATTGGCAATTCATGGGCGGGGATTTATGCTAATAGCTGATTACCGGGAGCGCGCTGTCACTTTACCATGGATTGGCATTCATGATCATACCCACGTGTTTACGATCAGATCTGTTTACCGCGGTGTTCATGAATCCGGAGTAGGTTTTCAGTAGCGTAGGCTTTAATGTGCAAATCTACAAACAAATTTGCTAATGTTTCATGAATGAGACCCAATGTGTGCTTTACGTAGCAGATAGCCTACCGGTTACTTGAAACGTTTACTAACACCACCAAACTGCCTGCCATGCTTTCATTTCAAGTTTTTTTTCTTTTCATGTCCTACTTGCATGCAAGCTTGTCAACACTGATTCTCTTTCGCACCATTCTGCCTGGAAGGAGGAAAAAGGTAGCTACACGGATTGCACAGCGCAGATTCAAACACAAGAACACCTTCTTGATGTATTTCTGACTGCTTATGCGACAACTATCTTTTGAAAATAAGCCTAGTTTCTGGCAAAATTTGAAATTTGACATATACACCAATTCAGTCCACCACTGTGGGGCGTCATGAGCCAGGCTCAATCTACCCCACAAAAGCCTGCTTGAGGTGCCCCATGTGGACTTTTTTCACTTCTCACACGTCACCTAGATATCAGAGGCCTGATGAGATCAAGGATGCACTAATTGTGCAGCACACATATAGTTTCTTATCAGCACAGGGTAGTGAATGGCTGCTATGTGTTATCATAATACAGAAAATGAAACTAACCTGGTGAAGTTACTTTTGGGTGCGAATATGAAAGCTTGATGAAAACAACTTAATGAAAAGACAATGGAGGGATAATAAGCAGTTTATTTTTTCATCAATAGAGGGACACTCACACTGCTATCTTCAGGAAAAAATTTAAACCACAAGGGTTAGAGGGGCCCCGGCTCATGGTGCCCCACTCACCCCTATAATGAAAACGTAAAATATGTTTTTGCAGTTTGTTTAGCAATGAGCAATTACGCATGCAATGATGCCTTTATTTACAATTAGAATAATTTACATTTGCAATAATTTCTTTTGGCCTATTTGGCCAATGGTTACTGAAAGGAACAAATAGTAGCAAAATCTATGTTTTTCTTGTCATCAACTCAACCATATTAAAGCAAAATTTCCATTAATGTAACAGTTTCATTTTACTTGCTTGAGCAACAGTTGTATTTTGCTGCCATCTACTGTTAATGCTATAAATAGCTGAAAACATTTTCAGGACGGACCTGTTTTTTCAAAGTGTAAATGGTTTCACAGCTCTGGGAGTTTGCATTTTTACATATCTGTACTTTTACCAGGCATTTTAAGCTTAGGACTTAGGTCAATGCTTTTAAAATCTCTGCAGTTTAGTTATTGGCAAGAATAGCTCTGTTGAAGTGGTTTGCTCAAGAGTGCTATAGCTATTACACTTGTGTTTTGAAACTGCAACCTCATTATTAGAAAGTGGGCTCTGTCCATTAGGCTTCATATCCATGGTAGCTGTGGAAGAATTAAAGCAAGCACATAGTAAGTCATGGCCCTTTATTGACTGGATATCTGAGATCACTGTAATGCATCACAGGCAGACCACTATCTGAAGCTTTTGCTTCGTCTCACAGCAGTGCCTTGAAATAACACTCGTTAGTTTTGCTCAGCATTTGGTCATGTCATTTTCTTTTTGAAACACACAGCTACACTAAATGCTGGATTCTTATATTTTACTTGATATCATACCCTCTTGAGCAAGTGAGCGCACACATTGGGAGCATATTTTAACTCTCACATGGGAGCCTCTCTGAGCACAATTTTAATTCAGATTCCCAATTTTACTATAATCTGCATGTTATTTCAGTTTGAAGATCTATGATCACACAGATAAAGGGAAAATATTTAAATGGATCTTTCCTTTGAACTAAATGATCTTTACTGCATAATGACATGGACTAACAAGAGGAAATTGGGGTTTGAAGAAATCAGAGGCTCTTGAGTGAGAATCACACCCAAGAATGATTTGGACTGAAATAAAGGTGCAAGGTAAGTACACTGTGTACTTGGTGACATGACAGACGTGACTGCATGTACAAAGGTGGGTGGGAGATTCATACAAAGGCTGTGAGAGGATCAGATTTCCCCAATAAGTCATCGACTATAGAAGAGATTTCAGGAAAAAAAAATAAACTTACTTCTCTTACAACCACATATCCAAAAAAGTTGGCGCATTGTGTACGAACTAGAAAAGAAAAACAAATCTTGCCGGCTCAAAACACAAGAACTAGAGGGTAATCTTGGAATAACAATGATCAGGCTCTTCAATAGATGGTTTAGGTGTGGTACACAGGAACAGGGCAATGCAAGAAAGACAACTTGTCACTGGGGGACAAGCAAAGGTTGGTGCACAGAAGCCAAGAGCAGGTAGGACAGGCCAGGGGAAATGTCGAACAGGCAGGTGAGAGTCCAAAACCAGGCGATCAGCCGGGAGAGGCCGAAGAGGATGAAGGTGAGGATGAAGCAGGAGCAGGGCAAACACAGAACATGAGGTGCAGGATATGCTGGAGGGAGAGGGACAGCAATGTGGAGCACAGGAACTGGAAAAAACTGCTGGAAAGCAAGGACAACTAAAAAGCAAACTAAAGACAATCTTGCAAGGAATATAGAACAAAGACAGACTTAAATACGCTGAGGCTGTTGAGGAAACATGCGGAATCTGGTGTGAGGATTAACACAGAAGGAATGTGGAACAACCCTGTGTACTCAAAAGTGTGTGGACACTTTGCTGTACCAGCAGATATTTCCATCCACCCATATCGCTTCTTCCTCACTAGGGTTGCGGGGGAGCTGGAGCCAATCCCAACTGACTCTGGGCAAAAGGCAGGGGACCCACCCTGGACAGCTCGCCAATCCATTGCAGGTTGCACACACCATTCACTCTCACACGCATTCCTAAGGGCAATTTAGCATCTCCAATTAGCCTGACATATATGTCTCTTGGCTGTGGGAGGAAATTGGAGTACCCGAAGGAAACCCACACAAACACAGGGAAAACACAAAAACTCCACACAGAAAGGCCCCAGGCCGGATTCGAACCCACGACCTTCTTGCTGTGCAGCAGCAGTGCCTTTCAGCTTTCATTTGAGGATAATTTTATACAATTTTGCATCACAATTTGGAAATTTTTGCCCTTTATGTACGTGCCCTCCCCTCCACCTCCCACAATTCGAATCAGTTCCAATCGAACCTTTAGTCAGGGAGGGGGTTAAAGGGGTAAACAGATTGCAAAAAAATCTTTATTGAAAAGGTCACAGATTTGAGTCGCAATATTGTTGACTGTAGATAGTGAAATCCCTCAATTACTTGCAACCATGCATTGATCGTTGCTCTTAACAGTTGGCATATTGACTTTCACACAACATATTGGCTTTTAAACAACCAAGCCTAGCATGAGTGCTTATTTTATACCCAATCATGAAAGCTTTACTTGTCACCTATGAACCAGTTTACCAATGGAACGTCCCAAACTTGTGTCTTCTGGACATTCCTGAACCTGGCCAGTATTCTAAATACCTTATATTGCCTCTGTCCCAATTTTTTTTGGAATGCGTTGGAGCATTTGGAACATTCAAATTTCTGCTTTCTGTGCACTCCCAATTTCAGACTGTCCCAACTTTATTGGAGTGGGGGTTGTAAATCTGCGATTCATGCAGGTTTGCATGCATTATACAATTTCAATATGTATTTGGAAATTTGGAAAAATTGGGCTTTTGCTGCGTATTTGCATCCATCCTGATTTCTTCTATTTTTGCACATTTGTCTCACAAATGTTTCACACCATCAAACTAATTTCAAAATTAAACAGAAGTAATCCAAGTAAAAACAAAATGCAGTTTTTAAACGATGATTACATTTAATGAAGGAAAAACAAGCTATCCAACTCTAACGCATTGACGACTGATCCAGGCGGTCACGAAAGAACCCAGACTAACAATGAAAGAGCTGGAGGCCTCACTTTTCCCAGTTATGGTCAATGTTCACAATGCTATAATAAGACAGAGTCTATGCAAAGATGGCATCGATGGGAGAGAAGCGAGGCATTAACCACCACTGACCAGAAAGAGCACAACGGCTCATCTCACATTTTCCAAAAAACATCTTGATGACCCTCAAGACTTTTGGCATAATATTCTGTGGATCGATGAGTGAAAAGGTGAACTTTTTGGAAGATATGGTTCCTGTTACATCTGGTGTAAAACTAACACAATCATTCCAACAGTCACATATAGTGGAGGAAGTGTGATGGTCTGGGGCTACTATGCCGCTTTAGGACCTCAGCGACCTTTGCCATAATTGAAGGAACCATGAATTCTGCTCTCTACCAGAAAATCCTGAATGAGAATGTCCAGCCATTAATTTGTGACCTGCAGCTCAAGCACAGCTGTGTTATTGCAGCAGGACAATGATCCAAAACACACAAGCAAGTCCACCCCTGAATGGCTCAAAAGAAACAAAATGAGGATTTTGAGCAGCCAAGTCAAAGCCCTGACTTGAATCCGATTGAGATGCTGTGACATGGCCATAAACAGGCTGCGCAAACAAGAAAACCCTCCAATTTGGCTGAATTAATGCAATACTGCAAAGAACAGTGGGCCAAAATTCCTCCACAGCCTTGCATAAGACTCATTGCCAGTTTTCAGAAATGTTTGCCCGCAGTTGTTGCTGCTAAGGGTGGCACAACCAGTTATTAGGTTTAGAGGTCAATTATTTTTTTTCACATGGGTGATATAGGCTTTGAATAACTCTTTACCTTAAATAAAATGATCAATTAAAAGCTGTATTTTGTGTTTACTCACATTGTCTTTGTCATTTATTACAATTAGTTGGTTGATGTGTAACATTTAAATATGAAAAATGAGCAAAAATAGAAGAAATGAGGATGGGGAGAAAATACATTTTCACAGCACTGTTAGAAAAAGAAAACTAACATAATTAATTTGATACTTCACATAATACACTGCCCAGCCAAAAAAAAGTCGCACACTCAAATATTTAGTTTGAACCCCTGTAGCTTTGATTACAGTGCATATTCGTCTTGTCATTGTTTTGACAACTATATGCAATACCAGAACATTTATTTTCGATCAGAAATGGCATAATTTTTGGCCGAGATCTTGTCTTCTTGACATAATGGTTGAACCACTCAGTGGTCTTTCTTGAGCACATCCCAATAACTTTTAATGTGTTTAAAGGCAGGACTTTGTGGTGGCAAATTTTTTTGTGAAAATGTTTCCTCATACTTGTTTTTGTCATTCATGGTTTTCTTTGCTAAATACAGGCCAATAACTTGCCCGTTCTGAAATACTGTAACGTCTTTTCCACCATCAGGGAATGTGTCTACCGACATGATTTTTTAAGAAATGAGTAGCGATGCGCTTCATCAGTCAGGGTTAAAATGATTATTGCCAGCTGAAACATATTAATAACCGCAATAATGATCCAATTATAGAATTTGTTCATTAATTTCCAAACGGTGACTTTTTTTTTGGCCGGGCAGTGTAGATTATTGAATAGCATCCCCAAACTCATGAGGTTTATTTGTCATGCAGACTACTGAAGCAGCTTTACTTGTGCTGTATGTACTGGTACTGCTTTTCTTCTGAGGCAATATATATTGGTTACATATGCCAAAATAATGGCTGGTAATGGAATTAGCTTTCTTAACTCCTTTTATCTGCAATTGCCAAAGCAGAGAAAGGGTGATTTCAGGCCCGACACACACTATCAATGTATTTCGCTAATGGATGGTTTCAAAAAGAGCCAACAGAGCAGAATAGGAGGTAATCACCAGTGACCTTTAAGTCATTACTGAAAGCACACAAAAAAGCCTCTCACTGCTTTCAGCATGACACTGACAAAAGAAAGGAAACAGTTGGATTCCAAAGATTTCTCTCTCACCTATGCAGCTGATAGGTATGCTTGTTCAGATTTAGACTGAGAATGTCTAAAATAGGCCAGGATATAAAGATTCAATTCTCAATAAAGTTCCTCCTCAAAGTCTCACACCCAGATGATTGTCTATGTTTCAGGCCCATTTGAAGTGCCCTGTTGTGTGAGTAGTGATTCCATGGACAAGTCTGCTCAATTGCCCAGAACCTTTTCGTTTCAAAGGTACTGTATTACTTCACCAGACAACCCAAGTCCGTGTGTTACGATAAAATTTTGTATTTACAAAAGAAAAAAAATACTTTACAATTGCAAACTGTGTAAAATCTGGGTGCAAGTGCAGATTGAGATATCTTGTTTTTCTATTTTGATGGAGAAATGAGAAAGACATCTATGGAGGAAGTGAAAAGAGCAGTTTCTGATGACTTAGACAACCAGATTTTATGTAGAAGTTATTGGTTCTCCATTGCAGTTGTGTCCTGAAGAAAAGAAAAGAAAATGACCCTGAACTGCTTCTGAACAAATTTAGCTGTAAACATAAAGTTGTATTTGAAAATAATCATTTTACGCAACTCTAAATTGGATAATCGGATAAAATTTCACAAAAGAAAGCCCCTCATTTAATGTAAAAGTGAGATAGATTTATTATCTATTTTTTTCTCTCATAGTTAGCTTCTTTTCTACAGAGTAAGCAGTATGAGTGAAGAATGACTTCTTTTTTGTATTCATTATATTGAGTAGATATTTGAATTAGTGCAGGTATTAGCATTACTATAATACGGATGTCGCACCTTTCATAGTTCTGGAATCTGGGAAGTTTGCTGCAGATTTGAACATTACACATTGCTAGCATATTTAGAGAGGTAATTTATGTTTCAGCTTATCAGGTCAGTCTGGCTGGCATCATTCTTAGATTACTATGCATGTGCAATAGGATACTTAACACTACAGCTGTGTTTGTTTGGTTATATAGCATAGCATTTTGTGAGCCATAGCATAATTGCCTATCTCATTTTTAAGGTTTTTTAAAAATTATTTAAGAGAATGGATTTTTTTCTTTTATTTTTTAAGGTTTTGAGAAAAACAGAAGCAATGGATTTTTTGCCAACACAAAAGAAGAGGCAGCCGATATTTCAATTTGGCAAAATATGACTTGGGCAATTACTATGCAATGAGGCTAACAATTTATTGTATTGGTGGGTACAATTCTTCCCAAATCATTTAATTGCCAGTGTGTTCAGCTGTTGGGTGTCAGAACTCTCACGGGAAAGCAGACACTTTAGGTCTTCAGCAAGAGCATTTTTTTTTTTTTTTTACCTCTTGGATGGGATTTTGATGTTACTGTTAAAGGGAAATGGTGGGCTCTGTGACGGTTTCGACCCGGATGTTGTAGTATGTATTATGGCAAAATTCAGCTTTGTCTTAAAAATATCAAAACATATTTTGTAGCACCGGAGGTAGTTCTTTCATTTTCATTTCACTTTAGATGAAAGTTGTCTTTCACTTCAATTTCCTGGTTTTCATCTCCTCCTTGCTTGACTGTTGCCCTCTGTCTTTGGTGTTCAAACTCAAGAAAGCAAGTTGCTATTTAATAAGGAAATGTTTGTCATTCTTTTCCCCTACTTCTTCAAGAAAAATTGAATTTAGTGAGGCTGGAGTTTCTTTAAAGTTGACTTCATTGCAGTTTACAAAGCCAGGAGGATCTCCAGAGATCACCTCCCAACCAGAGATGAGTCTCTGTATTCACAGACCTCAGGCACAATGGTTTCCCTTTTTTCTTTTCCAGTGTTCCACTTCACATCTTGTGGTTACACCATCTCTATCTTCCAACCCCATCTTGATCTTTTACTTCATCACCTGTAGCTTTCCAGGTGGGGTCTGTACTGTCTGCCACACTCATGTCTCAACTCAGTCCAGCAACTTTTGAAGGTTCTCCTTTTTCTAGTTCTCAGAGAATAGACAAGGTGTAATCCATGACTTATTTCAAATAGAACAAAGACCTTTTGCCCTTTTGCTGTTCAAAAAAATACACTCCAGATAAACCTTTGCATGCATTCTCTCAACAATTTATGTGGAATTCTTCCATACTCTTCCCAGTGCCTATGGTCCAGATGAGTGGTGCTTCTTCCAGTTCCTTCTTCATTCAAGTCTGAGAGTGCACATTTACCCTGCGCACCCTGATTCATTTGGCTTGACACCTGGCCACTAACCTTGGACCTGTCCCTTTCACAATGCCTAGCCTGACCTTCAGTGTTCTTGTTTGCTTCCTGCTGACCTCACACTGCACTCTGATTACCCTCTTTGTTCACGCATTTAAAACTCATATCTTATATTTATTAAAGACACCAATATGGCTTGTCTGTGATCTGCATGAGGCTCCTGTGTTCTGAAATTTGTGACAATATTCATTGAATTTAGAGTGATATTGATGATAACTTGTCATTATTGATTTTAGTTCCTCTGTCTGACTCTGGCAATTTAAACTGGTAAATTTGAAAGCAATTCTTTTCCCAGTAAAATTCTAACCCCAATAATTACATCTTATTTACAAACATGAACCAATATAATGTTACTACACTAGACAGGAAAAATGAATGCTGTAGATTGCCCGAATTAGAATGACATGAGAAGAGAAATGACATGTATTTTGATCAATTGTTTTTCAACAAGGTAAATCTATTTTAACTGCAAAACCAGTTGCTTATGCGAGCTGGAATATTTTTGTGACTAAAGAGCGAATCTACTTTTCTTTTCTCTGCTCATTATTGGGGCAGCTTAAAAGCCTGGAGAGTAGTCTGAAGTGCCTCTATACAGTGGATTAAAGACTAAGAGTGATTGCAACCATGCTCCTGCCAGTATCAAGGGGTAAAGAGTCCATTGAGACCTGAATTCCATTAAGACAACAATTTCATGAAATATGGCACAGTTAACACTGCCACCCCTACAAAATGTCATAGGAAATTTATCAAAATATTGAGACTTCAAAGATTTTAATGGCACAGGCCAGTATATATTATGGCTTTCATCTTGAGAAATTTCAATTTTCTTTTAGTCTTCCAGGGGCATCAGAAGAATCTTCTATGCATGTACCGTCAAACCACCATAAAATCATGTTATATTATGAAATTTTAACACTCATCACAGCAGCGCTGCATTAGCGGCTTCGCACTCAGATCTCTTCCCCTGCACTAGTCAATGACCACGCTGTAAAAAACGTGTAAGTCCTCAAGCTGCAAAGTTATCTAATTACAAATTACAATGCAGATTTATTGCTGAAGAAGCTTTGCATTTCTTTACAGAGCACATCTCAGATAATGGACTGAACTCAAAGTGGGAAATGTGGGGTTTTGCCACATCCTGAATGGTTGCTTGTTTTTCCCCACAGTCTCTTCTCTCTCGTCTCACTGTGTGTGTCTCTGTATCCCTGCATGCTCCCTGTCCCATCATTTTTAATTGACATAGTGTGTGGATTTAAGTTTGTGTGTTGCATTTCCCCTTTGGTGGATTGTCTTGTTCTCTTCAAGGTGCCTTGAGCCAGATCTATTCTAGTACGCAGAAACTTTTGTCTTCAGTATTCTTATTGAAAAAAATTAAAACCTGTAAATGTTTATTAGTGATTGCTCTCCCTTTGTTTAAGCAGCTCACCGAGTGGTGAATCTTCCTGTTCCTCCAAGCCTCGGTGTTCAAGAGTGTGTACAATTCTGCGTGCCCTGTAACTCACAGATTGCCTTCTGGGTATCGACCGTGGCCCAGTTTCCAACCATGGTTTGCCTCACTGCCTCGATCCTGTTTGCCACTCGTCTGAAAGCGTCTGTCCCAGATCACTCTGCTGCTGTGCTCCTTTTGAGTTTTTATTTTCAGTATGTGCCAAATGCAGCTTGATCTTCATTATTGAAAATGCCAAGTGGCTTTGACTGGATCTGCACTTGGTTCCCTCTCTGAAGTGTATTACAGGGTTACTGTACTGATGGGCTGCAAGCTAATTTCTGACAGAAGACAGAAGGAATTTGTAGCGAATATGAACTTCACAACAAAAGTTTTTGTTCATCAACAATCCTTCCAGCAGTCAGAATATGGAAAAATGGAATATGTTCAACACTAAGAAAGATCTAAGTGGCCACTTTTTGCCATAGTAACTGGCAAGCAGATGACAGGCATTTTTTTGACAGGCAAGGACAGTCATTGAGCTCTGAGGGTTTAAGCCCAACACTACTGAGGAAGTCCCCAAGCATGCACTGCATGGTTTGCTTCCCTTTAAATTTTCAGTCCAATTTGCACTAATCTGGGTTGATTTTACATTGTTTGTTGGGAAATGGAAATAATTTATTTACCTGTTTATTTTGCCAAAAAAACCTCCAAAATGGTCACTATTGCAAATTTACAAATTCTTTTTAACTACTTCCATCTTGTATTGTGCCATTTGACATTATTCATGCTGCTTATATTTAACAAAAACATGTAACAGAAACATGAGCTAAGTGCTAAAATATTTTTGAGTCAACCACAGTATGTTGTACCTTTCTATACAAAATGATTCACCTCTTTTCTGTTTTGGTCCTAAAAGTAACTGACTCAGCTTCATGCATCCACAATGCAGAGCAAGCACTGATATTCCTGTGTTGGGCACATTATGAATATTATTTGTAATGAACTTTATTCTTTAGACTAAATCCTTTATATTTTCCGGGGGGAAGCTAAGAGGGTAACAATGGGACCACAGCACAGAAGAAGCAAATGAATGGGAATTCACAGATGCCCACTTTAACGACTGAATCACACTTCTCAACAAGGTTTTGATTTTAATTTGCACCATTTCTCAATGCTGAACACTGCTAAGTAGTCGATGTAAATTTTCCAGATATAGAAATGCACCTAATTCTTAACTTACATTCACACCTACAGAGATTGAAAACATATCAAAAATAAGCTCAAAGCTGCCATGATATTTCATTGCTAAATCATACATGATTAATTTTATGATAAAATTATTTCCCAGAATATCAAGTGAAGTAACTTGTCATATTTTGTGGTATCAAAACCATAAGAAGTGACACCAATCCTAGCAATGACTGTGCTTGGCAGGCTCTCACACACCTGACCAGTCTTAACCATACAAGGGCTGAGGACTTCCTCACAGGGCAAGAGCACAAGTTCACTACATCCAATGATTCATCATCAGGTGAACAGAATGATTCACTGGTATGGAGACTGAAATGAAGGCACTCGCTCACCTGCACTCTCCTATATCTGTCGAACAGCTTATTGGTCAGCTCACCAGATGCAAAACAAATGATTGCGTTTGTTACATCCATTTTCAATGCCATGCTTTAAGGAATTTTTATTCCATTTTTGAGAAACAAGATAAAGCAACTTTGTAATGTTACTCATGCAATACACTCTGTAACTTCTTACGCTAGAAATCTCTGAACACACCTGAGAATAAGGGGAAGATTGGATTGAATGATTCAGAATGATCCCTTTTGTAAAACAGATTAGATTCACAATGACTTATGATATGATAGCTGCTGACTATGCTGTCTCTTCATATAACGGGTGCATCTTTGCGATACTCTTTCAAAGAGCTGGAACACATTGCAGTGCTTTTCTTTTGATGTTTCAGTTCATGTATTATTCAGCATGTGAATTCTACTGTTACACTAGACTGAATCCCTTCAACTTTAATCTCACACTGCAAATAGCTTCAGAGGGGAAAAATGGCTCTACAGCCCTACGAGTAAAGATGTGATTCTCAGAACATCGCATTACCAATCACTAAGCAGAAGTCGGTTCAAAATGTACCCGTCAAACATTGGAATGGTAGCTAAATAATAAATCATTTTATCAGCTAAAAGAACATGAGTCTGATGTTCAAACAAGCTATTCGCTTTCTGTAACAAACCTGAATGATGTTTTGTGGGATTCTATGAAGTGTAGTTTATGATCACAAATGGTCAGATTTCTTTTTCTTAATGCATTTTGAAAAATGAAGCCATAGTTCAAGTCAAAATTATTTTAGTTTTCACATTTATTGTACAAGCAATTGAACTGAATATCAGCTCCTTGTTATATCTTAAAGAATCTTTAATTTCAGATATGAGGCAACATAAACTGCATAGTATAATGAACGCTGGGATACTACAGTTAGTAGTACTTGTAAGTACGCAACACAGTTGTACACAATTGCTAAGTACACATCAGTCCATAGACAAATCTTGGTTTCAAGACTTTCGCAGCAGGACAATTTTACTGCCAGTTGTACGGAAATCTAATGTAAGCCTGTAAACATGGGATTTAGAACTTTCTATGTGGAGAAAATTAAAAGCTAAATTCCGATAAAATATGCACCTCATATAATCACATCTCATTATATTTCCGTCTCCATTTTAGCAGCTAAATCAACACATTTTTCTTTAGAAACAGCTGTTTTGACAGATTCAACCATTAAAAGTGTTAATTTCCCCACCTAGGTTACTATAAATATGCAAGTTGCGCTATTGGAGGAAGCAAGTGGAGAGACAGAGCTGCTAATAACAGTGAACACTTGACTACACAGTCAACAGACCTGACTGCAACCCCCATCCATTTTCAATGTATAAAACTAGAAATATTTGCACAGAAATAAACACTACATACACAAAGAAAAATAAAAGGCTAATAGTCAGGTCCAGAATAACTGGTATGACGGATAAAAAGGAACAAAAAACACTGCATATAAAACAACAGGGTTAATAATCCATGTTACATTCAAACATATAGACCCATTATGTCAATAAATTTGGTCTTAGGTTTCAATTTTCTTCCCTGAATAATCTCATTTTTTAATGAAAATCATATGTGTCAAAATTATTGGCACCCCTGATTGACTACTTTGTACAAAGACCCCTGGAAAAGATGACAGTAGTAGAGCCCTTTACTAAAATCTATAATGATGTAAAAGAAACCTTGTGGAATAACTTCTGACCATTCCTCAGTGCACAGATCATTGATATTCTTGGGTTTGCACAGATGAACTGCCCCCTGGAGTTCAGACCACAATATTTCAATGTGACTCAAGTCCAAAAATTGAGATGAATGCAGTTTTCAAATAACCATTTTGTTAAGGATTTTGATGCGTCTTTGTGGTCCTTGTCCTGCTCGAAAAGTCATAAATGACAAAGTTTCATAAGTTAAGATGAGACCAGATTCTCAGCCAAAATTTCCCAGTACTTGGTGGAACTCATTAGGCCACTGAATTATCAAGCACCCCAGGACAACCGTCAGCAAACGTGCCAAACACATCAATGATCCACCTGCATATCTATGACTGCAGGTACGAGGTACTTCTCCAAAGATGCATTCTGCTTATGCTGCCAAACATGCCAAAGGTCAAGGAAGCAGATACAGGCACATCTCACCATAGCAGACTCCTCTGGCCACAGTTCCAATGTTGTTTAGCAAACTCAATCAAAGGCTTTCTAAATGCAATGCACCCAATAACTTGTTACTGCAGTTGAGAAGATCAATTACCATCTCTACAATTTGAATGGACAGCTCTTTTGCCTTTTTCATGGTGATGAATGAGAAAGAGATTCTGCACGCATTTTCCCCAAAATTGTCTGCCCAACTAGAACCTGAAGTGATAGAAGGATCCAGTTCTTGACTTAATTATTCAAAATATTACCAATTTATCCTTGTATAGCATTTTTTACAATCACGGTCAGGGGTATTATTTTCATTTAAACAATTACATTACTTGGTGGAAACACTATAACATGGGAAAAAGGGCCCATTTTATGAAAAATACATTTTCCAATTTCATCTCTCCTGTACAGTGGTGTCCACTGTATCTAACAGCCCAGAGAAGGTTGGCCCCTCAGTTTAAAAGGTTAGACCTCCTTTTCCACTTTAGCATTTAAAACATGTGGCTTGAAATTCCTGCTTTTTTCCACATCACAAACAGACCAGCTCTGCATAGTTGAGGCCTATAAGACCTGTCAGTGTGCCCTGCTCCCTCCCACAGCCTTGCTCAACCTCTCCAGTTCTGTACCTCATGTAGCACAAACACTTCTTTTTAGCATTGAACTCAGTTCACCAGCAAATCAGGGCAGAGCTCACTGTCGGAGAGGGGATGCCCCCTCAAACAGCCTATTCTTCAGGGGAGAGGGGAGAGAATGATAGGCAGTGTTTGGACCATAAATTATGGGTATATATGAGGTTTTTTGCAAATACATTTATAAACCTCCCTTGTGGTCATATAATAACTTGAAAAAACTCTGCACGATATGGGATATTTAAAAAAAAATACTTTGTCCATATGTTCGAACTTAACAGATTATTAATAGCATAAATTTTCTCTACACACACACGCACACACACACACACACATATATATATATACATGCCTTGTTTCTTCAAAATATCAGGGGTGCCAATAATTCTGGACCTGACCATCTCTACCATACAAATTTTCATTTTCCATTGTACAGTACTCTTATTCAAGTTGACAAAGCCATTACATACAGCACTGTATGTTCATTTTGGCCATCTCTCCTTAGCAGTGTTGAAACACAAATGTGGACTCATCTATCCACACTGGTCTCCACCAGTCTGTTATTCATGATGGCCAGAGCCCCAATTCCCCCAGAGAAGCCATTATGCCTGGAGCTGGATCCCAACTGCCTGGGCCGACCATTTGCAGTCTCCGACAACTGCTTCTGCATGATGGCCAATGAGACCTTATTGGCTGCTAGGAAGTCCTTCATGGATATCATCTCCCCGGACATCCTGCGGCCGTCTGTGTCACTCTCATTGACAATGTCCGTCTCGATGGAGATGTTTCTGCGAACGCGGAGGTGGCCAGGCATAACTGTGTTCCGGCGAGGGCGAAGGCCCTTGCCCGGACAGCAATGGCAGCGATACAGGAGTTCCAGCCTCTTCAGGCTCCAGTTGAGGAACTGCTTGATAACGATGGAGATGACATTGAAGAGCGAATAGATGCAGCAGACGCCCGCCAAGATGAAGAGGAAATTGCCCAGCCGGTAGGCGACCTGGTGCTCATAGCGTAGATGCTGGCTGCTCACCAGATCGCCGAAGCCAATGGTGCTGAAGGCCACGAAGCAGAAGTAGAGCGAGTCAAAGTAGCTCCAGCCCTCTACGGCTGAGTACATCGCCGAGGCACAGCAGGACACGATGACCGCCGCAACGCACAGGATCAGCATCACATAATACACCGAGGGCTTCCAGCCTGCCAGGTCCGCCCTGCTCTCCGGGTTGGAGTCTCTCCTGCCATCGTGGGGCAACACCCCTTGGCGTCGTTGCTGGAGCTCGTAGCAAGACTTGAGCACGTAGGCCAGCACAGTGATGAGACGCTCCAGGAAGAGGTTGAAGAACAGGATGGTGGCGGCACAGCCAATGAGCCCATAGAAGATCAGGAAGATCTTTCCCCCAACGGTTGCAGGTGTGGTCATGCCAAACCCTGCACCGACAAGATAAAAACCTATCACACAGGACCTCATATGTGACATTTAACGCCACCAAATTCCGATTTCCCTTTCTCCTTATGGCTAAATAATGCCATTCATTCAGTTTCAATAAACACAACAGACAAAGACACTCGCACAGACAGGAACACACAAGAAAAACTTGCACTCATGAATCTAAAAACAGCATATCAATAACCTCTATTTACACGATGCCGGATTTCCGCAATCATGTCCCACAGTGGAAAATTTTGTTGAGTTGTGATAGGTAGTTGCATTCTCAACGTAACTAGTCCAGGTTATTTTGTTCCTTAACTTCACAAATGCCACTTCTTAAACCTGTGCAAACTCCGCAGTTTGCAAACAGGTGCGCTGAAGAATCTTCAGCTAAGACTTGGTAGGGAAATGTGAACAAACACCTTAGTTTTCCTGGCGAATAGCCTTGGGGCCGGTTCCTCAATGCATCCCTGTAAAAGTAGACCTGGCTTGTTAAAACCTGGGAATTAATTTCCTCCAATGACGACAGTAATCACTTATGCAGCTCCCTCATGTAAGCACCCCCCTCCCCCACCCAGTCTTCATGAACGAACCAATAACCGGGTTGCCATTGGTGACGATGGTTAACATGGATTTTCTCTCACTATTGCTCACGAACAGAAATGCAAATCACAGACAAACCCTCATTATTTTTCCCCCACTTACAGCTATGGACCTTCAAGATGAAAGCCTCATCTAAATCTTCGAACAAGAAGCTTTGCCAGAACCGAAGGTTTTAATAGCCCTTCGGTTCTTTGGTTATGTTTTAGAGAAGTGGGATGGGTAAATCCTTGGTGAATATCTTCAGTTAAGCGACATGCCTGTGCTTGTGCTTTATGCTAGGCTTGGTAACCATAGCTTACATTCAAGCTATTTTTAACAAGGCCTTTGAATTCTCTATAAGCTTGCACAGAGAAATCCTAGAAGACCTGACCTAAAGGCAATTGTATGTATTCATAGTTGGAGGAATATTAACACTTTGGATAATAAAGTTTGCATGAAGTTCTCAGAATTACAAAATGGGTCTCCAACACTGGTCAATAAAAATGCAATGGATTTCCTTCTTTTTTTATCTGAAAATATACATAAGAAAAAAGATTGTAATGTGTGAGCCAGAGACACGATAAGTACCACAGCTAAAGTGCTCATTTTCCTCTTGATTTTTAAATTAATTTTTCAGGATATCACCAAAGTAAACCTTGGTTGATTTGCTCATAGTGCACCTGAGTAGCCCTTTAGGTTGGATAAGTTATGACATTTTCAGGCAGAGAAGATTACTTCTCCAGTAAATGAAAAGTAAGGAACTGACATTGTGGCTCTTATTGTTAACCTCGAATCATTACTCAGGCAGCTATTCAAATTTTAAATACTATGTGGAACTGGGTGGGTTTATTTAATTTTGCATGGAATACACCCAATACCAGGTCACAGGTTAATACGCTTTTAGTAAATGTCTTAAAATACATTTGAAATTTTATATTGTAGCACACGAGAGACTAAGAGGAAGCTGACTGACCAGGGAGGACTGGATAGGAGGGTAGGTGGGTCAGGGTCAGAATGGAGCTTGCTGACATGAAAGGAACAGTGCAGGCAGTGAGCTCACATTTGCTCAGTTTGTTTAGTCACTCACAGGAATGAAAGTACTGGTACTGATCAACCAGGTTTTGCAAATGGAGGAACATTAATTGCATAAGTTCTGAATTTCATTGGGGATATGTTATGATATGACTGGATTAAATCAGTATTCAAACTCAGTCAACTGAACTACATCGTTTTAGAAGCCTCCCCTTGCAGAGAGGATTAGCCAGCTACAAAAGTGAGGTGGTCAGTACCAACTCCCCAATGAATTCAATGTCTGAACTGAATTATTTCTCTGAAGATGTGCCTTTTTGAACCGGAAACCATGAAAACTGGTTCGACTGTCTTCTGAAAATCTGAATGTTCAACATTCACTGTCACACTGAAAGACGATATTATCCTGCTAGAGCCTTTTTGCCACTACTCAACTCCACAGAGTGCGGATAAAGATGGTCAGAGATCATGACCATATTTAGGAGCATAAAATCAATCCCTGCACAATCAGATAATTCATTCACTGAAATCCATTACCACTTGATTGGGTCATTATTCAACAGTAATTTGTCTAAATAACTTTACATACAAGGTTTTGTTTTCTCATCCATGCTTTGACTTGGCAGCCTAAAGCCAGCATTCAGCATTTATGGAACAATCCCTATTTCACTGCTGTACGGTGATAAAAGACTGTTTTTTCATTCGACTCAATTCTCCGATCCAAATTACTGGCAGGTGAACTGTACGCTTATCGGGCATAAGCACATAATATTTTAAAGAGGTATAGTTTTGCAATTATAACACATTGGAGATACGTGCAATGAGCAGTGCATCAACCCCATTTACTAACCGGCATTATTGTTAAAACCATGATTATATTGTTAAATAAAATATAACACTGATAGAGCTCATCTTAAACTCAAACAAAGCCTGCAGCACTGAGGAAAAATTCAGCATGAGCTCATTCTCAGAGTTGCAATATTTTAAAATATTCGTTCCGAGAGCTTAACTTGAGTAAGCAATACTGGCTAAATGAACAGTCAAATAAAAATGTAACTAACGTGTTGGGTCTAATGACAGACTCACCAATAGTTGATACCACTGTTCCCACAAAGTAGAATGCACCAGTAAAATCCCAGCGAGGTCTGGTGGTATCAACCCGAATACCGGCGACGTTCGCTTCCTCGTAGTACCGGAGGAACGTCTCCAAATCATCGCGGCTTAGATTGAACTTGCTACTGAAATGTTCTAACCTCTGCGCCCACTTCTCCTTTGCCTGTTTCTCTTTGGGATGCTCAAGTGCTGAAAAAACAGCAGCCCCGCACAAGAGGTAGAGAATTATCAGCAGCGCCAGCATTAGGAACCTCGCGTTATCTTCATTCACCGGACCAAAACCACAGCAACAGGCGCTCCTACAAGCCATTATGTTGTTACCGTTGAACAAGGCGGAAAGTAGCGCCGCATCATTTCAAAATGTGCACAGAATGTTTTTTTTTTTCCACGGCTAGATCAAGTCAGGGCCAATACATTATGAGCAACGAAGATTTTGTTTTCATTTCAACCAGAAAATCCAACCGCGCTCAAGACTTCCTTCATACTAGAAGCGAAGCATGTGAAACATGAAAATGAATGTGTCAAGAATACTAGCAATGTCATTCAGATATAATTGGTAAGCCAGTTGAAAAACTGCCCGTTAACTAACGTTACCTGCTGGTCGCCCGAAAGAAGAACAACGTCAGGAGAAACAACAGTTTATTCTGGCGGAATAAACAGTCTTGAGCCACGCTTAGACTAAGGTTTCAGTCACAAAATATTAGAGCTCAAGCACAGCCGGATATGCTTGCTAGCAAGCCAACTTAAAAGTCCCTCTATAAATGTCCAACAACGGTAGCTAACTAGTTAAAAAGTTTGCCAACATTGCGGCTCTGGCTAAATGGTTCACATGAACATGCACTGAACGACTCAGTAACGTTCGGTAACGCAAGGATAGACTCGCTAGGTAAACTAGCTAAAGCAGCCAAATTAAACGAACCGCCTTCATCTGGCCATAATTGTGAGACAGGAATCAGTCAGCAAATTCAATCTGTTTGGAAACGCTTAAACTAAAGGATTCACTATGGCATTAAAAAGTGATTTAGCTGGAACGTTAAACGTCCTATAAGATAGCGCACTTAACTCAGACGCGTTAACATTAACTTAAAGTTCATACCGCTTCAGACCGCTATGCGAGGCATCAGTGATGTGGTCTATCATTGCCGTTTGAAGAGCGTTAGTACTCGCCAACACCGAACAAACTTTGTTAAATTTACATCCCTTCAAACATTCTAATGTAAGCAAAAATGAATGTGATTTCTCTCAAAGCCGGTCCCAGAGTCGACAAGCGATAAACTTACAAACTGGTAGTGATGAACAACAGTGAATCATGCACGATCTGTGGATATTAAAGAAAGCTCCCTAATACATCATATCGAACCCTTTGATGTGACGGTCGCCTCTCAGCAAAGAAATCGTGTATTGTCGCTGTAGCAATAGCCGATTAACGTTAGCAAGCTAGTTACCCACGTAATAAATCTATAATTCGTCAGTCAACTAAGCAAAATGACAGCTGAATTCTTTGCGTTTCCACATTTCCGTTGAACTTAAAGCGATTTACAAACTATTCGAACTGCTGCTGGACATTTGCCAACAGTCTCAAGAGCTTGACCAGTCAGTTACATCATTTTATCCCTCGGTTAGTCCATTCATCCACAACATCAAGCAGATGTCCGGTAATGTAAAAAAAAAAATGCAGTTCAGTGGCCAATTTTCATTGCAGGTCTTTTACTGCGCACGGGATATGCGTCTCATCTCTTTGGCTCCCAGCAGACCTCAGAAAGAAACTGCGAATTAACTCACAGGCACTGTTATTCCAGCTTGAGTGACTGGACATCCGAATGCGCGATGCGTGGTCAACAATTTTAAGACGAGTCGCAACATAATTGTCAGACAAGAGGAGCTACAAAAGACCAAATCGTCGATTTCATCGTTGAACATTCACGATGGGAGAGGGCAAAGACACTTCGTAGTCACCAAAACAATAATTAGCCCGTTAAGACCGCCTAACTTTAGGCGGCCATATGAAGAGGGTCAGAATATCAATGGCTCTGGGTCGGATATCAACAGATGAGCGCATGACAAACGACGATGAGAACGAGCATAATTTGTACTGGCACATTGTGTAACATGACTGTTCACTTAGAGAGCGGAGTTCAGTTACGACTAATTTTTAGCATGGGTGCTGAATTAAGTGACTTTCGTAGTTTATAAATGAACGCATACACTCAGGTCGATTCAGCCTATATATTTCCATTCAAACAAACGCTATTTTTTAACAGGTCATTTCAGCTTTTACAAATTAGTCACGAGAAAAAAAAATCACAAGAAATACACATTTGTCTTGGCCTGGATTTTTGCATCATGTCATTCATCCTCTTCACCATCATCCCCAGGTCAGAATGGGATCCCCGCCTTGATCCGATAAATAACTTGAGGGAACTACAAGCTGACGGATTAGTCTTGTTACATATTTTGAATTCCCAGTTAAATTTATAAAATGTACCGTTCCCCCCCAAACTTTACCCCCGATTTTGTAAAGAAGGTGGATATTTTTCATGGCCTAAATACAAAACCCAAAACCAGTGAAGTTGGCACGTTATGTAAATCGTAGATAAAAACAGAATACAATGATTTGCAAATCCTTTTCAACTTATATTCAATTGAATACACTGCAAAGACAAGATGTTTAATGTTCAAACTGAGAAACTTTATTTTTTTTTTGCAAATAATCATTAACTTAGAATTTAAAGGCAGCAACACATTGCAAAAAAAAGTTGGCACAGGGGCCTTTTTACCACTGTGTTACATCACCTTTCCTTTTAACGACACTCAGTAAACGTTTGGGGAACTGAGGAGACCAATTTTTGAAGCTTTTCAGGTGGAACTCTTTCCCATTCTTGCTTGATGTACAGCTTAAGTTGTTCAACAGTCCGGGGTCTCCGTTGTCGTGTATTTTACGCTTCATAATGCGCCACACATTTTCAATGGGAGACAGGTCTGGACTATAGGCAGGCCAGTCTAGTACCCGCACTCTTTTACTACGGAGCCATGCTGTTGTAACACGTGCAGAATGTGGCTTGGCATTGTCTTGCTGAAATAAGCAGGGGCGTCCATGAAAAAGACGTTGCTTGGATGGCAACATATGTTGCTCCAAAACCTGTATGTACCTTTCAGCATTAATGGTGCCTTCACATATGTGTAAGTTGCCCATGCCTTGGGCACTAATACACCCCCATACCATCACAGATGCTGGCTTTTGAACTTTGCGCCTATAACAGTCCGGATGGTTCTTTTCCTCTTTGGTCCGGAGGACACGACGTCCACAGTTTCCAAAAACAATTTGAAATGTGGACTCGTCAGACCACAGAACACTTTTCCACTTTGCATCAGTCCATCTTAGATGAGCTTGGGCCCAGCGAAGCCGGGCGGCGTTTCTGGGTGCTGTTGATAAATGGCTTTCGCTTTGCATTGTAGAGTTTTAACTTGCACTTGCAGATGTAGCGACGAACTGTAGTTACTGACAGTGGTTTTCTGAAGTGTTCCTGAGCCCATGTGGTGATGTCCTTTACACACTGATGTCGGTTTTTGATGCAGTACCGCCTGAGGGATCGAAGGTCACGGGCATTCAATGTTGGTTTTCGCCTTGTCGCTACGTGCAGTGATTTCTCCAGATTCTCTGAACCTTTTGACGATATTACGGACCGTAGATGATGAAATCCCTAAATTTCTTGCAATAGCTCGTTGAGGAATGTTGTTTTTAAACTGTTCGACAATCAGCTCACGCATTTGTTCACTAAGTGGTGACCCTCGCCCCATCCTTGTTTGTGAATGACTGAGCATTTCAGGGAAGCTGCTTTTATACCCAATCATGGCACCCACCCGTTCCCAATTAGCCCGTTCACCTGTGGGATGTTCCAAATAAGTGTTTGATGAGCATTCCTCAACTCTCTCAGTCTTTTTTGCCACTTGTGCCAGCTTTTTTGAAACATGTTGCAGGCATCAAATTCCAAATGAGCTAATATTTGCAAAAAATTACAAAGTTTACCTGTTCGAACATTAAGTAACTTGTCTTTGCAGTGTATTCAATTGAATATAGGTTGAAAAGGATTTGCAAATCATTGTATTCTGTTTTTATTTACGATTTACACAACGTGCCAACTTCACTGGTTTTGGGTTTTGTACAAACCCCAATTCCAATGAAGTTGGGACATCGTGTAAAACGTGAATAAAAACAATGCAATGATTTGCAAATCTCATAAACCCACATTTTATTCACAATAGAACATAGACAACATATCTGATGTTGAAAGTGAGACATTTTACCATTTCATGAAAAATATTAGCTCATTTTGAATTTGATGGCAGCAACACATCTCAAAAAAGTAGGGACAGAGCCATGTTTACCATTGTGAAGTATCCCTCTTTTTTTTTTTTTTTTTTACAACAGCCTATAAATGTCTGGGTAGCAAAGAAACCAATTGCTAGAGTTTTGGGAGAGGGATGTTGTCCCACTCTTGTCTGATGTAGAATTCTAGCTGCTCAATATTCCTGAATATAGAATAGTCTTCTTTGCCAGATTTTTCATTTTATGATGCGCCTAATGTTTTCTATCAGATAAAGGTCTGGACTGCAGGCAGGCCAGTTCACCACCTCGACTCTTCAACTGCGAGGCCATGCTGTTGTGATGGATGCAGTATATGGTTCAGCATTGTCTTGCTGACATATGCAAGACCGTCCCTGAAAGAGACGTTTTCTGGATAGGAGCATATTGTTGTAAAACCTCTCTAAACTTTTCAGCATTGATAGTGCCTTTCCAGATATGTAAGCTGCCCACGCCATAGGCAGTAATGCAAAATCATACCATCAGAGATGCAGGCTTTTGAACTGTGCGCTGATAAGTTGGATGGACCCTCTCCTCTTTAGACCGCACAACATGGTGCCCGTGGTTTCCAAAAAGAATGTCAAATTTTGATTCATCTGACCACAGAATAGCTTTCCATTTTGCCTCAGTCCATTTTAAATGAGCTCTGGCCAAGAGAAAACGCCGGCGTTTCTGGACCGTGTTCACGTATGGCTTCTTCTTTGCATGATACAGTTTTAGCTTGCTTTTTTTTTTTTTTTTTTTTAGATTGTACAGCGAACTGTGTTCACAGACAATGATTTCTGGAAGGGTTTCTGGGCCCATGCAGGGAATTCCAGTGCAGAATCATGCCTGTTTTTAATGCAGTGCCACCTGAGGGCCTTAAGATCACGTGCATCCAATTCTGACCTTCGGCCTTGTCTGTTGCGTGGAGATTTCTCCAGATTCTCTGAATCTTTTGATGATATTATGTACTGTAGATGGTGGGGTTTTCAAAGTCTTTGCAATTTTACATTGAGGAACATTTTTCTGAAATTGGTCCACAAGTTTTAGACAGTTTTTTGCAGATTGGTGAACCTCTGCCCATCTTTACTTCTGAGAGACTCTGCCTCTCTAAAATGTTCTTTTTATACCCAGTCATGTTACTGACCTATTGCCAACTAACCTAATTAGTTGCAAAATGCTCCTACAACTGTTTTTTATTAGTACCACTTACTTTTCCAGCCTCTTGTTGCCCCTGTCCCAACTTTTTTGATGCATTGCTGCCATCAAATTCAAAATGAGCAAATATTTTTCATTAAATGGTAAAATGTCTCACTTTCAGCATTTGATATGTTGTCTCTGTTCTATTGCGAATAAAACGTGGGTTTATGAGATTTGCAAATCATTGCATTCTGTTTTTATTTACATTTTACACAATGTCCCAACTTCATTGGAATTGGAGTTTGTAGATTATGCTTTACTTTACTATGGTCAGTCATTTTATTGAAGTCCTTAGGTGCTTCAAGACACTGCTGCCAATGGTGTTGACCTTCAGGATATTATCTGATATAATACGTATATTCTTTGAAGAGCAAAACATGGAACAGTTTTCCCAAAAAACTAGTTTTAGTCAAAGCATTTGCAACATATCTTGCATCAGTCTATCTAGTGTGATTTAATACTAAGAAGTTTGGTTTCATTCAATATTCAAATCAACATATTGAAGATTTGTGTGATGTTTAGAAACTATATACATTTGTTGCAATCTCGCAGTGGCAGTCATAAAATGAAAAACAGCCGTAAAAACATGAAAGACTTGAAAATTATGTCTTTGCACACTTATGTAACTCATTCTGACTGACATACAGTTACATGCAAAAGTTTGAGCATCCCTGATCAAAATTTTTGTTAGTGTGAATAGCTAAGCGAGTAAAAGATGACCCGATTTCCAAAAGGCATAACGTTAAAGATGACATATTTCCTTTATATTTTAAGTAATATTACTTTTTCCCCTTGTTTACAGTTTCAAATTGACAAGAAAGGAAAAGGGCCCGAAGCAAAAGTTTGGACACCCTGCATGGTCAATACTTTGTAACGCCCCCTTTGGCAAGTACAACAGTTTGTGAACACTTTTTGGTGCTGGCTAAGAGTTTTGAAATTCTGGTTTGGGGGATTTTTGCCCATTATTCCTAACTTAAGGCCTCTAGTTCTGTGAGACTCTTTGGCTGCCTTGCATGCACTGCTCTTTTAAGGTTCATCCACAGATTTTCAGTGATGTTGAGGTAGGGGACTGTGAGGGCGATGTTAAAACCTTCAGCTTGCATCTCTTGAGGTAGTCAGTGGTGGATTTTTAGGTGTGTTTAGGATCATTATTCTGTCGTAGTGGCCATCCTTTTTCATCTTTAGCTTTTTTCCAGATGGTGTGATGTTTGCTTCCTGAATTTCTTGGAATTTAATTGAATCCATTCTTCCTTCTACCAGTGACATGTTCCGCATGCCACTGGCAGCAACACAAGTGCAAGCATGATCAATCCAACCACGCTCTTAACAGTTGGAGAGGTGTTCTTTCCTGAAATTTTGCATCCTTTTTCTCCAAACATACCTTTGCTCATTGCGGCCAAACAGCTCAATTTTAACTTCTTCAGTCCACAGGACTAAATGCATCAGTCCACAGGACTAAATGCATTCACAGTGTGCCAAATCTTGAAGGTCTACTGTTGTCGAATGGGGGGGGTTTTGATTTACCTTTCAAGCAATCTGATGAGCAGTTTTGTCTGAAAGTTTTCTTGGTCTTCCAGACCCCAACTTGACCTCCACGGTTTCGGTTGACTGCCATTGCTTAATTATATTATACACTGAGGAAATCGCTGCCTGAAAACGTTTTGCTATCTTCTTATAGCCTTCTCCTGATTTGTGGGCATCAATTATTTTCATTTTAATTTACTTAGAGGACCTCATCGCTTCTCATTGTTGGGACAAGGTTAGAGGATTCTGGGTATTTATAAAGCCTTGAAATTTGCATCACCTGGCCTTTCCTAACAATGACTGTGAACAAGCAATAGCCTTAACAAGCTAATTAAGGTCCGAGACCATGGTCAAAAATACTCGAGAGCTCAAATCTTTTGAGGTGCTCAAACATTTGCGGGATACTCCTTTCCCTTTCTCACTCTAGAATTGTACAGAACAGGAGCAATGCAATAATATTACTTAAAATGTTGAAAAAAGTGTTTTATCTTTAATTTAATGCCACTCATTCTGCTTTTTGCGGATGATGTTGTCCTGTTGGCTCCTTCGAACCAGGACCTTCAGCATGTACTGGGGCGGTTTGCAGCCGAGTGCAAAGCGGCTGGGATGAGAATCAGCACCTCCAAGTCCGAGGCCATGGTTCTCGACCGGAAAAAGGTGGCTAGCCCCCTCCGGGTTGGAGGAGAGCTCCTGCCTCAAGTGGAGGAGTTTAAGTATCTTGGGGTCTTGTTCACGAGTGAGGGAAGGATGGAGCGTGAGATTGACAGACGGATCGGTGCAGCGGCAGCAGTAATGCGGTCATTGTACCGATCTGTTGTGGTGAAAAAGGAGCTGAGCCGAAAGGCGAAGCTCTCAATTTACCACTCAATCTACGTTCCTACCTTCACCTATGGTCCCTTCGGGTCATGACCGAAAGAACGAGATCTCGGATACAAGCGGCTGAAATGGGTTTCCTCCGCAGGGTGGCGGGGCGCTCCCTTAAAGACAGGGTGAGGAGCTCTGTCACCCGGGAGGAGCTCAGAGAAGAGCCGCTGCTCCTCCATGTCAAGAGGAGCCAGCTGAGGTGGCTCGGGCATCTACCTGGGAAGGTGTTCCGGGCAAGCCCCACTGAGAGGAGGCCCCGGGGAAGACCCAGGACATGCTGGAGGGACTATGTCGCTCAGCTGGCCTGGGAACGCCTCGGGATACCCCCGGAAGAACTGGAGGAAGTGTCCAGGGAGAGGGAAGTCTGGGCATTCTTGCTTAGACTGCTGCCCCCGTGACCCGGCCCCGGATAAGCGGAAGAAGGAAGATGGATGGATGGATGGATTAATGCCATTCAGAGATCAGTTCATCCTCTACTTGCTTAACTATTCTCAGTAACAGAAATTTTGATGTGGCGTGCCTAAATTTTTGCATGCAACTGGAAGTAATCATATCATTCTGATTCTCACAAATCAGAACACAGGAGCTAAACCCAGATCTCAGACAAAACCCCAAAGGACGTCTTTTATAAATCCTAGGGGGAAGTTTTAATGCACAGGAGAAGGGGGTAGTTAGAAGACAGTCCAAGGTCTGATGATGGCTAATAGGAACACAAAAAGGCTAGCTTAAGTGTAGCAGGAGGGGTTGGTCCGAGTGCTGCAGCTGTAGAGTCAGGCCAGGGGGGACAGGGGAATACTGAGCAGACGCACACTCTTGGCCGAGGACGAAGAAGATACTGCAGGAAGAGGAACTTGCCAGGTGTTAAATACAGGGTTAAATACTGAAAGACGGGGAACAAGTCTACCCCAGGGAAGATGAACCAGGAACTTAATTACAAAAAGATAGGAATGAACAAAGTGAATGGAACCATGCAAAGCATGGGGAGGAGACACACGAGGAGGGGCAAAGAACAAGACAATGGTTAAATAAAAAGAAAAAGTTAACAAAACTAAAACTGATGCAGACTGCTAAACGGTGGGGATCACTAATTAACAAAACATTCAGGACGAAACAGGATGCCCCCTGAAGTCAATCCTCAATGCCAGTGTAAGAACTCCCGAACAAGGGAGGGGTCTGGGATGAAGCCCTCAGGATGAGCCGGGGGGGTAAGGAGAGAGTGGGTGGGCTGTAGCAAGTGGAACTGACAGGTTTTGACCCAAGACATGTTGAAGGGAGGATGGATGCGGCAAAGGGGGTGTTTAACACAGTCCACCATTCGTCATTGTCTCTGACGCAAACCAGGGGGTAGGCGTTGCGTAAATCAAATGTGGTGAAGAAGTGTCACCCCTGGAGGTTGGAGAAGGCAGAGTCCTTTAAAGAAAGAGGGTAGCGATTCTTGATGTTGATGGAACTGAGACACCTGTAATCGATGTATGAAGGACAGGAACTATCATTTTTGGACACAAGGAAAAAGCCAGTTCCAGTGGGCAAGGAAGATGAATGATCCCGGTAGCCAGAGGCTCAGATACAGTATATTCATCCATGGCCCTGGATTAGGGTGCAGAGAGGGAGTACAGTCTTCACCTTGAGGGTGATGTTCCCATGAGGACATCATTGGCACAGTTGTACGAGCGGTGTAGGGGAAGTGACATGGCCTAGGACTTTTAGAAGGCTTGGTGGTCTTGGTAGATAGGAGGGATCCTCTTAAGGTCAGGTGACTCCTTATGGCCAGGAGGGAGGGGTGCTACTGGCTAAGGACAAACAAAAAAAAGTCTTCTAGCACAGTGGTTCCCAACCCAGTCCTCAAGGACCCCCTGTCCTGCAGGTTTTTGTTGCAGCTCTACTTTTGCACACCTTATCCATTTAAGGCCTAATGCATCTTCATGCACACCCTGCTCAGGTAGATTTTTTTTCAACCAATCAGCATGAAGCCCTTAAATGGATCAGGAGTGAAAGAGTAGACCTGGCGCAAAAACCTGCAGGGCAGGGGGTCCTTGAGGACTGGGTTGGGAACCACTGTTATAGCAGGAGGTCCACCTCCAGTCCTGTTCACATACGAGTTGAGCTTCTCTAGCCAGGATTTTCCTAGCACTCACACCAGGTTTTAACTTGAAGGAAGTTGAGAAAAATTGCCCAGTGAAATGAATGCTTGGAAGTTGTTCTATATGGCCCACTAGTATTAACCATGAAAACCGTTTAAAATTTACAAAGTAAATTTTTGAGAAATCTGTGTTTTTAGAAAATCATGAACTCTGAGATATATTTTTATTTTTGGATTGTAACTAACATTTTCCCCAAGCATTGCCTATTTATCAATTCAAAACCCCCCTCCATTTTGTTTGTATGATCAAATAATTATGTAAGAACCCAATAGTTGACACCTATAACAGTTCATTGCAGGACAGTGACCTGTTTGGGATAAATAGTTTCAAGGAAAGTTCTAACTGCATTCCACACATTCCACCCAAACTTATTTCATCTGAAAAGGCCTATTTTGAATTGCATAATAAGCATTAGGTAATGGTAAGGACATGGAATCAATAGATTGCACCGGGATGTCATGATGTTACATAATAAAGGTGTACAAAATTTGGTGTCAACCACTTCAAGTGCCCAGCTACTTGAAAGATGTTGCACGTTGAATGCCGAGAGAAAGTTTGCCTGGTTTGTTTCTGAAAAGGAAATTTCAAGATCACGTTTGCCATGTGGATTATGTTCAACATGCTAAAGGACTCTGAATACCTTGTCTGAGGACAAGGCATTCAGAGTCCTTTTGCATGTTGAACATAATCCACATGACAAACGAATATCATTGATATCGTAATCAGTCAAAATGTGTTCATGAATTTTATCAAGCAAATTTTCGGTGATCTTGAAATTTCCTTTTCGGAAACAAACCAGGCTAACTTTCTCTCCCCCGGTGGATTCCTGAGAGCCGGATAGTTTAATGAGGAAGATGGTGATCTTCTGTCACAAATCAGAACACCGTCTTTAATAAATACAATGAGGAATTTTTAAGGCACAGGCCAAGGGGGCAGTCAGAAGACCGTCCTAGGTCTGGTGGCGGCGAACAAGAACACAGAGAGTTAGACTTAGGCTTAGTAGGAGGGGCTGGTCTGAGGTCTGGAGCTGTAGTGTCATGCCAGGGTGTAAGAAGCACACTGGGCAGAGGCACACTCTCGGACGAGGATACTGAAGATAGTGGAGGAACAGTTACTGACCAGGAATGGACTCAATATGGGGAATGGAATCCATGATAAATATTTTTACAGCAAGAGTTAGACAACGAAGATTGGAAATAACAGTCCAGCCATGTGAAGTCAAAAATCAGGAACTTAAATACACAAAGACTAACAAAGTGAATGCAGCTGTGCAAAGCATAAGGAAAAAACACAAGAGGAGTGGCAAAGAAGAAGACAATAATGGAATATGAAACAATTCACAACACAAAACCAAAACTGACATATATGGCTAGATGGTGGAAACACTAATTTACAAACATTCAGGACATAACACTGATTTGGACACGAGTTTAGCAGTAAAATGTGCGAGATAGGGAGATATATATTTGATAATAAACTCCATCACTCCACCCTTCATTTGCCAAAGGGATGCACTGCATGATCACAGCATTTGGTTTACATTCCCACGTTACAGAACGAGACTAGCATCAATGCATCCTCAAGAAGTGGATCGATGCTGGATGACCTTTCAGATCAGTTTGGAGTATTTCTGTATTTAATCAGTTACAGCCAGGACTGGTTTCAGCAAATGTCACCAGTTTTGTGAAGGTGGGAAATGCATTATTTATATCATTGCACAACTTTCGTCTAATAAAATAAGAAGTAAGTACTTGCATCTATGAAATTTGAAAATGTCCATTAGAAGGACAAACAAAAAATGCAAAATGTGACGACAATGCTGCTCAAATATTGCAAGAAAGTTCTTCGGATATTTACAGACAAGTTTCAGAAAAAAAAACAGCTCATAAACTGAACAGCAAATAAAAGCAACCTAAATTTCCAAAAATACTGTATGGGTGTCATTATAATACTTGATTGCACACACATACAAATTAATCTCAAATTGAAATATTTACCGGGCATGGCCTCAACGTGCATCACACTATACAAAAATGCTTTGCTCTTGGTCATTTTTCCACTGAATGCCATAATTCACTAGGCTTTTGTCATACTCAACAGAAATTTGAGTCAATTAAACAATTTTATGTATTACTCTTCTGCATAATTCAATTACAAATACATTTTTTGTGACTTTCAGTCTTGGCACAATCTGGGTTCCTTCTACGGACATGGGGGGGTTTGATATTCAGTACTTTTGTTTAATCGTTTCAAAAGAAAGCATATACATGACACTCAAAAAAGTGACAAAGCTGAAAAAATAATTTGTTTTGAGAAAGCGGTATTCTAGTGAGGAGCATATACAGAAATCAGCCACAAGATTAAAACCACCTGCCTTATATAGTGATGGTCCCCCTTGTGTTGCCAAAATGGCTCCAGCTAACTGATTTCACTTGCATTCCCAAACTCCAGGTTTCCCAGCAGAACATTTCCCTGAGTATCACACTCCCTCCACCAGCTTGTCCTCTTCCCACAGTACATCCTGATGCCATCTCCTCCCAGGAAAATGGTTCACGCGTATCCAGCTGAAGTACATGATGTAAAAGAAAATGGGACTCGCTGGACATTCTTCAACTGCTCCAAGGTCCAGATCTGAAGCTCAGGTGCACATAGGGGGTGCTTTTAGAAGTGGACTGTGGTGACGATGGGCACTCTGACTGGTCTGCAAGGTAAAAACTGCAATACGTAGCAGGGTATGATGCACTGTGCGTTGTGTCACATTCCTTATGTAAATATTATTGAAATTCTCAACAACTAGTGTCACTGTCACCCTTCTGTTGATTTGGACCAGACAGGATAGCCTTCATAGCCCTCATGGATCGATTCCTCTTGGGCGCCCAAACACTGTCGCTGGTTCATGGTTTGTCCGTCCTTGGATCACTGTCAGTAGATACTCACATCTGCTGACAGGGAGGACCCCAGAAGTATTGCCACTTCAGAGATGCTCCAACTCACCCATCAGGCCATAACGATTTGGCCCTTGTCAAAGCTGTTCAGTTCCCATTTCTCCCACATACAACACTTTGAATACGAGAACCAACCATTTGCTCACCATCTTAAGATCTGTCTGCAGACCTGGACATGTGCTGTTCTTATGAGATATTCAACATGATTAGCTGCATCTGAGTGGCTTTAATGTTTTGGTTCATCGGTGTACATCACAGCACTGTAAGTCAGGCTTTGGTAAGACAGGCTGTGTCGCCACTTCAGAAGGCTTATGGATCATAATTGGCAACCTGCTCTACGGGCATATAGAGGCAGGCAGTCGATTAGAGCCTCAGAGCCATCTTGGGTGAGAGCAAGGTCACAGAGCATTTCATCTTTGAATGTGAACAAGGTCTCAGTGTAGGAACTGTCCCTTAAACCAAGCAGATATACAGGCAATAATTGAACCAGCTGTGGTAGGAAAAAAAGAGAAATTCATCAGCTATATATGAAACAAACAACTGGTTTTATTTCAAACTACAAATTTTTTTTAGCATTGCCAACAAGTTTCTCCTAAAGACAAAATGACATCATCACGGATGTTGGTGATATTTCAGCGACTGGGATAATGATTACAAAGAATTATGTTCTTAAGCTTAAACATTTATCTTTGTAAGTATGCCCCCAATTTAAAGATACTCCAGGATATTTTAAGCTGAAGATGTACAAAGGTTGAACTACATCAATACATGAGCACCAAATATCATGGCAGAATTCAACTGCCAATACCAGTTAGTTTGACACAAACTAAAGGGGACACTTGATGTGATCTATAGCACTTCTCATCATCCTCTTGTTCATGCCTTCCTTCCGTCACGAGATGCAGGGGCCACAGCAACTCATGAAGGCACCCACACGTTCCCATGAGTGTCCGGAGCTTGAGTGTATGGGATATTCCAGATCCATGGTTGATCTGGAAAAGAGTGCAATGATGCACAACTGATCAACCAAAGGACTGAAAACGAAACACCCAACACTCGATTCATTGGGGATAGAATGATGTATTGTGACAAAAAAGGCAAATAACCATTTTGGTCTTATTTCAAACTGAGAAATGTCGCACCCACAAAAACCAACTAGTATATAAATGATCAGACGTCAGTTCTTGGGTAAGAGAAGCACCAGGAGATGTTGTAGAGTGACGGTTAATTACATTCAGGGCCCAGTAAGAGTCACACAAAGGTGGGCTATATCACATCCTGACTCTGCTCACAACTATTTCCCTCAGGATCCAGCCATCCGTGTCTGTTTCTCTGTCAGGTTCCCTAATTAGTTGTCATTATGCAATTATGTGCTTTGCCCTTTCTTTTGTGCTCCAGCTCTCACCTGTTCCCTATTGTTAATTGTCGTCTTGTGTGTTTAACCCCTTTGTGCCCACTAATGGAAATTTTCTTATTATGTCAATTGACCCCTCCGCCCAAATACAGATTTTTCAGTACTCTTCGATTGCCTTTGAGTCCTTAAATCTTATCCAGAGAGGGCCAGTGTGAGTGCAGGCTTTCATTCCAACTAAGCAGTGACACATTGCATTCTACTAATCCAGGTCTTAAGTAAAGAATTAAATTCAAACTGATCATGTATCTCTGATTTGCTCTAATATGTAAAATCTGCTACAATTAGATGCAAATAAATGCATCCAATTTGTGCTAAAATGCATAAGAGACGAGCTGCTGGGTTAGCTCACTCGGTTAAGGTGCCGCATTTGCGGGGCAGTAGTGACTACTACGGCGCGGGTTTGATCCCCGGTCATACCAACCAGCAGTGGTCGGCAGCTTTTTCAGAACAGCGCACGATTGGCTAAAGTGCTGTGGGGATGCAAATTGGGAGGGGACTGCTGGGAAGGGAAATTAAAAAAAAAACAGATTGCCTTGTTCGTAGCTCAAGCGCCTCCTGTTGGCCAGCCGGGCGCTCGTCAGTGAGAATTGAGCTTGCTCATGTTCGGGTATCCTCCACCCTCGTTCTGAACTTGCGATAGTTCCGACCAATGAGTGTAAAGATGCTGGGGCTGACAGGTACGTGCTTCGGAGGAAAGCTGCAAACTGTCTCTCTCTCCTGAGCTGGCAATAGGGGGTTGTATAAGAGCAAGAACATAATTCTCGGATTGGGAATTCCAAATTCAGGTGGGATTGGAGATGCCTAATTTATGAAAAAAAAAAAAAAGATGTATAAGAGACATTTAATTTTACCATTTCATACCATTAAATGCTATGGTTAACTCAAAATTTAATAAATTTAACTTTGAGCGTATCTGATCTTAATTAACTTAGGCAGGGTAGTCATGTTTGGTTTTGTAAAAGCTGGGTCTCCAAGGGTTACATTCAAAGTCTATATTTTCCCTTTGCTCGATTGTTCTCTTCCAGCCTCAGCGTTTACTTCTGAAGATATCAAGTAATTATTTATTAGGGAATCTCTTCCCAGAGTTTGCTGTCCTGGTGAGAGGCTTGTTCCCGTCTCTCCTACAAGTTGCAACTACCTTGCGTGCCCTGGTTTATTTGGCTTTCATCCCGGTCACTGACCTTGGACCAGTCCCTTCAACCACACCTAAACTGACCCCGCCAGTAATCCTGCTTTCCTCCACCTGACTTTGGACCGTCTCCTGACTAAGTTTCTGTTTAGGTGCTTTTGAGTAAAAGTTTTCTTCAGTAAATAAAGACGCTTATTCAGTTTTATCTGTAATCTGGGTCTAGCTCTTGCCCTAAAATCCCTGACAGGCTGAACATGAAACCACAAAAAGGCCTAGTCTTTATTGCTTAGGCACTCAGCTCGGGAGCTGCTTAACCACTAACAGCAGACAGAAAAGAGAAACTGTGTCCATGGTAACCAGTAAAAGTGAGTTGACGAACAAAAGAAAATAAAGTTGGGGAAGAGTCTGATCAGTCAAAAGCATCCAAAGAAAACCCAATGAGCTTGTAATAAATATCTAGACCACCATTTTAATTTGAGAACTGGGCATTTAATTATTGCTTGAATTGATACAACAATGAGAAACAAAAACATAAAAAACGCCACAGGTTTTGTCTATGTGCCTTAACACCGCTTCAAATAGTATTATGGACGTTTGTGATTATAATACAAGAATAGAATGCGTTTTGGAAAATGGTCTCGTTTTTACAAGATTATTCCTTCATGCCATTCCATCAATGAAATCAGTTCCAAAGTTCAGGTGACTGCACTGAACTGCACAAGCTCATATGCTTATTAAAGTAATATCTTATAACTTGGACTTGACAAATTCTATTTATTCCATTAATCTGAAATCCTAAAAAGCAAAAATTCCTGAGCTGCCTTTATCAGAACTAAAGCACAAATGAGAGTTATAAATAAAAATGGACTTTGCTTTTAAACTAGTTGTTTAAATGGGGAGATATGTGAGGATGACCAGACCTGACGGGTGGTTTGTGTTAATAAGGCCATTGTCAATCAAGACCAATGGGCATAGACTGGATTAGGAGAGCTGGGATGAGATTATGGTCATAAAGGCTGGACATTCATATTACACATATTATCACCACAATTAAGTCATCAATTCAGCATCAGCATATTTTCGAGCGAAAGACCAAATACTACAGCAATTCAATTCAAATTTTTTTGGCATTATTATCGCCACAACAGGCACTTCTATATTCTTCCATGGGCGGAATATGACCACTTACTGAGGAAATTGATTTTTCAATGATCATGGATCACTTTGTGCCCACAGCTGTTCCAAACCCATTCCCCTGACATTATCAGGTGGATATGTGCAGTTTAAGTTGCTATTCTTTTATGGACAGGTTGACATACATTTTTGGCAACACAATTCAATATTCAAATCAATGTGCACTAAAGAGAAGAGCACTGAGCATTTAATACTTCCATGGCATATTCCCGAAGTGTCTACTGCCACGATTTGGCATTTAAACCATGTTGGTTCTGCCATGCGGAGAAACAAAACAAATAATTTCAGACTCAAACTGATCTTAGTCATACAAAAGGAAGTTTGATAAAAGTAGCAAAGCTTGGTTGCTGTGGCTCTCGGGTGCAGCTGTGGCTTCACATTTGCTTTCAAATTCGCTGTCGCACTGGGCAAAAATCCCAAAATCTTTAATTAGCCTACAGTTTGACGATGAGTTTTCCATTCCATATGTGATATCGGCATCCTGGGTAACATTCAAAGCAGTAACTTGCTAAACTGCACAAGCTGCACTTCGATGCTTTCTGGTTGGTCTTCTAACTTTTGTTTTGAGTGAAACCAATTGATGATTGATGGGAGGAGCTGACTGAAACGGAGAGAATAATCCACAAGATAAGTATTACTACTGCTACTATAACAGCAGCAGCAATAAAACTGAAAAGAAAACCAAACAGTGATTGGGCACAGGTTGTTCCATCAGCATGGTTGAGTGGGGAGTCTGAGGACGACCAGGACTGAAGTTCCCCTTTAGATTCATCGTATTCACAGGGTTTCACCAGTTCTTTTTAATAGGCGATACTATGCTCAGGAATTTTTATAGGTGGATGTCCTTCACTACTTCTCCTGCTAACATCTTTAACCGATTCTGGCCTGCCACCGCAGAAATCCCTCTGCTTGCCAAAGGTTAAACATTATCCTCAAGTCCCAATACATTCAAAAACACCAACATATCCGTCACGTCACTATCAGCAACACAACAGAGTAACAGGGAATGAACGAAAAAATGGTGACAACCTTTCCAGAACCAGTGAGCGAGGCTAAGAACCTCGTTGAGTGCCTGCTAAGCTGCAAGGAATGACGTCAGTCCTCAGCTATGCTCATCACAAAGTCAATTGTGAGGCACTTAAGGAAAGCACGACGCTCTGATCAAAATTGCGGTGTTTGCTGCCAGCTTGGTCTTGCATTTGGTGAAGGCGGGGAGGGGGCTTATGGAGGCAAAAAAATTCTGTCTAGGATCATACTTTCCACCAAAGAAGACCTTGAGTGTTCCCATTAGCTTAAGACACCCCACGGGTGCACTGCTGTCATCAATCATCACAGCTGCTTATTTTCAGTCTCCTCCTGATTGAATGCCCCTTATAAGAAGGCTGCTGTCCAAGCGAAGTCCGAGCTACAGCCTAATGAGGATGTAGTGGGCTCCATAATGTTTGAGCCAAAGATATGATTTAAAAAATATATTTGGCTCTGTACTCCACAATTTTAGACATGATTAAAAACCAAACAGTCTGTCACCTGCAGGTTGACGTGCATCCCCAGACGTCCAATATCCGAAAACGCCGACTCATCCCATTTAAATCGTAAATAATGTGTGTATTCTTATGAAAATCAATAGGCCTCTTCTCCTGTCCCAAAAGGATGTGCATACCACATATGAAGGCAAACAGACCAATACTGTTGCCCCTAGAGTGCCCACAAGAAAATTCCTAATTTTCTAATCAATTAACTATTCCACCTTATTATTGATAAAGCAATCACTCCCAAATTGATAGGCTAAGTGGCCTTACGAAAAACAAGGTCCATGCCACATGTGAAATGAATCTATGAGGAACTATGACCTGTAGAACGCTCACAAGAAATCTCTACTGACGCGATGGCGGCAGCAGATGCAGTGCAAGGATCACTGATCCATAGTCCATCCCTGACTAGTCGTCCGGGTATACAAATGTATTTGGCTGTGTACTCCATAATTTTAGATTTGTAATTTAATAATTCTCATATACATCAAGTTAAGATTCTCTGTGCTCGTAAGTGGGTATTTTTACAATACATTTTAGTTTCACTATGTAGAAATGACAGTACTTTCTGTACACAGCCCCCAAGCCAACCCCATTTTACGCCACCAAAATACTAAGGACATAGCAATTTTACATAAATGAAAATGGACTTGATTAGTTACTATTCTCCACAGACACAAAGTGGTCACAGTGTAGATTAGCATTCTGGGGGGGGTGTTCATGTAAAGGAGGCAGAATCTTTTAAGGTTTTAAAGTGCAGACTTCATACAGTGTAAGAAACCACTTGCAATCCCATTTCAAAAAACACTGTGGCACTGTAGAAAATTTAAATAAAAACAGCACAAAGATTTGCAAATCACTTAAAATCCTATATTTAATTGAAAATACTAAAAAGACCACTACATATAATATTGAAACTGAGAAATTTTATTGTTTTTTGATTTTTGTAAAATATCTGCTCATTTTGAATTTGATGCCAGAAACACTTTTCATAAAGTTGGGACAGGGGCAACAAAAGACCAGAAAAGTTGTTTGATGCTAAAAAACAAAACAAAACAAAACAAAACAAAAAAAACACCAGGTAGAACATCTCAAAACTGATTATGCTAATTGGCAACAGGTCAGTGGCATGACTGGGTAGAAAAAAATTCAGAAGATGGCGAGGGTTTCACCACTCTGTGAAAGGCTGCATGGACTGATAATTCAACAATGCAAGAGTAATGTTTCTCAACATAAAACTGCAAAGAACTTGGAAATTTCATCCCCTACTGTACATAATATCATTTAACAAGCCAATGCTGAGCAGCGAGAGAACCCCACAGCCCTGAAGTAATTATTAACAAATAGCGAGGTCACTGTACCAAGGTCAGAGGTCAGATTCACTAATGAAACTTACATTGCACACCTACTCCTCACAAGGAACATGCATACCCATTTTTAAGCTGCTATGGTCAGTACTTTTGGAAATATGGCACGAACAATATTTTCAAATTCAAGGTCACTGTGCCATGGTCAAAGGTCAAATGCACCGTTGACCCTTACCTTGCACACCTATCCCTTACAAAGAAGCTCCTGTGGCCAAGACTTTGGGAGATCAGGGTTCCTGCATCTTTAAGCAGATCAGATATTAGACTTTTTAAGATTTTTTTAATGCCACTCAAAATAAAATTTAAGAGACATTTCATGAGGCAAAAAGCAAGCGACAAAATCTTTTTCTCAGATTTGGGGACAATTATGTAATGTTTAATGAAGCATAATTTAACATAAACCCAAACATGTCAATATGCAGGAACATAGAACTAAACCTATTTTTTCATCTGGCCTAACCACCTTTTTCACTTTTGCAACCACGCTGGATGTGCTACTTTTGGTTATTGACAAATCACACTGAAGGCAAAGTATTTACACTGCAACAGAAAACGTGCATTAGGTATGTGGCTGAAAAATGATGTTCCTCGCTGGCATACCAGCCACTCAGTTTCTGTTGACGGCTTGCATGCTCTAGGGAGGCATCATAATTACCTCTTATGTCATGGTTACTGGACCGCGTTATGCCTAAGATACTGGCTATTCTGTTCCGTCTTTGATTATACTGCCATGTGTGCAATCGCGTATTAAGTTATATTACGCATTAGATCATATAGCCATCCAGCTAGCTAGCTAGCTAATGTTAACTGCAAACAATCTTTGTAAATAATCGTCATAGTTAAGCAATATGATTTTGCTTTGCCCTAACTTTGCTAACTTAGCTACACTACCGGTCAAAAGTTTTAGGAAACCCCAATTTTTCCAGTTTTTTATTGAAAATTATGCAGTTTAATGTCTCATTGTATTCTGGAATAAAAGCATTGACATGAGAGAACAAATAAACAATTGAAGTTAAAAAAGAAATCATGGAATCAATTTATAAACCAAAATGTATTCTAAGCTTTTGACTCAAAGTAGTCACCTTTGGCAGATATAACAGCTGAACACACTCGTGGCATTCTTTCTACAATGGAAATCAAATATTCTTCAGAAAGTTCTTCCCAACGCTGTTGCAGAAGTTCCCATAAATGTGTGGCACTTGTAGGTATCTTTGCTTTCACTCTTCTGTCCAGTTCATCCCAAACCATCTCGCTGGGGCTTAAGTCTGGAGACTGTGCTGGCCACTTCATGTTTTCAAGCTTACCATCTTGTTCTTTTTTTCCTAAGGTAGTTCTGGGAGCGGTTGGACTTATGTTTTGGGTCATTATCTTGCTGTAGGATGAACCCCTGACCAACTAGGTGCATACCAGTGGGTACGGCATGGTGCTGCAGAATGCTGTGGTAGCCGTTTTGGTTTAGGGTGCCTTTCACTCTATAAGTCACTGACCCTGGATCCAGCAAAACAGCCCGAGACCATTGCACTTCCTCCTCCATGTTTGACAGTTGATGTCACACATTGAGGAACCATCCTTCCACCTACTCGACAGCGTACAAAACACCTGGGTAACCTTACCTTTTGTTTAAAACTTCTGGCAGTTCACCACTTACTTTTGTACCATTTCAAGCTACTCATTGGACTGGAACTGCATAATTTTCAATAAAAAACTGGAAAAATTGGGGTGTCCTAAAACTTTTGACCAGTAGTGTAGCTGTAATAGGCATAAACTTCTCTGATATATTTTGCGGGCTTTTGTGCGTCCGAACTGTACTTTTCGATTTTTAGGACGTTATAGCAAACTTGCTAGCTGGCTAGCACAAGAGCAATCGCTGTTACAATGAGCTAGCTTGTGAAGTTAGGGCAAAAACCAAATGACGTTGCTTAAATATGATGATTATCAACAAAGATTCTCCTTGAATAGTGTTAGCGTGCTAGCAAGATGGTCACATAATCCAAAGAGAAATGTAATACGCGATTGCATACGTAAAAAAGGTGTTGCAATGAAGTAACTTGTCTCAGCTTGAACTGTCTGCTTGCCCTTCAGTTAACGTTGAAGGAGGTTGAGTGAGTGTGATCGCGTTGAAAGAGACCAATCAGAGTCAGCAACATTTGTCGCAGGAGCAATGCAATTGGCTGGTATGCTAATGAGGAATGTTGTCTGTGCAGAACTCAGTTGTAAAATAAATAAATAAATAAATAAAATTCGCCGACAGGTTGTCGTTTAACATTTTCTATCTGGGCTAATCTGTTCCACTGTTCTGATCTGTTGAACACGACATGAGATTAATTTTTAAGACTTCTGGATTCCGGATTTAAGACATTTTAACACTTTTTAAGGCCTTATATTTGGATTTCTGAATTTAATAACTTTTAAGACTTTTTAAGGATCTGCGGGAACCCTGGAGATACGGCCCGGACAAATTATGGAGCCGTCACCCGCCCGCCCAGACGCTGCAAGGTATAACAATAACCCATTAGCCCATAAAGGACTGTGAGGTAAAAATTCAAAGCATGTGGAGAAACCTCTGTATGCAAGGGACAAGGCCAAAAGACAATATTGAATAGCCATGATCTTCAGCCCTTCAGGTGACATTAAAAACAGACAGGATTCTGTAGTGGAAATCACTGCATGGGCTCTGGAACACTTCTGTAAACAATTATCAGTTAGTTGGTGCATCCACAAATGCAAGTTAAAACTCTGCCATGTAAAGATCAAACCATTTATTAACAAGATCCAGAAATGCTGCCGCCTTCTCTGGGCCTGAGCTCATTTAAGATGAACTGAGAGGAAAACTGACCTGTGGTCTGACCAATCAAAAAGAGAAATTCTTTTTGGAAATCACGGATGCCGAGTGCTTCAGACTGAAGAGGAAAGGGACCATCCGACTTGTTATCGGCACACAGTTTAAAAGCCAGCATCCATGATAGTATGGGGTGCATCAGTACTCATGGCATAGCTAACTAGCACAACTGTGAAAACAACATTCATATTGAAAAATATATGCTGGTTTTGGAGCAACATATACTGCCATACCAATGTCTTTTTCAGAGAAGGTCTTGCTTATTTCAGCAGTCCGATGCTAAACACCACATTCTGCATATATTACAACAACATGGTTCCATGGTAAAAGAATCTGGGCACTAAACTGGCCTGCCTGCAGTCCAGACCTATCACCCACTGAAAATATTTGGTGTATTTTGAAATAAAAAAATATGACAAAGGATGCTGCAAAGTGTTGAGCAGCGGAAATCCTCAATCAAGCAAGAGTGGGAAAACATTTTGCTTTCAAAACTGCAGCAGTTGGTCTCTTCAGTTCCCAAATACAAGTATTAGTATTGTATATATTAACAATACTAGTATTGTTAAGAGGTGATGCAACACTATGGTAATCATACCCCTGTTTCAACCTTTTTGAAACTAGCTGTAAGCATCAAACTCAAAATGAGCATATATATTTCAGAAAACAATAAAATCTGTTTCAACATCTGATACTGTATGTTGTCGTCCCACTATTTTAATTAACTATAAAGTGTAAATGATTTGCAAATCATTGCATTGTTTTTACTGACATTTTACATAGCGTCCCAACTTTTTTTAAAATGGGGTTGTAGTTCTTAACAAGAGTCATCAGAAGATGACGTATCCCCACGGCCCCCGCAAGCTAATCTCAGAAATCCCAAAATATCAAAAGGCACCAGTCCAGGACCTGATTAATATGCAGAGCAAGTTTCGCGAAAAAATATCGAACGGAATTCAAGTTCTGCTCTGGAAACGAAATGATTATGGACGGACAGACGCACGGACGGAATGATGACTACATCCCTCCGCATTGTATGCCGGGGGGATTAAAAAATTAAACTCTCAGAAATTCCAAAATGCCAAAAGGCACCAGTTTAGGATCTGGCTAATATGCAGCAGGTTTCATTCCAATTTCTTTAAAGTTTTTTTTAGTTCTGCTCAGAAAACGTACCTGACAAACATTTTCTGAAAGTTAAACTTGTTTCCATGGAAACACAGAAAAAACAAGAAAAAAGCGAGCAAAGCTCACGTACCCCCGCTCCCCATTTGTCGCTCAATGAATGTCAATAGCAAATAACGCTTCTATGGAAATGTAATATGCAGTCATATTCAAATCAAGTACCAAAAAGGTCCATTTAGTGTACAAACTTGTCTCCATTGATGCCTCCCTGTCGATTTTCGTACTAAGTTGAATTAAGATTCAAGGGCAATAACTCCGTAAAAAATACAGTTTCAGAACTTCGGTTTGAAACTCGTTCGAGAGTATCGTCAGGAGTACCCACAAGCAAAATGTCATTGATGTAGGGGTAGTAATTTCCGAGTGAACTTGTTCCCATTGACGCGTCCCAGCCAATTTTCGCACTAAGTCGAATCAAAGATTCAAGGGCAATAACTCCGTAAAAATGAAGTTTCGAACTGGGTTTCAACTCGTTCAAGAGTATCGTCAGGAGTACCTACAAACAAAATTTCATTCATCTAGGTGTAATAGTTTCCGAAAAATTTGTCCCCATTGATGCATCCCGGCGGATTTTTGCACTAAGTCGAATCAAAGATTCAAGGGCAATAACTCCGTAAAAATAAAGTTTCGAACTGGGTTTCAACTCGTTCAAGAGTATCGTCAGGAGTACCTACAAACAAAATTTCATTCATCTAGGTGTAATAGTTTCCAAGAAAATTTGTCCCCATTGATGCATCCCGGCGGATTTTTTGCACTAAGTCGAATCAAAGATTCAAGGGCAATAACTCCGTAAAAAATAAAGTTTCGAACTGGGTTTCAAACTCGTTCAAGAGTATCGTCAGGAGTACCTACAAACAAAATTTCATTCATCTAGGTGTAATAGTTTCCAAGAAAATTTGTCCCCATTGATGCATCCCGGCGGATTTTTTGCACTAAGTCGAATCAAAGATTCAAGGGCAATAACTCAGTAAAAAATAAAGGTTCGAACTGGGTTTGAACTCGTTCAAGAGTATCGTCAGGAGTACCTACAAACAAAATTTCATTCATCTAGGTGTAATAGTTTCCAAGAAAATTTGTCCCCATTGATGCATCCCGCGGATTTTTGCACTAAGTCGAATCAAAGATTCAAGGGCAATAACTCCATAAAAATAAAGGTTCGAACTGGGTTTCAACTCGTTCAAGAGTATCGTCAGGAGTACCTACAAACAAAATTTCATTCATCTAGGTGTAGTAGTTTCCGAGAAAACTTGTCCCCATTGTCCACTATAGAATAAAGTAGAAAATGTGACGTTTCCATGGAAACGCCAGAAAATTGACATCCCAGAAAGCTGAAAATGACTGGATCGTAGTTTGTGACATGGTTCACGATTGTACAAAGTTTGGTCGAAATATTTCCAACGGTTTTTGAGATATGACCCCGGACGGAAGGACGGACGGACGGACGGGCGGGCGGGCGCTATATACCCCCGCTTACTTTGTAGCGGGGGTACAAAAATCAAAATCTCAGGAATTCCAAAATACCAAAAGGCACCAGTTTAGGACTTGACTATTATGCACAGACAGTTTCAATGAAAAATATTAAAATGGGTTCAGACTTCTGCTCAGGAAATGGTCCCAACCTTCATTTTCCACAAATGAAGCTTGTTTCCATGGAAACAAAGGAAAAATTAAAAACTGAAAAATTTCAAACTACCAAAAGGCACCAGATGTGAACCTGATTGATATAAGCAGCAAGTTTGGTTCATAAATATTTAACGGTATTTGAGTACTTCTCCGCAAACGATCTCCACCCTCACTTTCAGTAAGATAAACTTGTTTCCATGGAAGCACAGAAAAAATTTCAATCTCAGAAATTTCGAAATACCAAAAGGCACCAGTTTGGGGACTAACTGATATGCATAGACAGTTTCGAGGAAAAATATTAAGCGGTTTTAATTCATAAATATTTAACGGTATTTGAGTGCTTCTCTGGAAGCGGTCCCAACCCTCATTTTCCATAAGTTAAACTTGTTTCCATGGAAACAAAGAAAAAATTAAAATCTCAGAAATTCCAAAATATGAAAAGACAACAGTTTAGGACCTGACTAATATGTACAGCAAGTTTTGCTCAGAATTTTCTTTCAGATTTTCGAGTTCTGCCTTGGAAACGAATTGATTACAGACAGACGGACAAACATAATGATGACTATATGCCGGGGGGATAAAAAAAGCTCTGAGCTATGTTTGGTTGAATGACCAGTTCTTGTTACCATCCTCTCCTTTTTTTTTTTTTTTTTTTAGAAAAGACCCTGACATATAGACTTAATTAGGTTCTGAACGTCTTCTCTGCTGCTGACCTGCCAGATCTGCAGTACAGCCATCTTCTGCTCCTGCCTATTTTGACAGCTAGATGCCACACAAATTTCCACTTTAGAATATCAAGACCAATGTTCAGTTAGACTCTGGACCAGTAACTGGTTTGGCCAGTAAAGAGTGCCCTCATTTTTGGCATCAACAAACTGCCTTGTTGCTTTAGTATTATGTTTGGGATTATTTTCTTGCTGTAGGATGAAGAGCCATCCAATGGAATTGGAGGGCATTTGGTTGATCTTAGATGCATGAGATTCTAAAATAAATTTAATTCTGCCACAGAGTTCATAATAATTCAAGACACTGGCTGGGGCAAGCAGCCATAGTGTTTTGCATTTGAAAGTGCATTTCTGTTGGAGAGGGTCAAAGAGTAGTCACAGAAAACATATTTGCCAGCCTATCAAAGATTTTGGGGGACTTTTTGTTTTTTATTTCATTTTTGGGACGGATCTTTCTTCATTGTAATGACAATTCTTCATTCATCAACTGTAGAGGTCTGGCTTACCAGGCACTTTACAATTACAGTGCTTAACCAGTGCTCTCATTCTTAATGACGTGCCAAACAGCTTTTATACTTGATTTAATAAATATGAGAATGCATTAAAAAAAAACAGGGAGAAATACCAGGCAACAGTTCTAAGTAGGGAAAGAGAGTGCTAAAGTGAGAATATCTGCCGTTATCCTCCAATCTACCATCAGGTGAACATGCAACCCCAAACAATTTATTTTCACGTTTATTTTTCAGTCTCATAATGGCTTCCTTGACCTTCATTTGCACAGCTCCTCACATTGAGAAATGTTAACTTAAACATAGGACGGAAATGAGCACTTTACCCTTGTAAGTTGTTTGATAACAATTCTAAACTTCTGGAGCATAATATTGTGAACGTAAGCTTGTACACTTACAGCATATCAAAGGCATTCTTCTGCGATGGTGCACATCACCTAGGACACCATCAGATTTGAAACTGCTCAGATATTTCCAGAGATTTCCCATTTTTATTGCTCTGGAGATGATTTTCCCCCATCTGATAACAGGTGACGCTACTTCATGCTGTTTTCCATGTTAGTTGTCTCCATATAAGGGCGGCTCAACAGCTTGGGATGGATTTTAACAATGTCTTAATAATGGCAAAATATCTATAAAATGCAGAAACCATATGCGTATGCTACAGAGCCTGAAAATATAATGGCGATGTTCATGTGTCACACAAATGTCTCAGGGGAAGGCTATAAAAATGTGGGTGACAACATTTACACTACAAAAGACAAAAGAAGACAAGAACCAGGGCTTCTTAAGCAGCAAGACCAACCATAATGACAGAATACCATACGTCGGTCCATTAGGATTCAACAGAGTGACACCATTCAGGAGACCATCATTACATGCTTTTTAACTCATTGCTGGTCATCTTCAAACAATCTGTGATTTGAAACAGGGCCTTGCATGCCCTCATTATCATTTCTGCAGAGGCCATTTGCTGACAAGAGTGCAACTAATGTGTCCAATCACTTTCCAGAATTCAGGAAAAGAGCTTCAGAGCTAGAACCATAAAAAAAAACTAATGCTCACTAAAAAGGACTGGGATTGTAAACTGAATGCAACAATGTGGGGTACATTATAGATGCATGATATAAGACAGCTTTTAATTTGGCAGCCCATTATACTCAGTTTTTAGGCAAAGATGCTGCACAACAATGAGACTAATTTAATTAATTGAACGAATTCAATCTGAATGGGATTCAATTACTGTAGGTAGTTGATTTTTTCCCTAGAGATGGAACAGTGTTGAGGTACCCACACAGAATTAGAGCGAAATCATTTTTGGGAATAGCCCAAGAAAACTGGCCAAATCTACATTGCATGGCTATTCCAAAACTGCCTCAGAATTTCAAGAGGTCCATGAACAAAACTGTATCAATAGCAGCTGGTCAATTTTCTGTTAAAGCCACAGCCATATTTTCTGGATTATGTAAAATGGTTCCCACCTCAAGTGAACTTGGCGGCTAGCCCACAAGATTGGGGCTAAAATTTTAGGGGCTCAAAAGTATTTGAACGAAGTACCACAATCAAAAATGGAAGTCATTTTCAATACTAGGTTGCACATTCTGGGTGGAACCTACAGGCATAATCAAACATTAGGTTTCTCCCCTGGTGATGTTAAAACCCATCTTCAGTGTCACTGCTTAAATTCCTGCTTGTTCTTGGGTGTTCACCTGTTTAGTCATCAGAAAGTGAAATGAGTGCTCAGCTGTATTCAAGTTGGGTGAACGCCTTGGTCATTGTAGAGCACTCCATTTTGTGGCCTGAAGAAAGCCTTGAGTTTTTTTTTGCAATATGCTTCAGATCATTGTCCATTTGCACTGCAAAGTTCTCGCCAATGAGTTCTCAAGCATTTGGAATTATTATCTGAGCAGATAATATACCACAATATGATTCAGAATTCATCCTGTCGATTTTGTCAGCAGTCACATCATCAATGAATCCTATTCAATCTGGCAGTCATACATACTCAAAAATGGCAAATCTTCACAGATGAGAAGGTATGCTTTGGATCATTCATCTGACTTGGACGTGAATGCCCTAAAATTAAAGCTGAAAGCCCGCACTCCACGCTGATATTAATTGCACATCAGATATGCTGTGGAAGATAGCTAAAATAACAAGTGTCAATGTCTGAACATCTATGAACCAGACTGTGTTTGAGGTTTTCTGATGACTGGTCTTGCTGGCCTCAATTGATTGACCTACTTTAAATGCCATGGCAAGGTGGATGAAGGCAGCCTTCATTACACAGGCTTACAATGTCCACAGAGCTTTGAGTGAACACGCAAAACCACGAAGACGGCAAACAGCCAGCGAACAAGCAAACTTTTGCTGATGAGTGAGATCATTTGAAATGATGTTACTGTGTCTTCTCAATGCTTTCATGACGTAATTTATCCAAGAATTGTGTTTTTACTAAACATAAATGCGGTGCTGACATGAAAATTACCTTTGCTGCTGTAATGCTGAGGTGGAAGGTCGATGGGCACATGGAAGGCATTAGAGGAACCAGTGGCAGGAAACGGCTTCTTCTGAATATCAAACTTGGTCATATTCTGCAAGATCAAAGAATAATCTTCAGGAAAGGAGCTCCATAAGTAAGAAATCCACAGTCCATCCCCAGCAAATAATTTAGCTCTTCAAGTATTAAATTGGGGGGGGGGGGGGGATGACAAAAAATGAAGCACAATATCAAATATGTAATTTGTCAAAATGTTACAAATCCACACTTCAATAGTACCATTTTTCAGCTTAGCTTATAGACAACACAAACATGACAAATTGATTTCAAAGCTTCACTCGCTGTTATGCTATATGGTGCCTCAAGTGGCAAGTGAAAAACGTGAAATGACAAGAGCAGCAAGGGGTTAGTTTCTAATGTTCCCTCCGTTAGCATCTAACACAGCATTGGATCGCCATCTCATTGAGGCCTCCAAATGTGTCAGTTGGGCTTGTGAGATTTTGTCCCACTCTTCTGCCAATGCCTGATGCATCTGACATACAGTGGCTGGCGCTGGACGACGTTGATGAATGGCCCAATCCAGCATGTCCCACACGTGCTCTATTGGCAACAGATCTAGAAAAAGTGCTGGCCAGGGCATAACTTGCATATTCTCAGCCTGCAGGTATGGTGTACGGACCCGTGCCACATGCCATTGTATGTTGTCGTGTTGAAACGTCAGTCTGCAATGTCGGACGAATGGCACAACAACTGGGCGGCAAATTTTGTCTGAATTCAAATAGCATTGAGGTAACTCTCAACAAACTGAAGTTCAGTACGGCGTGTGGCAGATATTCCACCTCGCACCATCACGCTAGAACCTACCCAACAAATCTTTCTCAACCAGGCATGGGTCAGAATAGCACTCCCCTGTTCTTCGCCACACACGTGCTCTGGCATCAGCGCCAGAAATCGCAAACCAGGATTCCTCAGTAAAAAGTACCTACGACCACTTAGCCATGTTCCAGGGACCGTGCGTTGCCACCCAACAATGACATGCTTCTCGCCAAGGTCCTGTTAACACTAAGCCACGATATGGCCGATGCCCTCTGGGATTGGCGTCTCACAGCCTGTTGTGGACGGTCTGGTCGCTGATTCTGTTGTGATGACCAGGGATCTCTGCTGCACTTGTTGGGGCTGTCCATAAACTATCATGGGAGTGTCACAGTCTAATACAGCGATCTGCAGCTGAAGTGGTAACACGTGGCCAGTTGGATCTAGGAGGTATCGGCTATGCTTCTTGTTTCAGCAAAACGTCTTCTTAGGCAACCAGTGGCAGCTGGATGGACACCAAACTGCCATGCCACCCTGTCCACACGACAACTAGCCTGCAGCAAGCCAACTGCGCGCTCCCCTTGCACATTCGTTAATCGTGGCATTGTGTGAATGGTTTGGACCCCTATTTTTGGTCAGACTTTTTATAGGCCCCAGTGCACACAAAGTATTCACAGCAAAATTAGGAGTGGTCTGACAATGCACAAACTCCATGATTACTATTGCTGCTAGCATTATTCTGGTCCATGGTTTCCACCACATGAGCAATGGGCACACAACATATCATGGGGGACAACTCAAGTTACAGATTATTATGAGGCAAAAAAATATCTGGCACTTATGTCTTCAAAAATTTTGCATGATATTTTTCGGCTGCAGGGTTTCCGCTACGTGTAATTGATCGTGGAGAACCGCCACGGCAAAATAAAAGCTGCCACACCTATGTAAAATTACTTTGCATAAACTCCAAAAATCATAAGGATAATCAGGTGTCGCCAGTTCTCCTTGTTAAGTTAAAATGAGCGCTAATAATTCTTGAAATAAGGCCATTTGAAACGTTTTTATGCAATTCTGTTGCTTTCAACCCCTGAGTAAAGAAAAGCGTGAGAAGTCTGGAGTCATAATTGATTTCCATGTTACAAGTGGTGAAATCCACCGTGACGCATGTGAAACTGATAAACCTCCGTGCACATAGACTTCAGTTATTACATCGCCTACGTGCTGGCCAAATGAAAACTGGCCACACCTGATGATGCTGAGTTTTGACCCGACGCTGAAGCCCTCCGCCAGTTCCAAAAAATCCAGGAGGAAACCCTGAGCTGCGTTTCTTTTTTTGGTTAGCGTAAGTCAAAATTCACGAGGGCTCTGTGACAAGATTTAATGAGTGATAATAAATTCAGACATAATGACACAGTCACCATTTTTGGTGTCTAATTGGGGGGAAAAAAAGAAAAAAAAAAATATACACTGCTCAAAAAAATAAAGGGAAAACTTAAACAACACAATGTAACTCCAAGTCAGTCACACTTCTGTGAAATCAAACTGTCCACTTAGGAAGCAACACTGATTGACAATCAATTTCACTTGCTGTTATGCAAATGGAATAGACAACAGGTGGAAATTATAGGCAATTAGCAAGACACCCCCAATAAAGGAGTGGTTCTGCAGGTGGTGACCACAGACCACTTCTCAGTTCCTATGCTTTCTGGCTGATGTTTTGGTTACTTTTGAATGCTGGCGGTGCTTTCACTCTAGTGGTAGCATGAGACGGACTCTACAACCCACACAAGTGGCTCAGGTAGTGCAGCTCATCCAGGATGGCACATCAATGCGAGCTGTGGCAAGAAGGTTTGCTGTGTCTGTCAGCGTAGTGTCCAGAGCATGGAGGCGCTACCAGGAGACAGGCCAGTACATCAGGAGACGTGGAGGAGGCTGTAGGGGGGCAACAACCCAGCAGCAGGACTGCTACCTCCGCCTTTGTGCAAGGAGGAACAGGAGGAGCACTGCCAGAGCCCTGCAAAATGACCTCCAGCAGGCCATAAATGTGCATGTGTCTGCTCAAACGGTCAGAAACCGACTCCATGAGGATGGTATGAGGGCCCGACGTCCACAGGTAGGGGTTGTGCTTACAGCCAAACACTGTGCAGGACGTTTGGCATTTGCCAGAGAACACCAAGATTGGCAAATTCGCCACTGGCACCCTGTGCTCTTCACAAATGAAAGCAGGTTCACACTGAGCACATGTGACAGTCTGGAGACGCCGTGGAGAACGTTCTGCTGCCTGCAACATCCTCCAGCATGACCGGTTTGGCAGTGGGTCAGTAATGGTGTAGGGTGGCATTTCTTTGGGGGCCGCACAGCCCTCCATGTGCTCGCCAGAGGTAGCCTGACTGCCATTAGGTACCGAGATGAGATCCTCAGACCCTTTGTGAGACCATATGCTGGTGCGGTTGGCCCTGGGTTCCTCCTAATGCAAGACAATGCTAGACTTCATGTGGCTGGAGTGTGTCAGCAGTTCCTGCAAGATGAAGGCATTGATGCTATGGACTGGCCCGCCCGTTCCCCAGACCTGAATCCAATCAAGCACATCTGGGACATCATGTCTCGCTCCATCCACCAACGCCACGTTGCACCACAGACTGTCCAGGAGTTGGCGGATGCTTTAGTCCAGGTCTGGGAGGAGATCCCTCAGGAGACCATCCGCCACCTCATCAGGAGCATGCCCAGGCGTTGGAGGGAGGTCATACAGGCACGTGGAAGCCACACACACTACTGAGCCTCATTTTGACTTGTTTTAAGGACATTACATCAAAGTTGGATCAGCCTGTAGTGTGTTCTTCCACTTTAATTTTGAGTGTCTCCAAATCCAGACCTCCATGGGTTAATAAATTTGATTTCCATTGATAATTTTTGTGTGATTTTGTTGTCAGCACATTCAACTATGTAAAGAACAAAGTATTTAATAAGAATATTTCATTCAGATCTAGGATGTGTTATTTTAGTGTTCCCTTTATTTTTTTGAGCAGTGTGTATATATGTACACACACACAACTGCTCAAAAGTTTGGGATCACTTGCAAATTTTTTTGTTTTCCAAAGAAAAATACATTTTCATGCATTTCACAAACATTTTTTTCCATTTCACAAACGATCAAAATTAATCAGATGATTTTCAAAGAATGATATACATTTTTGCATAGAGGCCTATTATCAGCAACTGTCAATCCTCTGCATCAATCTCCTGGTATGGCTGCTAATCCAAGTTAAGCATTTCATAAGGCTAATTGATTATTAGAAAACCCTTCTGCAAATGTGTTAAACCATTGAACTAATAAGGGTGCGCAAAAGAGAGCATGGCATTCTTGAGATTGGTTTAGTACCTGGTGCATCAGCAGTTGTTTGTTTACAGGCTCAAAATGGCCAGAAAGAAAGAACTTCCTTTAGAGACCCGTCAGTCTATTGTTGTGCTTAGAAAAGAAGGGTATTCAATGCGAGAAATTGAAAACTTAAAATCTCTTACCATGCTGTCAACTACTCCCTTCAGAGATCAGCACAAACTGGCACTAACAAGGACACAAAAAAGGAGTGGGAGGCCCCGATGCACAACTGCGCAAGAAGACAAATATCTGAGAGTGTGTAGTTTAAGACAAAGACGCCTCACAGGTTGTCAACTAGCAGCTGCACTAAATAATTCCCGTCAAACACCAGTTTCAGTATCAAAAGTGAAGGTGGGTTTTTTTTGATGAAGGCAAAGTTTGAAGTACATATTCATCATTTTCCATTAAAATCATTATTTCTAACTCAGACAATGTCAGCATGATCTGTTCATTTGCTATATTTCCTATTCAGACTAATTTCATGTGTGTTTCCATGGAAAACAAAATTTCCAAGTGATCCCAAACCTTTTGAGTGGTAGTGTATATATATATATATATATATATATATAGATACACACACACACATACACACAGATACACATGAGGAATTAAATGACCATAATCTGCATTCATGAGGTTTCCTGATCTAAAACTTTGGAACTGAAAAATACAACACTGCCCTTGCATTCAAAACTGCTAGCCAACATTTGCACTCAGAGCTTCAGCGAATCTGTATGTCCTGCTAATTACAAAACACAAACTGTACAAGATGGCCACAAAGCCCTGAAGATTGGAAATCCATAAAATGCCATCAGGAGGATTCTGAACAGTCTGACGCTGTGATGCCACTTTAATTCAGCAAGTGCCGCCTCTTCAAAGACTCATCTCATCAGAAATTATGGGCTTGGGGAGGGAAAGGAAAAAAAATCTTTCAAAATGCGATAGTCTTGTAAACACAGGTTTAGGAAGAAATTCCTTAAGTTCTGTTTGAGCAATTGAATACAGCTTAGTCCTATTGGTATCTACCATGTCCCAGGTTGCAGTCCCATCAATCTGATAGTTGGGCAATTAGATCCACAGCGCTACTTTAAATTTAACTGAGAGTAATTTACTAAGGAACCATGACTGACACCGTCCAGGGCAAATGACAGGATCCTGCACAGTGGAGATGAGATTACTTGAGATCAAACACAGTCAGGGAAACAGAGCACCTCCTGATGGATGCTGGATCATTCTGGTAATAAAAACCCCTAAACTTGTTTTACAAGTCGCTCCACATTACTGGCACATCAAGAAAACAAACAAGGCTATACCGGCACACACAAAAGACTCCATGGGGAAAGCAACAGCAAAAGTGAAATTGAAATGAAAGTTATAACCATGCAAACTGCGATTCACCTCCCTGGGTAAGTAAGAAGAAGGTTCAAGGAAAGTGTTTTGGTGGGGAACAGAAAACATTGCTGGAAGTATGGACAGGTTTTTATTCCCAAAACTGTACAACACAAAAATGTTTCCACTGAAGAAGAGAGGGAAATGCATGTAAGGCACTGATGTGACTGTGCCTGCAATGAATTTACATCTAGATTACCCTGTAACCTGCAGGAATATATGGACAGCCTCTGACAAACGATGATATTCACAGTTCCCTCCTGGTCTGCACTCATCCCAAAACACAGAGCAATATACACTACTAAAAGACTGTGCTACAGGCTGCAGTAATTAGGAAAGGAAAACTTGCATCTCTTTTATGGGGAAATTTTCTTTCCTTTTTTCACACCAAGATGTTCCATATGAAGGATTGTACACCTGGGTCATTCCGTGCCAAGTGGACACGCACCTGGGCCATCATGGTCTTGGATTTTACTTTAATTTTGTCTATTTGTTCATTTTGGCCCAAATAATGGATATCTCTGATTCTTTCGCAAACTGCCCTCTGGTATTGGTTTTATGGACCTTTGAAGAAATGCCCTGTAGGGGGTGCTTCTCAAAACATGATGTAGAAAAACCCTTATATCTCTGGCCCTATTACTAATACAAGTATGGGGTTTGGACAGATTTGTAATATGAGGCTTCCTCTAGCACCACTATAATTTACAATGGTTGTATCTGTTCTTGTTTCCATGGAAACTGTTTGAAGTTGGGCAAATTTGTGATTTTTTCCACTTTTTTGACCCTCATTAATCACCAATTACTGGTGATACTGAAGAAGCGACAAAAGAAACTTTTTATTTCAGATAGATCGTTGACACTTTTATTCAAAAATTAATTCAGAACATAATAGTTCATCAGATTAACCCTTTCAAAGTTGCTTACAACAGAAAAAGTCACAAGTTCAAGGGGTCTGTCCATCCCCGGGGAAAAGTTGCATCATTATGAATTTGCACCTGTTGCATGTCAGCTGACCTGAATTATACTGGAAAGCACCATCGGTCCAGTATATAGGCTTTTTTCAACACAAAAACAGACACAAAAAGTGAAAAATCTCAAATTTGTCCAATCACAGTTTGCATGGAAAAAAGAACAGATACAACCATTGTAAATGATGGTGGTGTAAATGATGACCTGTATCAGTAATAGGGCCAGAGATATAAGGGTTTTTCCACAGCATGTTTTGAAAAGCGCCCCCTACAGGCCATTTCTTCAGAGGTCCATAAAACCAATACCAGAGGGCAGTTAGCGAAAAAAATCAGATATCCATTATTTGGGCCAAAATGAACAAACAGACAAAGTTAAAGTAAAATCCAAGACCATGATGGCCGAGGTGTTTCCACTTGGCACGGAATGACCCTAATAAGGTCACTACAATTGCAAAAAATATCAATATCAGGTTTTCAGCTCAAATAAAGTAACCCACATGATGTTCAAGTGGGTTTCTTTACTTCCAGCACATAATAGTACATTGCTATGTACATTTCAATGCAAAGAAAAACAATGATTTTTACAACTTTTTAGGCCAGCTTTTTGGTGGGAAACAGGCCTATATACTGGATTTTTGGGCCATAGCAGTGTAATTCAGGTCATTAGACACTGCTCAGGTGCAAAGTGGTGTCAGTGCAACTTTCCCCCGGGCCAGGCCCTTACACTTGGGCTCTTTGACCTTAATTTCCATGGCATTCACCATTGATACAAGCAACCTTTAATACTGTCAACCTAGAGCAAGGTTCATGTCAAGGATCAAGGCACCTTCCAGATCTGTATCTGTCATAGAATCAAAGATATAAGACTTTTTCTACAGCATGTTTTGAAAAGCACCCCCTACAGGCCATTTTTTTCAAAGGCCCATAAAATCCATACCGGTGGGCCGTTTGTGAAAAAATTGGAGATGCCCATCATTTGAGTTCAAATGAACAAATATACAAAGTTAGAGAAAAATCTGAGACCATGATGGCCCAAAAGGTACCTTAAGCGTTTCCACTTGGCATGGAATGACCCACCTTAAAAAAAAATTCAAAGAATTGTCTGAGGGCTGATTTAAATGAGGCCGTTTTGACCGCTGCTGGCCTTAATGCTCAGACAAAATTTGATTACAATTTTGCGCGAGTAATAATGTAAATCAGTGATAGACTAAATTGATGCGTCATCTACATATTTCTTGCTTCTCCAATGAAATGAGAATCGACACTATTGATATGGATAGGGTCGATGTAAATTTGGTAAAAGCAAGCACTCACAGCAATTACCAAGCATGGAACATGCCCTAATTGCTGCTCTACAATCACCACCGCTTAACATTCAAAGTTTTGATGGAGGGAGAATAGAGTGAATCAGTTAATGTAAAATAATTAGTTTGAGATTACCAAGAAATACTGAATCAGGAGAAAGGATGACAAAGAGGCTTAAAAAATGATTGGGAAAAAAAGATAAGAACAATTCAAATCTATTGTATCGTTGACGGGAACACAATTCTAAGTATACCCTGTGACAACCCAATCGAATAATGATAATGGTAATGATAAACTCAGCAAGGTGTGCACAGTGATGGCATCTGGAGCATGAAACAACCAAGTCAAGGCATCAATCAACCACACAATACATTAGCTGATGCTCACACTGTTTAAGTAATAAAGGAGTTTGAGTATTTTGAAAGCATTAAATGATGTTTGGGGATTCTGCGTATGTCTGCAGATCTAAATGCTTCGGAAAGAAGAGAGAATTTCACAAACAGACACAAAGTAAAAACATAGCCGCAAGGGCGATTCTTGAGCTCAGGCCAACACCAACCGTTCGAGGTCGAAAGCTTTTGATTTGGACCTGGGCCAACGTGGTTTAGACTTGGAAAGTAGTGACATGACCCTTTTTGCATTTTTACACATTGAATTTACTCAATAATTTATGGTACAGATTGCACTCGGCCCATGCCCTTGTCTGGCATCATCGTCACCCCCTATTGGTCAATTTCAAAAACATTTTGAGGACAAGTTTCAACAGCTTAATTGAAATAATTAATGAAAATTTCCACATTTGCAGATACTTGGATAACTGTCCTTAATTTACAGCAAAACTTGCGCCAGCCCCATGCACGTTTGCAACTGGTGACGCCCCCTAATAGAGTGATTTCAAAATAGTTCTACACATGTGGTTTGACATTATGAAACATATACTGCACGTTTTTTATGATTAGACAAACAATTTCTGATTTACAGTCTGATAACTGTTATGCCACACCCATTTTTGCCTTTGTAATGCCCCTGGTCGATTTGAATGACACTTTCAGGGTACGTTTCAACTTCTAATGTGGACATACCCAGCAAGTTTCATGATGACAGCACCAATGGTTGTTGACTTTGGTCTGTTTACAGTGGGCTCAAAAATTACTGGCACCCTTGACTGGCAATGCTCAAACAATACAAAAAAATGTAAACAATATAATTATAAAGAAAGGGAATATACCAACATGTACTATGACATACTTCACTTTATTAATGTTTCGATGGAAATAATCAAAATCATAATCATTAAATAAAAAGTAATTTAAACAAAATCAAGGTATCGTAATTATTGGCACCCTTCATTTAGTATTTAGAGCAACCACCTCTGGCAAGGATAGCAGCATGGAATCTTTTCCTGCAATTTTCTCAAGGTTAAGGAACATATTTGGGGGGGGGGGATTTTGGACAATTCTAGTAATCAGATCCTTTCAAGATCCTTGAGATTTGCTTTGGGTCATTGTCTTGTTGGAAAGTGCACCTACGGCCAAGTCCCAGCGTTCTGGCGGAGGTAACCAGATTGTCAGCGAAAATATCTTGATACTTGGTGGAATTCATTATGCCATTAATCTTAACCAGTGCCCCTGGACCTTGTGAATGAAAACAGCCCCAAAACATGACTGACTCACCATCATATTTCACTGTGAGTATGAGGTGCTTCTCCTTGTTTGACGCCAAACATGCCAATGCTGTATCTGACTGAAACGTGGAATTTTGGTCTTATCTCACCAAAGCACCTCGTTCCAGTCATAATTTAAATGACGTTTGGCAAACTCCATGTGCTTGCTTCTGTGTCTTCCAGTCAGAAAAGGCTTTCTTCTGGCAACTTCCAAAGTGCCTGTGGCTGTGTAGGTGGAACCGGATGGCGCTTTTAGAGACCTGGTGACCTCAAGATGCCACCAAAGCCTGCAATTCCTGCACGGTGATCCTTGTGGATTTTGTTGCTTCTCTCACCATCCTCCTCAGTATCCTGGGGGGCAACATGCAGTTGCGTCCTCTGCCCTTGAGGTTTTCAACAGTTCCATATCTTTGGAATTTTTAACTATTGCCCTGAGAGTGCTCAGTGGCATATTCAATCATTTGTGAATCTTCTTGTAGCCATTGCCAGATTTATTTATTTATTTATTTATTTGTTTTTTTTTCATTTCGGCATGATTGTACAGTCATTCCATGACAATTTCAACACAACATGTATCATGACCGAAAGGGTCGCGGAGAAGCGAAATCGCTTGTCAAAGTCCCGCCCCAACTCCCAGAAAAAACAGTTTGATTATGGGTAAGATATCATAAAGATTTATAAATCACAACAGAGCTGAGTGTCTATTTACACTACGATTTAAACGTCACAACATAAAATCATAGAGATTTATGACAGTCATGAAGAGTTTTAATCACAATATAGCTGAGTGTCTATAAACAACCCCTATTGTTTATGCCCGTTATGGTTCTGTTTAATTTATCCAATGCCATTTTGTTGGATAAGTTCATAGTTATTCAAACATGCACATTTCAGAAGATACTTAAAGTCTTTCAAATTGTCTGCCCTTCTGATATTGTGTTCAAGTATGTTCCATGCACTGACTCCAGCCACCGATAAGGAGCGCTCACTCCGAGTCGATCTGACCCTTCTAGTTTGCAACAACATTCTGCCTCTTAGGTCATGAAGGCATTCACGCTGGAGAAATAGGCATTGTATATTTCTAGGCGATTCTTTGTGGTATCCTAAATATACAATTTGCAAGGAGTTGAATTTTATTATATCCTGCAATTTAAGAAACTTTGCCTTAATAAACAAATCGTTCGTATGAGTTCCATAGGGAACGTTATGAATAATTCTAAGGGCCTTTTTTTGGAGTTTAAACAATGATTCTATTGTATTATTATAAGTGTGTCCCCATACTTCAGCGCAGTAGTGTAAGTGGGGTGCTATGAGTGCTGAATAGATTATTTTAAGGACTTGTATTTTAATAATTTTTGCATTTTCCACAGAATAGACACGCTTTTTAACTAACTTTGAACCAAGTTTACATGTGGTTTCCAGCTTAAGAGATTATCTAACATAACTCCCATGACTTTATATTCGCTTTACCCTTTCAATGCTGGTACCATTTACCTTTAAGTCTATGTCGCCCTTTAGGCCTTTTTTTCCCAAATATCATAAATTTGGTCTTTGTAAGATTTAATGATAATTTGTTTACATTAAACCACGGTGAAGTTTAGACATTTCTTTATTAACCACTTTTGCCAATTGCTTGAGATCGACACCTGAGCAAAAAATAGTCGTGTCGCTCTGCTAATAAAATTAGTTTTAGGATATCGGACACCTTAACAATGTCATTTATGTAAATTATGAACAACTTGGGACCTATGACCGAGCCCTGAGGAATTCCACAGGTAATGTCCAAGCAATTTGATTTGCTATTGCCCATCTGGCGCAAATTAAGTCCCCACTTGTTAAGTAATTTTTGATCCATTTTAATGCGTCCTCTTAATCCATATTTGTAAAGTTTTTCAATCAATAAATCGTGATTTATAGTGTCGAATGCTTTCTTCAGATCAATAAATATGCCTATAGAATATAAGTTTGAATCTAGTGAATCTTTAATCATTTCAATAAATTCTGTCAGGGCTAGTGCTGTCGAATGCTTTTTCCTGAACCCATACTGGCTGTCACACAGTAGTTTGTGTTTATCAATGTACTTGTCCAATCTGTCATTAAAGAGCTTTTCTAGGACCTTCGAGCATTGAGGTAAAATTCGAGACAGGACGATAGTTTGAGAAATCATATTTATCCCCGCTTTTGTAGAGAGGGATAACTTTCGCTATCTTCATTTTATCTGGAAACACTCCCCAGGAGAAGGATAGATTGCATTTATGGAGGTCTATGACCATCTGCCTCTTTTGAACAGACAGTTGTTTTGCTTTATTCATGGTGTTGGATGACAAAGGGATATTACATGAGTGTTACCTCATAGTTATATCCTTGTTAAACAGGAAGTGATGTATTGGCTCAATATAGTTCCTTAACACTTAGATAAAACTTAAATAAGTGGAATTTAATACCTGGTTTAATTATAGCCCTTGGACGAAGTCGGGTGGCTATTATGGATTCATGCTTGTTGTCTCTGCCGCCGCGTCCGTTCCTTGTGGACGCTGTATAGGCTGTAATTTTTGATCGATTGCTTTCATATTTGGTACGGATATGTGTTACACTTCAGTTATGACACCTATCGATTTTGGTTGGCATGGCAACGGTATTGGCTGAGTAATGCGCAAAAAAGGGGGGAGGCGAGCTTTCAGGGGCTACACCCATGCGGCTGCGGGCGACCGGACTGTCTAGTTTTGGTAGATTTATTTCCAGTAATCTTTCAGGGTGCTGTTAATTTTGAAACCTTTATTTGGAGGAAAATTATTTTAAATTAAATCAGTAAATGATTTTGGTTGGTTCCATTGGAACATTAATATTATAAAGCATTTCTCACCTCTTGTTATTTGGAGTTTCTTGATTAATATATGTTTTAAAATTTTTTGAAGAACTGTTTGTGCATCACTAGTCAGGAGTACCAGAAATTTTGGAGCCCATTGTATTTGCTGACCCACGCCTTTTGATAGTTCATTGGTTAATATCTTTAAAACTAAATACAGGGTTCCTATACCCTTTTCATTGTAACAGTCAAGCACATTGTATGCTCTTTTTCAGCATTTTCAATGTGTACTTTCAAGCTTTTCATACAGCTGTGGTAAATTACATATTTATTTAATTACTATGTTAGATACTGATTAGTTATGAAAGTAATGCTATTTAAATTACAATTTCAAGCAGTTTCAAGCACTTTATTCAAAATCCAAGCATTTCAAGGATTTCCGGCACTTGTGGTAACTCTTAAAATTAGTTATGAACAAGCTTTATGCAAATTTTGATAAGCTTGATCCATTAATGATCCACAGAAAATCTGGTAGCAATCAGACCTTCTGTTAGGGACGAGATGTCAAAGGGGTGTTTTTCAAAGCATTCAAAATGGCATAAAATCTAGCCAGGCAGAGACTTCGGTGAGTCTTGAGGCAAATTTGTAGAGTGAAAATAGATAGATGTTTGTACCAAGTTTTGCGTAAATTAGATGTAACTTTTCGAAGTTCAAAATTTTGACCTTTAACTATAGCACACCCAAGGGGTCATATTTCTTGGGCAGTGCTTGCAAACAACTCCCAATCAATGAGCAAAATCTGATGTCTCTACCACTTACCATCTCATGAGAATTCGTGCAAATATTTCTGAAGAATAATAATACATCAGAGTAAAAACAATTCAGTTTCATCCACTCAGGCTTGAAATCATAATTAACTTCTAAAGAGATTCAGCTAGCAACCTCGTGATAATACAACAGATTGAATATTTTGCTTACTCGGACAGAAATATGTTCAGTCGCGCATGGATGAACTATGCATGCACTTCAGGGTCACATGAATCAAGCCTAGCAGTTTATCATTCAACAGCAGTTCCCAGAGCAGGGCCAACTCCATTACTCTACACCAGTACAGTATAACAAAATAATACTGACAGACAGTAGTAGGTGGAAGTGCTCCTGTTTAAAGTTCCAGTACAGACTTCTGCACCTGATCTCTACATAAGGAGTAAATGGAGCAGTAAAAAGCTGCCGTATTTCAGCTAACTCCCTGTCCAGCTTAACCCTAGTCCTGCCTCTAGCTAATGCTTATCGAGGACCGGCATTCAGGGATATAGATACCGGTGAAGAACGTATCAACGACCGGCACACAGGGAGACAAGTGTTGGTCCTCTGTTTATTGGCGACCACTCAGCAGGACTAGGGTTTCATTGCAGACTTAATGCTTTCAGAGATTCCCAACCTTTTCATGCTGTACTGCTGATTAGTTTTAAAAATAGCTTTTAAATAGTAATGCTTCATAATGGAGCAAATAACAGAATGCAAAAACAGCATTTTGGCTTACATCCTTGATGCTTAATCTTTGACTATATTTACTTTTTGTGGCAGTTTTGTCAAGAATTGTTGTCCTAACTTCATGGCTTTTGGTGCACTCAAAATAAGCCAAATTGAAGAAACACTACACACAGCCATAAAATTATAGTTTTAACCATTTAATTAGTGATACTGAATGATCGAAATAACACTTGATAGTATCTGCATCAAGCAGAGGGATTTTTGAGTGAATTTAAGAAACTGGGCCCAACTTCTAGATATCTTTCCAGAATTGTTATTACAAAAATAATTTTTATAATCAATCCGTGCTTTCCATGTATTCATGCTTGACAAACTTGTGGATTGCCTGCCTATTTACACATGTTGACAAGTTTGGAATCACTTGCCATTTAAGTAGTCCTGCCACTTTATTCAATAAAAGGGTTTGCATAACTGTAAATTATCTGAAACTAAAACCAAGATTTATTTTCAGATAGTTTATTCAGTATTTAAGTACTTGCGGACAAAACAGTTTTAAGATAAGTAGCAGTTATCTATATTATTCATTTTTCTTCCAAGAATCCACCACAAGATTTTAATGACTGCTTTGCAGTCACTCAAGATATTAATTTTATTAAGGTATCATTCTCAATGGATTTTCTGGACTGAAATATCCCCCAAGAGAGCATTTTTGAGGATGGCATACTTCACAAACTTTATGATCCAGGTAATCCCACAACAGCGCTATGGATTTTAAATTGGGGAATTGATATTTAGTAATCATTTACCCCTCATGTTCTATCCATACCATAAAGTTGTTTTGGAATTTAGATTTATGTTTTGGGTCACTGCCTTGCTGTCATGCAAAACAATATAGAGCACAAAGTGTATGGATCTCCCTGGAGTGAATGCCTCATTATTTCATAATAGTTGCAATTAAACACACTGAAGTGCATGAACATGTAGTGTTGTGCTCTTTGCATGTCAAATATGAGGATTCCACCGGGCAACACACAACATTAAAAAGGATCCCCATCGATTCCTTCCAGTTTTTTCAAAGAAGATGAGACCGTTGCTTAGCAACTTATGAACTTCACCTAATATCTATCTTCTTAAAAAGGACAAATTACCCTTCTGGTACAGGGATATAGCTCATCAAAGTGTTCCTTTTTAAAGCGACTCATTCACCCATGTGACACAGACACAGACTCAACGGAGTCGCACACAGCAGGAGACTGCAAGGTAAACGCCCACCATTTTGAGTGACATGTCCGTAAGCACTACGGCTCGGCCTTCAGGCATTTTACTTGCCTGATGTCGCCTTAATCGGCTGTTGAAAATATTGCATGTACAAGTTTGACCCACATGAACTACCCAACAAAACTGTAATTAACAGTGGCAAACCCAGATTTTTCTGTGATACCCGGGTGACATATTAGAGGTGTGTCATTGAAGCATAATGGCAGAGAGTGCCATAGATCACAGTAATACAGATGTAAACTTACAATAGTGTTATTGCTCAGTATGTTAAATGTTAGGCCATAATTGAAACCCATCGAAGGATCTCACCTCCCTCCCCCAAACAATCAAACCAAAATTGCTCCCTTGTTTCACACCAAGAGCACTCGAATGCTTGACATGCCCAGGCGATGCACACAAACAGGAGGCCTGAGCTCATACTCACAAATGCAGATGGGAGGAAGAGAACTCCCAGCTCATATGAGCGCACCATGAACTGAGTGCTGTTCTTCTCCAGGGCACCCCAGGCTGCTTTCGACAGATTAGCACTAAAACGAAAAAAAAAACATGCAGCAACGATGTGGTTACCTCCATGAAGAAGAACTGACATGGATTTTACCCTGAAAATGAATCAAGGTGGCCAGCCATGTTAGATAAGTGCATTGGAACAGGAATCAGTTCACAATTACAGCTGTGAGCAGGAGAAGAATGAATACAGATGTCACTGAATATGGGTACTGTAGTACCAGAATGTGCAGTGATTAGATACCTCATGAGTCAAGGTTTACATTTACTTCTTATTTGAATGACAGGAATGGCAACTGAAATATTTATGCAAGACACATGAACCAGCAGACATTGAGCATCTTCAAGAACAAGTCTTGAATTTGCCATATTCAATCTAAAGCACTTTCAAGGATTTTTTAAGGACCCATGGGAGCACGGAGAGAATATATAACTGGATCATTCCATTTCAGTGAAAAAAAAGAGGGGGGTAACCATGCATGTCATGCCTCCACTCCACATTTCCACAGGCCTTTTCTAGTCCACAATACTTGGCACCCTTCCCCCTACCCCTGTAGCCAATCAGAAATGGGTATCACACCTGGCCTAACTGGGGATAATTCCGTAATTGTCCTCCCTGTATTCTTGCTGTGTATTCTGATCAATGAATCTGCTTGATTCAGGCAGGATATATCTGTTGACATGCATCATGTAGGTACTCATAATTATACTGGACATTGTTTACTACAGAACCCTTAGAAGGCCCATAGCATGCACAGATTTTGCATTGGGGGGGCGGGGGCTGGGAACAATAGGAGGCTGTGCATCTGGAGTTTTTCAACCCCTCATCAATGAGGGATTTTCTCTGATGACGTGACAGTGTTGACAGCTGGCATTTGTATTCACCAAGAAGTCCTGAAGAGGCCCCTGAAGTGGTGCTCGTTATGTATTTCATCAGTCACCTGAAAGCCTAAGAGCACATTATCTGCCAGTCCATGCTATAGAGGCAGGGATGTAATAGGACTAGCTGAACCAGATACCATCATGTGGCATCACTGAAAAAATGCAACTGGGCCTGCAACCAGGATGTGTGAGCCACAATCCCCTCATCTCTTGACGTCACAGAGTTTTGAGTAATCGCTCAGAGCTAGGCTCTTAGTGTACCCAGTGAATGATGTCACTTCCTCCCCACTCTCAGTGTTAGTCATTTTGACCTGAGTGGCTTTTATGTTGGTATGGATACTCTGCCTTATAGCTTAGTCGAGTGGGCGCCCACCTCAGTATCGGTTTTCCTTGTTAGGCAGCACTTATTCAATCAAGTAAATCAGTTGATTGCAACGTTAACTCACTTCACCAGGTTTTTAAGACAAAACCAGTTGATGAAAACATAAAGCAGCACGCTGCTGCTTAGACCATAAACACCATTCTTCTGCCAATATCAACTCCAAATGCACAGGCCTCCAATGCTCACATCTTTTCAGTTTCATTGAAGCAGTGCAGCAGGAAGACTTAAAGTTTGCCAGTAAAAGTGCAAAAGGATGGGTTCAGAGTTCTCTTTGGAAATGCAGACATACTTCACAGCACTGTAGTGCGGGAGGATCTGAGAAACCATAATCAAAGCTGCCGCTGTAAGTTTTTTTGTAGTCAGCCACACTCACCTCTCGTATCAGAGGAAAATAGTTAAAAAGAGAGAGAATGTAAAATCCAAGCAAGAGCGCAAAAAGCATCGTCCCATTACACTATGATAGTGCTTCCCAAACCCTGTCCTGGAAACCCCCTGTGTATGGTGGTTTTTGTTCTAACCTCAATTGGATTTAAATTATTTTAACATGCTGTTAATTTTTCAAACTAGGAGCTTATCATGCAAGATTACTTAAAATCTTAAACATATTACATCAGAAACAGCATTGTATGATATGTTCATTTACATTTCTGTGGATATGTAGTGCTGATTGTGCTATATTGCAAACCTATGCTTACATAAAAGGAGGCAAATAATCTCTGATCAAGTTGAGGCTGATCTGAATCAATGAGCTGCTATTCACTGTAAGTCTACACACCTGCCCGCCAATGATAGCCATCTGATAGATAATGAACAATTCAAAGACAAACTAAGTGATCTTGAGGCAAATCTTCTTTGAAGTTTAAGAAAGAAGATTAATTAATGCCAATCGAGTTAGGAGCTTATTATCTCAGCGGTCAATGTTACATCTTTTTTATGTAATGGGCTTTATGCACAGCTCCATTACTTCCTGAACTTAAGCCAGCTCCAGGTGTGCCTGACCATTGCTGTTGTTGGGTCAGGCACACCTGGATTAATCAGTTTGTCCAATAATGAAAGACAGGAAATAAAGGAGCTGGCTTAAGTTCAGGAAGTAGTGGAGCTGTGCATAAAGCCCATTGTTTGCCATTTTGCAGAAGCACACTGTGAACCTGGGGATTACATATAACCCTGGTGGCATTGCATTTTTGTGGCATAATGTTGATCAATAAGATAAGTAATCTATCAAAGAATCAAAAGCGCATGCTTAAGAAATATTAGCAGCTTTTTAAAAATCTTTTATTGCAATTATGGTAGGAACAAAAGCAATCATACAAAGGGGGCCTTCCAGGACCAAGTTTGGGAACCACTGCACTATGACCCCTAATGGTATATAGTATCCGCTCATTCCAGATCATCCTAATAAATACACCACAATACAAACAGTAATCTGGTATTACTCGGCGCATAGTGTTAGATAAACTACATTTAGTACATTACCAATCTTGCTGATGTGACAACAGCTGGCTGGTAACCGACTGGCAGTGTTACGGTTTCTTCCACAGCAATTGGTGACTGACATCACCGTGTTTGACCTTTCCCTTCATGAAAATTGTGCCTTTTTAAGCACCACCAAGTAACACAGCACAATACAACAAAACATGATATGAGTGGCAGGAACAGGCCATTCAGCCCAACTGGAATTGCCATTTTCCCATTACAAGTGTACCAAACAATTAGGATACTTAAGGACTAGATAGTATCCAACACTGTATCATGTCTGGTTTTGAAAACAATCAGAGTTACGGAGTGGCAGGCTATTCTACAGTTATCACTCTCTGCATGAGATAAACCCAGTATCAATGCTAAATTCACCCTGAGCCAACTTTCATTTATGACTCCCAGTTCTGAAAACAAAATTTAAAAATTAAAATAAATAATCCAGCAAAGTTAACTTTGTTAATCCCTTTCACACATTTGAAGGTCTCAATCAGCCCCCCGATGTCTCATTTAACTAAGGCTGAAGATGTGAAGAGATATTAAGACTCGTCAGTCTTTCCCCATAGCTCTTATCCTTCATACCAGTATTGAACTCTTGTGGCTGTTAGAAACCTCTACCTCATATATCTGCCTCACAGTACGGTCCTCAAAACTGCACACAGTACTCATAAATGTGGTCTGAAAAAGGTATCATACAAGAGTATCACCTCCTCTGATTTATACTCAGAATTTGGCTACTGCTACAGGACAGTGGTGAGAACCAGCAAGGATTTGGTCAACAATCACTACCTACCATAAAGTAATGTTGTCTAACTTTTATTTCCCGCATGTAGAATTTTTCATTCAGTTATACTGAATTTTATATGCCAAGTTTACACCCACTTCTGGATTCTACCCAAATCATCCCAAATCACCAAAGCAGACTCTAGTGAGTCAAACCTCCTATTTTAGTATCATCTGCAAATTTAACTAATTTGCTTTTAATGTTCCTGTCTTGGTTATTAAGAGATGAGGAAGAGCAAGGGTCCCAGTGTCAATCTCTGTGAGACTCCACTTCCATGAGAGCCAAGGTTGGATGAGATCTCTCTTACCACTACTTTCGGTGTTCCATCCCATAACCAGTTCTGAATACCTCCCAAAATACCTCCTAGAATTCCCACGCCCTCATTTCAGTCTCTTAAGGTAACTCATCAAATTCTTCCTGAAAATCCGAGTACAGGACATCATAAGCCCTGCTCTGGTCATAAGTCTTTCTGGCCTCCTTCAATGTATTCGAAAAGGTTCTGCTTGCATGACCTTCCATTACGAGATCCAAATTGGCTATTCCTCAGGATGGTGTTACTTTCAAAAAAATAATTCCAACCTGTCTAATGACACATTAAAGGATTTTACATGTAAAACAAGTTACAAAGACAGGCCTGTATTTTCTTGGCTTAGTACCGTGCCCATTATCATACATCACCATTATATTCCTTTGCTTCCAATCATCTGGTATTTCTCCAGTTTCAAAAGACCATCTAAAACAATCTGTCATTGGATCAAACAAGATCTCACTCATTTCCTTAAGTACCCTTGGGTATATGCCATTATGCAATTTTAAAAGTACCTCATTATCCCTGATCTTAATATCTGACAAAAAAAAAAAAAATCCTTGCACTGGAAATGCTGTCTGGACAATTAGAAATCTGCTCCCTGGTAAAACTCTCAAAAAAGTAAGCATTTAAGGCAATATCCTCATTCTCCTACAGCAATGATGTACACTTAACCTCTTTTTTGTGGCTCTTGCTAAGTCCTGTTTGAGTCCTCTCCGCCACCCCCCCCCAACCTGAGTGACGTTTATGATGCTTTTTTTTAATTCCATATGTAGACTGTATACATTTTGATTGAGTTTCTTTTAATGGTTAATGGCTTCAGTCAGCGCACATAGAGAAGCCCTCCAGATGCACCCAAAGCAGCATGAACTTGAAGCTAAAAGCTTCTGCTTGTTATACAGTTTTTTTTCCCCCCGCAGAAAAACAGTAGAACTATTAACATTAAAGGCATATTGAAAAATACGTGCAAGGTTTTTCAATTTGGAGATTTTTCATATAAATTTCAAATTTCTAATAGCTAACTTATACATGCAACTCTATGGTAACCTTCTTTATCACATAAGGGCCAGGTCACGCAGTAACAGAGTTACAAAATTGGTGCATTTTGTATCAGAGCTCCAAAACTAAGTAATATAGAGTTACAATTTAAATGGCTTTGTGTAGGTCTTATCTAGTACTTCAAAAAACAAAATAGCCAATTTTTTTCATTTGATTGATTTTGGGTGAAAACGGCAAAAAACTGGTCGGTAACAGAGTTACAAATTCGATACAAAATACACCAATTTTGTAACTCCGTTACCGCGTGACCTGGCCCATAACTGGTGTACTTGTCCCATAGCCCAGCTCATGGCATATTTTTGATATTACCCAAAGTACGTATCACTTTTGCAAAAATTTCATTGGCTGAGAGTGTGGGGAGGAAATCGCTCCATGTTACGTCAAGCTGTTGATATTTAGCCAATCTGAATACCAAGTGTAACGCTGGTCAAATGGTATGGTTCAGTTGCAAACTATCTAAGTGCCACGCACATAACTAAGTTAACAATACTTCGCTAGCTGGCCAGCGTGCACACAGTACTTTTTCATAACCATTATGTCACAGTAGTTTGTTCACTAGTGAGCCAATGTTAGCCAAGTACTCAGTTGAATGAACTTATTAACCGCTGCTAGTTCAAACGCGAATAGCTGTGACTCAGTGACTAAGTTAGCTGAGTGATAGAGTTGGCTCAATGCTGCCATATAATAGGCGCCAACTGAAATTACACATTTTCTCTTAAATTACGCAATTCAGTCATGTGATAAACAGAATCTTCCACTCTTGGTCATGTCATAAAACAGTTATGAAACGTGTTAAGTAAATTTTGGGTTTGTTGCTAGCTAAAGCGTGCAACTAATTCAAAATTTACTCAACTTGTTTTATACTTTTTTATGTCACGCTCACTTGGGCAAAATCCTTATATATTGTATTAATCCCCATCCTCTCTCCCAAGCAAATTCCCCATCATCCTGTGTCATCGCTCCTTATAATCATGACAACCGAGAAGAATTTATTTCTTGCACTTATAGCATTTAAACATTTCAGACAATTACTTCTGCAAATCCCCTATTGTTCTGCCTGTACCTTCACTTGAAAAGATGTTGTCAGTGTTCTCAGTGGTGCATGTAGCCCTGCTAGCCTCCATCTTGGCAGTCTGCACCTCTACTTTTCTCTCACACTCTCAGGCCACTGTAAATGAACTTAAAACTCAACGCAAAGACAGAGTAGAAAAAAAAACAAATTTGGGCGAACTGCGAGTTAATACATAGGATTTACCCAGCAAGTACATTTATCCAAAGAGAGGCTATTCTGACAGATAAGAACAGGAAGCACAGTATGTGATACGCAAACACAAAATAGAAGTGTAATAGTCCAGTAGCAGCAGGTACAGCTGCCCCAGAACAGAAGCATATAAATTATGCTGACACACTTCAGAATAAAAGCTCCCTGAGTGTTCAATTCTCTAAGAAGCACAACCACGATGCTGTCGAAGTCCAGTGTGATCAGAATACCAAGCTGTGAGACATGCGTAGGAGGGGGGTACTTCTGCTGATTAACTCATTTCCATTCAATTTCAAAGCCTTTTCCATCTTAAGTGAAGATCAAGATGGTTGCCTCTGGGAAGATTTTCAAACAGGCCATAATTCACTGGACAATGACAGATTTTCTTGTAATTTTGATCATGTTTGAAGAGTCACTGGATCTGAATCCATAAGAAAAAAGCATTCTACATGCTGAAAAGGATATACTGAAGGCAAAAAGTCTTCAGAACAAACAGGAACTGAAGATGGCCGCAAAAAAGCCCTGACCGAGCCCACCATCTTGTGATAGGCAATACAGACTTCAAGCAGCCAATGCATGTAAACGACACGTAACCAAATGTCAAAAATTATTACTTTATTTTACATTACATGGAACAGTCAAATATTTTTTATGTGCCTGAAATTGGGCGGGGCAGTGTGCAATATGTGCTGTCATTTCTAAAGGTTGCATCCAATAGGGCTGAAAAAACCTTCAAATTCAAGCTGACAGTCTACTATTCAATCTCACTGTATCCTTTCAAACTCAAATCCTAGAGTAGCCTGCGGAATCAAAGGAAAAAAGTGTCATTGCCTGGTGAATTATGGTGCTCACAGTCAATGAACATCACAAGACTAAGAACAGTGACTACTGAGAATTTAAGATGTAGAATAGAGAAGCAAACAAGTGCTCAAATAAACAATGCTCTCCACGTAAATCACAATTGGCTACAAAAAAAATCATGATTGCTAATCGTCTTACAGTCCTGTATTTTTTCTACATTTTATCCCGGTAAGTTCCTGTGTTATGTGGGCCCAAATGTGTCATTGAAAAAGCCATCATGCTTGCTGATTTATTTGTTTCAACCTCTTCAACCCCAACTCCTGGTAATGCTGGTGTAACGGGATTTTCTGTTGGGTGCCAGCCTCTTGCCTTTAATGCATGATGAGCCACACCCGTCTCTGTTTGGAATCGTCTGATTAACAATCAAACAAGTTATTTGCTGAATTACCAAGACGGGTATATAAGCATAAAATGATTAAGAAATTATCACAATGAGGAAATGACCAAGGGACCACTGATAGGCTTCCCTGAAAATGTAAATACAGGCCTAATACATGCAATAACGTAAGGATAACACTTATGGACATAATTACTCCAAAACTTTCTCTGAATTCCATCTCCCGTTGCAACATTTTTTACATTTTAAATGGAAACATCCTCCTGTCAAACCCTTTGAAACATTGGCGCGGAACGGTGTCACTTATAAACCTAGGCTAATATGTTGCATTTTATGCGCTACAGGACATCATCCCCCCCCAAAAAAAGAAATCCTTATACAAATCCTCAATCTACATAAAGTGATACATCACATAAAATGAGTTACTATTTTCAAATAGTAGAACTATAATAGTAGAAATATAATAATATAATAATATAATAATAGAAATATAATCGCTATTGAATACGGATTGAAGTACATATTTTCCTTAGATAAAAACATATTGTCGATTTTGGAAATGATAACATCTAACCTTTTCCAATAAATACTAACTTCTCAAATTTGGACGATAGGCTACATCGCTCTTATTGGAATGTTTGGATCACAAGAGCCAGAGACAATCCTACGCAGCTGCCAGTGGAATCTAATTCTACAAAAAGTATAATACTAATAATATTAGTTTGGTTTAATCTTTGTCTGCAACTGTGCAGAAATACTGGGTTTAAACGGAAATAAAGAGTTTAAATAGAATGAATACATGAAACAAAAAATAGCCCCGCAAAGCGGGCTTTACCCCTCAGCCTCAGATTATTTCAAATGAAAATAAATTGACAAAGGCCTTTGCAAGTTATCCTACGGAATAGAAAATACAAGATGGCGGCTGTGGCAGCCATAGTGGACATCAGAGTGCCGTCAAATCCAATAAGCTTCTGAAGTACACAAGACCAAGCAACATAGCAAAAATGGCGTAGATTGACGAGGAAAGTTTCAGGTTGTTCCGTGGAATACAAAATTTAAGATGGTGGCTGTGGGGGCCATACTGAACATCCAAGCACCATGAAAATTGATAGGCTTCTGTAGGTATACAAGAGCAAGCAACACAGCAAAAATGGCTTTTGATTGACGGAGGCGTTTTGAGTTATTGTGCGGAATGGAAATTCAAGATGGCGGCTGTGGCAGCCATACTTGATTTTGGATCATGACCGAAATCGATATGCTTGTGTAGTAACTGTACCCCAATGTCCTCACCAAAAATTGTGATGATCGGTGATGGCGCTTTTCTGTTATTGCACGGAATGGAAATTAAAGATGGCGGCTGTGGCAGCCATATTTGATTTTGGATTGCAGCCGAAATCGATAGGTTTGTGTTGTAACTGTACCCTGATGTCCTAACCAAAAATCGTGATGATCGGTGATGGCGTTTTTCAGTTATTGCACGGAATCAAATGTGGATGGACAAACGGACGGTGTGCGTGATGACAATACCCTCTGCCCCTTAGTCGGGGCTGAGGGGTAAAAAGCTTCAAATTATTCCGTACAGCCCTAATTTCAGAATAGACTCATAAATATATAATATATGTATAAAGAAACCGGCGAGCGTAGTTGGGCTGAACGGCCTGTTCTCGCCATTCATGTTATGTTATATTATGTTAAATAACACAGTAAACAAAAGCCTAGTGCTGTCCGCATTGATTCCAACAACAACTTTTGTAGACTGGGCTGCATGGAAAAAAAAAAACTACAGAGTGGTTATTGGAGTACTCTTTCATGCAAGGGGACGAGTATTCGGTTCGAGAAAATGTTGAATATCTGCTTGTACTGAACTCTCATACTAAGTCCACGATATGAAAGCTCATACCTTGTGACAAGGAACCAGGCCAGCTCTGTGAAGTCCGGCGATGTCCTCATATACGTTTTGATATGGGGCATGGCGTGGCTCCTGCCTGAACTCTCTGATGACCAGCGGCTTGTAAAAAGGAAATAAGATCACAAAGAAGCAAACACAAAGGCTGTTATTGACCCTCCACCACCGGACTGGCATTGAGAAATACAGAAACAAAAACATGTTGAACATTTAAGCCCTTTGGGAATGATTTCATGATTATGAAAAAGTTTTTCACATTGGGCTTTCCAAATCTGCAATCTTTTACAGGTCCTGTCCATTAGCTCAGTGTTCATTACTTGCTCATCAAACACCACAGGTGTATCTGCACATGGTGAAACGGGTACATGGCACAAATGAAAACCTTTCAGATTAGCTGTGCCCACATCAGTTTCCAACCACTTACTGCAGGTTGAACCTATGTAATCTTTCACTTTCACTAAATCTCCAACTTAACTCATTAGTGTTATTACAGTATACTATAGTCTTCGAGCACTACTATTGCAGTAATAATTAGCATAAGATTACCCCGATGTTCAGCTCATGTCAAATCACGGCAAAGTTTGGGAATGGAGAACTCACTGGAAGTAGGAGTGAAGCCATAACTGTCTCTGGGCTGTCTGTATACTGTAAGGCAGTGATCCCCCCGCTGGAGAAAGGGATGAAAAGTGTGAAAATGGGGTCAGTGAGGGAGAAACGACTGATGAAAACAGCACTTTCATTACTTGTCAGGCTCCAGTGTGCGTGGGGGTGCAGCCTGCAGCATTAGCCCACCTGGGTATCCTTCCAGACTCGTCCTCACATTGTCCACAGTGGGATACACCTGCACGAGAGGAAAGTAACGTTACTTTTATCCAGGCTCAGCAGGGACCTGTAAAATCAAGACTTTGAGGGAACATCTAGACAGCATACAGCATAAAGAACTTTTAGTCTATACCTCTGCCTTCCCTTTGTGAGTGTTAGCATTTCCTCCTGCACAAATGTCCTTTCAGTGCACATACTAATGTTTCTTCCCCTCTTCAGCCCCCTATTCATTAAAGCTCTCAGAACAAGAGCACTGACCTCAAATCACTTTTGTGTTTACAGGTGATCGAAGTTGAGGCGAGAACGTGGGGAGGGGAAAATGATCTGAGATCAGCAGATCCTGCTTTGGAGAGGCTTCACAAATATGAGCCAAAATCTCCCATCTCTCTGACAGACAGTAAACCTGTTTATCAGTTCCAAGCTCCTCAAAGGTAAGTGGCGAAGGCCCTCTCAGTTCAAAGCCCCATCTGGCAGGAATAATTTTCCCATTTCCAATGGATCCATAACTTCTCTCTGTTCCTTCAGGACATTTTTATTTTGTCATCTTAAATCAACTTGTTCATATTTCTAAACTAATGGACACTCAATCATACTCAATTATACATTTAATCATAATAAACTCAATCCTTACATTGTTGCTGATGCAAGATGGGGGCCAAGATGGGTGAAAGTATGCTTAATATCATTTCTGTACTTTAGTTTTTTGTTTCTGTTTTTTGTTCAATGTATTTGCGTTTCACGTTTTGGTACCCCTTTAAAACATGATTTTGCATCTCAAGGGCAACCCTCCAATAAATTTAATGAAGGTGATCAAATGTACAGTATGATACTTAATTATTTGAAACAGTTAACACCATAACAAAAAGAGAAAACCACACAAGAAAGAGTTAGACATGTAAATACACAACATCTAATAATGCCAGAACTGGTTATCAAGACAATTTGAGAAAGATTATAATACCAAAGTTTAAGATAAAATAATCAAGTTTTAACTCAGTAATTTGAGCAGAATCATTATTTACAGATGAAAACTTCTCTCCTTTTCCTCCTACACCTGCTTCATCACCGCCCACACCGTTTGCTAACTTTAGCCCCTGGTTTTTAACAGGGAGCCATTACCACATGAGCAATTACCTCAAAATGTAAGCACATGATATAACACATAAACATGCCGTAGAACATGCTTATTATTCAGTTGCATGATTTCACATGGAAACCAATGACAAATTTTTAATGGTTTGGGCACTGCATGCATGTTGCTATAAAGACCTCAAATGAACCATGTGCATTTTTCAATTGGTATAGAATTCACAACTGACCCTTTGATACAGTAATGCAGCATTAGTACAAAATAAAAAAAATGAGACATGAAGGAAAGATTTTTGCGCTGCCATTACCACTAGATATGCAGCTTTACAAATAAATTTTAGAGATTTTACATGCATTGTTAGGGTACAGGGGCACTTCAGAAACTGAGTGGTAAATAAATTAAAAACCATCAAAACACATGAACTCAATAGTGGACAGTCAGCACAGTGCTGTACCACAGATTAAAAATCAACACTTGAAGCTTGGGCTAGAAACATCCAATAGGAGCTGTAAAGGTGGCGATTCACTTCTGACTTTACTGACTGAAAAGCATACATAAAACCCTTCTTTATCAGCAAAAACCAGAACGGAAACATGAAGACTGACAAACACAAATTCAGAGCAGACCACAAGTCAAAACCTGAGGGGATGCCCTAAAAAAAAAAAAAAAAAAAAAACATGCGACAACTGTGACGCCATCTTTGTTCATGGCTAACGTTTTAAAAAAACATTGCATATGTGAATACATCTAGTAAAAATTTACCTTTTATGACAAATGGACTTTGACTTTTTGCCATAGATTGTTGTATCTACAAAGTATTTGATGTCAAAATATTAGATTCACCTTTTAGTTTCAATTAAATTATGTAGGAGAACGTAAGCCGCCATCACAGATCAAGAAAAAAGTTCCCAACTTTAACAGCCTTTATCTATCAGTGCTAAGAAATGTCAATTTTTACTTGCTGCGTTCGCATTTGGTATTTATCCAACTATGCACCTCAAATAGCCTTTAGTATCTGCAGAGCAGCATGTCAGCATCCTCCATGATCAGTATAAGGTACACAAGGGTACACCACACACTACCAAAACGCATGCAGCATTCATCAGCCTTGTCTCCTTGCCAACCCTCAGCGATGTCGGACAGTGACTGTGCAGGAGGTCTGGGCAGCTAAGCCAGCCTAATCTCCTCACAAACCAGCTCACGCTTTTAACCCATAAATGTCCTTCAATTCATTTAAATTTTTGCTACAGAAAGTCAACTTTAACTGCCATTAATTTGGAGCATATATATATAAGATATACATACTTACTTGTCTAAGGATGCACATACAATATGCTACCTTACATTTTCAAATCAAATGTAATGGCTTCTGTGGTCATTGTCACCAATTTTTCTTAAAGGTCCCATACCATGCAACCATGTGCACAGCCAATTAGTCATTACAAACCACAGCAAAATCTGTTTCTTTGTGACATCACATGGTGCCGTGACCACCCACAAGCAAGATGGACCAATCAACTTCAGCCAACCAGCTAATCAGTTCCTTTATTACTGTGGGTGATCCCTCTCCTGTTATGATGTCACAAAGGACAGATTTGAAATTGCTTGTAATGACCAATTGGCTGTGCAACTAGTGGCAAGCATGACAGGGGACCTTTAAGATACTATTTTGCTCTTTCCTATAAAGTAAAATATGGTAAAAAGCCAGTTGGACTCTAACCCCCAGGGGTACTATTGGCCACGGCCACCACTAGCATGGTCAGGGTGCAGATTAGACCACACAGCAGTGGTGCATTACTGTGGTAATGGTGAAGACCTCAGCTTAACGGCGATAGAGGAGCCCCTTGCCAAAGTCTCTTAATTGAGCTGCTTTTAAGAAATAATGTGATTAAAAGGCTTTAACACGTTTGCACAGTTGTAGACGTCTGCAGACATGGAAGCTGCTCCATTTATGAATGCAATTACCCTATGCTGTCAATAGATGGCACACCTGAAACAGTTACTGAATGAGGAGGCGGTGCCTGTTACAGATTTAAAAATTAGACGAGAGAAGTCCCATCCCTGTCTCCCAGGAAGTGTATAAATTAAACTCCTCAGCAAAGCCTGATGTGCAAACTGCCTAATATACTTGCCCATAGTATCTATCCAGCAGTTAATAAAAATGATCTCTTGCAACAGAAAAAAATCATTGTCCTTTGTTACTACCATTTCAGCTATAATAGACCAAAGGTATTTCCCAAGTAGGCCTAAGTAGTGAAAAAAATCAGTTATCTGAAGCAAAAATTCAACATGGTATCGACACTATTTTATTCTACAATCAATTATAGTCATCAGATATTAAAAACACGTGATTCACTATCATTGATTTATGCGTAGATTCATCCCTGGACGAATTCAGTCTTTCCTTACATCTTCATACAATCTTTCACTGAAATCCAGTCACTCTAATGCTAGCCCGGGCTTTTTTGCGTTAAGCAGTAATCGTTCATGCCCACGTGAACTATAACCTGGTAATTATCTATTGATTGACACGTTTTTATCTATTTCCAGACAGTATCATCTTTCCACAGTAATTGAGCGACTTTGATTGGACCCTCAGAAAAGTATTTAAACCCCTGCAAAACAGGAAGTTAGGCTGTATTCTCTCAACTGTGCACAGCTGAATGATGTGAGTACAAAAAAAAAAAAAAAAGACTTCCAAAACCAACCCATATGTGCCTAGGTTATATTTACGTGATGGCAACGTTTTACTGATTGGATAATGATATTCTGAATGGTTCAGTACTGGAGAATTCCTTGAACCTTAAAGATACGTTGCTCTGTTAGTAAGGAGTAGGACTTCAATGATGGAGTTTTCCTTCATTATGAGTGAGTACAAGGGAGTAGTATGGAGAGCTTACGGCTAGCCAGCTAGCCGTTTATTTTTGGTTTATCATAGCCATGATGATCATAGAGCTTGTTTGCCACATCAGTTAGTATGATTAACCGTTAGCCTTTGCTAATAATATTGTGTATGGTGGCATTTTGCTCAATGCGAGGATATTTCAGAATTAATTTAATTCAATGAAATCAAATGCCTAGGTATTTGTTTGTTTAAACTGAGAACAGCTCTAGGACTTCAGTAAATCCCCTGCTACATTCATTGCACCGATTCTCTTCAATCTTCAGTGGCACATTTTGCCTGGTTACAAGACTCTTCATTCCCGGATTTTTCGTCCCCATGGACTTTTCACCTCCGGACTCTTCATCCCCGAGGACTTTTTTTCATCCCCGAGGACTATTATAAGGATTAAAGTTTGGGTTAAGTATAGTGTTATAATATAGGAAGAGGGCAAAGCATTATTGGGGATGAACCATCCAGGGACGAACAGTCTGGGGACGAAGTTCATGGGGATGAAAATTCCTAGGGAACAAAAAATTCTGGGACGAAAAGTCCAGGGACAAAAAGTACTTGAGCCCTTTCCCTGATAATGGAATGTCTGTTTTGTTAAAATGAGATATTTTTCAGATACTACCGTGTTAGTGAGTTATACTTGCTCCTTACAGGGTGCGAAAAGCGTTAATACAAGCTTGCGTTTGGCTTGGATGATCGGAATTATAAATAGAAAGCTCTCCGTTGCAGGGTGAACCTTCTGACAGTAAAATAAGCAGTTACTTGAATAAGTATGTGTCTGGCTGATGCGGCTTTGGAGACAAATGGACAAAACTCTAAACTTTATTATGGAAAAAAGGCATGTTTTTGGTTTGTAGAGGTTACTGGTGACTACTGATGTCCATCCGCGCCTGTATTGATAAAGTCATGCTAAATTCCATTAGAAAATCATTAATTCACATAGAACTTCATGATTCAAAAGTTGATTTATGTAAAACACATGACTATTTTATGACTTGACAGTGCATAAATTTGAGGGTTCTGACAGCTTGGGGAGCCACTTGGAGAGCACTCTTATTTATCTCATAAAAAGTAGATAATTTTCAAAATCACTGTCAGATAAAGTACACATGTGATAAAGGAGTTTATGATCCCAGAAATGTATTATTTTAAGTCCCAGCCAATTTTCAATTCAATATTTTTTTTTAAATAATTTCATCACTGAATCTTCATGAAGATTTTTTTGTGTTTGTGGCCCTTAATCTGAACTAAAATTATGAAGAGAAACAGAAATACAATGTAATTGTAAATGCTACATGTGTCTTGTTTCATTTAAGCCATTTTTCCCCCTCTCTGTGAAGCTCAAATCTTGAACTAGACAGGTCAGTCACCTGCGACCAAAGGGTGTAGCCCCCGATCTCCCATATTTTACATTTTGGCTTATTTCTGACGCAAAATTGTCTATTATTTAGTGAATCATGTTACCATGGCTACCAAAATCAATCAAAATCAAAATCAAAAACCTTTTCCCAATCACTGCCCATATACAAACCAAATATATAAGAAATAGCTTTAAATTTGTGGCCTGTAGAGTGTCCACAAGGAAATCTCTATGGCGGCGGCGGACGTGTGACGAGGCCAAATCTATGTATACGTTTTTGGAGGATCACTCACTATAGGTGCCTTGCCACCTGTGTGATCTCATCCTGACTGTTGTTGTCAAAGTTTAATAAATAAAATAAATGGTAGCCATGACTTCGTCCCAGGGCTACAATTATAAAACCTAAAATAGGGTAACGCATAAACAGCCATATTTGGCTTCTGGGCGAAGGCGCTTAAACATCCGAACAGACCTTAAACTCAATCAACCGCATTGTAAAGGCACTTTATTTTGCAGGCTTAGGGAAACGAGGTCAACACATAAAAAATAGCACAATAAAATTGAGGCAGAAAAGATTAAGCTGAAACCAATGTTTACCTGCGGCAAAATCCACTCTCTGAAACAGGTAAGAAAATACATCAATAGATAGGGAGTAGGGGAGTCTCATTAAGAGGCAATCTTACCTCCCCATCCCCCCTTCTCCCTCCTGTAGGCAAAATCCTCCAGGACCCATTATAGTCCCCCAACCCTGGGTCCTCCTATCTCTCTGCAAAGTCCACGGCCGCAATCATCAGCACACCTCCTGGCTATTTATAGCTCTCTGTGCCTGTAAATATTGCATGGCAGCAGAAAGACCATTCAAATCGATATTCTTACACCAATCAAATGTCATCAGACGAAAAATACACATGCATGAGGACAAAAAGAAAAATGCACCCCAGAAGACAACAGCATGCCGACACTGGTTATTTTTATTATCTGGCTAATGCTTTCGGGCAAACATTTACTTAAATCAGGAGAGACTAGTTTACGCTTTCAGTCCTGAATTGACAAAGCATAATAATATTTAAGAGTTTGATGCAGATTCCATTGGGTGTTGATTGCTGATCATTGGTAGAATGATTGGGCAACATTTTGTCTCTCTTCCCCGCCATCTGTCATCCTCTGGTTGTTGAATGGAAATTTTTTTGCTGGCAGTGATGGGGAAGGTGGTGGTCAAACGAGCTTTAGACAAATGTCGTGAACTTTATGCTGCTCACTCAAATGAGCATATTGGCATCTGGCTGGCGACATGATTACAGGAACAGCTGATTGTGGAATACGAAAGAGACCGGTTTGTGATCGGATCCTGTATAGTCAGAGGCATAGATTGAGAGAGAGGTGAATGAGGTAGTCTTCCTGATTGAACTTTCGCAAGGCTCCATTTCAATCAGGAGAGATGAGTTAACGCTTTCAGCACTGAATTGAGAAAGAGTCTGATAGTCAATCAGGAGAAGAATCCCATGATTGGACAGCATCCTAACCCCCAAAACTAAGATTTGGCAGAAGGGTTCTTACCAGAAGTAACAGAGATTATTTAAGCAACCAGCAAATATTTACAAACTGAGGATAATGTGTTGCCAGTACTGCTTTACTGGGTTGCCAGTGTATCTGGATGGCTGATGGAGGGCCAGCATTAATAGCTGGCTGATGAAAAGCCAGATACTAGCTAGAAAGACTGCCAGTATTGGGCCAGTATTGCTGAGGTTCTTAAAGGGCCAAACACTAATGGACGCCATCTAATGAGAGACCCCTGTACTAACTGGCTGAAGAAGGGCCAGACATCAGAGGCCAGATAATAGTTAGCAAGATGAGGCCAGTGTTCCTTCAGTGTTAACAAGGGGTCAGGTACTAATTAGCAGGCTAATGGAGTCCAGCATCACTAACAGGCTGATGAAGGGCCAGATATTAGAGGTCAGAAACTAACTAGCAAGAGAATAAGGCCAATATGCTGATGTGCACACCAAACCAGTTCAGAACTAACCAACAGACAGCCAGAAAAACTAAGGGGAACAAAAACATTACTTTGGTCCAACTCCTTGCCAGAGATAAAAAAAATACACAAATATTTTTAGATGGTGAGAGTAGAATATCAAACACCCAGAAAGTTTTGTAACACTTTACTACTCCATACCCAGTGTTCATTCTGCAACGCACCCTTGCATTATTAGTGAGTAAAGAGATAGCAAGCTGCAAATACACAGCCCTGTGCCTGCTGCCCCACAGAAAATAATCAGTAATTCAAATTTATGATGCATGAGTGCCCTGACGAAAATTCCTTAGAACAAACACAGAATGGTGACCCCTGCATGACTTTCCTTGGTGAATGTCATGTGAGTACTAAAGCAGCACTGCACGCAACGTGGAAATGGTTCATTTTGGTGACTGTAATATTCAGAATGGTTAATTCTACACCATTTTATTTAACTGATTAACCCAACTTCAAAAAATAACAACTAGGTAACTTGGTCGCCACAGGGACCGAGTCGTGTATCTCCTTGATTCCCCATGAGAGATCACTTGCAAATTTTTACAGCCGCAATGTTACTGTTTTTACTCTTGCTATGACATTAATATGCATCCCTGTACATGAACATTAGGGATGCACATGATTAACCGTTTAACCGTTAACCGATAACAAAAACATTGCCCGATTAATACTATCGGTTAATTTTTTTTTTGAATTTAGCTACTCATGTCAATCAACTCATGGGGGCGTGTCGACACGTGCAACACGTGCCTTCAGCCATAGCCTACTTCGCAGCAAAAATGAAGCGAGCAAAAAGGAGTTCTGTGTGGGACCATTTCAACCGAAAGGATGATGACGTTATTTGCAAAAAATGCAGTGCAACACTGAAATATAGCAGTAGTACGAGCACAATGCAATACCACTTGCACAGCAAACATCCACAAGCATCAGATGATGGAGGCCTAACACATCCAACTTTGCCCTCCATTATAGCAGGGAGAAGATGTGACGCGCAGAGGTCTGAGGAGATGACTCATAAAATTTGTTCCATGGTGGAGAAAGACATTTTGCCTATCAGTGTTGTCAGTGGCGAGGGTTTTCAGGAGCTACTAGGCTATAACGAGCCTAATGACCAAATCCCATCAAGGCCAACCATTACCCGTCGACTTGAAGCCTGCTTTGAAGAGAGAAAAAAAGAACTTAAAACACAACTTGCAAGCACCAAGTTCGTGGCTCTTACAACGAACTGCTGGACCGTGCTCTCAACGGAGAGCGATGTGACAATTACATGTCACTACATCAATGAGGATTGGAAAGTGAAATCAGCCGTCCTACTAACACAGAGTATGCCTGGCTGACACACAGCTGACAACCTCACAGCTAAGCTAACTGAAGCGGGGGAGACGTGGGGACTTTGTGGGAAAGTGTCTGCATGCGTCCACGATAACGCACGCAACATCGTGGCTGCCAACTCTCCTGGACGGGTCAGCTGGGACTCGATCCCCTGTTCTGCGCATACACTGCAGCTGGCGGTAAATGATGGATTTAACGTGTTTGTGCATCGGCTTATCGTTGCAGCTGGGCGGCTTGTCAGGCACTTCAACCACAGCACTCCTGCATGCAAGGCACTGGAAGCCAAACAAGACCAAATGCATCTTCCGAAACACCAGCTTATCCAGTCATGTAAAACGGGATGGAACTCGAAGTGTGATATGTTCGCAAGACTTCTGGAACAACGGTGGGCAGTTACAGCTGTTCTGTCAGACCAAACAGTTACAAAACTGCAAGAAGCCAGAACCCTCGAGAACCGAGACGAATACTGGCAGATAATGGAGGAGATTTCGCCTGTGTTGGAGATGTTAAAATGTGCGACCACCGTCATGTCCACAGAAAAAGAGGTGTCAGTTTCCAACATTTACTCCATCACCTTCAGCCTCCTAAACAAACACCTGATGAGCGCCGAAGATGACAGAGAGAGAGAGTTCAAGGCGAAGGTTTGGCAGTCCTTGTGTGACCGCATGGGGGTAGGCTAATTACTAATTATAATCATTATTATAATGCTCTGTTCTGTTATGAATTAAGTGCGGTATTAATTAGGCTATATTGTTCAACACAGGTTGACACAGAGGAGTTGGTGGCCAAACCAGCGCTGATCGCCTCGGTCCTGGACCCACGCCATAATCATCTCAGGTTTTTTTCACCAATGGAGAAAGATGCCGCAAAACCAAAACTACTGGAAATCTGTGCTACCATGGAAATGGCCACTGAAGATGATGAAGATGAGCCTGTCGCTGGAGGTGATGAGACAGGTGGCGCTTCGGGAGAGGACGATCAGACAGCGGTGTCTGCTGCCCAGGCTGGAGTCCGTCGCCGCCAGGGCAGTGCCATGATGTTGCTCCTGGGAGACGACTACAGCTCCCCTAAACAAGGTGATGACCCAGAAGCAGAGGTGGACACCTATAAGAGAGACAATCTACCCTCACTGGATACTAATCCTCTTGACTGGTGGAAAATTCAACAGACGAACTTCCCGAGGCTGGCCACTCTAGCGAGGCGCTATCTCTGCATTCCCGGGACATCGGTGCCATCTGAGCGGGTGTTCTCCGCTGCGGGCCTCACAGTGAACAGAATGCGCACCCAGGCTAACTCCAAAGCATGTCAACATGTTGCTATTTCTTAATAAAAACCAGTGAAAAAGCTGTCCGCTATGCCGAGAGAGGACTGAGGTAGGCCTGGCCTGATTATATTATTTTGAGAAAAATTTTGGCGGATTTTAAATCAGCAGAGGAGTTTTTTTTCTAGACTAGTTGCAGTGTGTGTGTTTAAGTTTTGTTAATCTGCTGACGGTTGCTATTTATTTTAATAAGTTATATAACATTTTGATACATGGGCTAGGCTACTATTTGCTATTTATTTTAGGAATATTTTCATTGGTTACACGGGAGGACTTGCAATATGTGCCAGTATGCAGCACACTGCGCACTGTATGATTCAAAGTGTGTTTTTGTTTTGTTAAGCTGTTTTTGTTTGTCAGAAAGTCTGTCAGCTATTTGATATTTAAAGTTAAATATATGTCCATCTGTTTTATTCCGTTTACCGCGCTGCGGTCTTTTTTCTCTCCTTGTTTTACTCTGTTCGCACTTCAGCAGTGCTGCAGGTGTTTGACGATGTGAGAATCCTAATGTTCCCCTGATATTGTTAAATGCTGCTATTTGCACATTTAAAAATAAAGTCCCTATGGGAAAAAAAGGCATTTACGGTACTTTTTAATGGCTCACAGGTACCCAATAGAGCATTTAAATCTTATCAGTTAACGGATATTAATCGGTTAACGAGCGTCGGTTATCGGTCTGAAAAAAAATTCAAAATGTGCATCCCTAATGTATATAAATGTAAATGTGGCTGAAAATGAGCAGAAAACACAAAATCTGCAAAAAAAAATTTTTCAACAAAATGGCCGGCGGCGGCCATATTGGATGTCGGAAATTGCGGAGAATTGATCTTGAGCATTGCTAAATAAACATCTTTGACTATGCAAATTTAGAGAAAAATCGAATAAACTTTGAAGCCTCCACAGCCTGGAACAAAAAATCTCTGCGGCGGCAGCAGCCCCGGAACTAAACCATAGTATCCCCGACTATTGTTGTCAGGGAGATACAATAACAACCAGTAGTAGCCACCCATATGCCATTTCATGAAATGACGCTGTGTTGCACTCAGATACTCTGACAAAATACAGGTGGTAAAAGCAAAAGCTGCCCATTCCTTTCAAATTTTCACTTGAGTAAAGGTAGGCGTATTCGAGTACTTACTTCTGAATGTCAGTGATGATTCTAGAAAATTTCAAAAGTGGGCCAACTCCCCCCCGACTTAAAAAAAGTGGGCCAATGGGGAAAAAACCTGGCCAACTGGGTATACCTGGTAAAATGCCATTTATACCAAGTTTTTAAACAGTACCTTGACTGGTTCACTTATTTATATGTACTGTTACGTGTAACTAAAAATAGCATAAGACGTTGGTTGCTTGAATGTTCAAGTTGGGATATCTAGAAAATGGGAGTGACTTCCATAGTTGTTTTTTTTCTTGAGGTGTTTTTTTTTTTTTTTTTACTGGCGGGAAGGTTGGACTGGAGGGGTGACTGACACGTAGGAAAAAAAGACACAAAAAAAGTGGGGTATTGTAGACTTGGATTTTTTGCCTTGCAGGTGGGAACAAGCTGGGGTTTTTACGGAATTGCCACTTTGCTGTTTGTCCAGTTTCAGTCCTTAGGGACTAATCGGATTCGACATTCTGCTTTTTACTGCTTCGTCGCTGGACTTTCTTTTTTCTACCTGGATTTTTTGTGTTTACTGCACTTGTGTTACAGGCTATGATCGTGTATCACTTGCCTTTATTATATTACATTTTGTGAAGAGGAGCTGTTTTCGGTAGAGTAGTGGTTCCCAACCCAGTCCTCAAGGACCCCCTGTCCTGCAGGTTTTTGTTGCAGCTTTACTTTTGCACACCTTATCCATTTAAGGCCCAATGCAGCTTCATGCACACCCTGTTCAGGTAGATCTTTTTCAACCAATCAGCATGAAGCCCTTAAATGGATCAGGTGTGAAAGAGTAGAAAGAGAGCAAAAACCTGCAGGGCAGGGGGTCCTTGAGGACTGGGTTGGGAACCACTGCCGTAGAGGAATGTACCATCCAGTACTTGCGGTGAATACTTGTGGGGTTATTTCCGGACTTTGTGAGTAATTTAGTGGTTATTTTAGTACTTTAATCGGTACTTTTGTGTGAGGAAGTCAATACACCCTTGTGTTCTTATTCCAGTCTACTACCATGTAAAACAGCACTTGACCACTGTTGTCTATTGTAACATAACTTGTAAATAAATAGTCATTTTGACTAATTAAAGTTGTTCGTAAATTCATAAAATTTGCTGGTGTGTTATTTTATTTCGGTACTCGTTTCTTACAAGCGGTTCTGTGTCGTAACAGTACACACATTCAGTTTTTACACATTGACAAAACTAAGACATGAATGACAGTTTGAGTTTAAAGTTTTAATAGAAAACCTTCACAGTCTGTGCCAATCATAAAAATGATAAAGTCAATGACAAAATAGCGCATAAAATAATAGTTCCTAATGCCTGATTTGGTTCATAGCTTAAAGCCCGCCTCCAAACCGAAGCCCTACTGCTTAAGTTGTAAGTACGGATTCTTCACCAGAGAAGCCATTCTCTTCATAGTTGTACGTTGAGCAGCGCGCAGAGACTCACAATTTTACCTACATTTTGTTTTATTCACTCAAACGAGTTCTGAGCCATGCATCGTTTTTTAAAACCTATTAGCAAGCCTTGTGCTGCTTCAACCTCAAGCGATGCAGTAGCTTGCACACCATGGCTATGGCTATGGCTGTTCCCTCCACAAGCACTGCCCCAAACCAGCTCCCTCTCTCTGCTGCCTCAGCCCCACCTCACGCGGTTAGCGACTTGAATGGCGACGCCCATCCCAGCCAATATTAGCTAGCTACCCAAAGCGTGCTTTCGGTGCTTTATGGCGTCATTCAATCCAGCCTGGTATCGTACACGATCGTGGCTGGAGTACTCAGTTCAGCGGGATGCATGCTTTTACTTTCCCTGCAGGAAATATGTTACTGCCGGTGAGAGGATGCTGTTTTTTACCTCGCGTGGTTTTACCAACTGGAAAGCAGCACTCGAGCGTGACAGGGGGTTACAGAAACATGCATCCAGCCACAGTCATATACAGGCATAAGCAGAAGTCTCTTGCCGCCGACATTTTGACAACAATCTTTGCAGTAGGTTTATAAATTTGTTGAATAAATGCACCTAAGTTTGTTATAGACAATGTTTTCATATCAATCTACGCTCTAAAACAAAGGATAGAACAAATGTAGGATTCAAAAAGCGCCAAAATAATATGTAATTAGAAGGCGTAGTTGCTGGCGGACTGAAATCTTCGTTTAGCGCCAAGTCTGTCAAACTTGCGGGATCCCGCAAATTACGCGTCCTAGAATCATCATTGAATGTAGACCAATGCCTACCTAATCAAAAGCAGGCAAGCAGTTGCCAACTGATACTTTATTCCTTACTAAAAAGTAATTAGAAGGCGAGCTTTGTCAGAGGGTATGGAGGGGAGTGCGTACAGGGACAACCGCTAGTTTTGCCCTGGAAGACTGATTGACGGGTTTCAACGCAATTGGACACTTGTCTGCTTGCTTTACCACGTGTGACCCAGCAGGATACCCAGCCTTACTCTGCGAGTGTTTAGTTGTTTTTAGCCAATGTTTTAAAGTTGTTTATCTGTTTTTAAATGGGATGTGTGAGTAAACCAGTCAGCGCTTCAGAACGGCGGACTTTGGGGACTATGGTAAAGTTTTTCGCACTGTTTTGTGTGTCGGTGCTACTCTTTCACTTTCTCTCATGTCACGCTGTGAAGGGACATGGCGTGTCAGGGGGAGTCTCTCTCAGCCGTGAGCTCATCCTATTTTTACGGTCGTCTAAAGCCGGCGATGTCCCTGCAAACATTCCGACGGAGCTTCAAAAGCCGGCTAAGGGTGTTCGGAAACGGGGAAGAAGAGGGGAATTCGCCAAAGACTAAAGAATCTCCGGCTTGACAACCGTTGTAAGCTACCGCCTCTTCTCACTGTCTTGCTGTCAAATGTGCAGTCTATACGGCACAAAATAGATGAACTGGAGGCGAGCGCCAGGTTTCAACAGCAAATAAAGGACACTTGTCTGCTTGCATTTACGGAAACATGGCTAGGCGAATCAGTCCCGGACTCGGACCTGGAACTAAATGGGTTTGAAAGCCCTATTCGCCTGGACCGGTCTCCGGAGACTACCGGGAAGAGTCGTGGAGGAGGCGTGTGTTTCTACGTAAACCAAAGGTACTGTAAAACCATAGTGGTCAGGGAGGAAGCTGGATATCATGGCACCCACCTGTTCCTAATTAGCAGTTTGATCATGTCTCTCAGTCTTTTTTGCCACTTGTGAGCTTTTTTGAAACATGTTGCAGGCATCAAATTCTGTCTCTTTTTGCCAAAAAAATCCGCCTTTCTATCTGCCTTTGCAGTGTATTCAATTCCTACAACTGTTTAACACTTTAGTGTATATTCATCCGCGAGCCAATGCATCAGCTGCTGCCCAGCTGATCGCTGACGTCACACAAAATCTGGACTCGATATGCCCAGATGCACCTAAATTTATCCTTGGGGATTTTAATCATTGTAAACTCGATAAAACTCTGAAAACTTATGAACAATATGTCACCTGTGCAACAACATGGAAGAACACTACACTTGATCTGTGTTATGATTCAGTCAGTGGAGCTTACAAGTCTTTGCCTGTGCCTTCTTTTGGTGCTTCTTATCACAACAGTATTTTTCTTATGCCTGGGCACAAGCCTTGCTTTCAACACCTTGAATGGGAGAAGAGGACAGTAAAAAAGTGGTCAGAAAGCAGCATTTCCTCTCTTCAGGCGTGCTTTGAGTACACGAGTGGCAGTGTATCTATAATGCTTGTGAGGATGTTAATGAACTTACAGAGACAATATCCTTTTACATTACCTTTTGTGTGGATCTGGTTATCCCTACTAAGGAGGTGGTTACTTACCCAAATAATAAGCCTTGGGTCACAAAAGAACGAAAATTAGTTATCAACAAAAAGAAAAGGGTTTTCTATTCTGGTGACCCACTAGAGATAAAGGCTGTCTCCAGCGAAGTAAAGGTGGAAGTAAGGAAGGCAAAACTGAGGTATAGGAATAAAATTGAAAATCAGTTCAGTGGTGGGGACCTAAGGGCGGCCTGGAGTGGAATTAAGTCCATGGCATCCATTAATCAGTCCACTCAAAGTAAGCATCTTGTTACAGTCAGTGGTGTGAGTGGTAATGACTTTGCAGATGTTTTTAACTCATTTTTTTTTTTTCACGGGGAAAGGACTGATTTCCTTTGTAATATTTCCATGTTGAGAGAGTCTCTTGTTAATTATTCTGTCCTGGTGATTGCCCAGGAAACAGTCACATCTTTGTTTAGTAAAGTTAACATTAGGAAGGCTGTTGGCCCTGACTTAATCTGTGGACACACACTGCGCCACTGTGCAGTCCAGCTCAGTGACGTGTTCTCTAATCTTTTTCAGATTTGTGCTGTTAGTGGTGAGATTCTATCTATTTGGAAAACAGCAACAATAATTCCTGTGCCAAAGTCAAATAAACCGAGGGATTTGAATGATTTTAGACCAGTGGCTCTGACATCCTTGGTGATGAAAACATTTGAAAAAATCTTAAAAGAAGAAGTCATCTCCTTAACTGAGGGCAAACTTGATCCGCTACAGTTTGTCTATCAAGCCGGGGAAAGTGTGGATGATGCCAAGCTTTTTATTTTAGACAGAGTCTATAGGCACCTTGAAAAGCCAAGATCTCATGCCAGACTTTTGTTTGCTGACTTTTCATCAGCTTTAAATAAAATGCAGCCTCATATTTTAATTGAGAGACTCTCCTCTTATTTTAAATTGCCTGGTCAGATTTTATTGTTGCTCTTAATTTTTTAACAGACAGAGTCCAGCGGGTTTTAGTGAATGGTCACATGTCCAAGACTTTAATGTCTAACACTGGTTCTCCTCAGGGCTGTGTCCTTTCTCCCCTGCTTTTTATCTTGTACACAGACAGCTGTAGGGCTAGCCAAGAGAGCAGCTATCTGGTCAAGTTCTCAGATGATACAGCTCTGCTGTCTCTTCTTCAGGGTTCTGAGTCAGGCCATGGGGATGCTTTATCAATGTTTGTCAAATGGTGCGATGACAGCTTCCTTGACCTTAATGTCCAAAAAACTAAAGAACTGGTAATCGACTTCAGAAAGACTGGCCAGGGGCCTTCACCTGAAGCTAGCATCATCCATGGTGAAGATGTACAAATTGTTGACTCCTACAAGTATCTTGGAACTGTATTTGACTCTGACCTAAAGTTTGTTCAGAACACTGAGTCAATAGTTAAACGTGGTCAGCAAAGGATTCACTTGATGCAGAAGCTGAACTCTTTTATTGTTTCTGAGGGCATCCTTTCTTTTTTTATCACTCTTTTATTGAAAGTCTTTTAACATTTTCTTTCATTTGCTGGTTTAACGGATTGTCTGTAAAGGACAGGAACAGTCTGAACCAGATAGTTTAAGTCTGCTCCAAGATTATTGGAGTACAGAGGATGGACCTGAGCTCTCTCTGGAAGAAATGTGTGGTCCAGAAACCCAGATGAATTATAGATCAGCCTGGCCACATTCTCTCCTCTAACTTTTCTCTTATGCTCCCTGGGCAGCGCTATTATGCACCCCCAAGAAAAACAAATACTCAAATTCATTCATCCCTTCAGCTATTAGGCTACTAAATTCTGAGAAGTAAACGGAAACAGATTTGTGGCTATGCTAAATTTGGAGTCTCAGGTGTGTTTTACTTAAATGCATGTTTGACATTGTATTTATTGAACTATTGTATTTATTGCTGATCCTGCTGATCTGTTGGTACTGACAGGTGAATGTTTGCATTTGTTTGTTTTGTTCCCTAATTGTTTGGATAGTTCAATAAGGCAGGGTAACTGTAAACTGAATTGCCCTTGAGAAATGATAGATGCTCTGAGCCACTCCTCTGGCTAAAGGCAACAATTTTGCCCTTGTCAAAGAATACCTGCCATGTGGAATATAAAACCAGCTTGATGCGTGCATCAGACATTCATCTCCTCCTTCAAGAGAAAAGACATCTGATAATTTACAAATACAACAAAGCAGACACAAGTGTTTTCCCTCATGAAAAATTTGGACTCATCGGACAAAGTGAATCCATCATCCTTGTAAACAACACCCATCATCATAGCAGGGGTTACTCACCAGGTGCATTGTGGTTTTGAACTGGCATAAGATTTCTTGGCCGAGCCGAGTGTAGCCAAGGTCTCCTGGAACTCTGCGGCCAGCCATTTTGTCTCATCAATGCCCATGGATCCGATGCTGGAGAACTGTCCAGTGATAGGCCAGGCTCCCTCTCCTGGAATAGGCCTTGTGTTCTCATGCAAAAGCTGTCAGTGGAAGACAAATGAGGAAAAAAAAAACTTGCGCTCAGTAGCTGCAGAATGGATATCCTCAGGTGTTATTCTTGAGTATGAACAGTTCCAACAAGAATAGGGTGAGCAATTCCACCCATACAGCTTTCCGTTACCTTTAATATATGAGGTATATGGTCAAGCGCATAACCTAGACATCCTTATGCTGTCGATGACACAGTCCTCATGACACGTAGAAAAAAATGACACACAGAAGTTGGGGCTTATTAAAGGGACATTTCATACTGCACACTAACCTTGTGATGACAATTAATAGAAGTCAATAGTCCAGGGCTAAAAAAGCTAATTAGTGCCTTGCCCATTGGTTTTTATTCATTGTCATCACACGGCTAGTATGTAGCATAGGTAACGTCCGTCACAAGCCAACTGTCCCAGGCCAGTGCTTAACTCCGGTTTCCATAGCATAAAGCGACCAAGAGTATTGGTACATCCCCTGGACAGGATGCCAGTCCCTTGCAGGCTACCTCCCCAGTATTTATTCAGGTTTCCCCAAAAATTTGCCAGTACTCAAATATACACCTGGGTGGAGTAGGGTACTGGGGGGGGGAAGTGTTTTTCCCAAGAACACACTTTGGCAAGGACTCAAACTCAGGACCTTTCGATCCCAAGTCTAGAACACTAATCAATTAATTGTATTGAAAATCCAAAAACTGTGAAAACTGCTCATCACAACTTCCTCAAGCCCAAAGTGATGTACACAAAAACATGCATCATAGGAACACTCCAACCAGTACCCCTGACCAAGAAACTAGCTTTAGAACTGGAGTTGGGCTCCGGGCGCTGCTCTGTGGCTGCCCACTGCTCCTAACTATAGGATGGGTCAAATGCAGAGGACAAATTACCCCACAGGGTTCAATAAAGTCTATCTTATCTTATGTAACAAATTGCTCTTTTGTCCAACAACAGTCCAAAACCAAAAGACTCTTCATTTACATTCATAAATAGCAAAGAAAAGCAAAAAATCCACATTTAAGACACTGGAGCCAGCCAATATTTGACATCTTAGCTTAAAAAAAATGACAGGGACGATTCATCGATCATCAAAATAGTTGGCAACTTACAACCCCAATTCCGAAATAGTTGGGACAAAGTGTAAATTGTGAATAAAATCAAAACGCAATGACTTTCAAATCACACCAGCCAGTATTTTATTCACAATAGAACAGAGATAACATAGCAAATGTTGAAAATGAGAAATTTTACAATTTTATCCACAAAATGAGCTCATTTCAAATTTGATGGCTGCTACAGGTCTCAAAAAAGTTGGGACAGGGGCCTGTTTACCATGGTGTAGCATCCCCTCTTCTCTTTAACACAGAGTGGAGGTGTCTGGGCATTGAGGAGACAAGTTTCTTGAGTTCAGCCATTGGAATTTGATCCCACTTTTGATTAATACAGGCTTCCAGCTGCTGGAGAGTTTTGGGTCTCCTTTGATGGACTTTTCGTTTAATTATGCGCCAAATGTTCTCCATCGGTGAAAGATTAGGACTGCAGGCAGGCCAGTTCAGCACACAGACTCTTCTACTACAAAGCCATGCTATTGTAATAGCTGCAGTATGTGGTTTTGCAATGTCCTGTTGAAATACATGAGGCCTTCCCTGGAATAGATGTCATCTGGAGGGGAGCATATGTTGCTCTAAAACCTTTATATACCTGTCAGCATTCATGGTGCTTTTTAAAACATGCAGGAGTCCCACACCATATGCACTAATGCATTCCCCATATCATCAGAGATGCTGGCTGTTGAACTGAACGCTGATAACAGGAGGGGTGGTCTTTCTCCTCTTTAGCCCAGAGGACACGACGCCCATGATTTCCAACAAGAATGTCAAATTTGGACTCGTCTGACCACAGGACACTTTGCTACAGTCCATTTTAAATGAGCCTTGGCCCACAGAACACGGCGGCGCTTCTGGATCATGCTCAACAACGGATTCCTTTTTGCATCATAGCGTTTTAGGTGGCATCTGTGGATGGCACGGTGGACTGTGTTTACAGACAGTGAATTCTTGATGTATTCTGGGGCCCATTTAGCAATGTCAATGACAGAATCATGCCGGTGAGTGATGCAGTGGCGTCTGAGGGCCCGAAGATCATGGGCATCCAGTAAAGGTCTTCTGCCTTGTCCCTTACACACAGAGATTTTTCCAGTTTCTCTGAATCTTTTGATGATGTTATGCACTGTCGATGATAAGACCTTCAAAGCCTTTGCAATCTGACGTCGAGGAACATTGCTTTTAAAGTATTCCACAATTTTTTATGCAAGCCTTCACTGGTTGGACAGCCTCTGGCCATCTTTACTTCTGAGAGACTCAGCTACTGTAAGACATCCCTTTTATAGCCAATCATGTTATACATCTGATGCCAGTTAATTACTTGCTAAATGTTCTTTCAGCTGATTCTCTTATATATTAATTGCTTTTTCAGCCCTTTTTTGCCTGTGTCCCAACTTTTTTGAGACCTGTTGAAGCCAGAAAATTTGAAATAAACTCATTTTGTTGATAAAAATGTGAAATGTCTCAGTTTCAACATTTGAAATGTTATCTATGTTCTATTCTAAATAACATAATGGCTCATGTCATCTGAAAGTCATTAGGGGTTCAAGCCCGTAGGGCAGACACCCTATTGTTTTTGTGCTGGTTTATTATTATTATTATTACTGGGTGTGAATGCTTCAGCATTCACATACTATAATATTCATCTCCGCCATTTTCTTTATTTTTATTATTCTTATTATTCCGCCGCGTTTTAAGAAAGGTATCAAAACATGCAGCTCGATCTGGACATTTATGCTATGACTTTTGAAATCCATAACCGAAATCGTTTCCGCGATATTCATATTTTCCGACAAATTTTCCCCATAGAAATCAATGGGTGGAATGTTCGTGCACTCTAGGATTTAGAGTGGAGAGAGGCAAAAAAATGACTTGGAAAAAATTTTTTAAATCGCTCCCCCAGCCACAATTTCCAACGTACACAACCAAATTCTACATCAAAACATAGGACAATTTGTGCAGGCCTGGAAAAATGTCACTTTGGAAGGAAACAGACAAAGGGTTGAGACTCTAGGTGCCCCCAAGCGACAGGATACACGTCAAATTTCTCTATCTTTTCCATTCAAAATTCACGCAAAAATTTTAGGAGAAAGGCAAATGGACACAGTTTTTAGATCCCTATAAATCCAACATTATATAACTCAGAGAAATAAAAAAGACATCCACACACTCAGCAAAGTCTCCTGCCTTGAATGATGCGGTTATATTGGTGACAGGGCGAATGTTTTTTGCATGAGAAGCAGGAGTTTGAGGTGTGCGCTAACAAGGATTTCATTGACTGAGTGACACAGCGGCTCTGTGTGTGTGGCGGTTATCTGCTTGTCTTACTGGAGACCAGTCCTGGCACAGCCCTCTGTTAAAAAAATCAAACGGAAAGAAACGTTCGCTAGAAATGCAACGTCAAAAATAGAAACGTGTTAATGAATGCGATATACCACTGTTTGCAGTCTACCTTAAATGAAATTACTGTTTAGCAAAACTAGTTTTGGTCAAAGCGCAACGTTTATGACCAAAAGTTATGTCTTCACTCATTACAACACAGGCTCGCTCAGTCAACAGCATCTGTTTGCCAAGCGAAACCTCCGAGGAATATTTGTGCAGATTAAGAGCTATCACAGGAACAAATGCATGCGATTATGTCTCGCAGGTAAGCATGCCTAGGTTACCGTTTCTAGCTAACCCATTCAAGTTCTGTAACGTTACTCTACCTGGCTAGCAAGTGAACAATGTTAATTACTTCTTAGTCTCCTAAAATATCAAGGATTAGTTTCAGAAACCGAACAATTAATAGCACGACTGAATGACGGTTTCCCTATAAGTATTTCAACGTTTTAAGTGTTTCCCTGCGTTTTCTTGACAAAGGCTGCTGAGGGATTAAAAAAAAAAAAAAAAAAAGAGCTACGTTGAGAACAAACGCAGCTTGCCGAAAACAAAGCGCTGACAGCTCAATAACTAGGAGTTAGATGTAGGCTGCCAGTGGTCCCTTCTAGTCTGTTAATGTAGTCAAATGAAAATGTAAAATATTCTCAATCCTTCAAAACTCTGTCTCATATTGTATGTTTTTTTAACCTGTGTTCTATTCTTGTAAAAAAGAAAAAAAAAATCATTTAAACAAAGCAAATAGCCCATCGCACCATAGATAATTTACGAGGAATAATGAGTGAATGAATAAATGAACAGAATCATTTTATTTCCGTCAAGAAAACTTAGAAAGAACTAATGTGGAATCACAGTTGAAATAAAATTTGTACTGTTTCGCGATTTCTGTGGTCACTGGTTTCAACTTTCAACTGTGCAGATGTTGATGCCAGCGGATATGGAGCTGCTGTATTTATGCACGCAGTTACACTATTCTCTCACAAGATGGCACACCCGGATCACTTATTGAATGTTCACCAGCAAGCCGAGATCATACAGCGTCAACCTAAGTGCTCATGTTAACAGCTAATCACTCAGTTATTCACTTAGGCTCATCTGCTTCACGCACACTTATAGTTCACGCCCTCGTGAAACCCGGGAAAGATGCATTGATTGACATGTTTCTCATCCAATTCCAGGAAGTAGAAATTTTCCACAGTAACTGAAAGACATTGTGATTGGTCAATCAGAAAAGTTTTTTTAATCCCCGCCCAGCGTTTAAGCGCGGCGGGGATATAACATTGGCTCCCCTCCGTCCGTCCGTCACGTCCGTCCGTACGAACACATATCGTACGGACGGCGGGGGATATTGCCATGTTAGTGGAAAACACTTGTTTTAAATACAGTATATGTCTTGACTACCTAAAATGCTTTTTGGCAGCCTAAAAAGCTCTCTAGGTTGCCCGGCTAACAACTGAAAAGAAAAGTTAATGTCTCGCCCAGGTATGTGGTCTTACATGGATTTCTGCCTTGCTCGAACACTCAACTTGTGTCACTAGTATATGCTTGTGTGCAAAGGGTCAGCTGGAAAGGTCAGTTGGTAAACATGGATGAGAGTTATGCATTTATGGTGAATTTTGGAGGCAAGTGGCAGGCACATTCAAAATTTCTTGTGTGAAATTTTCTAGTTATAATATTCATCACTGCCATTTTCTTGCGTTTTTCGGAAGGTATAAAAAAGTGCGGCACGATCACAGGCCGGCGAGTAAACAGCACAGCATTCACACCCATGCAATTTCTTCTGAAATTGCAATATTCTAGTTATCATTATTTCTTTTCTTCTTCAGAAATGTTTTTGCAAATTCCTGTGAGATGGTAAATGGTAGAGACCTGAAATTTTGCACATTAGTTGGAAGTTTTTTTTTTTAACTCAATCGGCCTGATGGGGGTGCTATAATTCAAGAAAAACAGTTTTTCACTTTAAAGGTCATAACTCCTACGCTGTAAGTTTTATTTACACGAAACTTGGTACAGACATTCCTTGGTCCAAACTCTACAACTTTCCCATAAGGACCTTTAAGGTCCGCCATATTAGATTTTCCGGAATTTTGAATTTTTTGAAAAACACATTTTTGAGATCTTCTCCTAGGCCGTACGTCCGATTCCTTCGAAATTCGCTGTGGATCATTATTGGACCAAGCTTATCAAAGACTGCGTAAGGCTTGTTGAAATCTCATTTGGTTTCCAAGATATTGACCAATGAACTTCAGCAGGGGCATGGCTTAGCACATAAATGGACAAAAGTCAACAACCATTGGGCCAATCATCACGAAACTCGCCATATATATCCATTAAGTACCATGAACATAATTTCATAGTTTCATGAAAATCGGCCCATACGGAGTGCTATAAATGCAAAAAATGGGCATGGCATGACACAAATCAGACTATAAATCAGCAATTGTTTGTCCCATAGCCATAAAACTCACAGGATATAATCATATAAGTACCTGGAACATACCCTGAAAATTTCATACAAATTGACTGATAGGGGGCGCTATAAATGCAAAACAAAGCAGCGTGGCATAACACAAATCAGACTATAAATCAGCAATTGTTTGTCCTGTAGCCATAAAACTCGCAGGATATATTCATATAAGTACTTGAAACATACCCTGAAAATTTCATTCACATTGACTGATAGGGGGCGCTATAAATGCAAAACAAAGCAGCGTGGTATAACACAAATCATACTGTAAATCATAGTTTTCCCAATCATTACAAAACTCACAGGATATGTCCACATAAGAACCTGAAACATAGCCTGAAAGTTTCCATCAAATCGACCTGTAGGGGGCGCCACAAATGCACAAAATAGCCTAACATAACACAAATCAGACTATACATCATAAATTGTTGGTCCAATCATTACACTAGTGAAATAGGTCCACATAAATACCTGCAACATACTCTTAAGGTGGTTTTTGTCCCCCGCCGCTGCGGTAGCGAGCGGAGCGGGGGACATAGTATTCAGCTCCGTCCGGCCGTCCGTCATGTCCCCTTTGTTCTGAACGCGATATCTCAAGAACAGTTTGACCGATTCATTCATCTTTGGTGTTAAGGTATATTGGTGTGATACACCGACCCCAGTAGATTTCTGTGACCTTGGCATTATTCTCAAGGTCATTACGACCATTTGACCACTAACAAATTCCTTGTCAACATGATATCTCAAGAACGGTTTGACCGATTCCATTCATCTTTGGTCTCAAGGTGTATTAGGGGCGAGGGACATAGTATTCAGCTCAGCCTCCAAATTGTATTAGGGCCGTCCATCCGTTCTGAACGCGATATCTCAAGAACAGTTTGACCGATTCCATTCATCTTTGGTCCGTCTGTCACGTCCCAAAAGTTTGTTGTGAATGCAATATCTCAAGAACAGTTTGACCGATTCCATTCATCTTTGGTCTCAAGGTGTATTAGGGGCGGGGGACATAGTATTCAGCTCCATCCGTCCGGCCGTCCGTCCCGTCCCATTGGTTCTGAACACGATATCTCAAGAATGGTTTGACCGATTCCATTCATCTTTGGTCTCAAGGTGTATTAGGGGTGGGGGACATAGTATTCAGCTCCGTCCGTCATGTCCCGTTTGTTGTGAACACGATATCTCAAGCCCGGTTTGACTGATTCCATTCATCTTTGGTGTCAAGGTGCATTAGGGGGGTGCTCACAGCCCACTCGATTTACGTAACCTTGGCATTATTCTCAAGGTCATTACAACCATTTTACCACTTACAAATACCTTGTCAACATGATATCTCAAGAACGGTTTGACCGATTCCATTCATCTTTGGTGTCAAGGTGTATTAGGGCCAGGGGATATAGTATTCAGCTCCGTCAGTCCATCCATCCGGCCGTCCATCCGTCACGTCCCGTTTGTTGTGAACGCGAAATCTCAAGAACGCTTTGACCGATTTTATTCATCTTTGGCTTCAATGTGTATTTGTGTGATACGCCGACCCCAGTCGATTTCCGTCACCTGGCGGGGGACATGGCCACGTTTAGTGGCAACACTTGTTAATTTAGCTGTTAAAGCTTTCAACTACTAATGGTCTTTCTTGGCTTGAACCCCGGAATTGCCGCTTGCGGCTATATTTGCATTTTGATTTTATTCACAATTTACACTTCATCCCAACTATTTTGGAATTGGGGTTGTATTTTGAGCCATTGATAAATCCATTAATTACTACAGCTCTAGTGGTTTTAAATTATTGACATTAGCAGCAGGCATGGACTCCAGAAACCAATGCAGCCCTCTTTGCCCACATATGATTGAACTAAATTGGCATGCATGGTCAGGAAAACAATAGGTTATTCAGCATTAGGCATTGAGAGGAAAAGCCTATAACTGGGAAAAAAAAACATTAAGGATTGAAATAGAATGGAAATGGTCCAGATGGAAAATCCAATAGCTCACCATGCTGTGATAAAGCCTTATTAAGACTAAGAATATACTACCACTGCTTGAGAAGAGACACAAGAAAGAATTCATATGCAGAAAACACTCATTGCATCACTGATGGCTTCCATACCTTCCTCAGTCTCAGATGACCCCATTTTTCCATGTTGGCTCCTTGGTATCGGCCAGGAGTAGAACCGATCAGATACACACTAAAAAAGAAAGAGAGACAAAAATGTCTCGACTAGCTAGTGCATTTCATTCCCATTGTGAAAAGTCAAGTAATGGCATGTGGCAATCAGCAGAGAGCATACGTATCAAAAAATCCCAACCTTACCTGATCTGGAGTGCGGGTGCACGCTTGCAAATGATACCACCTGACTCACCTGGTTTCGGACAGGTCGTGCTCTTTGATGCGATCGATCCACTCGGCCAGTTCAGGAGCGCGGTAGGCCTCCAGGTATTCAATGAGGTCACGTTTGAAGTTGGTTGGAGACTCCCCTGCAGAGGCCGGGCTGCCGTTGGGTAACCTGGGGTACAGAGGGCTGAGCCAGAGCCTGGGGGAGAGACAGATCATGTACATGACCCAGTTTCATCTCCCCATTTAAGCCAATCCTGATGTACATTAGATGGGTGCCTTAGTAAGGTTCTTCAACTGCAGAACAGGACCTAGCAGCAATGGCAGAATCTCTCTCATTATAGCCTTGCTCCAAGTCTGTCTTGATCAACAGGCTGCTTAATTATTCTGAACATTAAATATTTACCCTGCCCAAATGCGGAGGGGTATTGTTTTCACAGGCATTTGATTATTTATTTCCTTAGCGAAATCGCTGAGTGGGCTTCATTCTGCCCACGCGATAGCAGCTATGATTTTGGTCCGACCATGACAAAAAAAATTACATGCACTAAGATCCCAAAACCACCAGTCACATACAATTTTGGGCAAACTAAATTGTTGGACTTGTGGGGAAAAACAAATACTTAATTCTAAAAAATGCCTATCTTTTAACATGGGTGAATTTTCAAAATATCATATCTTCGTCAAAACTGATCCCCTTGACTTATAATTTGACCGACACAAGTACATCGCTACGCTCCATGGCCTGCCAAATATTTCGCGCTTCTGCAGTGGATTGTAGGTTTGATGGCCATCTAGATTTATAATGGGAATCCCATTTACAGTACAGTTGTTCTCTTTGCCGCCCTCTATCCATTTGGCTCGGTGTTAGGAATCGCAAATGGAGGTTACTGAAGAATAATTTGAGAACAAATGTAGAGATTTCACCAAGATATCCTTCTCTGAGCAATGTTATATCTGCTCGTCTGCCTGGAGTGTAAAGCAAAAACAAGCTTGAATTTCACAAAATTTTCAGGAAAGGTGCGTAATGGTCCAAGTATCACCTGATTAAATTTTGGATCTAACTCGGTCAACGTCAAGGTTACAGAAAAACCAAAAATAATCTTTTTTATGATAATTTCCTTACATCTGCTCCAATCAATTTCTAAGTGGATTCAAAACCTGCACTCATCAGTTCTGTGTCCAACCATATTCTTTACCATGGCGTGATGTCACTAGGCTCCTTAGTGGTAGCGGTAGAATGTCGGAGGTATTCCAGGCTATTCAACACCCAAAGCACTAAAATGTCCCCCTCGGGCTGAGTATATTGTGCCTCGCAACACTTGTTTTCATTTAATTTAGTCTTCATATTTTGTTCGGCTCGTTGCAGAATGCAGGGACCCAACACCATATTAACACCAATCATTTAGAAATGCAATGTAAGATAAGTAGATGCCCAAAAACTTATGGCAATATAGAGTGAAAATGCTAATGTAGAGCAGAGATAGCGGATGAGTCAGGACCATAAAGCTAACCGGCTAATCAGACCATACTGGCCTCATGTTAATACAAGCTAGTGCCTTGGTTTGCTGTGCAGGAAAATGCTGAGGTGTCGTCTCTCCACGTGTGAACCCCCTTCTAATCTATAAAGATATGCTGTCAAAGCGTAGCAGTCAGGGAAATCATCCACGATACTCCCAGGCTCCTACAGCTGCAATATTGATATCATGATCATCTTGCCCTTGGCAAGTTTCCATTTCCAACAATTCCCATGGGGCTACAGCCCCTGGCCGCTACCCAGACTTCACAGGCTCTAGTCTAACCATCTCCATTTACACGCAGGGGAGTACAACATGCATTGCCTCGCTCATTCTGTACAGCAAGCTGATGTGCACCACTTGGCCTGTCTATTTTAATGGCAGGTTTAATAACTCGGGGTGTAATCTTCTACACCATTATGATTATATGCTGTGATTGATGCACTATTACCACACAACTGCTATTTTACTGTTCTCTAACCACATGGGTAACGGTCCAGTCAGTAAAAGATGATTTTATTTTTCACGCCGCCTTTTTTCCCTTGCTAGGAAGGGGAAAATACACTCGTATTTTCTTTGGGATTTAGGCTCAGTATTTTAACTCAGCCTGTTTATTTACCGAGATTCCGAAAATAAGCGCCTGGCAAATAATATTAAATGTTAACTTCATATTAAATAATACAATGTGAGAGACAACTGAGAATTTTAAAACCATTTAGTGCCACACACAGGACAAGGCACATTTTATAAGCCTTACTGAGAAATGATGGTCCACACGGAATGATGGTCACAGAACACCACCACATCTATAAATAGCTACATCACCAGGCCTTTTCCTGAAGGCGGCGGTCTCCTGCATTGCCAGCGAAATGTGATCCACATTTCTCATTCTTATAATCCAGAAGTGTCAAACTCCAGTCGTAACCATCCACTGCATCCACAGGTATTTTTGGTTACCTTTCAAATCACAAGGCATTAAAGGACTTAAGGGCATGGCGTGTCAACTCTTCAGGCAATCAGCAACCGAAATTAAAAAGTTGTGCTGAAACACACCCAAAACAAGAAGACACAGTGGCCCTCCAGGACTGGAGTTTGATACCCCGGTTGTAATCAAACAAACCCCACTTTTGAGAGCTCCAAGCCAACGCCATCATTTCATTTCATCCTCTACAGCACCACTGCTTCTGTGTGTGTAATTAAAGAGAACAGCTGGCAGCACGTAGACCCAAACGCACCCCAAACGCAAAGCTCAACAGGAAAGACAGACGCAGACACGAATTAATATTGAAGCACGAACAACAGCGGCCCGATAAAAAAAGAATGCATCAAATCAGAGACAGAAACAGCTGAAGGGACAGATCCGCAGGCTTTAATCACATTAATTCTTCATCTTTCCATTTAATGTTTTAAGATGAGGAGGAAGATGGCAGATTAATACACTGTTCAGCTCGAGAGAACAGAGCAAAAAGTAGGGCGACTATTGTAGCATTTAGTTGAGACGGACAGGGGATGGGTCTTCAATAACTTGCAAGCAGACCCCAATAGAGCATCATCAGCCGGGCAGGAAACAGACAACATCTTGAAAATAAAATGAGAGTACAATCAGTGCGCCGAAGAAGACAAGGGAAAAAAAAAACTAATCACTCAGTCTTGTAACCATGGAAATCTCGTGACTGCAACCAGAACAGCCAAGCATTCTGCAATTGTTTCAAACTTTCCCTGCATCATCGTGATGAAAAAAAAGAAGGTCTGATGGGTTTTTCTAATAAGGTAATGCAATCTCAACAAGTGTTATCATATTGTGGTAACATACCATTTACAAAAATTGCAAAACCAGGCAAGTTAATGAATAAAATAATGAATGAAGGAAGGAATTACCGTAACATGAGGCATTAATACGGCGGGGAAAATAACTATTGAACGCATCAACATTTTTCTCAGTAAATATATTTCTAATGGGACTATTGACATGAAATTTTCACCGGAAGTCGGTGACAACCTAAGTAATCCACACATACATGAAATCAAAACAAATAAGTCCATAAAATAAGCTATGAGTAATGAAGTGGAATGACACAGGGAATAAGTATTGAACACATGAAGAAAAGGAGGCATGGAAAGCCAGGAAACCAGCTGAAATCTGAAAGTATTTAGAAAGCAATCCTGCCCCCATCATTGCAAATTAATAGAAGCATAATTGATGGCCTATATAAAGATTTCTCATAACCAAGGTGTCACACAAGAAGCATCTCATGATGGGTACAAGCAAAGAGTTCTCTCAAGACCTTTGCAACCTTACTGTTGCAAAACATACTGATGGCATTGGTTACAGACGTATTTCTACACATCTGAATGTTCCAGTGAGCACTGTTGGGGCCATAATCTGGAAGTGGAAAGAACATCATTTCACCATAAACCGGCCACAACCAGGTGGTCCTTGCAAGATTTCTGATAGAGGAGTCAAAAGAATAATCAGAAGAGTTGTTCAAGAGCCAGGGACCACTCGCAGAGAGCTTCAGAAAGACCTGGAATTAGCAGGTACAGTTGTTTCAAAGAAAACAATAAGTAATGGTTTCAAGCGCCATGGCCTCCATGCATGCTCACCACGAAAGACTCCATTGCTGAAGAAAAAGCACGTTGAAGCTCGTTTAAAGTTTGCTGCGCAACATTTGGACAAGCCTATGAAATACGGGGAGAATATAGTCTGGTCAGATGAGACCAAAATTGAACTCTTTGGATGTCAAAGCATACACCATGTTTGGAGGACAAACGGCACCCAAAACACCATACCAACAGTGAAGTTTTGAGGTGGGAATATCATGGTGGGGCTGTTTTTCAGCATCTGGTACTGGCAGACTTCATATAACTGATGGAAGGATGAATGGAGAAATGTACAGAGACATTCTTGATAAGAATCTGCTGCCATCTACCAGGATGCTGAAGATGAAACTAGGGTGGACATTTCAGCAAGAAAATAATCCAAAACACAAAATGAGGGAAACTCTCAACTTGGTTTCAGAGAAAGAAAATAAAGCTGTTAGAATGGTCCAGTCAATCACCCGACTTGAATCCAATTGAAAATCCATGGAAAGAACCAAAGATCAGTTCATAGAAGAGGCCCCCAAAACCTTCAGGATATGAAATCAGTTTGTGTGGAAGAATGGGCCAAAATCACACCTCAGCAATGCATGCGACTAGTTTCTCCAAACAGGAGGAATTTTGAAGCTGTCATTACCAACAAAGGCTTCTCTACTAAGTATTAAATAAATTTCAGTAAACGTGTTCAATACTTTTTCCACTTTATTGCACATAACTTAATTTATGGACTTATTTGTTTGATTTCTTTGAATGTGTGGATTACTTGGGTTGTTACCAACATCTGGTGAAAATTTCATGTCAATTGCCCCATTAGAAATATATTTATTGAGAAAAATGTTGACGAATTCAATACTTTGTTCAGTAAATATCAAAAATATAAATATGGATATGAGGACAAAAATAAAGGCACACTTACAACTGTCCTAACGTGCACCTAAAGACACACTGCAGGGCAGTGGTCCTCGACCCTCCCACTGGAGATCTACTGTTTCTACTATTTTCACTTCAACCTGGACAAATCACATCTTACCTAACTGCAGAAATGTTAACAATCTGCTAATTAGTAGAATATATCGATATCATAAAGCACAATGGCTTTAACCCTGAAGTCTTTAAATCACAACTACAAATGCATTGACACAGCTCATTCCAACTCATCTGAATGCCAATTAGCAGCACATATTAACAGAGTCTGACCTGTAGCACTCTGAGAGGGAAGTCTCCAAAGCAGGATAAGGATACCAACAAAGAATTTCCAAGGGGCAAAATAGTTGGTGCCTGAATTGCAGGTGCATCAGTCACAAAAATGTTTTTAAGGTGGCAGGGGGAACTTCACCAAAAATTATGACAATATCATTATAAGCCAAACGGCAAAAAATAGTGACAAGCAAAAAGGAAAAAAAATGTGGCCAGAAATCAAGGTCTCCGGACAGAGACAAATGGACATTGGGAAGGACAGTTGTTAATAACAGCTTATCTACAGCTCAAAAATCCCCACAAAAGTGAATCAATCAATCGAAGTCTCAACAAAAACAAACTGTTGTGAGATTAACAAAGCTGGTATTCATGGCATTGTTTCAAATGATTTCATTCTCTATAGATAGTATAGCTGATACTACGCTAATCAGATTTTATCATTTTCATAAAAAAATTTCAGTCTTTGACAGGGTTAAAAACTATTAGCCTTCTTTTGTTCATTGCTGAGATTCACAATAGTATATTTAAAAAATACAGGTATGGATGTGAAAGCAAAATACAACTGGAAAAATGGGATTGTTGAATTTAAAAAATATATATACAGCAGCCCTAGCGACTGCAACGATACCAGATAGGCCAGTTCAAGTGCCCTCTTACTGTGGAAGGCAAGAGCCATTAAAATTCAAAAGGATAAAAATAACTGCAGAACATGAAATTCCTCCAGGCTCAATATGGAGGTTTAAGGCTGAAGTTATACACGTACACTGCTCACCAATATTAGCCCAGTGACGTGGTAGCATCGTCATGTCAAACATTCTGATTTGTTCCCTTCTGCACATAACTGTAGCTTTGCCAAAGGTGAGACATGTAGTGTAAATTGGACTAAGTTGAGAACCGCTCAGTAACACTTGGCAAAAGAGCAGATAACAAAAGAACATGACAGATGCAGGACTAGGGTACTTCACCCACCCATGTGCGGCTCGGTGAAATCCATGTCTGTGAAATTAACATTAGAGTAACATACTGTCATTCTTGCTGGTGGTAATAGCGAATAAGATTTAGTTTCAAGCTGTAAGATTTCCTGCTTTACATAGCTTCCCAAAATTTTTATACAAAGACATGAGAGTAATAAAATGATTTAAATACAGCATTAATAGAGAGATGGGACCACCAAACATAACATACCATAGGTTAAACAAAAAAAGCTTATTTTTTCTGCTTTAGATTGCATCTTATTATGGACAAATGCACACTCCATTTTCAATATTCTTTGGATAGCTCATCTGCATGTTGTCATGGAAACCCACTGAGTGTCTTAATATAAACTGCAGTATGTGCATGATGCCATTTCAGATGTATAACAGATGTGCTCTCGTTAGCAGCAATGACATGAAAGCCGGGAAGCTGTGATCGAGTAATCATGAGTGTGAGAACGGGAATGCAAATGTCCTCTCACATGGATGATTATGAGTTAAAAAAATACTCAATACTATTTATATTTAGAAAACAAAGACATGAACAGAAATAGTGTTACGGCCTGAAAAAAGCCAAAATGCGGGCAGGCATGTTTGTCGCAGTTTGTAGATTACATTCTTAGCAATACGGGCAATATGACGTCACAGAGAATTCCGGGAGTCTCCTGGACTGCAACAAAATGCCAAAAACAGGCTTGATTTCCTGGTATTGCTGGGAGACATTGTTCACAGCTGTCATCGCAGTTGGCTCAAGTGGAGGTTATTTAGACCCCATTTTCAATTAAAGTTAATGGAACGAAAGTGGTCAAAATGCAAAGTCAATCATTTTCTTGACAGCAAAACCTTAAAATGAAACACTTTTGTGCTATTTGGATGATAGAGATGTTTTTTGTGGATGAATCAGGGTGCAGGTTACATCACTGTCTAATGCACTCAGCAGATGACTTATGCTGAGCAACTGTACCACTCTCACCATGGCTCCAATTATAGGGGGACACGGGAGTGGATTTTCACTCCTGTCCCATATCACCCCTACAAAAACACTCCTGTACTGTCCCAATCTTGCAAGAGAGCTAAAAAAAAAAAAAAAATTAATGTTCCGTCCTATTCCCAGAGGAATGACTCCCATCCCATCCCGTTGCCCTGATAAACATTTTTGATTTGGGGGGGAAAGGTAGGTTTTAGAAAATGCCATTATTTTCATTTGATGTACTTGCCATCCTTCTCATGAATTACTTTGTGTTCTGCAGGAAAATGTTTATCCTTTGTACTCTCACCATTTGACCTGTATTTTGGCAGTAGGCTACCAAGGACACTGGTTCACTTGTGGTAATATGGCATTAGGGATCTATTGCATTCATCCAAAGACCCAAAATTGGCCAGGGGTCCCTATAAATTTTTCGAATGAGGGCAAGCAGCTAGATCCCAGTTTCTAGCTATTTTGGTGGGCTGGACTCACTCTTGTCAGTTACAGTTAAAAAATACAACATGTCACTGATCACACATCACCCACTTTTGTTGAGTATAAATCCAAACGTTGCATCTAATGTTGCATTTTGACGTCTTAGCAGCATGCGAGAGCATCATGTTGGCTAGTCAAGATTTTCCATTAACACATTTTCAAGTGCATTTCAAGTATTGCAAGTACTGTGATAAAAAAAAAAAAAACTCCCAAAATCCTGCAAAATGTTTTTACACTCTCTTGAGGAGTTTTTTTTTTTGCCTTTTTTTCAAATGAGTTACGTGCTAAATGGGAGGTGCAACAACCTTTACCGATTAAATTCTGATGTAGCAAACATTTAACTCTCGAAACGGATCAGCTGTTTCAGCAACTGTGTATTATAGCTATGTGTAACATAGCTTATAGTGCCAATTACAGGTCCTAGATGGAGTTGCGATATGACGGTTCCTCCAAAGCCTGGTCACGTGATATATGGGGCCATTAAGTCTCCATCGCATTATTGAGCGCCATCTCAAAGTGAATGAGTTCATACTTGAATGACCTCATATTTTTAAAGCCAAGTATTCAAAATTTGTCAGTATGATGGCTTGCAACGTCTATGGCTGCAGCAATATGTCTGAGAAAGGCCACAAATTGAATAGCTCGTTCTGCTGATCCACAAAGAAAGAAAATGTGAGCTATTAAAGTCTGTCATGAAAGATGGAAACCAACCTCATCCCAGTCTCCTCTTTGTGAAATAAGTCCCTTTGCTTGTCATTGATATTGATCAGTGGCAGGGTTTTCTGTTACTGACAAAACTGAATAGATTAAATAAAAAATATTTCCTATCGTTAACAGTATAACATTGCCTACGATGTAGCTTGCCAAGATTAGCTATATCAGAATGATGACAGCGACTCACCTAGCAAGAAGATGCAATTAAGCCACTATCATTGTTTGTCCTAATTATAGTTCACAAATTTTCACAAAATAATAGGTATAGATGTACTGTCATGCTAATGAACACTATTAGCACTGTGTGCCTCTCACCCTGCACTAACTGTCTCCTAGTGACCTAGCTTTAAATGTGTGTGGCATGTTGTGTAGCATGTGGCTTTGCATGTACCTGGTAATGGGTTATTTCCCTTTGCAGGGACTGGGCCTGTAATACTACACTGCTGAAGAGATCTCAATAAAGACGTTACATTGGTGACGAGAAGCGGAAGGACCCCCGCAACCACGGCCATCCAGATGACAGAGGATCAACTGCGGACACTCATCGCAGCCCTGCAGCCGCAGTTGCGGCAGCAACCAGGCGCAGCAGGAGGCCCCAACATGGTAGCAGGTGCAGCTGCTGTACTTGGCACGATGCCCCCTTGTCCCCTCGGGAAGAAAAAGTTAAAACACTATAAGAAATGGTGCGACTGGATCCGAGACGCTGAAACCAAGATGACCTTTCTGGGGATAATCAAAGAGATCCAGAAACTGAACTTCATCCGCAGTTGCGCCGGGCCTGAACTCAATGAATTCTGGTCGAAGGAAGCTCGGATCCAATTTGAAGCTATCCCAGCTAGCGCAGACGGCACCATCCTTGCCCAACCTGCGCACACTTATGATGAAGTGAAAGCAGAAAGCAAAACTGCCCTCCTCAAACTGGTCAGTCATGACCGAGCTACCAGAGAACTATTACGGATGGAACAGGGCGGTAGGAGCTTCATGGACTTCTTAGCAGAGATTGAGGACCAAGGACACCTGTGTAGAACTGATGAACTACGGATCATCCCGATGACCTGAAGCGCATGAGCCTCATCGCAGGCACGAATGATCGAACCCTGGCCGAGAAGGCCCTAGCCGAAGAATACACCTTGAAACAGGTTATCCAAGCCGGCGTGAATCGCGAAAGCTCCAGAGCCAATGTCGAGGCCATGCAGGCCAAGCCCACATCGGTCAACAGATGAGCTCCATTCCCACCAGTGACCTGGAAGCTTGCATGTATCACCTCCAACAGGAGCTAGACGAGGTGATGTGGATCCGCAAGAGTGGGAAGTATAGCAACAGATTCAGACCAGAGGATGCACCCAAACCCATGAAGAAATGTTGGAAATGCACCTACAACCATGTGGAAGGACTCTGTCCTGCAGAAGGATGCACCTGCAATGCTTGCGGGCGGGAAGGACACTTTTCACGCTCACAACTCTGCAAGTCCAACAGAGGATACAAACCTGGAACAAGGAAAAGCACCACCAGACGAGTACAGGACGAAACACCAACCCCAAGCGAGAAAACTGATGAAGAATTCTTCACTCCAGTATCTCGTATCCGTGGCATTTGACCTTCTACAGAAGACATACTCCCACTACAGCGGCCAGGAGAAAGGTGTCACAGACACAGATTGTATTCAACTAATACAAAGACAGGAAACTTCAAAGAGTAGGGCCCTATGATTTCCGCGATCACGGAATCGCGGACGGAATCGTGGAATTAGCCAATAAAAACGGAATCTATTGATAACAGCGGAATTTCGCGGAAATCGGCATAATTTGACTGAAATGCTGTTCGTAAAGCCACGTTTCCACCAAACGCTAAACAAAATATTTGCTTGTTCAGATTACCTTCAAAGTCAATGTAAAGAAGCGAATGCACGCGAAAATGTGAGCAGCCTTCGCCAAATTCACCTGCCCCGAGTGTTCGAGCAACACATCTCTTCGGTGCTACAGAAAATCTGTGGGAAGAAGTTTTTCGTTGTTGTAGACGAGACCACTGATGCCAGGGATTGCAGGGTCCTAAACATCGTCATTTGTCATCTTATGTTAGCTTAACAACTTATATAACCGTTAAATAGCTTATTTCTTTTCAGTGTCTACTTGGTGAATTGTGTGCATGCAAATTATGACGTAACATCGTCCCCCAGTGGTGAAATAATAGCTGATGCATCTTTGTGTCAGTTTTTCATGTTTAATCATTACTGTAGAACATTTTGTCCTAGGATGGAACACACAGTACTGGGATTACTGAACAAAAGTTTCTTAAAAATAAAAAAATTAATTAAATATAGCTGATGCATCGGAATCAGACAACTGTTGATTCATGGGGGAAACTGAGTGTCATTACTGCTGCTCTCATACATTATATATATACACAATATATATACAATAAGATTATAAATGATTAAAAAGGGGCAGTCAGAATAATACATGTCAGTACGGCCATTGTCTGCCTTTTTGACTGCAGCTTACACTTCCTTTAAAGAGACAATTTTATTTTGTAGTATTATTTTAGGTAAAAAAAAAAAAAATTCTTTCATCACAGTGCAATGTTATATTGCATCATTATGCAGTACTTGTTCTGACTTTAAGTACTGAGGAAAATGGAGGGTTGCATCAACTAATTTAAGGTTATTTCTATTTAATTAGTGAACATTTTATTCATTAACATAAATAGCACACTCTCTCTGATGGTACAATTAGTGTAATTGGTAAAAAACGGAATTCCAAAAAATTAAAATGGAAAAAACAGAATTTGGGAAAAAATAAAACGGAATTTGGAAAAAAATAAAACGGATTTCTTGGGCCCTAAAAGAGGAACAGACAGGTGCACCTCATCATGGGCGGCAGGAACATGAATCTCCACTGTGACACAGGTAGCTGCTTCACCATAATCCCTTCAGACCTGTACAAGAACGACATGGGAGAAGTGATCCCAGCCAGATGTCACCTTCGAGCATGGGGAGGTGACACCCATCTGGACACCAAAGGCATGTTCCGTACCACCTTGGTCACCTCCACTGGAGCCAGGAAGTCAACATGGGTTTATGTCGTCGGCGGCACCAACCCTGAACCACTCTTAGGTGACGCAGATGCTGAGGACCTCGGCATCATCAAGTTCAATCCTGTAGGAAGGCCAGCCACAGAAGAGGAGCTTCAGGACACTGTGAATCAAGTTCAGGCGACATCAGGCTCCCAGAGGGCACCTGGCAGCAGCATTCCCGCGAAGTTGCGGAGAGCAGGGATCACAGTCTGCTCAGAAAAGTCCACATTGCCATCAGTGGCCAATGCTATTTATGAAGGTTGCATGGCCACTGTACAGGATTACACAGGTCCAGTCTTCACTGAATGCACTGGACATATGAAGACATCAGCCATCAAACTGCAGTATGCCGCAGGATTTAAACCCATGCAGCCACCATGCATCCCAGTACGATATCATTACTGGGATCGTCTGACAGTGCACCTGCAGAAATTGAAATCTGAGAACATCAAAAGATGTGGACCCGTCGGAACCCATAGAATGTGTTCTCAATGTAGAGATATCTGAGAAAAAAGCCGCCGGAGTCATACGGATGAATATAGATGCCAGACCACTGAATGTAGGAGCTAAACACACCAAGTACCATGTCACAACCCCTCAGGAAATCAGACATCTACTTGAAGGCCACAGTTTTCTCCGAAATGGACATGGGGAATGGGTACCATCAAGTTCCCTGGCCCCAGAATCTCAAGTTGTGTTCCGTACACACATTGGACTCCACAGGATGAAGAGACTATTCTTTGGACCCAAGAACAGCTCTGGAATTTTCCCTCACGAAGTGAGGAAGGCCTTCACTGGCATTGATGGAAGCATCACCATACATGACAACATCCTGGCATACGGTCGCGATGGAGAGGAACATAACAGGAACCTACAGGCCACGCTGCAGCCGGCTAAAGAGAAAGGCATTACCTTCAAACTGTCAAAGTCCACCTTCTGCGCCTCAGAAGTCACATGGTTTGCAGAGTATTCTCTGCAGCAGGCGTATCTGCTGACCCAGAGAAAATACGGACCATCACAGGCGCAGGAAGACCGGAAAATATCGAAGATGTTAAATCACTTCTTCAAGCTGCAGCCTATAATGCCAAATTTGCCTATGATCACAAGGAAGAAGAAAGTTATGAAGAAGTAACTGCTCCACTGAGAGAACTTCTCATGAAAGAAGCAACATTCCATTGGGATGATCGACGTGAAGAAAGCTATCAGAAACTGTTGAACATGATGAATGACAAGACCATCCTGACTCCATTTGTCATTGGTCGCCCCACTCATCTCATCACAGATGCCTCCCCACACGGCATCTCAGCTTCTCAGGAAGATGAATCCAGGCGATGGCTTCCCATTGATTTCATCAGCCCAGCACTCTCCCGACACGAACAGCGCTGGAAGAGTCAAATTGAATGGGACAGCCTGGCCAAGATGTGGGGCATGACGATGTTCCAGCCATATTTGGTAGGGACTAAGTTCACCTCCTGGGGTGACCATCAACCACTGCTGAGCTTCTACAACTTAACTAAACCAGCAACAGCAAGGATCACCAAGCACAGATACAAAATCACAGACTTAACATTCACTGACAAGTACCTCCCAGGAAAGCAGATGCCAGGAGACTATAACTCACGCCATCCCACACCTATAGCCCAACTCAACTAAACCGCACGTGCCGCACTCCATGTGGATGATGGCGAAGAGGTACAAATCATGAGAGTGATGATGGCAGATCTACCACCAGCTTTGACCCTGACGATGATACAGCAGGCTGCAACCAGTGGCCCTATCTACCAAAGACTCATCCAGGCTGTACAGCGGGGTCGAAAGCCTGAAGACCCAGACCTTACACCATTCACTTCGGTGAGGGGTGAGCTCAGTGTCATGCAAATCTGGTCTTTAGAGGGGAAACGAATCATCATCCCCAATGCTGAGCTCCCTGGTGGTGAAGGCGCCCTAAGAGACTGGGTCGTAGATCTCGGGCATTCAGGCCACCTGGGCATTAATGCCACCAAACACCTGCTCTGCCTACGTCTGTAGTTCCCAGGGATGGACGGGATGATAGAACAACGTGTGGCGGCCTGCCTACCATGCCAGGCTGCAACTGAGTGCCGTAACAGGGATCCATTGAAACCCAATCCTGCCCCGGCAGAACCCTGGTCACGTGTTTACTGCGACCACTGGGGGCCTACACACTTCGGTGACTACATCCTGGTAGTCATGGATGGGCTAACACGATATCCCGAAACCATTGTTGTGCGGGGCACCAGTGCAGAAGACAACATCCATGCATTCTCAGAAATTTTCTCCCGACATGGAATTCCCGTATTCTACATTCTGACAATGGACTGCCATTTAATGGCAGGGACTCTCATCTACTTCAACAATACTTCCACAATGTAGGAATACAACATCTACCCAACCACAGTGCTGAAGGCTACAAGGGTTAGTGGAAGCCTTCATGAAGCACATCAAGAAGCTGTTCCACACCTCCAGCATTTCACACACTGATCCATACCTCGCTGTACACAACCACCTCCTTCAAGTGAGGACCACTCCTCACCCCAGCACTGGCAAAAGCCCTGCGGAACTACTTTTTGGGCGGAAATTCCGGAATAAACTACCTGATCTGCGTCTCAACCCAGCCCAGACCCGCCCCAATATCCTTGAAGCGAGAGTAACTGATGCCCGGGCCAAGGCCTGCATGAAGCACTACAAAGACAATCGATCTACAGTCAAACAGCACCAAATTCACAGTGGTGATTGAGTGCTACTCAAGCAGAAAACCACCAAACATTGCAGTGTCTATGATCCACAACCCTACACTGTCACCAGAACATGGGGCACGCAGATAGGGGCGGAGAGAGCTGGTGTCATCAAAGACGGGATGCACAAAGATGGAAGAAAATACACACCCACCCGTCCTGTCAATTCAGAACCCCCAGAGGCCGCTCCCACTACCTGGAGGACCCTGACATAGGTGCTCCCAGAGAACCAGAGTACCCACACAATCCTCCAAATGGCCCTGCTTCAGAACTCCCACCCGCCCTTGCCACTGGTCCCCTCCAGGGCCACTAGAATCTTCTAGACGCCTGGAGAACACATCCCAATATCATAATGTCAGACACAGTGGCAAACAGACCCACACGGATGCGACGACCACCTCCGGTCATATACCAACCAGGGCCTCGGAATCCACGCAGGACATCCTACACCACACGTGGGACATCCCGTCGCTGATAAATTCTTTTTTTTTAAATAAAAATTTGGCATCTCCAATCCCACCCGAATCTGGAATGTCCAATTGGGGAACTATGTACAAGGCTTTTTGCATATGCGGCCCCCTATTGCCAACTCAGGAGAGCAAGACAGCTTGCGGCTGTCCTCCACAAAGGTCAAATCCAGCAAAAAGCCTGACGTTGCACATCTATGGGTCATAGTGAGCTACCATACCAAATTTGGTGAAGCTGCGATCATTAGTTGCTGAGTACTGGCCCGGACAAAATCATGGATGGACGAGACGACGGACGACGCACGACAGACAGACACGCAGGTGACAACAATACCCCTCCAGCCAGAGTCGGCCGAGGGGTAAAAACTGGAGATGTAAAACTGTTCTTATAGACTGTACAGCATTCCAATCATATTAGGTGTCTAACTTAATTTTGGGAGCACCTTAGCCATGGCGTAAGTGAAAAGATGAATGTGACACATACACTTGTTCACCTCCGCCGAGGAGGTGTATGTTTTCGCCGGCTTTGGTTGGTTTGTCTGTCTATCTGTCTGTCTGTCTATTAGCAGGATTTTATCCACAGTTACATGGATTCCTTCACCCAATGGTAAAATAAGGTAAGATGCTGCACCATGGTATCATCATTGCTTTTAAAAGTTCCCATCTGAGGGCAGTTTTTTCCTGTAAGCCCTAGAGGGCGCGTGAGAACTTCCTGTATGTAGGACTTCCTGTGTATTGGACTTCCTGTTTGAGATCCATTTGGGAAGGTGAGTCTAGGATCTCAGTTATTTTTTATATCTGCATCCATCGAGGGTTTTTTGCAACATATAAGCAGCTTATGTGTACGTTCATGCTTCCTGACTATTTTATGAACAGTGGAGGGAAAAATTGGTGAGTTTCTTGAAGGAGCTTAGACAGTTTGCCCTGGAAATGTTATGAGGTGCTCTGGACAAACAAAGATTAAGGTTGTAGTTACAACTGTTTAAGTTACAGTTACAGTTACAGATGTAACTGGAGTTACATCTGTTTGTGATGTGATAATTAGTGTCAGTTAAAGTATAATGGGTTTCCTCTTTCTCAAGCTTATATATGAATTAAATTGCTACTGTCCAAGTTGCATGCGATGAGTGATATATGTTAATGTTCAGGGGAATGAACATGCACAAATTGTTTTCAGCTTGCTGTAATTGATACCTGTAGTCCTAAGCTTCAGAGCTTTGGAATGGGTGGAAACCCCAAACATTTCTTGGGAGTATGTCAGGCGTGTGACTATTATCGTATGTTTAAATCATTTTGTAGTAGATTTTCTCTGTAAAGACAGACCATTGTGGTTTGGTTTGTCAACAATGTGTTATGTTATAGTCATGTCACAGATGTATTAGGTTATAGTTAAGTCATCAATAATTCTATATTTCAACAGTCTCTGTGTATAAACTTCCTGGAGTAGATATATTTTGTCAAATTCAATTACTACTTACCTTTTACTTACAATGCCATTATGTTTTTCCTGATTGCGTCAGAGAATAAATACCCTACCAAAGCATCTGTTGGACGCATGAACGAGAACGGACAGCGCCTGCTTGAACACCCGAGGTCCAAGCACTGGCACCAACTCGATCTGGTCCTCATCAGGCGTTCCCAGCCTACCAATCGTCAGACTCACCCAGAGCTACCAGAGCGCTGATCATGACACGGACCACTCGCTGGTGTGTAGCAAGGTGAAATTACGGGCCAGAAGAATCTGTCGCGACAAAGAGAGCTGGCAGACCCCGCATCAGCACCAGCAACACACGAAACCCAGCCATGGTAGGAGAGTTTGCCGCAGCCCTGGAAAACCGTCTACCAGGCCCGCAGAGCCAAAAAAACGCCCAGGAAAGATGGGAATACCTGAGGGACGCCGTGTACACCTCAGCAATGTCGGTGTTCGAAAGCAAACAAGCAAGTCAGCAGACTGGTTTGATGCCTACGCTGGGGACATCAGACCTGCAGTTGAAGCAAAAAAGAGCTGCAATGTCTGCCTATAAAACGAGTCCCAGCGAACAGAATCTGCTGACCCTCACGGAAGCCCGCAGCAAAGTCCAGCAGATTGCGAGGCGATGTGCCAATGACTACTGGCTCCAGCTCTGCTCCAAGATCCAGATTGCAGCTGACACTGGCAACATCAAGGGGATGTATGACGGTATCAAGCAGGCTCTTGGACCGACACAGAAGAAAACAGCCCCTTGAAATCCTCCTCTGGTGACATCATCAAGGACCGAGCAAAGCAGATGGAACGTTGAATCGAGCATTACTCTGAGCTCTACACCAGGGAAAACATCGTCTCAGAAGACGCCCTCAACGCTGTTGAGTGTCTGCCTGTGCTGGAGGAGCTGGACATCGAGCCAACGCCGAAGAACTGCATGACGCTCTAGACTCCCTCGCCACTGGCAAAGCTCCGGGGAAGGACGCTATCCCAGCGGAAGTTCTGAAGTGCTGCAAAGATGTCCTGGCTGAAGAGCTGCACCATCTCCTCTGCCTGTGCTGGAGGAAGGGAAGTGCCACAAGACATGAGGGATGCCAACATCGCCACGCTATACAAGAAACAAAGGTGACAGGTCTGACTGTAACAACTATCGCGCATCTCCCTCCTGAGCATCGCCGGGAAGCTGTTCGCAAGGGTTGCACTGAAGAGACTCCAGGTCCTTGCAGAGAGAGTCTACCCTGAATCCCAGTGTGGCTTCGCGCCAACAGGTCCACCATCGATATGATCTTCTCCCTCAGACAGCTGCAGGAGAAATGCAGAGAGCAAAGACTGCCACTCTTTGTAGCCTTTATAGACCTGACGAAGGCCTTTGATACAGTCAGCAGGGATGGCCTCTTTAAGATCCTGCCAAAGATAGGGTGCCCACCCAGGCTGCTGAGCATCATTAGATCCTTTCATGATGACATGACTAGCACAGTAGTCTTCGATGGCTCAACATCAGAGAGTTTCAAGATCAAGAGCGGCGTGAAACAGGGCTGCGCCCTTGCCCCGACACTGTTCGGAATATTCTTCGCTGTCCTGATGAGGCACGCCTTTGGATCAGCGACTGAGGGCATCTATCTCCAACCAGATCAGATGGCAAGCTCTATAACCTCTCCCCGCTCAAGGCCAAATCCAAAGTCCAGCAGAAATGCCTTCGTGATCTCCTTTTTTCGGCGATCGATGCAGCAATCACGCCCATACAGCGCAGGAGCTCCAACTGCTCGTGGACCGCTTTCAGTCAGGCATGCGAGGCCTTTGGATTGACAATCAGCCAGAAGAAAACACAAGTCATGGGGCAGGATACAGGCTCTCCACCAGTCATCACACTCTTTGACCAAGCACTGGAAGTTGTCCACGACTTTGTGTACCTGGGCTCTACCATCTCTGACTCTCTCTGGGACACAGAGCTAGACAGGCGACGCAAAGCTGCTACCACAATGGCTAGACTCAACAAGAGAGTTTGGACAAACGCCAAGTTGACTGAGTACACGAAAATCCAAGTGTACAAGGCCTGTGTTGTGAGCACTCTCCTCTATGGTAGCGAGGCATGGACAATGAGAGCCAAACAGGAGCACAGGCTTAACGCCTTCCACATGCGCTGTCTCCGCTGCATCCTGGGCATCACCTGGCAGGACAAGGTCACAAATACCAGCGTACTGGACAGAGCCATGGTTCCCAGCATGTACAGTCTGCTGAAGCAGAGGCGTCTCTGTGTGGCTTGGCCATCTTGTGCGCATGGAGGGCGGAAGAATCCCAAAGGACCTCCTCTATGGAGAGCTAACACAAGGAACCCGTCCCACAGGCAGACCCAAACTCCGCTTTAAGGATGTCTGCAAGAGAGACCTGAAATCCCTTCAATTCGATGTAGACTGCTGGGAAACCATGCCTCTGACCGACCAGCCTGGAGACAGGCAGTGAAAGAGGGGCTGTTGAACTTTGAGGAGACTCTTGCTCAACAGTCCGAGGCAAAGAGACAAAGACGAAAGGCTTCAACCCAGGCAGACAGACCAGCAACTGCATTCATCTGTCCTAGATGTGGGAGAGACTGCCATTCCCGCATTGGCCTGACCAGCCACACCAGACGATGTCAACTCCAGCGTGTGAGCCCATAGTCTTTCGAGACTCGGATGCCTATTACCTATTACCTACCTAATAAATACATAAAATTTTGAAAAAATTAGTATGATTGGTGTTTTTTTGCTTTTTCCAGGCCACAGTACAGGTGAACTAAACACACTGAGTAAAGACAAGTAGCTTAAGCCAAGAGTTCAGCAACTTTTCTGATGACAAAATGAAACTTATGGGTCTGTTTGCTCTGCAAATGCATATCTCAGGCCCTCAAACTCCCTCCAAAATTATGGCGATTTTCTTAAAACTGACCCCCCTCCCTGAAAGAAGCTAAATCTCAGGAACTGGCAATGATTCAGCTTAATTATTTTACCAATTAACACAAGATATATAAATCTTCCACTGTGGGGAATATAATAAAAATAAATTTTTTGGTGGGGAAGTTCCTAAAATTTGGTTGATTTGACATTGAATGACCCTGTAGCGCATTAGCCAATTGCGCGCTACTATGAAAAGAGCTGCCGACCACTGCCAGCTGGTACGAAGCGGGAATCGAGCCCGCACCGTGATAGTCACTTCTGCTTTGCAACGTGAGCTATCCGGCAGCTGCGCCGATAAATGCTGAAAGACCCTACTTCGAGACTTTGACCTCGGTCCCTCCTAGCTGAGTTATATGAGGACTATAACTTCACTCAGTTTAGCTGAAGCAGGACTTCCTTAGTTAGATCCCTTTTCTCATGGTAGGGTAGGATGCGTTACCTCATAATCTAGTGTAAGATAACACAGACCGGAGTATTGATCTCACCTTTGGATTTACCTTTAACCAGAGATTTCAACACTTGGATTATTTTCTCCAACATGGACTGTACCAAGATGCCACTCATTGCCACATCTCCTTAGTGTTTATTAAACAATATTACTGATGTAGCATGTGGCTTTGCATGTACCTGGTAATGGGTTCTTTCCCTTTGCAGGGACTGGGCCTGTAATACTAAACTGCTGAAGAGATCTCAATAAAGATATTACAATAGAGAAACTAGCAAGCACTCAATTTGGCGAGCTAACACCTTCAAAGGTTAGTTCTGATTTTTTAAGTGAAGCTGTATGGGGCACATATTCAAAGTAAGTCTATTACCATCACCATCGGCGATAGGAATGCCGCCTGGCACAGAGATCAACTAGCTAATCCTGTAACGTTGCACCAGCAGTAAAACTATGTTTTAACCACATAAAATGACCTACCTGAAAAATCAATACAGTGCCGTGAAAAAGTATTTGCACCATTCCTGATTTCGGTTTTTTTTTTGCATATTTGTCACACTTAAATGTTTCAGATCATCAAACAAATTTTAATACTAGATAAAGATAACCCAAGTAAATACAAAATGCAGTTTTGCAATGATGATTTCATTTATTGAGGGAAAAAAGCTATCCAAACCTACCTAGCCCCATGTGAAAAAGTAATTGCCCCCTAAACCGAATAACTGGTTGTGCCACCCATGGCGACAACAACTGCAATCAAGCATTTGCGATAACTTGCAATGAGTCTTTCACATCGCTGTGGAGGAATTTTGGCCCACTCTTCTTTGCAGAATAGTTTTAATTCAGCCATATTGGAGGGTTTTCGAGCATGAACGGCCTGTTTAAGGTCATGCCACAGCATCTCAATCAGATTTAAGTCCGGACATTGATTAGGCCACTCCAAAACCTTCATTTTGTTTTTTCTAAGCCATTCAGAGGTGGACCTGCTTGTGTGTTTCGGATCATTGACCTGCTGCATAACCCAAATGCGCTTGTGCATGAGGTCACAAACTAAAGGTCGGACATTCTCCTTCAAGATTTTCCGGTAGAGAGCAGAATTCATGGTTACATCAATTACGGCAAGTCGTCCAGGTCCTGAAGTAGCAAAGCATCCCTAGACCATCACATTACCACCACCACGTTTGACTGTTGGTATGATGTTCTTTTTATGAAATGCTGTGTCAGTTTTATGCCAGATATAATGGGGCGCACGCCTTCCAAAAAGTTCAACTTTTGTCTTGTCAGTCCACAGAATATTTTCTCAAAAGTCTTGGGGATCATCAAGATGTTTTTTGGCAAATGTGAGACGAGCCTTTGTGTTCTTTTTGGTCAGCAGTGGTTTTTGCCTTGTAACCCTCCCATGGATGCCATTTTTGCCCAGTCTCTTTCTTATTGTTGAATCATGAACACTCACTTTAACTGAAGCAAGTGAGGCCTGCAGTTCTTTAGATGTTGCTCTGGGTTCTTTTCTGACCTCCTGGATGAGTCGGCGATGCGCTCTTGGAGTAATTTTGGTGGGCTGGCCACTCCTGGGAAGGTTCACCACTGTTCCAAGTTTTTTCCATTTGTGGATAATGGCTCTCGCCATGGTTTGCTGGAGTCCCAAAGCCTTAGAAATGGCTTTGTAACCCTTTCCAGACTGATAAATGTCAATGACTTTGTTTCTCATCTGTTCTTGAATTTCTTTAGATCGTGGCATGATGAGTTGCTTTCTGAGATCGTTTAGCCTACTTCACTTTGTCAGAGAGGTTCTATATAAGTGATTTCTTGATTCAGCAGGTCTGGCAGTAATCAGGCCTAGGTGTGGCTAGTGTAATTGAACTCAGAAAATGTGGTTAATCACAGTTAATTCATGATTTAACTGGGGGGGGGGAATCACTTTTTCACATAGGGCGAGGTAGGTTTGGATAGCTTTTTTCCCCCTCAATAAATGAAATCATCATCATTATTTACAAACTGCATTTTGTATTTACTCTGGTTATCTTTGTGTAATATTAAAATTTTTTGATGATCTGAAACATTTAAGCGTGACAAATATGCAAAAAAATAAGAAATCTGGAAAGGGGCAAATACTTTTCCACGGCACTGTATCAGTTAAAGTGCATGCTATATTTAGAATATTTTATCCGCTTTTCCTTGTCATCAGACAACCCAATGCTTTGGATTTAACGTTTTTCTCAACCATAGAACATGACGATACCTATAACTAGTTCAGCTTCCTATTCCTTATGTGCTGCATACTTGTAAATGCTCTCTGTCACACGACTGTGTAATAGACATAACATTACCAAACAACAAAGTGTATAATTGTAAACAAAGAGACAAAAAACAGTGTATAAAGGGATATCTGGTTCCAGAGAGAAACTGCCCAAAATGTAACGGCATGCTGTTAAAGTAGAGCGCAAAATGAATTACACCACACCCATTCATTGATCATTTTTTTCCGTTTTCTCTTTTCTCATGTCCGAATATTTTCTTCTATTATGCTTGTCAATACCCTTTCTCCTGAAATGAATGTTTCCCTTCCAAGAAAAGGACTAAAGAATCCAAAGATTTGCATTACACACAATGGCTTGTTTTTGCGCAATGGACTCAGAACAGCTGTTATTCTCCAATTGTTGCAACCCTCTCTATCTAGAATGCCAACCTTTTTTTTTTTTTTTTTTAAAGATTATTTTCTTGGGAATTTTTTCCTTTGACAGTTGTACAGTGTAGAGAGACAGGAAAGTTGGGGAGAAGAATGGGGAAGACATGCCTAAATGACCTGAGCTGGAATCGAACCCAGGTCGCTGGGAAAGGACACAGCCTTTATGGTACGCTTTGGCTTAGACCGATGAGCCACCGGGCGCCCCCAGAGAATGCCACTTTTGATGAAATTACACTTTGCATAACCAGGCTTATTTGCTCCAAACCAGTTGATGAAATGTGCCTGACTCGCACAACCTTTTTTGGGAAAAAAAGTTTGCTTCAATCTGCACAAAAAAAAAAACAATGGAACACGGCCAGTGGAAACATGTTTCACAAAACAGGTGATTTTTGGCTGCATTTCACTGCCACCTGCTTTATGAGGGTGTCTCTGACCATTCACACCCGAGTCAGTGGTGTGCTACTTTACACGACTAACAGTATACAGAGTTTCACATCATCACTCTCAATTAGGAACTTCTGTTAAACTTCAGACTTGCCCAAAATTTGCTTACCACGATACTTGGATAATTTTCCTTAAAGGCAGGGTAGGTATGACTTTTCACTTTTTTTGTTGGAATTCTGTTAGCAGCCCTATCGCAATCAATAAATGAAATGGTTTAAAACAAAACCGTAGAAAATCAGGTACCCATTGCGGTTGCACAACTGTAATAAGTCCGTTTAACCATCGCATTCAGTCCTGAGGAAATAAGTGGACAGCCTACCTGCCTGTCTATCGAACCAAATTACCAGCGTGTACCTGTACATTCTGCCCGTCCACTCACTGCGCATGCATGCACAACATTGGAGAAGCCAAAGTCAAGGGTAAAACTAGGGTGCTCATCTTACAAGAATGGCAAAGGAAGTCCAGACAAAACTGGCAGTTTCACTTACACCTACAGCACTGTGCAAAAGTTTTAGGCAAATTTAAAGCAAAGGGCAAATATGCTTGCAAAAAATGATTAAATAATACGTTCTAATAACGGAGATATGCATTAAACAGAGCTGTATACTGTTATAAACTATGCAAAACCAATATCTGGTGTAACTACCTTTTGCCAAAAAATCTAGGACACTGTCCTGTTGTGCTATAGTTTATATTAAGATGATCTGCTTTTTGCTCGTTCCAAGCAGACTGACTGTCTCACTTCCGTCTGTCCCTCCAAGTAATTGCAGACAGCCATGATGATATTGACATCAGGGCTCTGTAAAGACTATATTATCTGTATCAACTGTTTTTAATAAAATTCCTACATTTATTTATAAAACTATTTTTTGATTTAGCATTTGGAATTTCAAATATACTTTTTATCTTCAGCGACGAAAATGTGGAAAACAAAAAATAAACATCTAAAGCCAGATTTAAGTTTTAAAAAATGTGAGGTGCCTAAGACTTTTGCACAGCACAGCACAACAGCTTGCATAGCCAAACAAAGCAAGAAAGGAAAGATAAAAGCAAAGAAGACCAGAACTAAGAATAATTTGGTTCGCTAAATACCCTGTCTGCTGCACACCCTCCCTCCCAAGTCTGTCCTCTTTGAATAGATGTGCTGGTTTCTTGAATAGCTACATTCAGGATCAGAGCCAATAGTTTGCATCCTGAAAGCTCTAACATTTGAGTCAGGCACTGTACAACATGCTATGAATTCTATGCAAAATTCCAGTGCATAATTATGTCAGCAATGAACTATAATAAAATTGTCAGGTAGCTAGTTAGTCAGCGAGATAGCCAGGTAACTGCTTACAGTTGATTCAAGGGAAACATTATCAGTGAAATGCGCTACAAATGCACAATAAGCATTCAAAATATACTTGTGCTGTGCAGTATCTCAATCTGTTGATTTTAGCTTTGCTAGTTATGTAATGTTACTGCTGCCAGGCACTGCTTGGTTGCCAGTGTAGTATTTCTAGCTATAAACTCTTATTCTATCAACTATCCAAGCTAGCTATTTCTCTCATGCTGGCTAGCATGATTGCTCTGATAAGGAGGATAAGTTCAATCGTGTTTATTGATTAAATTCATTGCATTCATATTACTCTCGCTTCATGTTTACATGCTGTATTAGCTATATGTTTACATATAGCGAATAATGAGCAGTTTTTTTCCCCCTTCTGAATGATACATCAAGAAGTTCCTCAAGGTTTGCGATGTAAACTAATGATGCATTGAATAGCACTCCTCCCTGTTCCCCTCCTCTTCATCTTCTAAGGGCATTACGCAGTGTGCATTTGTGTCTTTCGAGGGAGTGGCTTTAGAGCAATGACTCAAACAAGGGGGTGTTTTTTATTGACGACATTCAAAATCTACAGTACGTTCCGATTTATCCAAAGTAGTCTACCCTAGGCAACGCTGTCTTCTGTGAATCTGACTAACTGCATTGCTTGCATTTGAACAAAAAATAATAATAACGTCAACAGAATGACTCATTTTGCTCATAAGTCAACAGAACTACTAGCATTCTGTTCAAAATAAAAAAGCATATTTATATTGTTCCATATTTTTATACAGTCTATCATTACAACATGTAACGATAGATTAATGTTAACTTTCTTTTTTGTTCACTCCAACTTTCAAATACTGTAGTGCTGATGCACCGTATCACCCTGTTATTACAGAGACAGGATGGGCCAGAATCTATGGCCGGAGCTCGAGGAATTGAAGATATCTGCTTGAATAAAACTTTACCGCAAAAAAAAAAAAAAAAAAAAAGGCAGACCAAAAAAATTCAGCTTTGTGAGCTGGAATCGGTTGTATAAGAGTCTTCAAATGCTGCATTTCAGGCATCCTGGTAGCTGGGAATAGTCCCAAGTCCCTGTAGGGAAAGTGCTCTTGAACGTCTCCCCAAATGGGAATATCCACAGGGGAGGTCCACTGTGATTTCTGAACTCCCAGTTTCCCGAGAGACTGTATGTGATGTCAAAACAAGATGGCTGATAAAATCAAAAACCAATGTTCTTAAATATATATTTTGTTGATAATGTGGAATTAAGTCAGTACAATGCTTTCAGGACCTTTGTTCCCAAGCGGCAACTGTAAATGAGAAATACAATGGCGACTCTATTGACAAATTGGATGCTCTTGTAATCCATATATATCCTGCTGTTCACAGAAGTTCTGTTATATTCGCGTGAGTTAGCTATCAGGTAAATAAAGGGTGCAGTGTGAGCTGATGTTGGAGGAGTAGATAACATTATTAAGGGAACAGAATTGACACAACCCTGTTAAGTTAATTTCGTCAGTTAGGGTCAAGACAAAGAAACGTTTCAAAATGCAGCCCCTTCGTTTCAAACGCAACCTTGTTTGAAAGGTAAGGTCAACGACATTATATTTATCAAGCTGCCTAAAACAACACGGAAAAGCAAAAACACAATTTGAAGACCTGTTTCAATGATGGCAAGCCAGTTTCAGCGTAATCTTTGAGTATTACTTTTTGCAGAGACGATTCTCTCTGACCAATCAGTTTGCAATGTTTTTTTTTTAATTAACCTGGTTTAGGGGCGCTTTTTGGGAACCCCGAGAGAAGGTACTGAAAAAGTGGTACCAGGTATCAAGTACCAGGTACTTTTTCCTAATGGAAAAGCAAAAAAAGGCGAGTGGAGTAGAGCAGGCACCGTAGTGGAAAAGCGCCAATTACTCCAATGTTTTGGTACACAAGCTGATGCCAACATTTTCAATATCACCATCTAATGCCACCAAGGAAGATACAATGCAGGCTGATTCTAGCACTGCACTCAGCTTTTTAAGTTGCATAGCTCGAAAAAGAAAAATATTAACTATGTGATGTTACCGAGCCAATAAGATCGCGTTCTTGCCAACACAAAATGTGAACATCTTATTGCACCATCCATGCAGTTATATGAAGATTATCTTTTCCTAAAACCAGATGGCCAACCATCCACCCGCCTTCTGAAAGTAAACCATTCTGTGTTGAAATCAGACACTGGCTCAGTGCCGCCAGTGATGTCACTCTCTCACCCCTGGGTTTCTGGCACCAGTCGGCGTTAGGTTTGACGTCAGGATTAATTGTAATTTCCTCGCACCAAAGAGCATCATTTTCCTGCAAGAGGAGGACACTGCCAGTCAAAGGCGATGACTCGGTTACCGCGTCTCGGAGGCACACCGCAACCTCATGTCGTACCCACAGACGGCTCTTTTTGAAAAACGCACTGTCTTTAAAGTGAGCCTTTAATACAAAAAGCAGCTTTGAAATGCAACAGAGTTTTCAAGAAGTATTCAAGGCTTCTTGAAACATTTCAACACAGAAATTGAAGGCACTGAAAACACACATCAGGGAGAATCATGAAGAATCCCTGAGTCAGGAGAATATCACCAGCTATTTACATGCTTTACACATAACAGTAAACAAGTGCAGTATACAGAACATCTGACATTTTTAATAAACCCTTTTGTTTAAGGGGATTTCACAAAAAATTCACAGTTTCAAGATAAGCATCCATTCAAAAATTTTATTTTCCGCTGTACACGCAATCTCCAGAAGACACTGCACACACAAAGGCACCACAGGTGTTATTAATAGGATTATTCCAGAATGCCCTCATCCTTTGTTTCAGAGCAGGCAGGCTGTTTTCACCAAGGACAAAACATTTAACGTTGCTTCTTTCAATCTCCCAAGTCTTGAATAAAACATGAAGAACATTAAACAATGGAGAAAGAGTGAGACTTTCATAAATATTCATCGCAGAGGTTTTCAATTCGAACAAACAGATCAAACTGATCTGGCACCACCACCAAATGGCACAAACTTCATACACCTGAAAATCATATTTTATCAATTCTGTCTTTTTGTTAAAAAAAAAACATCGTTTACAAAAAAAAAATAAAATTTGAATAAGGTCTTGGTTTAATGATGGCTTACTGATTGGTGAATAACCAGTTTTTCTAGCGAAACATCCAAACAAGTTTATCTTTTTGCAGAGACGATTCTCTCTGACCAATGAGTGGATTGCAATGTTTCACGTCACATTTTAGTACCTACTAGTACCTGGTCGGGCCGTTTTTGGAACCCCAGGAGAGCAGGTACCAGAAAAAGTGGTACCAGGCACCAAGTACCAGGTACTTTTTCCTAATGGAAAAGCAAAAAGGCGAGTAGAGTAGAGCCGGTACCGTGTAGTGGAAAAGCGCCAATATACTCCAATGTTTTGTACACAAGCTGATGCCAACATTTTCAATATCACCATCTAATGCCACCAAGGAAGATACAATGCAGGCTGATTCTAGCACTGCACTCAGCTTTCTGATAACTTGCTAGGTAGCTGCGATAGGGGTGTAACGATTCTGAATCGATGTTTGTTTAAAGCGTAGTAACACCACCTGCTACCATGGGGCGAACATCCGAGCTTTTCTTTTCCTTTATTAACCCCCGTGCTGTCCTGAACGAAAGTGCCTAACATCAGAGGGCATGGGAAATGCTTCCGGAAAAAACTTGACTGACATCAGCATTTTTCAGCTACGTGCTGAAAGGAGCCAAGCAAATGAAAACAAAATCGTCTCCTATTAACTAATTAGGCAACTCTAAGAAAAGTAAACCTGCTCCCATTTACTTTGCTTGATTAGCAATCAAATGGTGGATTTGTTTACTCTCTAAGTTGAATGAGTAGAGCTGTTTATTGAGACAACTTGTTTGATTGCTGCATTTTGAAATTAAAATGGCCGTAGAACAGCAGATTTGCATGAACACGATTGCCATTGCCACGCCATTTCGTGCTACTGTGATAATTTATATCTCACATTCACGTTTCATCCGCTTTTCAGAATGTTTTCCACCTTGTGTATTTTTTAGACGCTTTTTAAACTCCAGGGCGATCTTATAACAAATCTGTTTTAAATTAATCTTGAATAATGTCCTAAATGCTACAATCAGAGATGTAATTCAGAGGAAGATTTTTTTCTAATTATTCAAATTGGCATTCCTACAATCTAACACCGTAGGCCAGTTAGGTTTGTCTGCTTTTCACCATCACATCTTAATCGTTATAGGCTACTGGCTAAATTTCTTGATTGTTATTTAGGCCAAGCACACGATAGCAGATTTAAGGAAGGGCGGACACCTGCAATTAGCAAAATCTAAACTCGGGCTTCTTCCCGACGGCATTTTAAATCGTTTTAAGGCACTTCAGGTGCGTATGTTTCAAGAAATTACACGCGACTGCCTTCACACCCCATGACGGCAAGTTGTCTCATCACGCTTAAAAAAAAAAAAAAGAAAAATCCTCGTTCAACATCGCCACATCCCAACTCAGCATTTCATCTCTCATTGTAGTATTTTTAGGAGATCTATAATGATAAAATAAAAATAAAGAGATTTATTTTCAGATCGCCCAGGATTTCAAAAAATACACGAGGTGAAAAACATTAAAGCGGATGAAACGTGAATGTGAGCTATAAATAAACACAATCACACGAAATGGCCAAATACGCGTTCTTGCAAATCTATGCCCATTTAACTTTAGGAATGCAGCAATCAAACATGCTGTCATAATAAACAGCTCTACTCATTCAGCAAAGTAAATAAGCGAATCCCCTGTTTGATTGCTAATTGAGCAAAGTAAACAGGGACAAGATTAGAGTAACCTAATTGGTTATAAGGAGATGATTCTGTAGTCCTTTACTTGGCTCCGTGCAGCATGTCGCCGAAAAATACTAATCAGTCAAGTTTTTTTTTTTTTTCGGAAGCATTTCTCATGCCCTTTGATGTTTGGCACTTTTGTTCAAGACTGCGTCGGGTTTAATAAGGAAAAGGGAAAGCTCGGATGTTCGCCCCATGGCGGTCCAGTGCCTTAAAAAACATCGATTCAGAATCGATTCAGAATCGTTACACCCCTAAGCTGCGAAAAAAAAAAATATTAACTATGTGATGTTAGCGAGCTAATAAGATGCGACAGAAACTTGCCAACACAAAATGTGAACATCTTATTGCACCATCACATGCACTTAACGCTCTGTGAAGATGGGATCGCTTTTCGAAAACCAGATGGCCAACCATCCACCCGTCTTCTGAAAGTACAGCCATCCTTGGCGGCATTCCCCACCCCACCCTCAGACACTGATCTGGTCAGTGCCGCCAGTGATGTCACTGCTCTCACCCCTGGGTCTTCTGGTACCAGTCGGCGCGGATTAGGTTTGACGTCAGGATTACGACACGGAATCCCTCCTCGTACCAAAGCAGCATCATTTTCCTGCAAGAGAGAGGACACTGCCAGTCAAAGCGCGATGACTCCGGTTACACGCGTCTCCCCACCTGGAGGCGATGACACCGCTCGCAACCTCATGTCACGGCCCCACAGACGGCTCTTTGAAAAACGCACTGTCTTTAAAGTGAGCCTTTAATACAAAAGCAGCTTTGAAATGCAACCGGACGGCTTTTAGGAAACAAGAAGTGGGAAGCTTCCAAGGCGAGTCGTAACAAGTACAACACAGACACAAATGTGTTCACTGAAAACACACATCAGGGAGAATCATGAAGAGCATCCCCTGAGTCAGCTGTTGACAAGCCAATATCACCAGCTGTTCACATGCTTTACACATAACAGTAAACAAGTCCAGTATACAGAACATAACAATGACATTTTTAATAAAGGACCTTTGTTTAAGGGGATTTCACAATCTCCCAAAATTCACAGTTTCAAGATAAGTTTTCATCCATTCAAAAAATTTTATTACTTTCTGTACACGCAATACCAGAAGACACTGCACACCCAAGGCACCACAGGTGTGTATTAATAGGATTATTCCAGAATGCCCTCATCCTTTGTTTCAGAGCAGGCAGGCTGTTTTCACCAAGGGGATCAAAAACATTTAACGCTCCTACGGCTTCTTTCAATCTCCCAAGTCTTGAATAAAACATGAAGAGCATTAAACAGATGGAGGAAAGAGTGAGACTTCCACTTATAAATATTCTATCGTGGAGAGAGGTTTTCAATTCGATATTCATTAACAGATCAAACTGATCTGGCACCACCACCGAAATGCATTCACAAACTTCATACACCTGAAAATCATCATTTTATGTGGCAATTCATGTCTTTTTGTTATAAGAAAATAAAGTATATCATAAATTACACATCACTTTAAAATACAATTACATGAATATGAGGTCTTGCAGATTTATTTCACTAGCCAACTGGATTGGTGAATAACCAGAGTTATTTCAGAGTGCAAACATCCAAACAAGTTTATGAGCATTTACAGTACTTCAAACATACTGTAAATTAAATCTGTCCGCAAATTCTCAAATTACATTTCGCATTTGTACAACGTATATATACAGATATTATACATTACAAATTGCGATAGAAGGGTCATTCCAAAAGAGGCTGTGCCAAAATTTTATACAAACATTGAACGCTGAATATCAGAACAAGTCATTTACTGTAAGAATAAAGATGCAGACTCAATGGCAGGTGAACTGTAGCTGAACTGACTGAGTTCAAGATAGGTTGGCAATTTTAAGGCAGTCACCCTTCACGCACATTTGTGGTCATATAACAAAGGGTATTATTCTCACATGATAATTGTATGTTATAATTATAATCACCCCGAGCACAACCTAGCATAACTGGGATCATTTAGCGCAATGATCACCAACGCTGTTCCTCCAGATTTACCACCCGGCCGGTTTTCATTGCAACCTTAATCTGGGGCACCTTGTTTGAGGAATCTGCAGCAAAACAAACTCTCTCACTACTGCGTGAGATGGGCTCTGTTAGGGATAGTGAAAATCTACAGGATGGAAGAGCTCCAGCAACAGGGTTGGTGACCACTGATTTGGAGTACTGCTGAGACAATGCAGCAGCGGTCCAATACCCTCCTGATGGGGCTGAGGAGAGGGCATTATGTTCAGGGCAGTACAGGAGATTGTTCATCACACAGAAGTCACGAGCTGCAGTACCATTAGCTCATGCAGTTAAAGGAGACCTATTATGCTAAATTTCCAAATTTATATTTTGATCTTGGACTCTCCTAGAGGACTCCTGATCGTTCAAAGTCCAAAAAAGCGTCCTTATTTAGCTAATACTGCCATCCTCAAAAAAACCCATTTGTAGTCCATTGTAGTCTCTGCCTGAAACGCCTCGTTGGGGCGGCTCTTCCGTTATGGCCCCCACTCCCCGTGTGCCCACTTTCTCCTGACTGGCCCGCTCTGTGGAGGGCGGATCTAGGCGGGATGAGGCAGCAAAACGCAGTTTTCCGGGTCCGCCTCCCCAGAGTGAAACGGATACGCGTCTGCCATCTGATAAGGAATCGACGGACAAATTCCACAATCAAACACAGTACATGTGTATAGATCTAATGAAATGAACGTGTTCTAATAAACGAACGGGCGAAGTGGAGGACGAAAAGTAAAGTCTGGCAGCTCAAGCTCTAATTTGCTATCTACCTCGGCTACTGTGGTGAGTACACCGGTGTTTCTACTCTATAGCTAGGATTGAGGGAAAGCTAGAATCCACCCCATACAGACACATTTGTAGAACGGGGTCGACATACCCAAGTGTAGACCGGAGACCGTAGAAATCTGGTGGGTCTGAGTTTAGAGGGAAACATGGACAGTGAGGAGCAGCAAAAAGTGGACCAACAACTTATCGACTGCTTCGGTGTGTATTATAAGGACCTGCTGGTTTGTGTGCATAACTGTGGTGTGTTCAGCGTGGAGTTACGAACAGCTTCTGCGCTGGTATATGACGGAGGGGCGAAAGCTCCAGGCTAAACGGCCTTTTCGGAAATTGCCCGTGGTAATGGTTTACTTATTGCATCGGAATGACCAGCGTTTGCTCGCAGGAAATTGGCGCGATAGGCCGCTTTCACACCGGACGCGAAACGAATTTTCTGCGCAACAGATTACATTCAAAGTCAATGCATTGTCTTTGCATTGACTTTAAATGTAATCTGTCGCAAGAAAAATTAGTTTCGCGTCTGCTGTGAAAGCTGCTTGACGCGCCCATAACGCGTGTATCCGCGTCTTTGAATTGACTTTGAATGTAATCTGTCTTGCGGAAAATTAGTTTCGCGTCTGGTGTGAAAGCTGCTTGACGCGCCCATAACGCATGTATTCGCGTCTTTGCATCGACTTTGAATGTAATCTGTCGTTCGCAAAATTAGTTTCGCGTGTGGTGTGAAAGCTGCTTGACGCGCCCATAATGCGTGTATTCGCGTCTTAGCATCGACTTTGAATGTAATCTGTCGCGCGAAAAATTCGTTTCGCGTCCGATGTGAAAGCAGCTTTATGGATAGTACGCGACAGCTATTGAGAGCTCGGTTTTGATTTGAACATAATACAGGTTTTACAGACCGTAAGTTCCGTTAGCGTGAACAGTTGCTTATGTGGAGCTAGCGAATCAATCACTTCTACAGGAAAGAATTTCCTATTCAATCTCTGCCTTTTTCGGGTTTTTATTAGCTAGAATAATTTCTAAAGGGGATGCAATTATGTCACAAGAGAAATCGTTTGTTATACCAGACACGTTAGAGCTTGTGCATTTCGCATTGCTTTCAACGCGGTGGTATCAGAGAGCTAGCCCAGATATTGACGAAGTATCCAGCTGACCTTGGTCATGGATAAGTGAAGCGATCACAAGCAGCAAACCTCGTCTGGTCTAACTGCAGCCTTTTCAGCCCAACCTTGCAGACATATACAGCACCTCTCCAGTTAGCTTCAACTGTAATGGCTACAATCGGGCAATGTTATGATGAAACTGCCACATTGATGCTTACCGAAGTACCACAAGCATACTGATCAGAATTACTGCATAAGTTAACCAAGGGCATTTTTAATTAGCACGACGGCAGGCAAACTAACATGCAATAGCTGGTAACCGAGCGGTCATAACAACCACAGAGACAAACCCTTGCAATACAGGTTTTACAGACAGCAAGTTCCATTACCGTGGACAGTTGTACCAAGCATCCAAATTACAAACAAGTATAAAAAGTTAGCTTCAGGGTGCCCTGGTGGCTCATCGGTCTAAGCGCGCGTACCATAAAGGCTGTGTCCTTCCCGCAGCGACCTGGGTTTGATTCCGGCTCAGGTCATTTGCTGCATGTCTTCCCCCATTCTTCTCCCCAACCTTCCTGTCTCTCTACACTATAACTGTCAAATAAAGGAAAAATTCCCCCAAAAAATAATCTTTAAAAATAATCTTTAAAAAGTTAGCTTCAAATGAGGTTTATGTTCACGCACCTTCTGTTGAATTACCCCCGATATTACTCTTGCATATTTAGGACACAAACATTAGCCACAGTAACTTGGCTACGTTAGCCGCTGTGCTACAGCCACAATCAACTGGCTATCACGTCAGGGAGGCTTATGCCGTAAAGCAACTTACAGCTTCTGCATCTGTGAGTCATAGACAGTCGCGAACGATCCAGGCTTTATCTTCAGATATTTTACAAAGCCAGCGTTTGAGGCCAGTTGTCAGTGCCAACTATCGTTAGCGGTCCTGCTAGCCACCCGTAACATGTTAGCTTCATTTACATTATTTGCTGTTATATTGTTACTTACAGCTTGTGGCTCCGAGCGCTTGATCGATGCAACAGCTTCAGGTTGGAGAAGCAGCTGAAACATATTCTGTGTCGAATTATCCTTTATTGACAAAGCTGTCTTTGGTGAAATGCTGAGCACAAACTGCCAACGTTCCCTTTGGCCGTGGCTGTTTGCTGCCAGCAAATAAAAAAAAGCTAGCCACTGATTTCTGGTGGCATCGTCTTTTGGAAGAGAAATGGGTGCTTTTCTTCGCATCCAAAAGTAAACGGACGAGCAGCTTTGGGAGAGATACTGACAAAACTGCGCCTCAAATGATCTGCGGTTCTTCTTTTGTATTTCTGGAAGTGTAGATGCAAAGGCATAGTATGATCCGCGGTTGTTTGTGCCTGCTAGAATAGTTTCCGGTGTGGGCAGGTCCAGCGCCGTGATTGGCTCTGGCTAGGTCTGTATCAATTAGACGGCACAACCTGACGTTAGGTTTTGCCCAGATCCCGTGAAGATCTCGGGAGGAGCTGTTCAGAGAGGAAATCACGTTCGCGAAATCACATTCTTGGATTACGGTAAAACCCCTGTATCTTATTTTTAGAAACTTTTCAGAGGTTAAGTATGGACATTCAACATTCAGGGCTCGAAATAGCGGGTGCATAGGTGCACGTATGCACCCAGTTTTCGGCAGGTGCACCCAAAACTTAAAGTCGGATGCACCGTGTGCACCTAGTAAAAATCTGCCCCCGAAATAAATCCTCTTTCTACAAATGTGCTCATCCTTACTTGGAATGATAAATTTTATCGTTAAAGGACGAGAATTAATGCCAAAATCGATGGGACTACAAGACTGTGGAACACGTTTGGCCTGAGGCCGCGTATGTGTTAACATTGGCTGATCACGTAATGTATATTTCTCATCAAAGACTTTCCCTGGTCCACGATCAGGGAGTTTGTGGGACGTCTGCCCTCCGCGGCACCAGGGGGCGCTGCCAGCACATACCACGACTCGTACCAATGGGACTGCGTCCTAACGGGAGAAATAAATGACGTTTTACACTGATTGGGTGGACACCTGAAATTATGCACGCGCATATACTTGGGTAGACACTTGGGAAATTGTAACTGAGATTTATGTTTGAAGATCCATTCATGTTGGTTGATGTATGCACTTACTCGTTGGATGTAATGTAAGTGAATGCTGGGTGATTCATAAAATCTTACAAAAAAAAATAAAAATCTTCTAGATTAAATATAATCTAGGAGGAGAGGGTCTTATGGAGTTATGATGAATGTAAAAATATAGAAACAGCTAAAAGCAGCACTGTTGCTGCTATTGAGGCCAGAGAGGTCTTAAGATGGAGTTGTGGAAAATTACTTTAGTTTCTCGGCCAAGTCAAACAAAGTGAAATTAATTCTAGATTGAATATCATCTGACTGTGATAAATAACAATAGTACTCTCAGTTTTACCGATTTCTTCGTTTTTTTTGTTTGTATTTTTTCCATTATTTTTCTTATATACTGCGCGATTTTAATAAAATATTGTCCCACCAGTAATCCTAACCTGTTGCACCACTGCAAATTTACAGTAGTCCTATGGCATATCAAATAATCTGAGTTTAAGAATATTTGTTTATTCATTTTGTACTGCTGCAAAATGGCTTTTTTATTGAATTAAGCAAGTTTTAGACTGTGCATCTAAACATGCACAAGTGCACCCATTTTCAGCATCTGGGTGCACCATGTGCACCCAGTCAAAGAACCCTAATTCGAGCCCTGACATTATGACATTACTTATATGTATTAAAAGAAGGATCAGCATAATAGGTCCCCTTTAACAACAGCCTTACACACGCTGAGCATCAGGTCTCCCGCACGCACACTCTGCAAAGTACCATGGCCAATATTCTCAGTGCCTCAGTGAAATTGTGACTAGTGTTGATGGCACGACCTTTCATTTCTCTGACCTTTTCTTCCCGAAGCAAAATGTATCGTTGGTGGGAATGCATCATAGCTTTCAGCAGTGCCACATCTCCAGGGTGAAATGCCAAATCCACAAAGGACACAGTAACACATGCCTAGCTGAGCATTAAGATACATATCTTGGGCATATCTTTCAGATGCATGTGAAACAGAGACAGGTAACATGTGGTTAAAACAAAACACTTACGTGTGATGGGTCCCAAAAGCTATATCCAATTTAGCCTGGAAAAAAAAAAGAAAATGAATTCAATTTATTGTGCTGTGGGCAATGAAACTGCCCAATTTAACTTAATTTCAAGATTACACAAGCCAGTGGTTACACACTCACGCGATGAACATGAAATTCAATTCCAGTCACCATCTTACATTTTTTCTGGAAAGGCCAGAGGGAACTTGTAAACTAGAATTATTTTTAATTATAAATTAACTTTAAGATAGACAGATAATTGAAAGTGATAAAAACTAATATAATTATAGGGACCATGAGGGGAATGTCTGTATATTAAAGACTACTTGAGATATTGAGAACCTTTTGAAACCTTTTCTCAACAGCTTGCGAATGCATTGCCAGGCTTGCTTGGGCATCCTGAAGAATTCGTAGCTCCTTTTAGCAGAAACATGACAGAATACACACTGACACCCATTCAAGCACTCATTAGCAGGATACGGTTTTCATATTTTTGTTTTTAATTGGGTGCAGGTGCATGACTATGATATAGTTTAAAATACACTTGTGGGACATTTGTACCAAAGAAGATTTCAAGAACACTGTGAAAATCATACTGAAAACGGTAATTTGGACATCACTTTCCAGTAACACTGGGGCTATATATTTTAACAATTGAAACGCACAGTCTAAAGCGCATAGCGCAAGTGCATTTTGGGCGTTTCCAAATCCACTTTTGCTAGCTTAACAGTAGATTTTGTGCCAACCTACAGAGTGTCATTTCCCTTTCACTTTAAAACCCAGGTGCGCTTTTCATGGATTGTGAGGGTAATAGCGGATTTTCCAACAGGTAGGAAATGAATCTTTTGCACGTCTTTGCTCTCACCAACATTCCATGTCTCTCTGACAAAAAGGAGATGTTTGAAATTTACCTGCCTGTTCACTTGCATTGAAGAGGCAACAAACTCCCATAGATATAAATAACGAGTCTCAAATCTGAAGTTTCCAACATACTATGATACAGTATTAATACAGGGTTGGTTTCTGTTCGTCAGATAGAATCTCCGTGAGTCAACGGCAAAATGTCTTGAACACATTGGTAACTGCATATTAAGCCCTATATTCAAAGTCGTAAAAATACTGATTTATGACCAACATGCCAAAGGGTGATCAAATGGACGCATGTACTTTTGCCATTTAAAAACGTGGGCGCTGGACGGTAAAATGACAACTGCTTCAGTTCAAAACTATCAAAGATACTCCTGTTATGCTTAGTGCTGCTTTGCACCAGATGTAAGAGCTCTTAGTATCATGCAGCTGGATGCCTCCCTCAAGTGGAAAACAATATGAATTACAGCACAGTCACTGCCTCTCGAAGTGGGCTGAAAGAGAAGACGACAGCAATCTTTTCTCAGCCATCATCCTCTATCACAGAAGGGAAGCACGGAAATTAAGGCTTGTTACCGGAGCATGGCAGAGCTGATTCAAAGGACTGGCACTGCTGATTTGCCTTCGAGTCAGGATGTTAAACTGAATTAGCACAGTAAACATGCAGCCATATTAATGGACAAGGACAACAGAATCAACGTGACATCCTCTGAACCAGTGGATCCGAACCCAGTCCTCAAGGACCCCCTGTCCTGCAGGTTTTTGTTGCAGCTTTACTTCTGCACACTTTGTCCATTTAAGGCCCAATGCAGCTTCTTGCACACCCTGTTCAGGTAGATCTTTTTCAACCAATCAGCATGAAGCCCTTAAATGGATCAGGTGTGAAAGAGTAGAAAGAGAGCAAAAACCTGCAGGGCAGGGGGGTCCTTGAGGACTGGGTTGGGAACCACTGCTCTAAACCCATTTGTTTAACAAGTCCAAGCACTAATGAAGTACTGCCAGCACTCATGCCAGGCACACATATGGGTCATTCCACCTCATATCACCCAGTGGGTTCCACATCACCCTCTCAGGTTCCCCTGAAAATTACTGTCACTCAAAAAACAGTAATAAATGTGGTGACTTGATAAACATGAACTACTATGTCATAAATGATTGAGGAAAAAAATCTGAGTGCTTTATCTAGCATACTTTTTGATTTAAAAGCACTCAAAAGGGGTTATGCATTGCGACATTTTGCATTTTGACCATTTTCCGGGCTTTGTGTGAAGAAAAGTACACTACATACTCGCAGTGTTTCCCACAGACCAGGAAGCAATGTGTGGTGGCAGACCGATGTCTGGGGGGCATTCTAATTTTTTTTTTGGATCATTCTCATTTTGTTGAGCGGGGGGGGAGATGATTCTCATTTTGTTGAGCAGGGGGAGATGATTCTCATTTTTTTGAGCGGGGGTGGGGGATTGTGCTAATTCCGCATCTTCCAGTACCTTTCCTATTTTTCCGTTTCTTTTTCTTTTTTTTTTTTCCCCCAAACGTGCGCATTGATGCATTGATCAACACGTGGCATTTGCGCATATTGAGACTATGGAGGGGGTAAATTAGATTATGGCAGGCCGCCATAATCTCGTCAATGTATGGTAAACACTGTGCTCGAGAACTGACTCAATTTTCAAATTCTACAGAAAAAGTTTGCCCAAGTCATCGAGTTTCACAGCTTTTCATTTCGTACAATGAAAGTTATTCATATGTGAAGTTGGACCGAAAGGCTTGTTTGGCAAAATGCATAAAATAAATTGAAATTTCAAAGGGCTGTAGGCTCAGAACCACTTAAGATACAGATGTTTATTTATATTTCTTCATAAGTTTGGTATAGGAGCACATGAACTTTTTAAGGGGAACCTGAGGGGATGACATAGGAAGTTTCTCTGAAACAGGAGGACTTGAGATTGAATGACCCATATGCGATCACACAGCCATACACATTTCTCAATTTTTTTATGTGGAAATATCATGAAAGATACCTGACAAAAGCGGATGTGGCCATAAGGCTGAGCCTGCTGGATTAACCTGGCCTTGGATTCTCGTTTTTCCCCATGGACGATAATCACTGGCTTGTCCCTTCAAGACAAACATGGCAGCTGTCACATTCTGTGCCAATTATCAGCCATTTATGAGTATTTATGAAAAGTCTTGCATTTTCAGATGCTTAGCAATTAAATTAAAATGGGGAAAGAGTTACTTTACACCCAGCATCTCTAGCCTGGAATCCATCCATATCAAGTGCTGGTCGCTCCCAACGCTCACTCACTGATATGTCTGGCCTCAGTCGGTAGGCTAGCGCTTGACTTTCACATATTCGCACAAAATCCATGCGAGATCTTTGATTGGCTCACAGTCGTAAGGGTGCCCCGCCCCTTTAGACAGACTTGTGGCGGGTCCTGAATGAATTTATCCCAATGGGGAGAAGTGAACGTGAGCAGAGATTATCACCGATTATTTTGCCCCATTGTCACAGAATTAAATATTGGACTTCTTTTTCACAGGCCACATATCTTCTAAACATTCTGGTGCAGCAATGGCATTTTTAAGACCAACAGATCAGGAGAAAATGAACTTTGTTCGAGACCGGTGTCTCTCTCAGCAGCGGTCACGTAACATTTGGCAATACAGAAATACAGTATGGACTGCGGCAAACTACAAATTAAAATTTCAAACTGAAATAATGCTTGTGTTTATATGTTCAGTGACACTGTCATTGCCATCGATGTTTAATCGTTTTTAAAGGGAAAAAGGAATATATTTGATCGCTATGATCTTGTACTGGATTGATATCAGATATTAAACAAGCGGCAAAAGCGTTGGCCATCCACGTTAAAAATGCCAAAGCGTTGTGCAGCAATAGGTTGCAATAATAGGAACAAGCTATCAATCTTTTCTTTTCCGAAGAAAGTAGACAGGCAAGGAATAAATTAGCAACTGTCGTATTGTATACCAGCTTCTTGTGCTTAACCTAGCTGATGCAATCATGCCCATCAAGCTATAGCTAATGCCAACTACAGTAAAACACGTTACGTAATTTGAGTATTATTTAATTTAGCCTTTATTATAGCAGGGAATCCCACTGAAATAAACAAATGGCAGATATGACCAAACTTTATCCTGTTCAAAACCTAGCAACCACTCCAAGAGTAAACACAAGCAAGCCACAATCTAATTTTTAAGCTCATGTCAAATAACATTCACGAATGCCGTAGCTGGCCAGCTAACTCATATTCGTAATGCTGAGTACAGCCGTTAGTTGTGTTGTAAAATGCCTGATGTAGCAAAGTAAAAGGAACACACAACACACACAACATGCAGATATAAGATAGATACTTGTATATCCCGACATTTAATTGCTCGCCTACTTAGCTACCACTTCTGACAACAAGATGCGACGGATAACCCGGTCAGCATTCATTCTGCAAATGGCGCTGCGCGATTGGTGGTTCTCGCCAAAATGTCACCCAATCAGCCAAGAGCAGAAAACATGAATATTTATATATCCAGTTCATTAGTGACGTAAGGGCTAATCGCTGGCCTACTGACTGAGGCCAGACTATATCAGTGAGTGACCAGCACTTGATATGGATGGATTCCAGGTTACAGCATCTCAACAACAATCAAAATCTTATAAAACAACAATAAAGACAAAATTAAAATGCCAGTAATACATTAAAACTGGGAAATAACAGAAGAAGTTTGCTGACTACAGTTACAAAATATTATCATTAAAAAAAGAGAAAAATATATTGGGAGTGTCAATTTGGCCTGCTTTATTTTTATTTCCAAACAGCCTTTGTTCAAGGTCACTGGAGTTCTAGGCCTCTAGATCAAAGCTACTATGCAAATGCCATGAAAAGGTGCTTGATGGAAGCTCAAGAGTCACAAACTACTTCTGATTTCTGAGTTTTATTTTCCCATATTTGCATCCAACTCTTGACCCATAATATAGAGGATAAATGTTGAATTTTCATTCCCTGTCCAAGTATACACATGGTTTTTACCTAGCTAATTATACAGTACCAGTGAAAAATCTGGTCACACTTTGCTAATGTCACGACACTGTTTTTATAGAAATATAATCATCTTAACTTCCCTATATAATCTCAAATGGAGTCTTGCAAGAGGTAAACAGACAGAAGTTAAAAGAGGATAATCTACTTGTTTGAATAGTGTCCAAACTTTTGTAATTCTCAAAGAAGCCATATTTTGCGAAGTAAACAGACAAACAAGCTACTTCCATTTTCCAACAGCCAAATTAAAGTCAAGCTGTTTTGGGACTTCTTTGGCAAAAATGTTGACGAAAAGCACACCACAAGTGCAGCATATCTTTGGGAAGTTAGACAGCCACGCAGCTGCAAACTCATTATAGCAATATGATTGCCCATGTTAAATAAATAAATAACAATGTGAGTATGCTCAGCAAATATGACAACAAAGGCTGCCAAGTTTGATGAATTTAATAATTAGACCTTTTTTTGCAAAATAATGGGTGCTTATTTCTTTATTTAACATGAATTGTAAGAAAAATGTGGGAATGTCCAAACTTTTGACTGGTACTGTACAGAGTTGTCAGATTAAAATGTTTGCAGTTTACCTGAACTCTGGTGGGTATTGCTGCACCATCCAGGGAATATCAAAACAGTAGTTAAACTAGAAAAGAGTAGGATTGAATAATTACTCTCCGTTCGCTTTCAGAATTATTCAGACATACTTCAGGGGCAATTCAGGATACATTACAGTGGGAATATTGCTGCAATAACCCATTTATATCTTGTAACGTTACCTGCACAGATTCTTTCAGAGTTCCAAATAGTGGAGAGAGAATTTCTGAATGAGAACGGAAAACAACATTTTAAAATCCTTAACATTAGTTACAAATATAACACAGGAAAGTACTCAGATTATTGATGCTGGACATCATGCATTGCACACGTAATTTAAATGAAACTGGTCATCGTACCTTTAATGTGTAAAGCCCCAGTATTATACATCTTTTCGATACCAGACACTTTGGTAAGATAAAATCGGAAGGTGTTTTCCATCGGAGGCAAGTTCGTTTCAAAGAATTCTTCAGGCTCTTCCTTGTAGTATGAGGCACCATGAGGACTTGGCGGTCGCTTGTCTTCCACCTTCACTTTCTTCCTCTTGGGACTTGGGCTTCGCCTTTTCTCCTGGCTTCCTGACACAGAATTTGGACCTTCATCATCACTACTGGAAAGAGCCCAGCCAGACTCTTCATTCTCCTTCTTCCTTTTGACAGCAGGGGATGTCACTTTAGTTTCGAACTTAACTGGTTTTTGTTGATTACTGTGGGCCGCTTGTCTGGCCTCAGAACCCATGACTTTGGAAGAAATCATCGATGAAGGCGATTCAGCTTTAACGTTGGGTATGGGATCTTGGCTTGTCGGAAACAAAGTCCGCGAATATTTTACGCTCTCATCCGTGTCAGTAGCTCCACGCACCTCTGGTGGCCCAGGTGTGTCATCCTCGTCTTCACTGCTGGACATGGTCCACTTCCCATGTTGGCTGTCCTGTGACATCTGTAAATACGATAGAGGCGACTTCTTGTCTTCAGCTGTTGGTAAATAAGTGAACATAAATGCACATTTTAAAGTAGGCCAATATTAAGCTGAGAGAACCAAGAGTTGAGATAACTGATTTTGAAGGCGCTTTTAACCTTAGGTAGAGAATATAATATTAAGAGTCAAACTTAGGTATAATAGCTTGCTAGATATGCACGCGCCATTCATATCGATGCCACCCGCGCGCGAATTAGTTGTGAGTTGCCCTACCTCTGCTGCAAACAATACCATCGACAAAGCGTGCAAACTTACGAAGGTACCTACAGTAGACCGTGGCGGGAAGTCCGTGTTTACTTTCTTCTCAAGAAATCACTGCAAGAAGCATGCCACCAGAATTTAAACTTTGAGTTTAGTCGCGCTCTAATTCTGGAGCAAATACGTTGTTGTGTCAGTACAGGTTCGTGAAAATGAATCTAAATGAACTGAACATAAGATTTCCCACGAAAAACCGCTGTGATGGACTGGTGTAACAACGTTATTCTTCCCGCGAGCTCGTGAAATTCTAAACAATGATCAAATAGCCGTTCCTAACCAGCTGCTAAAACACATGCCAAAGCAGGATTGCGCGAAGTAAAATGTAAGTACAGAACAAACCTAGTACAGCAAAAAAAAATCTGATAAAACAGCACCAATTCCGAGTGGGTGTATGTTTCAATATTTGAGAAGTCTCATCGCTTAGTTTGAAGGTAACCAATTACATTCGTTGAACTGGCTGTGTCATTATGCGCAGCGGTTGGATACTAGTAGCCAGCTAGCCAATGATGAGCGACGTTACAGTTACTACGGGACACAGTAGTAGGACAATGTAGCTTGCTGGCTTGTAGTAACTTATTCGTCTGTAATTGACATAATACTGGCGATTGATGTCTTGCAAAGAGAGAAAAGAAAGACTGTTTTTAGGATAGTCAGGATGTTTACTTCCACGCGACAGTTGGCCAGACAAAGAAGAGAAATTACGGACCGTGATAAGAAATTGATTGCAATGGTAAGTGTACATTTTGAAGGGGCTTTTCCATAGTTAGCTTTGGCAACACTCTCTCATTTAACTTATTTCGCTAACGAGCAAGGCAGCAAATGCCGAGTAGAACACATGGAACACATATTGCACGGAGTGCGGCAGTGCTTCTTATTATAGCTATGTGTTCAGGGGGAGAAGTTCAAAAATTTTGTTCAAGGAAGAAATCCAATCGATTGTGTGCTCGAAGTTGTACCATATGATCGGCTAACGTTACTTGATTTGCTGATGTTCAAGTTACTTAAATAGACAGTCTACCGACCACAGCTGACAAATTCGTGTTTCTTGGTTAAATCCATGCGAATTACGGGCGCAATAGGTTTTCGAGAGGTGCGATGAGGACAAGAAAGGATACCTCAGCAGAGAAGATTTGAAAATGGCCGTGGTCATGCTGTTTGGATATAAACCATCTAAGGTAAGCCTGGTTTAGGTTTGCCAATTTTATTTTTCTCCATGACGTGGCTATCAAAAAATTAAACTGTAAATGCAACGTCTGTCACTTCGGGGACAGATGGGTGGCACACTGTGTCTGGTAATAGGACAGCTTTTTGGCCACTGTGAGCTTGTGAATTACTTTGAATGCACTCATTAACTATTCAGGTATGTATTCTCTGGAAATAACTGCACTTAAGGTTATGCATATGAAATGAAATAAAATAAGCATAACTGCTTCGTTATGGTCTGCATGTACTTTTGTGCGGAGACTAGTGAATATAGCCATCTGAGGTGGGGTGAGTACCAAAGTAACGGTAGTTAACCACTAGAGGACGCCATTGTATTTTTTGTGGATTCTCAGGAAAAGTCGAGAGCATTTGTGATGGTCATTATTTCAAAAAAAATTATATTTTTTAAAATAATTAATCGCCGTTTAGCGGTGCTATTTCCAGATTACATTATTGTGCTCGATGTTTAATGTGAATAATCCCATTAATGTGAATAATTGTTTTTGTTGTTGCAGTCGGAAGCCAACTTCTTCATGGAGCATGCTCATCGAGAAAATTTGCCAGGTAATTGGGTCATGTTTATGTAGTAATATATGCTCCGAGTCCCAGCGCACTTACCTGAGGATGGCTTTTGCAGTTGACCTACTGGATATATCGGATAATTATTTTCTTTTACTGGCAGATTCACTGAGCCTGCTCAGTTATCTGCTGTCTACTTTAAAAAATACACCCCCGTATACTTAAGAAGCAGAGGAGCAATACTTGTTATGTGATTCATGATGTAATTCACCTTGAAATAATGGATGTGCTAAGTAAATAAAATGCCTATGGCATGCATTATATCGTGGCATTATTGATGTGTAAATTTATGTAAATCCACTAGGCATTCTGGATCTAGATCACTTATGTTGTACTGAAGTTGTTTATGACACAAATAGATTTATTGCTGCGATCAGAGAATATCTGGCAGCGAAGAAATGCCTATAAGCTTTCAAAGCATGATAGCATCATCGTGTCTAATGCAGGGGAAATTGAAGAATTCAGACTGTTCAGATTATAAACGTATAGTTTTACAAATATGTCCAACAACGTGTTAATAATGACATTTTAAATTGTTACAGTGACATTTACTTGGTCATATGTGATCAATTTTCCCGAGAGTTACGCCTCTCTGGTTGTTGGGCCCATCTTGTTAGGGCTGAGTTGGTAGCACACTTGGTATGGGCCTGAGAGCATTGTGGCATTGTCACACTGTCAAATATCATGGGGATGTTATTGTTCCATTCCACCAGAAGGTAAAAGATTGAAAGGGAACGCTGACTTAAATTTGTCGTAATCGTTTTACGCATTGGCAGTCGGTAAAGAATCGCAAACAAAAGGTGACACATAATTTTGCCGTGAAATGTATGTAGGCATTACAGGGCCCCTGACAGGCAGGCTCAGTGATGAAAAGGGGTCGGCTAGACTTTTTTTTTTTAAGGAGACATTAAATGGTTGAAGACCTAGATTAGTACGTAATTCATCTCTTGTTTTAAGCCACGAGCAAATTGCTTTTGTATACTGCCCTGTAGGAAGGCGCAAGATAATCTAGTTAAAGTGGCGTGCTGGTGTGATGAAATATTCCACCATTAAATCTTGCTCCAAGCAAACGGCGAATTAAATTGCTCCTCTTCTGTATTTCATGTGATTACTAAATTAGTGATGGTGATGATGGAGTGGGGGGTGGTGGTATTAATGTGTAAGGCTTGGCTAGACTCTGTCCCTGACTGCTTTGGCAGGCGCTTGCACAACAGTGAGCCATTTAAGGTCCCTCACCCTCTCAGTATTCCTATGTGTTTAGCATTTCTCCTATTCTCCTTCTCACTCCTGACTCTCTCTCTCTCTCTCTCTCTCTCTCTCCCCTCTCTCCCTCCTGCCCTCCCTCCTTTTCCCGTCTTCCTGCCTCCTCACTCACTCGCTTATTTTCTCTCTCGCTCATTTGCTCACTCACGCACTTAATTTACTGTGCTCATTTTCTCATTCAGTTTAATAGCTTTCTTTCTCTGTCTTTTGACTGGAACTGTGTGGTGTTTAAAAAAATGTGTAAAAATATTTTTGCAATTATCAGCTATTTGTTTTCAGTCTTTTTCTGTTGTATTTTAATTTTTTTTGTTAGTGTTACTTTATCATTGTTTTACTGGAGGTCTGTACTCTTATGGTCTGAAGCTTCATTTTATTTGTTCGCGTTTAAGTCATTTCTTGACTTTTTTCATTTTGGCATCTTTTAGGAACATTGCCGTAGGTTGATGGTTATTACATATTTGCATTTGTTAATGCTCTTAGCAATGCGTAAATGGGACAAAACCCCTTTCTCCCTTGTTTTCATCCCTCTTTCCCTCTGTCTCTCCTTTGCCATCTCTTCTTCGCTCTGCTTGAAGTGACTGCATGACATTCTCCTGTGGTGTGAGAGGTAGCCGATCTGTCAGTGATAGAATACCGGTGTGCTGCCTGCTGCCTAGTAACACTTGACTTTGAAACAGTTCACAGTCTGGTGGTTTGTATTTTTCTTCCCCCATGTTTTTCTCCCTGGATCTTGTTCTTCTGGTCTCTGGGGAATTAGCCGGTCAGTGTAGGAGGATCCAGACGTGATCTTCAGAGGCCTGCGCTCTCTGGCAGAGGATGCCCTTGTGGTGTTGATTCATGCTTGACTGACATTACCGTGCAGCTGTTGGTCCTGGCCTACAAGGCCCTTCTTTTCATTGGGTTCTGTGTGCTTTGGCATAGCAGTGACCCGGGAGCCGTACTACTGCTGCAGTCGCTATAGAATCTTTTCATTGGGTTCTGTATTAGCCCGTGCAGTCCCGCTATAGAATCTTTTCATTGGGTTCTGTGTGCTTCGGCATAGTAGTGACCCCGGAGCCGTACTACTGCTGCAGTCGCTATTGAAGGCTGTAGCTCCATCATTTCCTTCTCTTCAGTAAAATTACCTCATGAGGTCGCATGTGAAAAACTTTCTCTAGCTCCTCACAGGAAAGAGCAAAGCCGATGACTGTTGTGGAAACTGGATAATTTTATTTTCAATTTGAACCTGAGAGAAGGGACTAAAATTTGACTAGGCTTCATTATCCCCATGGGGTGAAATATCTCGTTCAATAATCTGCGATGCTGGAAGATGAGATTTCATACAGTACGAAGATAAACAAAGTTGGACAGGGAGAGGGTTCATTTAAAAAAGGCATGTTGGTACTGTGAATAGGGTTTTTAAAATGGCCTCTGATAGGAACTAAAGGCCAGTTTTATGGACGGTGCAGTTTTTGGCTAATGATGAATAATGAGAACCTTAATGAAAAAATAATCAGTGTTTTATAATTTTTAATACCCTCCCAGAGAGCTTTAGCCTAGTTGGCGCTATTTTTAATGAAATAAATCATGGGTAGGAGAAGTTCTTTATTCTTCCTTTTAAGATTCTATTCTGATTATTTTATATATGGGAAAATGTGATCTAATCGGCTGACATCCTATTCATATTTAATGATTTTAAATAAGTATTTCTTCTCTCGAAAGAAAACATCTGCATTTTAGAAACCTTATCTGAGAGTCATTTTTAAACCCCAAAAAATGAATGTATTTCCCTGTATTTTATGATTTAAAAAAAATCGTATATGGAGGAAGTTCTTTTCTTCATGAGCGTTCATGTGCACTGTTCCATAACATTGCCCTGCCGACAGAGCCTTCGTCGTACGACAACCTCGGAGAACGTCTTAACACAACTCAGTGCTGAAACAACATCCCGCCGTTGTGTCTAACCTGCCAAAACACGGCCGCTGATTGAATCCGAAACGTTGCATATTCATCGAGGAACGATCTTGGGGGGGAAAAACATCTTATTTATATTCAAACCTTTATCACCGCGGCAACATCCGTAAAATATTGTTTATACTGCAGCTTCAAACATTTTTTCCTCCCTTCTCCTGCCTCCTCCCTCCCTTCCATAGCTCGGGGACAGAGTTTGGGAATTAGAGGAGTGGCGTGACAGATCTGTGGCATCCACGCTCTTAAGGAGATATTGGAGATGAAATGGCCTCTGCGTGAGGCGCGTGTCTCGTCGTGGAAGTGACAGGCGGAGCTGCCAGCGCTGTGCGAGCCGGTGCTGTCTCTGTGTTTTTGGCCCCTGATTTCTCAGCATGACAGATGGGCTCCACATCTGAGAAGCCCTGCTGACCGGGGGGAATGTTAGCCATTAGCTGCTCTCATTGCCACTGTGTAGGGGAGGGGGCATTTGAGCACATTGAGAGCATGTAGGTCCGGTTTTTTTTGTCATGGACCTCAGGGCGCTAGGTGCTTGGGGCCAGGTGAGAACTGCGGAAACGCTCGCTCAAGGTCACGTTGTTCTCCGTGCCCAAGCTTCAGCCGCACTCCACTGTGCTAACATACAGATTAAAAATATTTGAAGGGACTGTTGTTTAGCAGTGATGGTTCTAGCGAGTGATGATTGATGCTTTCAACGCTTTCTGGTTGAACACTTGAGCTCAGATTGCATCTTTAAGAGGCAGCTTTGTCTTCAGTATCGTGTCGTCATTCTCTGGGGTTTTGATATGTCTTGGTAATCCTTTTTTAAGGGTCCTTACTTTCTGGGTTTGTTCGCTCAGTAAAGGTGATGCTTGTGGTGTAAGTGTGACTGCTGCAGCATCAGGTCAAATCCAGCCACGCCAGTGTTGATCATGGCTGGCAGTCTCGTGAGAGCAGCACATGATTGGCTTCACGCTGCTCAGGGAAATGGGAGGGATACAGTTTGAGCGAGCATAGTATGTAGCTCAACTGCCTTCTCCTGGCCATCCCTGCTCTTATCTGCTTGCTTCAAATCCAACTGATATTCTGGTTTCCCATGCATTCGTTCAGTGCATGTGGGGCTTGAAACTGCCCCTTGAAACTGACAGGCTCGTGTTTTGGCAGGGAATCCCAAACTGTGTGCTGTCCTGAGATGGCAGCATGAGTCGCGTACAAGCATGCTTGTTGCTTGTGCTTTGTTAGCTGATTACACACTTCAGATGCGGGTGGGATTGGAGATGCCGTATAAAAAGAAGACTCCTTGCCTTCTGAGCAGTGTGTTGTCCTGGCACTGCACTCCTGCATGGCTTTCCAAACCTGTTACAGGAGTAAAATCCATGGGTCAGATCAAGTTAAGATACAATCATGACCTGGTCCAGCTGGTTTCACTGATTAGGTCCATATCCTGATGGGTTGGATCTAGTGAAGATCCACTCATAAGCAATACAGCTGAGTTGAGTCATTAGGTCCTCCTCCTGATGGGTCGGATCAAGTGGAAATCCACTCATGAACTTGTACAGCTGAGTTCATCTATTAGGTCCATCTCTTGATGGGTCGGATCAAGTGATGAACTCTTACAGCTGAGTTCACGCATTAGATCCAAATCCTGGCAGAGGAGTTGCGGTGAACAGCAAATTCAGTGGTTGGAACAAAATTTGTACGCTCTCTGAAACTGGATGTTCTACCTGTGCCCATTGGTGAAGGACGATGGCTGCCCCCCCGAGTCAGGTTCCTCCCCAGGTTTCTTCCTCTCCGCCATCAGCGACTCTCTCCTCGTCACTGCTGTCCTGGGTTTGCTCTTGTGGGACTTTAGGCCAGGGTTCTGTGTGAAGCCTGTAGTGACAGGACTTGTGAAATGTGCTGAGCGAACTAATATTGATTTGATTCAATTTCACAGTGGCAGACTCGAGAGGCCAGGTGGAGGTACAGAAAAGAGCCTTGTTGTACAAGCTGCCATTTTCTTTGCGGGGACTCTGTGGAACCACGGGCTCCTATTCAGTGTCCGTAACGGTCTTTTAACAGCTGCACTTTCAAAATATGTTCTGTTTACTGAAAATAGGGCATCGGTTTAGTGAATGCATTGAAGTATACGTTGGGCAGTATCAGTGGTGTTTGATCTGCTTTAGTAAGAACATTGATGCTGATCCTGTGGGTTTAAGCTGGGCTCTGTAGGGACAGAGACGCAGTTCCTTCTACCTGGTGCCGTTTTACTGAAATCTAGCGGCAGGCTGTAGCCTTTTATCCCATTCAGTCTAGTACATTCTCAATGGGCAGGAAAAAAAGGCAGTTCAGTCACCGAGTACCAGAGCTCATTTTCTCTTCAGGTAGCAATCAAGCAGCTCTTCGGGATGAATAGACTCATCTGCCGCCTCTGAGTGTTAATTGGGAGCCTCAAGTTGTCATGTTTCTGCTTACCGCAGTATATTGGACACAATGTCGCTGTGTTTCTCCATTACGGAGAATATTGGACTGAGCGTCACAGTGCTTTTCAATCACGGGGTATATTGGACGCAGCGTCACAGTGATTCTCTGTCAAGGCTGCTGATAAGTTTTATGAAGTTGAGTAGTTGGAATGAAATTTGCCGTCCGTCCTATTGATGCGGCTTTGACTACCTGATTAATCAGTTAAGAGTGGCTGGTATCGATGTACAGCACTGGGCAGATGTTTTAGGCCCCTTGGTTTTTTAAAAATTTAAATTTGGTCTTTGATGTTTTTTTTTTTTCCTCATTAATGTTTCTGTTGATAAAAAGCACCTTTAAGACATCAATACTTTATTTTTTTTTTAAATCTGCCCAAAAAAATCCTTGTATTTCACTGAAGACTGTTGGTGGAGGTAATATAGCCGTGATGGAGCCCGATCTAAAAATCTACAAGGCTGTCTAGGAAAACCTGGGGAGACAGATGCAAGTGAGTCTGTGAGTCTGCAGAGGAACGGTGGCGTTTTCTTCAATATGCTAGGAACAACACAACAGCCAGTAATCTAATAAAACTACAAAACTGCAGGACAGTGTGCCTAATTTTTAGGCAAAGGGTAGTCTGTCTAAATATTGGTTCATTTTGGTTTTAACAGTTCACGGGTCTTTATGGAACATTTTTCAAAATTCAAGAACCCTTCTTTCCATGTTTTTTGGAAACATCTTCACCTGATGGAATTGCCAGAAATATGCCCAAAAACTTGTGCATCGAAGTGTATAATAGTAATAATAATATTAATAATAATGTTAAATTGTTCAAACGCCACCTTTCATTCGCAGGAAATGGCTCAATGTGCTAATAGTTAACGGAAAACGTCGAGTTTAAAGCACAATAACATTTCATGTAAAAAAAAAAAAAGAATCAAGGAGTACTTGTAATACAATAATTGCGTGGAAGCTGCAGGAAAATGGCACAGTACTAAAGATGGCAAGATAAAGAATAGGATGGTTTATCCTCTAGGAATTCAAAGCATTTTTGCAAGTAATGTGTTGACGCACAGTACACTTATTGTCAGGAGTGATGAGTACTTCCATTAATCTGTTGTAAGACTTGGACTATGCGCTAGCTGTTTATTGATGTCATGTAGATTGAAAGTGGTATATAAGAATGTCTGGACACCTGAAACAACAAGTGGTGCTGGACTCAACATAGCCTGCCTGAGGGAGGTGCTTTAGTGATTTGAGTGCTAAATAATTGAGACTTCCCCTGACACTCGACCCCTTCTGCTAACAAGCCTAATGAAATCACACCATAGTGTAACACATGATTGGAAGTGAAATTGAAAAATGCACGTTTTGGATCCAGTTAGAAATTGATCAGAGTAGATTTAAGGAAGGTTTTGAGAAAAAAAACAGTTTTCACTTTTTTGGTGACCTTGACCTTAATCCAAAGGTCCAAAAATCCTGGGTTCAAAATTTAATCAGGTGATCCCTGGACCATTGTGCTCATCTCCTCAAAATTTCATGTAATTTCAGCCAACCATTTTTGCATTGGAATGCTGACAGACAAATGCACAATGCGCACCACTAAAAAAAAAACCCCTCCCCCTTGGGATGGCATAAAAAGTGTATGAACTGGATGTCCGAGGGCAGTGGCAGATGTCTTCAAGGTGAAGTCATGCCAACGTCCTGCTTTCTCTTAAAAACCCCAAATAGCGACCCTAAGTCAGCCGGCCCTCCAGAGCCCATGTCTGCTTAGAGTGCGGAGCTGTCCCTTCCTCTGTTGGTGGAGTAATGATGAAAAGTGTCCCCCTCCACAGAGTCTTTTTGTCCTTCTCTTCCCCTCTGATGCTGTTGTGGGAGCGCGTTACCGTTTGTCAGCTCTCGTATCGAGTTTGGCCAAAAAAAACAAAAAAACCTCTTTCATCCCAGCCCAGGGGCTCTCGCTGGGTTTCCGGACCCTGGCGGAAAGCGCTCTGTAAAAATTTGCTCTCGCTCACCCCTGTTGCTCAGTTAATTACCAACCCCCCCCCATTCCTCACACCATGGCTCTGGTCCTGGCTGCTCCGTCTCAGGTTGTCCTGGAGCTCTTACCCGAGCCGGGCTGCTGTGCTGTGCTGTGCTGTGCATTCTTACAGGACGGTTGAGGGCTCCCTGCCCAGCCCTCTCCTCAATAACAGTACTGGGAGAAAAATGAGTGCCCCGCAGGTGTGAAGCAGAGACCGCATCTCCTCTAAACGCGGTGCTTTCGCATGATTCCCATCCGCAGAAAGTGCCTGGGCTCCGTGGAGAGCTGTAATAAAAGCATATTCTCTCCCTTTCTCTCTCTCATCTCTGTTCTTCAAAAGGTGTCCCGCTGGAGCTGTTGGTGTCTCTCATGGGGATGAAGCTCTCCGTGGAGGACCCGTACGACAAAACGCGGCACATCTTCAACGCCTTTGACGTGCACTGTAAGTACGGTCTCTCTCTGACCCAGGCTTCCCTCCTCAGTGCCTCCGTTTGCACATAAGTGAAGATGGTGACTCACTCGCACAACATGGGGTCCAGGGTGTCGTTAGGGCAGCTTAAACTGAGCTGCAGTCGCCTCCTAGTCTTGTGTGTAGAACAGAAGCCCTTAGGCTTTCCCGCTGTCTTTTGTAGCGCTGTGAAATAGCCCTAGATTCCCAGCCAGTGACATGTAACCCTATTTGAATAACTTACTCAGAGTGAGAGGCAGCATCCCTGTGTAAACTGCAGAGAGAGGGATGACCTTTATGATATCCTGAAGAAGTCTTTAGTGCTCTTCACTTCAAACAGACCTCTCGCCTCTCAAAATCCAGGCTCGTGGTTCACAAATATCTGCCTCAGAACATGTCAGACGTTCCTCCTCCTTAGTCCTTTTGCAACCCGATTTTCGAAAAAGTTTTTAAGTGCGGAAAATGCCAGTAAAAAAGAAAGCGATGATTAGTAAATTATCGTTACCCTGCTTTAAATTGAATACCGTACAAGGCAATATATTTCCTGTGTCACCTTATCAACTGTTTTTTTTTTTTTTTTTTTTGAAAATACAAGATCAATCTGAATGTGATGTCTGTACCATGTTTAAAAAAGAGGGAACAGGGGGTTGCTTGCATCCTTTCCCTTATTTAACCCTATAAGACTAGGTAGGACGTCTGCAAGGTTCTTCCTTGAGACTTGATGCGACTTGAGTGTGTTTTAGATGATACCTTCGTTTTTAAAAAATTTGACCGATGAAGTAATGCGTGAATCGCTTAATGCATTTTGCCTTCCCTACTTATATTTATGAAATTTGTATTTTTAAATCCTTTTAGCCTCTGTGTCGACCACAAAAAAGTTTCCAAAGCTGGTCTTCAGACGGTAACAATGGCTGTCAACCTTAGCCTGGGGAGCGACATTGACTTTTTGTCAGAGTGCCACTTTGCTTTGTACACTGCCACTTGTAAACAAATCAAAGGTCATTGATTTTGAAAAAAACGGTAATGAATATAAGGGCAACAACACTCATTTTTAATGAAAGTCAAAGGTGTAAGCTCTGAAATGGTTTTTATTTCATGCTTTTGTCTGCTATAGTGGCTGAGAAATAAAAGGTTTTTTGTGAATTTTGACAATACTACCAAGTTTTTCAGAAAACTCTCAGGTGTTAGCCAGTTGTTTTCGAACAATGTCTTAGATTTTAGAGTGCTTTTATAGGGGGTGCCCTAGGTCTTAATGCGTTTATAGCCCCCCAGCTTATCTGTTTGGGGTCTGGAGACACTAATTGTTCCAGTTTTGATGATCTTCTATGTCCAGTTCTTCCTTGGTATAGAAGACAGCATATGTTGCTCTAAAATGCATACATGTCCCTCAGTATCAATGGTACCTGCACAGAAATTGAGTCATAAAATATGCTGGATCAAGAGTCTCGTAGCGCCGTCAGCAGGACGCTACTGATGAAAGCTCAACATGAGTTGCGACATCGGTGCTATGAATCTGGTGGCTGTACCTTTATCGCCCGCCTTTCCCTCTCTGGCTCTCCATTCTTCACTCCTCTGTAGTGTTCGGTCGAATAAAGTTCATAAAGCCCAAATTTACATACATTTTCAAAAAATGCTTTGGATTTCCTTTATTCTAGGGCAGGGCGTCAAGCTCAAATTCCAGGGGCTGAATTGTCGGCAGATCTTAGTTGTTTCCTCTCGTTCAGTTACCAGTGAACACATCAGACTGAATTCTGTGGATATTAGCCAATCAGTTTGCCGCAAAAAATCTGATGCGCTGAGGTTAGGTGCTTGCCGCTAGAGCTAGTGTGTGTCATTCTTTCAGTTTATTCCCGAGCAGCTCTCCTGTTGAGGTAGTGTGACTTGTAGATAAGGTCACCCCTGGACTCTAGTGGAGCTGAGGGGCGCTTCCCTTCTGCTACAGTAGAGGGCGCTGTAAGCCTTCCTCTTCCAACCTGACTCTGCCATTGCACTGAGGGACATTGGTCCCCGCACCACTCTCTCCTTTTGAGCAGGATTTCAGGGGCACAGTTAACGTGTGGTTTTCAGCAGAGCATTGAGTTTGGGGGTAAACCATGTTTGCCCTGTGACTTTGCTTACCGCAAGTGGTGCTGAGGTTTCTAGTGTAGTTGCCTAAGACGTAGGTAAAATTACATACTCATTTCCCTTCTCCCACAGCAGTTTGTATTCTTTTTTTCATGTTGGCACTTGACCAAGCTCAAACAACAGCCTGGGTAATTCCTCGCAATTAGCATCGAGGCAGTAAAATTGGCCCGTACTGTTTTGACGCGCACCATGTTCAAATTCTCACCAGAATGCATAATCAGGAGTCACACTGTAGGTCTCCCCTCTTTTATTTTTTCCTGAAAAATCAGTGCTGAGAAATCCAAGGAGAGGCAGTGGCATGATTAGCTAATTAATTTTGTTCCAGAATTTAGGCGTTTGTCGGCAAGGGACCGAAGAGTGGCCATATGAGGAGGACATCAGGTAACTGATTAAATCTGCTGAAATGAACCAGGGACCATTCCTCATTAACCCCTATGACCTCCCCCATTAAAGAAACAATGCTTGGCTTTTAGCGACAAACAGTTTTTGAAAACCCCTGCCATCTGTGTTGGACTCCTGCAGTAGCAAAGTGGTTTTCCTTTTTTTTAACGTCTCTACCCCTGCGCCCCCCAAAGTCTTTCTAAATGAACCTACAAGGTGAGTTTTCTCTCATCTCGTTGTTGCTGTGTGTAAAGTGTCTTTCAGTGTCCGTGCAGTAGATTGGTGAACTTCCATGTTATGAGGCAGGAGGCAGCAAATGGTAATGAATTTGGTTAGAGGAATACAAGTTAATTATTAAAGAGCTAAAATAAAATTTGTTTTCTCTCGGTTTATATTATTCTGAATAATGATTATAATGTCTTGGGCAGGGACCAAAATTAGCACCAGCCATCAGCCAAATTCCAGTAAAATATGCAAGTGGCTGGTAGATTTGCTTCATTCACCAGCCAAAGAACAATGTTAGTCTTTTGAGTGGCTGGTATAATTTGAACTTTCACTAGCTATTTGGCCAGTGGACACAAAAGTTAATTTTTACTTTCTGGTCTTGGGTTTTGTATTTCATAAAAACAAAAACAGTGTAGAAGAAGTGCATTTGGTGTCCTTCTGCATCATGGAATGTGATTTTATTTGTAATATAATTTTGTGAGGTAACGGCGGGCTGCAGGTGTGGTGCTGATGAAATACTTCCATTCCTCTCCTATCAGCATCTTACCTTCATGCTTTCAAATCTATCCCAGTTTAGACCAATTGTCCACAATTCATTCCAGTGTTCTCTCCTCCCTTTGAAAATTCAGCTTGAAATTAGTTTTACTTGGATATGCATCATGTCATGGGAGAGCTTCATGATCCAACTTCTGTATTGCCGTGTGCTTAATGTAAATGATGTAGAATAATACATTTTGGTCTTTGGTTTCACACAGAGCGTCCTATTATAATCTTAAAAATGTCATAACAGAGCAGCGCCTTGTAAAACTCGTGTTAACACTCCAACCTCTTTGTACGCCTCTGACACTTCCAACATTTCTCTCTGCTGGATAGTACAAGATTTCAGTCTTGCGTCTGAAAGGCTCTGTTAGCGCATATTAATAGTTTATCTGTATTAATACTTAATTGGACCCGTCTGTCAGCTGCCATATAAAAACGTGCTCGTATACATTAAAAATATAAAAAGCCTTCAGATGTGACTGCATGGGGAAATGAGTTGGAGTAGAGGCTGTGGCATGATGGAAACCTTTGGCTGGCTTTAGCAGCTGGTAACTGGGGGGCTGTCTGATCTCAGGCCAGCTTTGCTTAAAACTGATGTAGCTGCCGCTTGCGTTTGATTGGCCTGACAGAGGGCCGGCGGCGAAAGTCCCTCCCACGTCGACCGCGGAACAGACGGCTGCACGCGAGGCATTTGAACGTCTGCGCGACACTTGTCCTTCTAGACCGTTTTAGTTCTGCGTCTACCATCTCGAGCCGGTGGCAGCCTGCCCACCAATCTCGTGCGGCGTTTCCACCACCGCGAGCTTCCACGCCGACTTTGCCAGAGCATCTAATGCTGCTGTTCGCCCTCAGGAATCGCAGCCAATTTTGCCACAAGGTGTTGCAGTAAATCGTCGCTGGTGTAGTAGCCCAGTCAGCTTAAATCTGGGAGCCTGGGCTCAGTTACACGCTCGCCTTTGTTTCATCACTGGCTTCGCTGAACGGCTTTGAAAGGGCTATTCTTTCTTAAGCCGCGCCAGCTGCTGAAGACGATCCAGGGAAGCAGGCGGTTATGAAGTCGGCTTTTAACCGGAAATTTGTAGCCTGTGCTCGGTTCCTGGTATCACTCATTAGTTCTTCAACAAGGTTAATGCCTCCTGTTAGCTGTGCTTCTGTTTGAGTTAAACAACAGAATATATCACTTTGGAGATGTGGTCCATTGAAAAGATTGATCTAAGTGTTGCGCCTGTGAATCTGCATCTGATAGTAAAATTATATGGCATACTTTATAGTGCAGGTGTAATGGGTCTCCGCTAGCAGCTGACGTATAGGGCCGTACAGTAACTGTTTTCTTACAGTGTGCAGCAGGAGCATTTACGGCACAGCAGTGGAAAGGCATCTCGGTCCTTCCATGCCAGAACGCCTTCGGCTGGTTGTAGAAAGTCACATTACAGTAAGCAGACTTCAGTCTCACAATTAAATTTCGAGGTGTCAGCCTCTCAACGCCCTCCTGGGAGTCATTCCCCGCATTACAAAATTCCTTGAATCGATGACTGTGTCAGAAAGGCTGCAGGTGATGTGCAGCAATACGCTGCGGCCATTTCTGTTGGAAGTGGCGTACACACAGACACTCACGTACGTAAACACACACACAGTCTTGTATCTGCCAGCATTGGAGCAAATGAGTGGTGTAACTGCGTTGAAAGGGCATATGCAGACATGTATGCTCTTATTTTCAGAATCATCAGAAAGGGTTGGAGAGATGGGTGTTATCACCTTCTACTGACTGAGAATGGTGTGTTACTTGCAGGTGCATTGTAACGGCACACTGAAAATCAAAAGTAACTGTACTGCATGCTGTAGCTGGATTGTGTTTTGTTTTGGTTTATCATATGCATTTTTTAACCTTCTTTTTCAGGTGATGTGCATAGTTTGAAATAGCTATACCCCCACGTGCCATATTTATCTAAGCCCTCAGCACATATTAATGATTTTTTATATTTCAATGGCATGATTTCTAATTGAAGCAAATGACCTACCTCATACAGTTACATGCTGTTGAAGTGTTTTTGCTCGAGTAACATATTTTAATCGTGCGCTTGATAGTCATCAAATTAGGCCCTGAATATTGTTCCTGTTCTTTCCCTCCAGGTCGTGGGTTTTTGACGATGGAAGACTTCCAGAAGGCTTTCAGCCGCGTGGCTCCACGGCTTCCAGAGAGAACGGTGCAGGAGGCTTTTCGGTAAGGGTGCAGCACGCCCCCCCCCTTCCCTTGGCACTTCTGTTAGCGCAGAATCAAATCTCACATCCCCACCTGAGGTTGTGTGGGAGCCACGTTCGCGTCGGCGTGCCTGCCGCCCGTGATTCGATTTGTGCCTCCCTTCTCAGGCGCTGTCGTACAAGGGCAAATGAATTTGAGTGTGCTGTGGAGCTCGGCGTGGGGCGAATGGCGGCAGGCGGCGGTAAATCCATTCTCGCGGGCCGCCCGGCGAATCAGCACTGGGACTCCGCAGGCTCTGAACTGGAGCTCGGACGGGTGCAAATCTGTGCATTTATTTCATTGCAAAAAAAACTGGACTAAATTAGTGTTTTTGTCTTAATCAGACACAAAGTCTTATTTCTGCCGCTTTAGTAGAGAATACTTGTTTTTTTGAACTTACTAATGAACGATTAGCAAGCTATCTTATCCTATTGGCAAATATTGTAATCAAAATATCCTCCTAATTGGCTGTGTTTTTATCTTAAACAGCAAAAAAAAGCTCTGCAAGATAGGATTTTAAGCATAAATGCACAACTGAAATTCTAATTAAACACTTGGGTCCTGATTTACTGAGACCTTTAGCACATGCAAAATCTTTTCGCCCGTGCAAAACCATTAACATTGCCCATGATTGGCCAGGGTACTTGCCTTGCACCAATCAGTGGCAAGGTTTCTGGTTTTGCACGGGCAAAAAGATTTTGCATGTGCTAAAGGTCTTAGTAAATCAGGCCCTTAGTTTTTAGTTCTTGCTGGTGTGGCTGCATTAGAAACCCCTGGTAACACTTTCTACCATTCCTGTCATTCCCGGATTGCATTTGTGTTCCGTTTCCGGGATCAATCTCATAGTGTGGCCTCACTCCATGCCAGCTTCTCGGCTGTTTGCGCTTTGTCCTGGAAAGTTATTGGCAAGTGGCAGTAAACGTTCAAACAGGTACACCCCCCCCCCCCCCGGTGCTGGGTGTTTTTGTGCTCATCCTGAATCCTCCTGTCTGTCTGGCTTCCACATAATGGCAGGTCCTCAGCCTGCGAGGAAAATCATCTTTGTGTTCGAGGAGTGGCAGTGTGTTTGCTGTGAGGGGTTCACTCCGCTCAGAGCAGCCATTACATTAGTTTGTCCGTGTGTGTGTGTGTGTGTGTGTGTGTGTGTTTTTATATGCTGTTTGTTAACTTAAGTCTTTTGTATTCACCTCCCACATCTGTTTGCTTTGCCTTTTGGAGATTGGCTGTTGCTGACTGAGTCAAGAGGCTGGCCGTGTTTTGAAACGCATTCGTTTGAAGGAAAAGTTTGGTCCAAAGTCGTTCTCATCAGCTTTGGTTTGTCCTGGATGACGTGTACGAGCGACACCTTGATGCAGAGCCGCTTTCGGGATACATCTTTGCCAGCCCATGGTGTCATATCCACATTGGGTACATCAGAGTGCCCCCTGTTGTGCGTCACAAGTAATTAAATGCAGAAAACTCCGGAAGGGCTCCGCGAGCTCTGAATAGCTTTTATTCACAACTGAAAAGATAAACCCAAGTGTACAGTGGAGACGGCATCACTTTTTGCTTCGCACTTCTGCCGTAACCACAACCCCGAGATTCTGACTCCTTCAGCTATCAAGTGATTTGGTTCAGGATTGGTTAAGGTTTGGGGTAAGGTAAGGGTTCGGACAAGGGTGTCAGACTGGTCCGTAAAAGGGCCGGGGGGCTGCAGGTTTTCAATCCAACCAAGCAAAAGCAAACCTGGCTGATACAATAAATTCAGTCGACTGATCTCAGCCTGAACAATTGATTAGTTGCATCAGGTGTGATTCTGCTCAGTTGGAATGAGAACCTGCAGCCCCTCGGCCCTTTTACGGACCAGTTTGACACCCCTGGGGCAGAGTTCGGGTGTTCTTTAGAGTCTCTGTCAATGGCTCTGGAAGCAGCCAATGTGGTCGTTCCTGAACTTCTTTCATAATTTTGGGGCGTGGTTATAGCGGAAGTGCAGCGGCAAAAATAATGATGCACAGCTGAGGTGCCTTTGAACCACATGATGATGGTCAGACAGCTAAGTGTTTGCGTGAGAATGGAGTAATCGAGCACAGGGTTTTAATGTCACATTTCACAGTTGGTCTTCAGGTGGGGCTTCTTCCCATCCTCCAGACTGAGATCTCACCTGATGCCTTCTAATTCTTCTCCTAGTAATTCAACATAACTTACTGTAATGTGCATTTTTGGCTTTTTTTTTTTTTTTTTTTTGTCAAATCGTGTAGCAGATAGGCTTAGGTAGGATAAGTGCAGTTTGCATTTGGCTCTGAGTTCATTTCATTTGTATGCATACAAGCAGAAACGCTTGCTCAGGGGTGAAAACATTGGGGAGCCATTTTGGATCGGAGTGATCTAGGCTGCTTAAGGCATTTGAGGTTTTTCTCGTTTGCTACTGAGGAACAAGCTATTTTTTTCTGTAATAGATAGCTACCGCGTTTGATTTCAGGTTGACGAGACGGCACAAAGGTACTCATTACGCGGTGTTTTCTTCGCAACCAAGGTATTAATTTAGACGAAACTTTATTGCTTCTATGGTAGTTTTAATCATTGCTGTGGCGTGTTGAGTGCAAATATTTTCTGGGTAACGTCGAAGCAACAGCTAGGATTCCTTATTGGAGTCTCTGAGGAAAAAAAACGGTATAAACTGCCGCTGCTGTTAAAATGCAGCGTGGAAATGAGCAGTACCGAGCGCTTTAGCGTTCAGGCCGCATTAAAGTTGGCGTGCCGTCAAAGTCCTGTCTCCTTGGAAATTCAATGTCGTTTTGAACATTTTTACGCTGCACATTACATTGCTAACTACAGTGGCGGTACAGCTCCGGTAGTCTGCACAGACGGATGGGGGGGGGGAGTGAAAGTAAGTGAGCGTAAGTGAGCAAAAGAAGAGAAGGAGTGTGTGAGAGACCGAAAAGGAAAGTCGTGTGTGTGTGTGTGTGTGTGTGTGTGTGTGTGTGTGTGAATGTGTGAGAGACCGTGAGTACGAGTACAGATTACGATTAACATTTGAAGCTCTTGAGGAAATGTGGAGATTTGAAGCTCGTTGGAGGTTGAGGCTAACGGCTAATGCACGTTCCTAGCTGACCCGTGAGACCTGAGATACCAATCTTTAGCATCACACCAATGTGCCATCTTGCTTTTTTAACACCTGGCTCGCCCGTTCTCCACCCAAATACCGAGCGCAGCAGCAGTGGCAATGTACCCAAATAAATCAACAGTGCTGTGGAAAGGGAGGGTGGGGGAACTGAGAACTCCAGTGTTGTGTGCAGTGTTTATCTGCAAGCCCTGGGCTGTGTTTAGGATAGATTATCACAACAAAGTGATAAATAATATCTCTCGGCCCCCTAGGGTTGATCCGTGTTGGAAGAGGAGATGTTTGGCTCCGGTGTCAGACGCTCACTCCGCGCTCCTCGAAAAGGACAGAGCCCCTCGTTATGCACTTGTTTTTGCAAACGCATCAACGACGGCGCATCCTGTCCCGTTTTTGTCATAATTATCACGGAGGAACGAAGCGCCCCGCGGGCTTCGCGCGATTAGCAGAGGGGGCCGGCGCCCGTTTTGCTCGCAAGATTTATGGACACGTGCCGCTGCTGCCTCGACCGCCGCCGCTCTCGATGAATGTTAACGCGCAGATCTTCCCGTCGCCAGTTGCCATGGCGATAGGTACACAGAGCTGGTGCCATCGCACCTTGAGCGCTGCCTGCAGTAGCTTTGCTCTTTTGTCGCTGCCGCAGTTTCTGAAGCGACGATCTGACATCGCTTTTCCATGAATACCTGAGATATAGATTCTGGCGGCAGGAGAGGGATTTAGAAACCGGAGCTCCACTGTCTTCTTCTTGTGATCTTAACATTTGTCTCCAGTCCTGATTTAGTTGTTTCTGTGCGCTAATTTGAGGCTTTGCCCACAGTAATTAGGCATATTAATGTGAAACATTATATGAAGAATAAGATAAATGTCATATACAGGAAATGAACTGTATTTTCCTCTAATTTGGAGAGCCCCTTCATCTGTAATCCTGTGTGCAGTACCTCACCAGATTTGCACAAAATTTTCAGTGATATTGGATCCACCACTGTTGTGATACTGTTAAAGCACTGTATTGTTGGTGTTTGTGGCAATAATTTGAATGCCACTAAACATTTTCGAGAATGGAAAGAAGGAAAAATCGGCCCTCTTATTTAAGGGAAACGCAATTAAGAATCAACAGAGCACTACATAATGTTGCAGGAAATGAATGCAAACTAACTGCAGTACTGTTAATGCTGTACATTTCTCAGCCAAGGTCGTTTAATCTGTTAAAACAGGGACTTCTGAGAAAGTGAATTAATTGGCTCTATGAAATTAAAGTTCCTTTGGAGTTTCTCCTCTTCTAACTAGAATGAGTTTTTTTTCCCCTTCCGCTTGAATATTAATATAGATTTTCCCTGTTCCCCAAAGCTATAAAAGAGGGACCGGCATGTCTCCTCTATTGGAAAACCTTCCCCTTCTTACACGCTGCTCTAGAAATGGTTTATATTCTAGCTGCCTAGTTTTGCTGTCTAAAAAAGAGGTTCCGACCCAACACGACAGGTCCGCCGAGTCACTGGCGCTAACTGCTCGTCGCGAGTATCAGTTTGACAGTTTCCCCGCGAGGGTAGTCTGTATTTCGGAAAAAAGAAGAAGAAAGAAAACGCAGAACAGATCGGTGGCAAATTAGCCTTAGCTGGGCTCAGCATGAGCACATTTACTGCATATTGAAAGTTTGGCCTTTTCTTTAGCCACCATATCAAGGTAATTACATTTCCTTTGTGGCCGTGTGAAAGGAGGTATCACTGCCCCGCAGGTTTACTGCTGCCCGTGAAGCGCTCAGTGCATAAATCCCTTAAAGTACGTTTTCTCTACCCCCTCCCCTTCTCCTGTTGACACAATGAGCTTAATGAAAGCACAATAAAGCAGCTCCATCCTTAATGCGCTGTCCATTGAGAAGGCGGCTAATGGCGTGGTGATATGTGGCTTTTGGGTGCTCGTGTAGGTGCTGATGGAGATCCGTCCCTTTGTTTTTCTCGCTCTCTCTCTTTCTCTCTCCCCCCGTTTCTCCCTGCCTCCCTCCCTCTTTCTCTCCCTCTCTTACGACTCCCTCTGTCCCTTTCTCTCTCCCTCCCTCTCTCCCCCCTCTCTCTCTCTCTTTCTCTTCTCTCTCCCTCCTTCCCTCTCTCTCTCTCTCGCTCTCCATCTCCGTATCTTTCCCCCATTTCAGCCATCCACTCCCCTCTGATAATCAGGTGCACACACACACACACACACACACACACACTGAGTAGATTTGTTGTGTTTATGAAGAGATTCTGTAATGATTGCACCTGATCACTGTCACTGTGTGTGGATCTGACTGTTACTGACGGCGCTCGGTGAGGCTGTGTGACAGCTGCGGATAGGGCCATGAGGCCGCTGTAATGACTGAATCGCCCCATTCATGATTTTAGCACCCCCTCCCCTCGAGAGTCCCAGTCACTGTTTAAAGGGAGTCAAAGGAGTTTGGGGGAGTGAAGCCAAAATTCCGAAGCAACTCCTCTTGCATAGCACATGGATCTAGGTCATCCTCTGCCACTGATTTGTATGCAGCATTTGTTGCATGAGGCAGTCTCTCCAATTAAAAAACAGAGGCAGGAGAATTACTTTATTTTTCCACGATTTTTCTCAGTAGATTTTTAAGGGAATTCATGACAATAACTACATAACTTCAGTATATTACACAGCAATGATTTACATCACAATAACAACTAGCCAATATCATTATTAATAATTTTATTATTATTGCATATACTTGATGTTCTGTTATCATTTATTGGGATAACTTATTCAGTGTTGATTTTTGGGATCTTTAACGAGCATATGTTTGAAGACAAAGCCGGGCTGCGATGTAAGATGTACACCGTTGTGTGGATTTTGTGTGTTCGTTGGGTGGATTGAAGAGGATGTAAAGGCTAACGCAGTAACGGCCGTAGGGTTTCCCCCAGAGTCTGTGGGCACAGCACTCCGCCTGCTGCCTGCAGCTGTTCCCTCAGCAGCTGTTTGGGCCGGGGGGTGTCCGATGACAGGGGGCGGGGGCGCAATGGAGGGCCCCCTCTCCCAAAAATCTTCTCTGGAGCCCGGCTTTGTCCTCACATACAGCAGTCAGACGCCGCTCACGGTCGTACTTTCAGGTGCAAAATCAGGTGGCCGCTTTGATGCAGACCTTCAGCTGTGTGAAGCTGCATCTGGGATCATCATGTCTGGTCCTGGAGTCCGAATGCAGCCCCGCTTTTATTCCTCCCATGTAAGCAGCTGGTGCTGCTGGCGCCGTAATGGACTCTCAGACACAGCGCTGACCGGCGTGTACCCTGCGGTTTCATCAGTGGCTGTAACGTTAATTTAAAAAATCTCCCCTGCCCTCCATGAACGCTCACAATACCCCTGTTAACCCCCAAATTTGAACTGAAATCCTGCCCCTGGTCCTTGATACAGGGAGGGTAAAAAACCAGCAGCCTTCATGGCGTGTGATGTGAGCAGCAAGGATTGGGAGCCATTGATGGAACTCTTTACCACAAACTGATGACTGAACCTCCGTGTTCTTCGAACCATTTTTCTACACCCAGCTCATCTGTGCCACACACTCTGGGTATTCCAGGAGGAGTCTTCAGCCATCGCCATTGGGCAGAAGAGAGCAGGAGCTATTCTGATTGGCTGCTTGTGCTGTCTCTGCAATGTCCATGAAAATTACACTGGCCTCTCCGCTCAACCTTCACATCCCCTGGAGGAATTTTAATGAAGAATCATCTCCCAACTTTTTTTTTAGCTCTTTGGTTGCTATCGGGGATATCGACAGCCATGACGGAAGTCCTCGTCCTTTGAAGGGAAAATATAAGTGGCTTTTAAATAGGGTCACCGAGTTGGCTATCTCTCCCCGTCTGAGGGAGATAGCGGCTCTCGGCGGGCCTCGCGGGCGATTTTTGCCCCCTCCCCCGGGTTCCCGCTAATAAAGATGGGCCTGATACGTCTATCAAAAGCCCCACTTTTCGGTGGTCTAGCAAAGGGGGGCTTTGTTCTTCCACAGCGAAACACAGGCCTGTCTCCAGGGGATGGGAGATAAACACTGGTGATAATGAGTGGAAAATGCAGTTACCTGCTTTCGCTTTCATTACTTTCTGCCATTCGCGCTGCCTCGGCGGGGAAAAGGCGTCGAAAATGAGCGTCTCTGGAGTTTCGCTCTCATTGAGCAACGATTGCGGAGTTTTTCTTTTTTTTCCATTTTTTTTGGAAAGATGTCTACATATTTAGGCTGCATGTCGTGGAAATGGCAAGTCTCTCGTTTTTCTGTAAGCTTGATTTATGCACTGGATGCATTAGCCGGCGACTGGTAAATTATAGATGTTTCTTCACGTACTGCCTTTTGAATGAGTTGTGAATTCCAATTCCTCTCACCTGCCTCAGTGGATGTTTTAAAGGTCAGAATAATTGTCTCATGTATATATATTTTGCACTACACATGCACGGGCTTTTAGTGTTGAATGGCATTCCCAATTGTCACCCCCCCCACGCCTTCCTAGAAATGTAGAAAAACACATGTAGCGCTTGGGTTGAGTGGAGTTCTCCTTGGCCCCTCAGTGTAATGTCTCACACTCTTGCGAGGCTGACTGGAGCAGATTGCCTGGCTCTCCTACTGCTGAGATCCCTCTGCTTTAAAAAGAAAGAAAGAAAGCGATGAGAGGGAGGGCGGTGGACTGGAAAAGGCTCGCGAGCGCACGATGACGACTAATCGCCGGGGAAACGTCAGAGAGGAAGGAAGAGAGGGAAGGATCTTGTGAAAAAGTGTCCATTCTTTAACCTCTTAACTCGCAGCTTTGACGGCAAAGAGATTTTTTTGCGCGCTTGGCACTGCTGGGGAGAATAAACTTCATTTATATGCCTCACACACCTTTGGGTGTGTTGCGCAGGGCTTAATGCAAAAAGAGTGTAATGTAATAATGCCATTTCTCCCGTGTATGCAGAAGCAGACTGGTTCTTGGCACTTCATAGCTCTGAATTTATCAGCGTTTTAGGCTTATCGAAGGACACATTTTGTTGATGAAAAGAAAGCAGTCATTTATAAAATTAGTGGAAGGAACAAGCTAATCAGTAAATATATTTGCATCTGAAGTGAATTGGTGCCAGAGGGAGTGGCGTTTGCATAGAAAGGCACAGCGGATATTGAACACAATATCCTGTGTTCCCGCAAGTGCCAGCCAGGCCACAGGATCTGGCTGCTTTATCTCAGTGCTGAATCAAGATGTCTGCTGGGGCAAAATGGACAAACTGAGAGAGAGAGGAGGGAGCTGTGGGCAGTGAATTGGCCTTGGAGTCAAACGGGGGCGGCTGACAGCGATGAATGAACAGCAGCCTCTCGGCTGAAGGGGCGAGCGGGTTGCCGTGACGCTGAGCGAACGGGACGGGCCGTGCGCTTCCTCGCCTTGAGCTCGAGCTTCGGAGTCTACGTTTCCCTGTCTTCCTCGATCATCTTCTAACAGGACCCCTATAAGGGCACTCAGTTCCGAGGTGATGTTTGAAACGTTGTCTGGCGCATTTGAAATGAAAGCGGACTCTGGGGTTGCAGGGTAGGGCTTGTGTCTGTGCGGTGGGGGATTAAAGGAATTCTGCTCAAAAATTGTCTCGGAGCTGTTACACAACTGTAGACTCTTGGGACTTAAATTTTTAATCCAAGGCCCTTTTGTTTATACTGCCTCACAATGTGCAGCCGTGGTGGGAAATGCTGGTGTCGGCAGCTGGCTGGTGACTGTGTGATGTTACCAGCCTAGTGAAGATGGCGTGCACCTGGTCAGGCAACAGGTCGGTTATTAAGAATCGAGGCCACTAGATGTGTAATTAAAATGCTAATGAATTTGGCCTAACGGACAAATTTTGCCTCGACCATTCTGCGAGTTGATTTGTAAAGAATGGACCCATTTTCTCCGTATACTGGGTCTCATACATTGTGGGCAATGCCATTCAAAATTTTAGCATCATAGGCCCTAAAAACACCCATGTTTTTAATGCAGTCAAGCAATCCGAAAGGGTCAGATCACATCTGAGCTCAGGTGGCATTGGTATGTCCAGGTGTTAAACCTTTATGTGAACTCATCAGGTCATCAGGTATGAGATTGGATGTATTAATATGTAATTTACTCGCACAATACTAAAATGAAAGCAAATGGATTTGGGTGCTAGAGAGGCACATTTTTGCTCTTGTTTTTCTGAATTTTATAATATGGATATTGCGGCCAACTGCTGTTGTTGAAGAGAGCTCAGCACAGACATTTGATTCACGCACAAATGGTATTATTTAATGCTGTCATACTTCCAGTGGAGAGGGTGATATGGGCTCAACTAGGCGGCCAGCAATAGTGGCAACTGATTTCCTCTGGGGTATTTTTGGACAAAGACTGGATGGAAAACTTCTGAATGCAAAGGCTTACTTTTTATTTCTCATGCCTCAAGTTAACCCGGTACTTTTAGCGTAAAAACATCCACCTCAGAGCTGCCGTGGCTCTGTGATGTTTTGCCATGGGTTCATGCGGCCGGACTATAGCTCTCCTGTAGGGGGTTAGCAGGTCAGCTGTTGGACTGATGCTTCATAAGGCTGCTCATGCACTGCACAAGTTGCACTGAGTTTTTATCCATTTCCTGAAAGGAGAACACATTCCTTGTAGTTGTTTTCTTGTGAAAATTTTTAAAAGATTTTATGTTTATGGAAATTAAGCCATAGGAGATCATGCTAGGATTCCTCTGTTCTTATGGTCCTAAATTTCCATCGTTGCCTCAGCAACGTCAGTGGAGGGGCGTGGTAAATGAATATGTTGCAATTAAGTAAAAAATACAATAGATCCACCCTTTTTCATTTTTTGTCACTTGAAGTCACTCTAATTGTCAGGAAAGAAAAAAAAACACAAAAAGTGATTTGCCCTCATTTTATGCAATCATCCTTTCTTTTAGAATCAGAGTAAGTTCACAATAAATAGATCTTAACTGTTAAATTTTTTTAGCTCACAATCATTTAAAGTATTGCCTTTGTTAAACAATTCATCAGTCGTGGGAAAGCGGAAGCCTATCAATTGCATCATTTCAGGGACCAAAATTTTGTGCAAGAGGCTTTTTTGCATGTATTTTTGGTTGCATTTTGATAAGTTGTTCATTTTTCCATTTTTTATGGAAGAATTGCTACCAGGTGCGCTGGCTGCCAATGCTTACAAATGGAAGTTTAGAAAAGCAGGCCCTTTTAAAAATAAATTATTCCCTTAAATGCAATGTGTCATGCTATAACAATCCGTGTTGCTCAGGGTCTCAGAATCTCTCCGTTGCTGTCTTTAGGACAGGTGCCATCCTGCAAGATTTTTGGTGGAGCCCACCTCATCTCCCCATGTTTTTGAGGTAAATGCCATATTGGCAAGGGAAATGAATGGTTGAGTCTCGAACTGTCAGTTTTAACGCGATTGCCAAGTGTCACACTTTTGTGAGACTCTTTTTCGAAACAAGATTTTCTGAACTACGAGTGAAAATTCATGCCAATGAGTGTTGCAGAATAAGCCCCTAACATAAAAATTATTGTCTGTGTTTAAAATGATCTTATCTTAAGGCACTTGAGTTCAAACAACTATTTGACAATGAAAAAAGTTGGCGACAATTTTTATTGTTGACATTGTTAATTGTGTCGACTATCCCTTTCAATCTTCATGCTACAGGCATTAGAAGCTAAAAATATGTGTCCGGCGGTTGACACACAATCCACTTTACTGTTATTTAGAAATTTCAAATTTGGTTGAAAATTTTAAAAAATTAAAAAGCACACAAAGGTGGTGCAACAAAAAAGTGATGACTGGGAGATGCAGACCTTAAATTGGTCAAATTTTTGAGTTCTTTTGTTTATTTTGTCATTTTTTAATAGTTTGCCAGTTGTGGCTGTATCTTGGAAACTCTACTTCTGAGGCTAGAATCCCAGTGTGTTCTCTTTGCTATCACAGCTGCTATTTGGCCAATTTTATTCAAGTAAGCTGCCAGCTTAGGACCTGTGAGGCATCTGTACCTCAAACCTAGGACTCCAGTGTACTTTTCCTCTTGCACAGCTTATGCATCTGGGCCCTCTGCTTCCTTCTCTATCCTATAAATATCTGCTTTACGGTCTTCTTTCTCTATCCTTTTCAGATCTGCTTTATGGTCTTCTTTCTCTATCCTTTACAGATCTGCTTTACAGTCTTCTTTCTCTATCCTTTACAGATTTGCTTTACAGTCTTCTTTCTCTATCCTTTACAGATCTGCTTTATGGTCTTCTTTCTCTATCTATTGCAGATCTGCTTTAGGGTCTTCCTTCTCTATCCTTTACAAATCTACTTTGCGGTCTTCTTTCTCTATCCTTTACAGATCTGCTTTGCGGTCTTCTTTCTCTATCCTTTACAGATCTGCTTTACAGTCTTCTTTCTCTATCCTTTACAGATCTGCTTTACGGTCTTCCTTCTCTATCTATTACAGATCTGCTTTACGGTCTTCCTTCTCTATCCTTTACAAATCTACTTTACGGTCTTCTTTCTCTATCCTTTACAGATCTGCTTTACGGTCTTCTTTCTCTATCCTTTACAGATCTGCTTTACGGTCTTCTTTTTCTATCCTTTACATATTTGCTTTACGGTCTACTCTATCCTTTACAGATCTGCTTTATGGTCTTCTCTTTCCTTTACAGATATGCTTAACGGTCTTCTTTCTCTATCCTTTACAGATCTGCTTTACGGTCTTCTTTCTCTATCCTTTTCTTACAGATCTGCTTTTTCTTCTGTCTTCTTTCTCTATCCTTTACAGATCTGCTTTACGGTCTTCTTTCTCTATCCTGTACAGATCTTTTACAGTCTTTACAGTCTTCTTTCTTCTTTCCTATCCTTTACAGATCTGCTTTTTACGGTCTTCTTTCTCTATCCTTTACAGATCTGCTTTACGGTCTTTTTCTTTTCTTCTCTGCTTTACAGTCTTCTTTCTCTATCCTTTACAGATCTGCTTTACGGTCTTCTTTCTCTATCCTTTACAGATCTGCTTTACGGTCTTCTTTCTCTATCCTTTACAGATCTGCTTTACAGTCTTCTTTCTTCTTTCTCCCTTTACAGATCTGCTTTACAGTCTTCTTCTCTATCCTTTACAGATCTGCTTTCATGGTCTTCTTTCTCTATCCTTTACAGATTCAGATCTTTTTACTTTCTCTATCCTTTACAGATCTGCTTTACGGTCTTCTTTCTCTATCCTTTACAGATCTGCTTTACGGTCTTCTTTCTCTATCCTTTACAGATCTGCTTTACAGTCTTCTTTCTCTATCCTTTACAGATCTGCTTTATGGTCTTCTTTCTCTATCCTTTTTTACAGATCTGCTTTATGGTCTTCTTTCTCTATCCTTTACAGATCTGCTTTATGGTCTTCTTTCTCTATCCTTTACAGATCTGCTTTTACTTCTTCTCTATCCTTTACAGATCTGCTTTTGGGGTCTTCTTTCTCTATCCTTTACAGATCTGCTTTACAGTCTTCTTTCTCTATCCTTTTACAGATCTGCTTTATGGTCTTCTTTCTCTATCCTTTACAGATCTGCTTTACGGTCTTCTTTCTCTATCCTTTACAGATCTGCTTTACGGTCTTCTTTCTCTATCCTTTACAGATCTGCTTTACAGTCTTCTTTCTCTATCCTTTACAGATCTGCTTTTTACGGTCTTCTTTCTCTATCCTTTACAGATCTGCTTTACGGTCTTCTTTCTCTATCCTTTACAGATCTGCTTTACGGTCTTCTTTCTCTATCCTTTACAGATCTGCTTTACGGTCTTCTTTCTCTATCCTTTACAGATCTGCTTTACGGTCTTCTTTCTCTATCCTTTACAGATCTGCTTTACGGTCTTCTTTCTCTATCCTTTACAGATCTGTTTACGGTCTTCTTTCTCTATCCTTTACAGATCTGCTTTACGGTCTTCTTTCTCTATCCTTTACAGATCTGCTTTTTTACGGTCTTCTTTCTCTATCCTTTACAGATCTGCTTTCTTCTTTCTTCTTTCTCTATCCTTTACAGATTCTTTCTTCAGATTCCTTTACAGATACAGATCTGCTTTACGGTCTTCTTTCTCTATCCTTTACAGATCTGCTTTTACGGTCTTTCTTTATCCTTTACAGATCCTTTTTACAGTCTTCTTTTCTATCCTTTATCTGCTTTATGGTCTTCTTTTTTCTATCCTTTACAGATCTGCTTTACGGTCTTCTTTCTCTATCCTTTACAGATCTGCTTTACGGTCTTCTTTCTCTATCCTTTACAGATCTGCTTTACAGTCTTCTTTCTCTATCCTTTACAGATCTGCTTTACAGTCTTCTTTCTCTATCCTTTACAGATCTGCTTTACAGTCTTCTTTTCTTTCCTTTACAGATCTGCTTTTACGGTCTTCTTTTCTATCTATCCTTTACAGATCTGCTTTTACGGTCTTCTTTCTCTATCCTTTACAGATCTGCTTTTTACGCTTTTACAGATCTGCTTTACGGTCTTCCTTCTCTATCCTTTACAGATCTGCTTTACAGTCTTCTTTCTCTATCCTATCTTTTACTGTCTTCTTTATCCTTTACAGATCTGATCTTCTTTCTCTATCCTTTACAGATCTGCTTTACACTTTTCTTCTTTCTCTATCCTTTACAGATCTGCTTTTACAGTCTTTTTTCTCTATCCTTTTTACAGATCTGCTTTACGGTCTTCTTTCTCTCTATCCTTTACAGATCTGCTTTTTACAGTCTTCTTTCTCTATCCTTTACAGATCTGCTTTTACGGTCTTCTTTCTCTATCCTTTACAGATCTGCTTTTACAGTCTTCTTTCTTTCTATCCTTTACAGATCTGCTTTTACGGTCTTCTTTCTCTATCCTTTACAGATCTGCTTTTACGGTCTTCTTTCTCTATCCTTTACAGATCTGCTTTATTACAGATCTGCTTTACGGTCTTCTTTCTCTATCCTTTACAGATCTGCTTTACAGTCTTCTTTCTCTATCCTTTACAGATCTGCTTTACGGTCTTCTTTCTCTATCCTTTACAGATCTGCTTTATCCTTCTTTCTCTATCCTTTACAGATCTGCTTTAGGGTCTTCTTTCTCCATCCTTTACAGATCTGCTTTACGGTCTTCTTTCTCTATCCTTACAGATCTGCTTTACGGTCTTCCTTCTCTATACATTACAGATCTGCTTTACGGTCTTCCTTCTCTATCCTTTACAGATATGCTTTACGGCCTTCTTTTTCTATCCTTTACAGATCTGATTTACGGTCTTCCTTCTCTATCCTTTACAAATCTGCTTTACGGTCTTCCTTCTCTTTACAGATCTGCTTTATGGTCTTCCTTCGCTATCCTTTACAGATCTGCTTTACGGTCTTCATTCTTTATCCTTTACAGATCTGCTTTACAGTCTTCTCTCTCTATCCTTTACAGATCTGCTTTACAGTCTTCTTTCTCTATCCTGTACAGATCTGCTTTACGGTCTTCTTTTTCTATCCTTTACAGATCTGCTTTACGGTCTTCTTTCTTTATCCTTTACAGATCTGCTTTACGGTCTTCTTTCTCTATCCTTCACAGATCTGCTTTACTGTCTTCATTCTCTATCTATTACAGATCTGCTTTACCGTCTTCTTTCTCTATCCTTTACAGATCTGCTTTCCAGTCTTCTTTCTCTATCCTGTACAGATCTGCTTTACTGTCTTCTTTCTCTATCCTTTACAGATCTGCTTTTACGGTCTTCTTTTTCTTTCCTTTCCAGATCTGCTTTACGGTCTTCTTTTTCTATCCTTTACATATTTGCTTTACGGTCTACTCTATCCTTTACAGATCTGCTTTATGGTCTTCTCTATCCTATAAATATCTGCTTTACGGTCTTCTTTCTCTATCCTTTTCAGATCTGCTTTATGGTCTTCTTTCTCTATCCTTTACAGATCTGCTTTACGGTCTTCTCTGTCCTTTACAAATCTGCTTTACGGTCTTCTTTCTCTATCCTTTACAGATCTGCTTTACGGTCTTCTTTCTCTATCCTTTACAGATCTGCTTTATGGTCTTCCTTCTCTATCCTTTACAGATCTGCTTTACAGTCTTCTTTCTTTATCCTTTACAGATCTGCTTTACGGTCCTCTTTCTCTATCCTTTACAGATCTGCTTTACGGTCTTCTTTCTCTATCCTTTACAGATCTGCTTTATGGTCTTCTTTCTCTATCCTTTACAGATCTGCTTTATGGTCTTCCTTCTCTATCCTTTACAGATCTGCTTTTACGATCTGTTTTACTTTCTTTCTCTATCCTTTACAGATCTGCTTTACGGTCTTCTTTCTCTATCCTTTACAGATCTGCTTTACGGTCTTCTTTCTCTATCCTTTACAGATCTGCTTTACAGTCTTCTTTCTCTATTCTTTACAGATCTGCTTTACGGTCTTCTTTCTAAGCAGTGCACATCTTCAAAAAAAAAAGTTGTTTTTTTGGTGATGGAATGGCTTCTCTCTCAAAATAACAATTGACTGAAAAGTGTCTGAACACTGGAGTAATGACAGCTGAAATTTAGGCTTCGCAATCTGAATTTAAAGGCTGTTATTGAAATACTGCAATCTTCATTTGTAAAATTCTCACAGTCTCATATTTTTTTAATTTACTGTATTTTCTGTGTGGAATAGTAATATCAATTTATTTCAAAAACATAAACATTGCTGAGTGATCTCATACCACTGAAAAGTTCTGAATTTTTAAGTCTCTTTAGACCAGTATAAATGACGGCTCTATTCCTTGTTCAAATGCATTGTGCAGGCATGCATATGTATGCACATGCGTGTTAGTCCTGTCCGTGAAGTCCTTTCAAGTTTAAAATTGATTACGGCATGGTACATTTTTAGAATTGCATTTAGTAACTGAACAATAGCTGAACTGTTTTGAACAACATGGCACACAATTCATATGTTAGTACCTATTTCTTGAAGAATTTGCACTTGAGTGCTTTAATGACTCTTGCGTTTTGTGAAGTTAAAGGTGCGTCTTTAAATATCAAACTGGTAGTCATTCATCAGTTGCATTTCATGTGTAAAAATTAATTATCATACTGAATGTTAAATTTTATTCCAGCTCATAATGGATAAATTGTCCTGTCTCCTGATGACTTGCTTTTTAGCTTACCGGCCCTATGGGCCCATAAGCTATTGTCGTGGTGTGGAGTCCGTCGTCCGGAACATTTTTTATCTTTTTTTTTGGCCTGATGAATTTTCGTTTAAGTAGACCATATCTCCAGACGTTTTTCTCGGATTTTTGATTGAATCATTTTTGTCCGTTTTATGGGCCCTTGAAATTTTGGCTCCAATGTTCAAGATAGGACTGAGAAATTTAAAAAAATTCTTTCTCAAAAACTGCGAGATAATTTTTTTTCAAAATCAGGCAATCAACTTACCTTGGTACCATCAATGTACAGTGCGAGCGCTATTTTGATTGAATCGACGGAAGTGGGTCTATTGGGGGCGCTGTACTTTATGAATATGCAAGATGGCCTGCGGAGGCCAAATGGTTGCAGATAGAGATTTGGTTTGTATTATCGACATATAGGAAGTCATATATGACCTATATTTTTTCAATATTAAATGTGACCACAGATGACTTTGAAAGGTCAAACTCGAGGTCAGGGAGTATATTAACAATGTTAAAAGATATGACTTGAAATTTCAAACAATTATTTCTCAAAAACTGTCTGATAACTTTTTTTATAGATCTGGCAATCAACTCATCTTGATACATTTTATGTTCAGTGCGAGTGCCATTTTGATTGAATCGACGGAAGTGGGTCTAGTGGGGGCGCTGTACTTTAACATTGGGTCTTATGGAGAATGGGCCAAATCGCCTGTGGAAGCTAAATGGTTGCAGATAGAGATTAAGTTTGTATTACTGACATATAGGAAGTAATATATGACCTATATTTTGGCTGTGGTAAAGTTGACCTCAGATGACCTTGAAAGGTCAAACTTGAGATCAAGCAAAATGTTACAATTTTCATAGGTTTCTAGGCTTGAAAATATTAAAGATTGGGAACATATGTACATTGAACACTTTTAGGAAGTCATGTATGAACTTTCATTTGGTGGCCTTGAACTTGACCTTCGGCGACCTTCGAAGGTCAAACTTCACCTAGTGAAATTTCAATGACTTCTATCACCAAAACTATTACAGATAGAGCTTAGCTTTGTATTGCGGGCATATAGGAAGTCATGTATGAAGTTTCATTTGGTGACATTGAACTTGACCTTCAGTGACCTTGAATGCCCAAACTTCACAGTGAAATTCCAATGACCTATATCAGCAAAATGGTTACAGATAGTTTCGGTTTATATTGGAGATGTATAGGAAGTCATACATGAACTTTCATTTGGTGGCCTTGAACTTGACCTTCGGTGACCTTCGAAGGTCAAACTTCACATACTGAAATTTCAATGACTTCTATCACCAAAACTATTACAGATAGAGCTTAGGTTTGTATTGTGGCTATATAGAAAATCATGTATGAAGTTTCATTGGGTGACCTTGAACTTGACCTTTAGTGACCTTGAACGGCCAAACTTCACAGTGAAATTTCAATGACTTGTATCAGCAAAATCGTTACAGATTGAGTGTAGGTTTGTATTGGAGACGTATAGTAAGTCATATATGAACTTTCATTTGGTGACATTCATATTGACCTTCGAAGGTCAAACTTGACCAAGAGAAAATTCAATGATTTCTGTCACTGAAAAGGTCACAGATGGAGCCTAGGTTTGTGTTACTGACATAGGAAGTCACATATGAACTTTCATTTGGTGATATTCAACTTGACTGTTGGTGACCTCTGAAGGTCAAACATGACATAATACAATTACAATGACTTGTATTGCTAAAACGGTCACAGATGGAGTCTAGGTTTGTATTAGAGACATATAGAAAGTCATATATGAACTTTCATTTGGCGACTTTCATATTGACCTTCAAAGGTCAAATGTGATCTAGTGAAAATTCAATGACTTGTATCACTAAAATGGTCACAGATGGAGCCTAGGTTTGTGTAACTGACATCTAGGAAGTCACGTATGAACTTTCATTTAGTGACATTCAACTTGACTGTCAGTGACCTTTGAGGGTCAAACTTGACAGTGAAATTACAATGACTTGTATTACCAAAATGGTCACCGATTGAGCCAAGGTTTGTATAGAGACATTTAGAAAGTCATGAATGAAGTCCATTTGCTGACCACAACTTGACATTCTATGACTTTTAATTTCACAATTGACATATTGAATTTTCAATGACTTGTATCACCAAAACTGCTTCAGAGCTTAAGATTGTGTTTGTATTACAGGAGGTCCAATAAATGTATGTGAACTTTTATTTAGTGGCCTTGACATTGATTTTCATTGATTCAAATGTCAAACTTCACATGAAATTTTCATAACTTGTATCATCACTATAAGACTACTTGCCGGTAAGCTACAGGACCCTTGGTCCTATTTTTAAAGAATATAATGGAGTCCGCACACTGTAGAACTGGCATCCCAAAGGTTTATTGCCAAAACATCAATGTTTTGATCACAAAGATCTTGGTAATTGAAATGTTGCTGTTTTGGCAGTAAACCCTTGGGAAGCCTGTCCTACAGTGTGCGGACTCCATTATATCATTTGGTACGATGCAGATCTTCTGTTATTCCTGCTCGAACTAGAGAAAGTGCATGCTGTATTTTTGAGCATTTTACACAGTTGTTTCTAAGAGACCGATGAGAAGTTGTTTTGTATATTCTTTAATGCCTTACATGAATACTTAATTCCAAATTGAGGCCAGAACATAGTGGTCGTAATAAACTGTCATGCTTTAACAAGTAACTGTCAGTTCCATCACAATACTTGCACCAAAGACCGTAACCTGATTTAATTACGGCGTTTTCACTTTGATTCAATTTGTGGAATGGTCAATGTGTATGTTACTTAATTTAGAATTGATTAATAGAAGCCAAAAATATGACGATTATAACCAAATACCCTCGCTGCTTTTTGCCTGTCATTGTTCTAAGTACATTTGCAAATAGCTCTGAAAGTGTCTGACACAAGCATCTGCTAATTTTCTAAATGTACATGCAATTTGCAGACCTGATGCATCGAGATCAGGGACCCTTGATCCCAGAGTGAATGCATCATTTTAATGATGTTCGCTGGGAGAGGTTGCCAAGATCAGAACTGGCTGATTATTTGATTGACTTGCTAATGTTTATCAAATTTTTTTCTTGAACTATTCCTTCTAATTAGTGCCCAAAAAAAGAAGGGGTATATTTGGCTTTGGTAATGTCCTTTAATTAGGATTTAAGTTGATTTTTGGGGGCTTTCCAAAATCGTAAATCGTTTAGGAGCGCAGACCTGTTTATCTCTGTCTGTTTCAACAGTGAAGCTTTGGAGGATTTCTCTATCCATGGAGAAGAGTGGCATTTAGCAATAGAATACTCTGAGTCTCATTAATTCTCCATGTTACTGGCAAGCCTCTGCGATTGAAAAGAGCGTCTTCCTTGAATGCCTTTCCCTGAAGAGCAGTGGCTTACAATTGATCTTTCCAGCTGGGCCGCTGATTGGTCAGGCTGGCCTTGAAGTTACCCTGCTGAATTTCCTCTGATCAGCCACTTGTGAGGAGTAGTGAGGCACTGGCTAGCCGGGATAAAAAGGCCCTCCTTAGATTGTTGTTTTGCAGCCGTAATTTGACTACGCGCGTGTCGTTCTGATTGGGCGAAATGAGTAATCAAACCCATCCTCGCCGCCTCGTTCTCAAGGAGCTTGTTAGTTGAAAAGAAAACGAGAGGGCAGGAAGAAGATGCTGAGTGCTCCTCTAAGTGTCTCTCAGACTCTCTGTCTCTTCTGCTGCTGGAAGGCCTCCTCTGATTGGCTGAGAGCGATTAAGAGCAGTAAAAGGGTGGGGGCTTGGACTCTGCCAGCCATCCTGTAGCATTTTTATTATTAGGCTTCTTGGGAAGTCAAATCTTCAAAGCCAGGGACCATTAAAAGTTTTCTTTTTTTGTTTTTTGAATTGCAGCCTGGCTCCTGCTGCATTGATCTTCCTCACTTACGTTCCCGGTCTAAATGTTTTCTCCTGAATAGTTTGATTATTATTTCAGGTGTTTTAAAACTTATTTTCTTCCCCTTTCCTGTGCATGATTAAGCTCCACTGAATTCTCTGATGTTTTGCTGCCTTTTTGGCCCGACAACGATCTACTGTTTTGTGCTCTAGACTGAAAAATGTTGAGTCCGCTTGTTTTTATCAAGCTGTCGTTCCGCAGTTTATTCGAATAGTGATTCAACATCATCATGCAGTTAAAAACGATAAAAGCATTTGTGCTAGCCAGCGTGTTTTTGTGTCTCGTTTTTCAGCTAAGATGTATTGGCTGAGCGATGGACTCGCACTGTGTCCGCAGGGCCCACTTTTACGCCAGGCTGTTTCATGCCACATAAATTGGGATAAGCTGTGACCCCTGGAGCCATCTAAGCTTGGACTTGGCTTCCTGCTATTAGATACCCAGCACCGCTGGGTTATTCAGAGAAGTTGCTGGTAGCAGCTCTCTGTCCCATAAAATCTGTTCAAACATCAGTTTGTTCCAATTTGTGAAAGTTGTGCTGGGGCCCATCAGCTCATGGCAATGTTGTTTTCCATGGTGCATTGCCATTGATTATGAACTGTTTTTTATTGCAGTGTTTCCCCATCGTAATCGGAAGACTCTGCCTTATTCACAGATCACCAGATGGGCTTGATGCTTCGTCCGCAGTCGCATGCCCTGTCAGTGGCTGCTTTTCTAAACTCTGTCGTCCACCTAGCTGAGCTGTGCAGTCGTGGCATCTGGGAACTCTTTATATGCAGCCGACGCAAGCGGGCTGCACACGACCAATCAGAGGGACTCATTCCTGAATTATGAGACTGCCTTCCATCCCCCAGGGTATGACTATGACTGGTTAGTGACTACTCTACTGGGCTGTCGGCCAAGGTCTGCAATGGCGAGGTCAGTTTTCGATATCAGGCCGTGGCGGACTGTCAGTGCAACACGGGCTTTGGGAAAGGATGAGAAGTCTGGCATTCGGAACCAGTGAAACATTGTCTGTGGATTAGATGAGATTGTTGACAGGTTGATCGGCAAGATTTTCCGGGTGATTTCCAAAAGTAGAAGAGATTTTGTGCTAGTGGTGAATTAGTTATTACAGTGCTGTGAAAAAGTATTTTCCCCCTCCAAATTTCTTCTTTTTTTGCTTATTTGTCTTGTTGAAGTGTGTCAGATCATCCGACTGATTTTATAATAGGACAAAGACAGCTTGAATAAACACGAATTGCAGCTTTTCAGGGATCATTTCATTCATTGATGGTACAGCATTATTCAAAATCTAAATCAGTCATGTGAAAAAATAATTCCTCTCTAAACCTAACAACTGGTTGTGCCACCTTTCTCTGCAGAATTGTTTTGTTTCGGCCACATTGGAGGGTCTCTGAGCATGAACTGCCTGTTTAAGGTCATGCCACTGCATCTTAATGAGATTTAAGTTAGGACTTTGACAAGGCCTCTCTGAAACCTCCATTTTGTTTCTTTTGAGCTATTCGGAGATGGACTTGCTTGTTTGCTTTGAATTAGTCTTGCTGAATAAACCAGCTGCACTTGAGCTTTAGGTCATGAACCGATGGCTGGACATTCTCCTTCAGGATTTTCTTGTGAAGAGCAGAAGTCATGGTTCCATCAATTATGGCAAATCACCCTGTTGCTGGAGCAGCAAAGCACTCCCAGACCTTCACAGGAATATCACTGTGTTTGACTGCTGGTCTGATGTTCTTTTTGAAGAATACTGAGTAAGCTTTATGCCTGTTGTAATGGGACCCATGTATTCTAATGGGTTCTGCTCTTGACTCTTCACTCTACAGACTGTCATCCCAGAAGTCTTGGGGGTCATCAAGATATTTTTTGGCAAATGTGAGGTGAGCCTAGATGTTCTTTTTCCCAGCTGTGGTCTTCGCCTTGTAGGTCTCCCATGGATGCCTTTTAGCCAAGTTTCTTTCTTGCTTTGGAAGCGTGAACACTGACCTTAACTGAGGCAAGTGAGGCCTGTAGTTCATTAGATGTTAGTGTGGATTCTTTTGTGGACTCCTGGATGAGTTGTCGATGCACTCTTGGAGAAATTTTTGTGGGCCGGCCACTCCTAGGCAGATTTATCACTGTTCCAAGTTTTCTCCATTTGTAGATTACGACTCTCGTTGTGGTTTGCTGGAGTCTTGGACCCTTAGAAATAGCTTTGCAACCCTTTCCAGACTGTCAATGACTTTGCGTCTCATCTGTTCTTCAGTTTCTTAATATCACTGCATCATGTGCTGGTTTTTGCCTACTTCACATTACCAGACAGGTTCTATTTCAGCAAAGTTTAGATTCAACAGGACTGGCAGTAATCAGTGCGTGTCTTTTGTAAAATTGAACCCAATTATCAATTTAATTTGTTAAATTAGGTGATTTATTGACTAAGAGGGCAGTTACTTTTTAATAGAGGGTCAGGTAGGGTTGGATAGCTTTTTTCCTTAAATAATTGAAATCATCATTTAGAAACTGCATTTTGTGTTTGCACGGGCCATTTTTGTCTGATGTTGAAATTACGTTGATGATCTGAAACATTGAGGCATGACAAATAATCAAAAATAGAATAAACAAGGATGGGGGAAAATACTTTTTCACAGCAATGTATGGTGGTCACATCTTGAAGATACAGCAGAGTCTATTTTTTAAGCATTCAGCAGTCTGAAGAGAGCAGTTTTTGGAGTTGCATTAAGGTGTAAATTTTCACGTAGATTCATGAAATGATGGTAATATCCCATCTGGTGTGGACAAAAGAACAGGTGGCATTTTTACTTTTGCGTTCTCATTTTGTAAATCGCCTCTTTCTCATGAAAACGGCGTTAAATTGAAGTGATTGCCAAAACAATGCAGGCAGTAATGGTGACAGTGAATGTTTTGGAAAGTTTACACTAGTAAATGCTTAATAGCATGCTAAGTCATACAGTGTTAGGAGTGGCTGGTTTGATGTCATGCTCAGTGGTATGTTGTATTCATATTAGTTTGAGATCTGTGATTGGGCTTAAGGGGAGGAGAAACCCAAAAATCACTTCAATCTGCTCAAGAACAGGACAATCAATCAGAGGGAGCAGGAGGGTGAAGTTTATGTTTCAGGGGCATTTTAATGTTCTAAATTGACTGTTACAGTGATTTGTAGGTGTACTTTGACTTTAACCTGGATTTTCTCAAAACCTGATTTTTGCCCCGATTGCTATCATTTAAGGCACTATACCTCACTTATTTGTGGAGCTTTTCTCATGAAATTTTGACAGAAGTCCGTGTACATATCAGGAAGTCTACTGAACTAAAAGTTTTGGTTTAGCACTTTGGGTCTGTGAGTTATGGTGATTTATATTTCATATTGAGGGGGCGAAAAATGGCAAAATCCTCTTTTACCCCACTAAATCTCTAGTATTATGTGTAAATGCTTTATTCTAGTACAGAAGAAGGTGTAAACATAATCTAATAAAAAAAACCTGATTCAAATATCTTGCTTCAGTCCTGAGATATAAGGCAAAGAAATAATGGTGAAATCGGGGTGGCGGCCATCTTGAATCACATGACCTAATTGTGCAAATTAGGTCAAATTCATATTTTGTGTATTTCAGGTCATATACTGTCAATACACCAAGTATGAATGATTTCTATCCAAAAATGACAATTTTTTTCCAAAAGGTTTCTCCTCCCCTTAATCTGCTTCAGGTCATAAATGGCAACATCAGTATTTTTGTTTTCTTTTGTTTGTGATGGCACTATCTGAGACTGAAGAGCTTAGATGTGCTTGAGAAATTGACATTTTGGGGAAAAATAAAACATCTCTCTTTTTTTAAGGAACTAATATTGAAACTAGTACTTTGTAAGTGACTTTTGTCTAAATATAAAATAAAATTGCCACTCTGGATTATCTGCAGCTCTCTCAGCTGATGTCTGGTGCACTTTTTTGTCACGACTCTCTAAAGGTACACAGTGAAAGATGAATTTGTTTTTGTAACTGCTAAAAAAAAGCATCTTGACTAAGTGCCTATGGAGTAGAGGGAGGCTTACCAGAGGGGCAGTGTGACAGATTAAGCCACCCAAATACATTGAGAGATAATCACGCAAGGACAAAGGCGACCACTGCCTTACTAACACCCAGGCAAGGACAACCTAAATACTGTTTAGGAGCTCTAACTGTTGTACTTTTTTTACTCTGTGTATATGGATACTTTCACTCATCATGCTGGATTTTTGTACTTTTGGCCACCTCTGCTGAAACTGGCGCAAGAGGGATGCCATGATATCAGCCAGGACATGCAGCAAGTTGGCGGAGTCAAGTGGTTCACAGAAGGGGAGAGGTTTTTCTTTCAGGTGGTACAATGGGCAGTGATGGGAAGTGAAGTGGGGCTGAGGCTGCGATGCAAGTGATTGGCTGTCTCGTATGGAATGCTGAAAAGTGGGCGGAGCAGTAGTGAGCAAGGTGAGTGAGGGCAGGAGGGTGGGACACCTGGTTGCACTTAAACCCCCAACCCGAATCGTCACTCCCAGCTCACCTATTAAAACGGCCTGCTGAGCTGGAGCTGAGCGGCTCGGCCCTTCCATCCCCTTACAAGCCCCGCCCCCTCAGCCTCTCCTCTGCACGACTTTGTCTGCCTCGTGGACAGGGAAATAAACACATTAAACGGCGTAATTAATCCATCTCGCAAAGCCATGGAAGCGCTAAGCTGCTGGGCTCTGATAATAAAGCGGGGATCCCAGCGGAGGGCTGGTCCGCGCGCCCCACTTCAGGGAGCGAGAGGGAGAGAGGAATCGGGGTACAGGCTGGCGGGGGAGGGGGGAGTCGGCCTCACTGTGACGGACGTACAGGGGACAAACGCCCTTCGATGTGGGCTCAACCTGGTCATCTTCACGGAGGGGGTCCCCTCATGACTCTCATTAGGGTCTGCCCCTCTGTGTCCCCATTTGCTCGAGGAATCGCCACAGTTTTTAGGAATTGTGAGTAGTCAAATTGAAATAGAAGACAAAAATGGAAGCAGCCCGTCTCTGAACTTGCTATTTCTTTGGATGCAAATGGATTTAAACACAAAGATGGTTATCCTTATGAGATGTGAGAAATGCAGGCTGCCAAAAAAGCACATTCCAGATTACTAATACGGAGTTGCAGGAAGCACATCAAGGCTCTGAGTTAAGTGCAGTGTGCTTTACTTATGCATAGTATTGACTTTTCAATGGATTTTACATCTCTCCTGGGCTGGCATGGGCCTTCAGATATCTGTTATAGTGTTTTCCTTTCTCTAGAATAATCAAAGCTTTTTCTTCCCTCCTCTCGCCCACATTATGCAGCTAAAGCCACTGGGACATTAAAGGGAATTACATCCAAGCTGTCACAACAGAGCAAGCCTTTTTTTTTTTCCTGCTTCTGGCATTGCCGCCTCGAGCGCGGACGCTCATTCTCTCCCCCCCCACCCATCTGGGCGGCGGTGCCTGCGGAACTCTCCGGAAGCTCACCCGAGCGCCGGGGAAAGAGGGCGGCTGGCGGGCACAGGCGCTTCCTCTTGCGCACGCAGCCTGCCCCGCGGTCTCCAGAAGCCTGGCATGAAGGGAGCAGCCGGTCTGCTGCTGGAGATTACAGGCTGGGCTGCCTGTTTTTGGGAGCTGAAAAGATGGACCAGATCCTGGGGAGGTGCTGCTGAAACCAGGTCTGGTCGCTCTAACCCAAACGCTGCGATTCATGAAAGAAAATTTGGCTGTTTGTCGTGAGAAATACTGGCATTTGCAGCAGGTGCGGTTAGTAAAGCAGGTGTTTTGTGGGATTTTTTTCCTGCAGGGGCTGCATTGAAACTCTGAAAACTGCTGCACCGTAAAATATTAGCGCATAGCTGGCAGAAAGACGAGCGTCACGTGAATAACACAAGGTTTTGGCCCCGTGACTGAGGCGATCTTGTGGGGTTATTTTCCTCTCTTTGTCAAAAGCTTGGGACAATTGGGTGCTTTTTTTCACTGGTATCCGAATCCTTCTTGCCACACGTCGCCCTGCCCAATGCATCCCGTAAATGTGAAGCAGGGCTGACATGAAGGGTAACCGCAGCACGAACAATGAGTTCTCCTCTCACCTCCACTAAACTAATGTCATTGAAGCGGCACGAGAGTGTGCTGGCGTGATGTCACATTGGGCAGGACCTGCAGCGGGGGACAGAAGCACAAGGTCCCATGACATCACCAGCGCTGTCGTTAATCACGAGCTGGGGCCGCTGCGGTCACCCGCGGCTCCACACTTGGGCTGGTTTTACAAAAAACGATTAGCGTATCAATCCGCCGATCTGCGTCAGACCAATTGTCCTTCACACAAAAACCGCATTCAGCAGTCAAACGGGGCACTCCGCTCCATCACCAGCAGATCTGCCTTTGATGTTTGTGCTGATAGCATCTCGTTCTGCCGTGCCCGTGCATGGTGGCAATGACTGCGCCTTTGTGTGGCTCTGTCGCCGGCTGAAAAGCCCCAGCCGCTTTAGAATTCTGCACGGGAGGAGCCACAGGGACCGGATCCATCTAAAAGCCGCAGTTATCAATTCACGGTCCTCGAGGGCTCAGAGCTGCTCTCTGTCGACCTGGGAGTCAGGGAGTCAGGCAGACTGTCTCGCCAAGGTGTGCTGACCTGCGGCTGGCTAAAACATCAGTGAACTCGGGCTACTCTGGCAGGTCAACACTTTATGGCAGAGCTCCCCGAATCACGTTCCTCTTGGGCTCAGGACTGCTAGTGTTTCACCCTCTCTTTACCTGGGAGTCGGGTATGATGGAGGTCTGGCCAATTAATGGCAATAATTGTTCACTTATTTCCAGGAAGAAAAGCAAACCTGGACTGGATGTGGATTCGAGGGCCAGATTTTGGCAGCCCTGCTTTATGGAGTAAAATCACTTGGCTCAGTCAAAAATTATCACTGATGTTACTACCAGTAAAGGAATCATTTGGGTTCCAGAGCGCCGGTGTAGAATTTCACGGAGCATCTCCAACAGCCCTGTGTTCTGTGGGTAAATAATGACTGGGTATCAGCTCAATTAAGCCCAATTATCTGCCACATTGAGAACGCAAACCCCCTGCACGGCACATCCAAAAGCATGTATTTATCCATCTGTATTTAACTATGCAGTATGCATTACCCTAATGTCAGAGTAAAAATCCAGTTAACCCTCTGTTATGTAGTGGATACTAAAGTAACTAAACCCACCCACCACCCTTGAAAGCCAAACAGGAAAAGAGTTGTTTAATAAAGGGTTAAGATGCACATTAGCCACTTTTTGCTTCACTTTTTGAGCGGGTGTTCATTTTAGTTTATTTCAATGGTCTATAAAGGCTGTGCGAATGACTGAAAAAACACTTTGATACAAGCAGGTCACACTAATTGAAACTGAAGGAGCTACTATTCCCGCCAAAATCTTGAGTGCTCTCAGCCAAAGTCAGGTTAGAGATCTCATCATTTATTCATACGACAATCTCTTTGTCAGGGAACTACATCTCCCAGAATTCATTTTTAATGCAGTGGCAAAGCGGGATCAAGCTGATTGGAATGAATTCATCATTGTCCTGCCTGGTCCTCCGATTACTCGCGTACAGTTTAGAGGAGGTTCCAGTTTACACAAATGCCACTATCAAATGGGTGTAGCTAAACACACGAACGGCAATATCAAACGGGTGTCGCCAAACACACAGACCCTACTAAGGGGTGAGTAAAAACCATACACCGATGCCCCAAACTGACTATGCTCTAAACATATAGCACAGTGGTTCTCAAACTCGATTCTGGGGGTCTGCTGTGTATGCTGGTTTTTGTTCCAGCCACAGAGGCCACCCAGAATTTTAACTAGCTGTTAATTTCCTAAACAAGGGGTTTTAAATGTGGAAACACTAAAACTCTTACTGAGCCGCCAACTCTCCCGAATTCTGTGGGAGACTCCCGAAAAATGCCCCTAACTCCCGACATCCCGACTAATACTAAATATTTCCCGGATTTCGAAGTTTTCAATAAGTATTGTTCAAAATTCGTAGTTTCTGTAACACTATAACTAAAATTAATCGATTTCTGTTCACTGAATTTCAAAGAAAAGCTGTACGTCCCAGATGGTCAGGTGCCCTCATAGGCATACCAGCCAATCAGCTTCTAGGGAGGTTGTGCACGCTGGAAGGAAGGCAAATCATTTCGCTCAAATATGACGATTATTTTCAAAGATTTTCCTTAGCTTGCGTGGGCTAGCTGAGTGCAATTGCATGGCAGCATAAAGCAGTCTAACCACCATGATATGGTCGATAAGCTAGCCGTTTAGTTAGTCCACCTTTATAAACAATTTTCTTATAACCTCAATTCGTCTTCCACTCTGAACTTACTGCTGAGACTCAGCAGTAACTTACTAACGTTAACTAGATACCTACGTAACAGCATGGTGAGGGTGAGATCGCATTGAAAGTGCCCAATCTTAAAGGGTTAGTGCCTCTCAAGAGCGCGCATGACTGACTTTACAGGCTCAATGAATGTGAACACACTGCAGGCCTTATTGATAGAAAAAAAAAATTGCCAGTGCAGGCATCCTGTGCCATGAAGGGCAATTCTCGGAGAACTTCCTCACAACAGCCAAACTATCAACTTACAAAGCTGTACAAGTATCCGCAAGGAGTGTATCTGCAGTAAGTGTTGGACCCCACTCCTCATCAGCCAGAGAATCTTAAATAGGCATCAAATGTAAGGAACCAAGATTCTAATACTGTCCCTCTGAAATAAAATGTATTACTTAGTGATCAGATAACTATAATACAACTCATGAAACAGAAAATCAATGATTGCAAGTACTGTGTTCAATATGGTATCCAAAAGTTTATTACTGTTCACTATCAATGAAAATACTAGTTTTTGCAGATTGATGCCTTAAAAACCCCGTTGAAGTAGTAAAAATAGTGTTTAAATTAGCTGACAAAAGTTACCAAAACCTAAATGCCCCCTGGTCCTCCGGCAGGGCATTACTGCTGGACCCCACCAGGGGCTCCTGGACCCCACCCGATTTGGCTTGATTGCTTCACTCGCTCGCAAGAATCTTCATGATTCATGAAACTGAATGTTGGCACCTCTGGTCTTAAATAACATTCTAACAGAAATAATGTATGCAATGAAAAATAAATATTCTGGGTGTATGTAGTACTTATTGGTCTATACTGCAAACAATGTATTCATTCTAATATACGTAGCATTGGATTAAAAGAGGTAAATTATCTATAACTGATCAAATTACAGACTGTTGTCAACCATTTAGCACCTAGTTGGTGTAAGTGCAGATACCTGTCCAACAAACCTAACCAGCTGGGAGATAATGAAGGATTCAATGACAAAGCAATTATAATGAGAGAAACCTGCACTGTGTTAGATTTTAAGCAAACCATCACAAATAAACCAAATTTTCAAGAGCTATGCTCACCTAGTCAACTCTTTACTAGTTAAGTTCATTCATAAAGTTCAGTCTTTCATTTGTTTCATCTTTCTGTGTAATTGTTGGCCATGTCGTGCAATAAGCTGTTTTTGACATGTGGATTAACATGGTAAATTTCCCCAGTAAATACTAAAAGCACCTAATAAAGAAAAAAATAACATTCTGCTAAAATTCAGCAATTGCAGTTACGGTTGGAAGGAAAACCAGCATACACAGGGGTCCCCCAGGAACAGATTTGAGAACCACTGCTGTAGAAAATTGCCCAGGTCATCAGTTTGGTTGCCATGCCTCTATTTCCACACAGAGGCATCTTTATACTCTCCTACCTGGCCTCCTCTGCTTGCACGCGGCCCACACCTGAACATTTTAGCAGCAAATGTGGCAACATGGCACTCCTCGCCGGGTGCGTTTCGCTTCAGTCATGGCCGCTGAACGGAAACAACCGCACCGTGCACACCCTTTCTGAACGTTTTCATCTACCAGTGTGCTGACATTTACAGTCACGGTTTCCTGTAATAGTGCTCTCTCCTTCGGTGGGGTGCATTGGCCTTTGCTCTGACTCTGTGCTGAACAGAGGGGCGTGTACATCCTACTCTGTGAGTGATTGAGCGAGCCTGGGGGCGGGGTGTGGGGGGTGCGGTGCAGACTGCCACGCTGATGAGAGGTTCAGTGGAAGGCCAACCCCGCTCAGCCCTGCCGCATTAAGTCCTCTCTCTGACTGACAGGCTGATAGCCGTGTCTGGCCACATTAGCGTCCGCTAGGCCCTCAATCTACTGCTCCGTCCAGGAGGGCAAATGGGCTCCAGGAGCCTGGCCTGCCTCGGCCCTTGGGGTCAGGGGGTGCACTTGGAGTGCGGAAACCCTCTCGAGTAGCCAATTAGGGCCCCTGTTTTTTATGGCTTGTCTAAGCTGGGTCTGTCCCGTTCAACCAGCTCGGTGGCAGCAAATGGTTAAAACAAGTGTAAAGCGAAAATAGCCTGTTGGACTAGCGACCGGTGGCGCCAGAAGCTTTGATATGGGCATTGGGCCGTTCCATCTGTCTCTCTGACGCTGCGACGGTTGGCATGCGAGTGTCCCACAGTGTCCTGCAGCCCCCTCTCGTGTCACGCCATACTGAAGCAGATGGGCTTTCGCTGTAAAGCGCTCCTGTTTGCCGGGCCAGTTCATCGGGCCCGGTGCCCAGGGATCTGCAGCAGCTCGCTCGGAAACACTTGCGCCCCTCGCCTCCGTTAGTGTAGCCCCCAAGAGACTACACCCCAAAGGTGCTGCGTCAATTCTGCCTTAATCCCCGCTGTTGACCTCCTGCGGAAGTGACCGGCCATAAACGCTTTTCTTTTGCTAACAAAGCCTTCTTTTGAAAACAGGCCACAATGTATTTTCCGGAAAATTGCTTTTCTGCGTGTGTTTTTCTCCGCGCCTCTTATAATGAGTTCTATAATGGGAAATGATGGAGTGCTTGAGAAATCAAAAGCTGTTCTGGGGTTGTGAGAGGATTAAATGATTACCATCTCTCGATGCTCCTGATCTCATAATCAAGTTCAAAATGGCACTAGATACCTCTGCTGAAGTGATTATGGGACTGTCACAGATGTGGCGGCTTAATCCAGCTCTAGGACTTTGTTAAATTTTCAAGAGTAACTTTGTTTCTCTCCCCCTCCCCTCGCGCTCGGTTCATTAAAGGACACGGGTACTCAACCTGTTCCTCAGGGAGGAAGCAGGTGCTCCTGATTTGGGATGGGGGGGATGAGGACCCCAAGCGGGGATCGGGGGTGTTCCTTCAGATGCCTGCACTCGCGGTGCATGTGATGCTGCGTTCTTCCTGTCGGCGTGGTGTCGGGGGATTTCACACGACAGCCGGCAGTAAAACACTGCCGTTAAGATGGGTCTCTGCTGCTGCTGCAGCACATTTCTCATTTAATCTTTTTTCAGGGCAGAATATGCTCTACATCTCCCTTACCAGTCTCCGAGAAAAATAGCACAGGCAGGTTTATAGGGTGTTTTTGTTTTGTATATTCAGTATAAGCATTTCAGACAGGGGGGATCAACTCTGAATTTCATTGTCATAAGTCTTACATAGAAGTTTTGCCACGGATAGATTATACGTGTTTATACTGCTGTCACAGTATCACCCGTCAATTACAGTCTGGTAAAATAAAATTGTCTGAACTCTTCTTGAGCTTCTTGGGGAGTCTGTAGCCTGTTTTCTCCCTGAAACTGATTGAATAAAAAAAACTCTTCAGAGCAGCTTAATAATTGGTGGACTTCAAAGTCAAATGACCTTAAATAATTTCATCAAAGCACTGGCTTATCTACACTGCTAATTTTATCACCGGCAAGTTACAGATAAATCAATTTAGCGGTAAAGTTAACAAACTGCTGCCGTTGAATGACTGAAAGAGCTCTCGGCCGTCTTCTCTCCCCATCCATTCATCTTGAAATCCTCGACCGGTCCTCCGGAGAGGCTCCCAAACACATTTTTATATTCCGTTCCGTGATGTTCAGCTCTATCACTAATTACGAGCCTCTTTGAAATGGCTTGTAGCAGTGAGCCTCACAGCACAGCACTACTCCAGTCTGGGGGCCTCATTTCATTTGCTTTTGAATTTCCATATCACAACCCTCATGCCATCTCTTCCTTTCATTATTACACGGGCTACCTGTAAGGTAGTTTGAGTCTATCGTTTCATCCATCCATCCTTCCATCCATTTACCTGTCCATCCATCTATCGTCTGCATCAAGAATTGGAAATTACCCAGCAGCGTTTGGGTATCACATCACGAAAACACGAGGAGAAATCGCTTGACAGAGTTCACTGACTGACTTTTGTTCTGGAGTTCTCTATCCTGGTCAAGGGTAGCCCAAGTGTACACCCACTTGGCATCTAGTTGCTCTCAACTCTCTCCCCCCCGACTGGAGGTGAAGGGGGGGAAAAATGAGGGATCGAGTAAACATGAGTTGGTGAAAGGGAATGCCCTTGCCCCTACAAGAGTCATTTCGCAGTGATGTGTTTTTGGAGGCTTGGCTCATGAGGTGGATTTGCAGATCAGTGATGTCGACAACAAAGTTTTCTGCTGCCAAGAATGGTCTCGATATTACTTCGCTGAAGTTATCTTGGGAAAACCTTCGCTTTTTTCCCCCTCATTTAATGGATTGGAATCTCCTCAATGATGGGTCTTGAGCAAGGAATGTAGGAATGGAGTGGAGAATAACTAACTGGAACACGTTTTTTTACTTCTATAATAGTAGGAGGATGTGTTCACATGCTGATGGCTGGTTAAGCTGATTACTGGCATAGAAAACACAGCGGGGAAAATGTTAAAAGTACTTTCACAGTCACAGGTCCCAAAGGTCATAGGATGTCTCCCTATCTATGATATCTACTGCAATCCCGGAGAACAAAGTTTATTATTAGCCTCCTTCAATGCTAATGAAACTAAAAACATTTTCAAAGCTGGTCTACTGTGATTGCAACGGGGCAAAATTACATTCATGGTGGAGAGAAGCCTCCGAAGTCTCTTGTGAATGATAAGAGGAAACCAACTTTATGGAAGTATTTTTTCTGGAATACATATCATTCTCCAGGCTTTCTGCAGGGTCTAAGTCCTGTCTGCAGTATGTAGCCACTTCGGGCACATGGATCGTGCACTTCTTTTTTTGTTGTTGTTGCTTTGTGCTCTTTGTCTAAAATTTTGCTCTGGATAGCTAAGAGTGTCTGCTAAATTGCCATTGTGTTGTACAGTGTGATATAAGCACAAACTCAAACAGTCCCAGAGTTTTAGGCTGTGTTTTTGTACACTGAACAAAACCATGCATGCAACGGTTTAATGCTTTCAGTATTCTGCAAAATTATTTATTTGGTTGACTTGGTTGGGTTTAATTTAATAGGGTTTGAGTGCTTCCAGTCTGTGTGCATTTCCATCATCTATGCCATATCATTGTCAATTTCATGTCTTTCATCAGAATTGGCCTGTCAGGAGGGTGGAGCCTGATTCTCAGGTACTGAAATCCAGTATCAGCAGCCCAAGCAGCCCAGTCCTCCGCTCAATGAAACGCCGCCCCTAAAATCCCAGTTCAACCTCTTTTAGGCTAACGGCTCCAAAGGGCCGATGAACTATTGGCTTCGTTTGGTGTTCGTCATCTGTCCACCATTGTGGTCATCGTCATTGGCAATTTTGCTTCTAACAAGGTCTACCAAGTGTGTTAAGACTTTTTGTCAATATTGATTTCTGAATTTTTTTATAACTTTTTGAAATTTTGAATTCTATTAACTCAATTTTGGCCATGTTTCAATGGGCTATAACATGGAAATGATTGGAGATATTGATATAAATAGTACTGAGAACAGATGGGAAGTCATATAATGAATTTCATTTGGTATCATGACTTTTGACATCTGACGAGTTTGTATCCAGCTTCACAGAGCGAACGGATGGCAGCGTGTATGGCGCCATACAGGGGGAACATTATGCTGATGTCAGCGTGGTGCACAGGGTGGCGTATGGTGGTGGAGGAGCGCTGCTTTGGGTGGGAATATTCTGTGGACATTGCGCGCAACTTGAATGCAATGCAATATCGCAATGAGATACTGAGGCCTATTGTCGTACCATTCGTTTGTTATAAACACCATTTTTCAGCATGACAACGCCGGACCCCACGTCACCCATGTATGCACAGAGTTCTTTGAGGCTGAAAACATTTATGTGCTTGAATGGCTAGCTTATTCCCTGGATTTTTTTCCCACCGAGCATCTTCAGGATGTTCCCTGCCACAGTGTTAGGCAGCCGCCCGTCTCCCCGTCTTTGAGACGGGCAATGTTTACCTGAGACGCTGAGATGGGTAAGCCTGATTTGAGACTGGTCCGACCGTTTCCAGCATTAAATTGCCTATATGTGAGATGGGCAAGCATTTGTATTAATAATAATGGTTGTCCCGAAAAATCTGCGCAGTCGATTCGACTTTCATTCTTTGCTGAACTGATATACTGCAGGCTGGGCACGAAATTGGGATCAAATATAAACTTATTAACATATGACCAATCCGCGCCCTTCTGTCTTATTATTTATGCACCACAATGGCACCATGGCTAAGTCTCGTAGCGTGTGTGCGCAACTGGGCATTGTCCGTTTATACAAGAGTTCAATAAAGTTGTTTTAGAGGTAGGTCAGCAATTGTATTGATAACGTAGATGTCAAAGAGCATTTTATTCACTGTTAGGTGATTGAAAACGCTCTGTCTTGCACGGGTTTGTTAGATTAAATGCCTCTTTGAAAGCGCCTTCAAGTATTTTTTTTCGTTTCGGTGTGTGAGTGTCAGGAATAGAAACTTGTGTATCAGAAATCGGGAATTTGATTAAATGCAGCCTGAAAGAAATACACGTACATATATTACGGTAATCGTAGCTCCGCTTATTTATTTTGGAATCATATCGCCAGCTTCCACATCCCCAGCTGATCCCCTTGATGTGGCGCAAGACACATATCATTTCCTTCTTGGCTCTCTCGAAATCGGAGCCCACAGGACATAAAATTCAATTCTAATGGAGACACGTTTCATACAAGTGGTAGAATTGGGTGAATATTCCTATTAATAATTCATTTGAAATGACAATCTTTGGGCGAGATGATATTCCTTCTACTGCAGCTGATACAAACTACGTGTAAAAGCTAACAGTTCTGCCACTTCAAAACTGCTTGTCTCTTGATAACGTAGATGGTGATTCCCAACAAGTTATTTTAATCATGTTAATGGTGTTCTGAAATTGCGAGGCGAGCAGCGAAACGTAGATTTCTGCGATGCAGCCCAAACATTAAAAAGGCTTCCAAGTGCAAGTTTCGTTATTCCAAGCTTTTATATATGCGGTTCTGACACGAGAAATGATTGGTCATATGTTATGTTATAACCAGAGTGGCGGGCCGGGCTATAGCTATTCTGAACTGAGAAATCGCCCTGGATACTGCCTCGCGCTGAGCTGGCGACTCACGAACGCGCTAGCCATGCTGGGAACATAGATATATGAAAAAACTAGATCACTCATTGGCTCATCCCGCACACGTCTTTACCGCCACCATATTGGGGAGGTCAAAATAACATGACGCGATGAAGGCGGTGGAACAACCGGTCGGCATAAACTGAAAATGCCTCAACATTGTGCTGCCTATGATTGTTAAAACTGGCGAACGGTTGAGTCCAGACAACAATGAATCACATTTCACAAATAAGTTGCCTTGTTTGTGAAAAATAAGGCGGCTGTATAGCGTGATGATGCAGCGTTCGGTGCAAGTGAGGCTAGCCCTTGCCCTGCCCCTAGCTAGGCACTGGCGAATCCCCATAGCGGCGCTGCGAAATTGCTCTGATACTGCGTCGTCGATCAATAAATTGACCTCAGGTGGCGTTGCACTGATCAGAATACACCCTACAAACGTCCCTTTATGACAAGACTTAGTACTGGCGAGTTCTCAATCATTTTCCTTTATTGACGCGTTTGGTTTCTGCGTACCCCTGGAGGGCAAAACACTGTTTCATTATTGCTGGTAATATTTAACATTCCACAGAGCAGCCTCACAATTCTGTCATTTTCTATTTGTTTCAACCCTCAGATATATACATTGCCTCTCAAAAGAATAACAATTGTTAAGGAACATCACGTAATAGGCACTTGTATGCATGTGCAGCGCCTGCCACAGTAAGCCTATTTAAAAACAGTTAGCCAAGTCCCTAACGTTACACTGGCTCCACTTTAGTAATTTTCACATTTTACATAGCTAGCTGTCTTGTGGAGAGTCTTTTCTGTTAAACTGATGCCAGGATTAATGCATACTAAAGTACAGATACAGTAAAGCTAGCATATTACGGATTCAATTGGACCAGCTAATTTTGTCCGTTATGAGCGAATTCCACTGTGTGCATTAAACATACAAAATCCGTTATACTCACAAGACAGATTATATCCTCTATATGCGTGTAACAGATTATATCCGCTATACACATGTATGAATTTGTATGTAGCCTATGCTTTGCGTATAAAGATCGGAACAACTTCATTCTCAAGTGCGCTTACCGGTACCTACTTGTTGTCTTCATTTAGTCCGTCTTTGCCCTGACACAATGGATAACAGGATGATATGATAGGCTACTGCGTGTTGCTCCAACTGGGATCAATGGAGACAACTAAAAACCTGAGTATGTAAATGAAATTGTGCCAGTTTCAGTTTCCGCGAATGCGCTGTTATAAACTTACACCTTTTTGCCAGTAATTTTAACCGTAATTTAAAAACAAGGGCAACGCAAAGCATAGCATCCCCTCGCCGGGTACAAATGTTGTACATGTACATTTGTATATACGTTAGAAGAAGGTACTTTCATTAGACTATACTATTTTACTAGGCAAGGAAATTATTAATACCCGGGGATTGGATGTACAGAAAGTTTACTAATTTATGGAATGGCCCATGAGAAGATCTGAAAAGAAACTTTATGTTAATTGGTATGAAGATTTAATGAAAGAATGTGAATAAAATCAGGGATTTACAGAAGAAGATTAAAGCATATATGAGAAGGTGACAAAATGAAAGAAGAGTGAAAAGTGAAAACATATTATGAACGTATCCTTGAACTTTGAAAGGTTAGTACTGTATAATATTTGAAACAGTGTAATGGCATGAAAGAAATCTTGGATGTGATTAAGAAGCAGCATTCATGACAACAAAATGATATGGTCCAATGGGACAGTCATCACGTTATACTGTTAAATCTTCTGGAAACCATTTTCGCATATTTAATGGCTATGACCTTTGAACGACAAACTCCGAAATCAAACTTGGGCTGTATTTTGATACCATGTACCTTCATATCAAATTTCATTAAAATCTGTCAAACATTACTCAAGTTATCGAACGGAAACCATTTTTACATATTTAATTAGCTATGACCTTTGACCTACATACTCCGAAATTGAACTTGGGCTGTATTTTCATACCATGGACCTTCATATCAAATTTCATTAAAATCTGTCTAACATTACTCAAGTTATCGAACGGAAACCATTTTCGCATATTTAATGAGCTATGACCTTTGACCTACATACTCCGAAATTGAACTTGGGCTGTATTTTCATACCATGTACCTTCATATCAAATTTCATTAAAATCCGTCGAACATTACTCATGTTATCGAATGGAAACCATTTTCGCATATTTAATGAGCTATGACCTTTGACCTACATACTCCGAAATCGAACTTAGCCTGTATTTTGATATGAAGTACCTTCACATCAAATTTAATAAAAATCAGTTACACATTACTCAAGTTATCGAACGGAAACCATTTTTGCATATTTAATGAGCTACTACCTTTGACCTACATACTCCGAAATTGAACTTGGGCTCTATTTTCATACCATGGACCTTCATATCAAATTTCATCAAAATCCGTCGAACATTACTCATGTTATCGAATGGAAACCATTTTCGCATATTTAATGAGCTATGACCTTTGACCTACATACTCCGAAATCGAACTTAGCCTGTATTTTGATATGAAGTACCTTCACATCAAATTTCATTAAAATCAGTTACGCATTACTCAAGTTATCGAACGGAAACCATTTTTGCATATTTAATGAGCTATGACCTTTGAACTACATACTCCGAAATCGAACTTAGGCCGTATTTTGATATAAAGTACCTTCACACCAAATGTCATTAAAATCCGTCAAACGTTCCTAAAGTTATTGAACAGAAACCAGATTTGTTACGGACGGAAAGATGGACTGACGGTGGCGTTGCTATATACCTCTCCGACTATTTTGTCGGCGAGGGGATTATAAGTTTACAACAGGGTTCCGTCCATGTTAAGTGTAACTCACAGTCAAATGCGCTCAGGACGCCACTTGCAGGTAAAATAACAAGGAGAATGCGTTAATTTTACTGTTAAATTATGTCAGTTTATAACCGTGTCGGAAAGCCGAATTTCATTTCGTTGCTCTGTTGCAAATGCTTATGTGCATGGTGCAAACCAGCTTGTCCGGTATACACGAGTGCTTTGTGATGCATTGTGATGGGACTGTCTGATTTGAGCGAAAATCCATAATATAAAATCCAGTATATTCGATGTTTATTTAATATCGTGCACAAACATACATTAATTATAACGCGACTATAAATAAATGTTCAACAATGATACAGGCGGAATAAAAGTTACTTTGAAACTTGTCTGGAGTATATTTGTTCTTTTTTTTTTTAACTAAACCGTGCTCTTGGAACACCCTACATACTCTTGTTTTATTAGTACTTGTATAAAACGCAGTTTCAGTTGCTGCCATTTCCTTTCATTCTGTACAGAATAAAAACTCAAAGGAAAAATCTAGAGTCTACTTAGACCTAGCATTTAGCAGTCCCCAAATAAAGAACAATGAAAGCACCAGAGGTGCTGATGCCTCGGTGTGTATTGCTTAGCCACTACTGATGGACAATAGTTGTACAGTAACATAAAAGCAAGCTTGAATACATAAACAGTCAATAGAGTGCGGTCCTTGTGCCAAAATCATGTGGGTGTGGCTTAACATTATGTACACAAAACGTGTATACTGAAACATGAAGTGCTACAAAAAATCAAAATTCTGGCACATTTAAAATCAAGAGAACAGTGTTTGTCACTCGTTGGCATTGTTACTTTAGCTTGGATGCACACGCTGTCGCAGTTATGATGGTAACAGACAGACAAACAAACAAATACACAGACTGAGTACCGTATGCTCGCTGTGCGCATGCGCACACCGAGGCATAACCGAGTACCGTATGCTCGCTGTGCGCATGCGCACACCGAGGCATAATAAAACATCTCGATACTATGGCTGTGTAACTTCGACAAAAAAATTGTAAATAAATAAATAATTAAAAGGCAGTATATATTTTGCCGTGAACCGGTTTCACATTTCTTCCGCTATTTGGCCGCGACCTCCAGTACACATGCTCAGTTGTATTATTTTTGGACTTGCTCATTGAAATCAATGGATAATAGTGAATAGTTATTACTTCGCCATTTAGGCACTTAGCTCGCATACACATACATTAAATATAGCTAGCTAAGTTGGCATAAAGGCTCTCTTGCTAGCTAGCTAACATTATATTTCATGTATTTAAACTAGTCAATTTAAAATGCATTTAGCTCGCTAGCTGGCAATAAAATGCGCCGAATAAAGAGATTGCCAGCTAAAGCCGCTTTCACACCGGACGCGAAACACAACAGATTACATTCAAAGTCAATGCAAAGACGTATTCGCCTAGCTAGTCCCTGCATCTAAGCCAATTACCGCAGAAAGATGAGTCCTGGAAAAATTGGTATTTCGTGGCACTCTATCCAGCAATATATAGTTTAAAAATATGCTCTTATAATTTATTACAGAATCCATTAATCCATTATCTAATTAAAATATATAGGCCAGGGTATGTTCAGATAACGATCCATAAACAGGCCAAACGCATAAGGTGTAGATCTATTTCCACGTTGTCCGCTTTGTTTGTTTACGTTTTTCGACCTCCCCAGTATGGCCGCCATCCCAGCGACGGCTGACGTATCAAACTTCCCTTTGGCAAATAGGCGATGCGTCATCTAGTTTTTACCCCTCAGCTGACGAAAGTCGGTCGAGGGGTATTGTCGTGGCGAGCGGCGTCCGTCTGTCTGTCCGTCAATCTGTCCGTTTACTTTTTGTTTCCGGACGATGGCTGAAAAACGCCTTTGCCAAATGTTCTCTTTTTTTGTTGGTATGTAGGGGGTGGTTAGAGGAAGCTCCCTATTGATTTGTGTCCCACTCCGATCATCAATATGGCCGCCACAGCAGCCATCTTCATTTTCGTTTCCGGACAATAACTGAAAAACGCCTTGGCCAGTTGTTCTCCAGATAATCCTTAAGTGATGAATTACATTCATATTTTAATTTGAAACGAGTAAGGAAGTGGCCAGTGTCAAAGTAGTGAAGTAAAAGTATACTTTTTATGTATTAAATGTAGTAGAGGAAAAATCCCGGCTTAAAAAATAACTCAAGTAAAGTACAAATCCTCAAAAAAAAAAAAAAAAACTTAAAGGACCAGTGTGTAAGATTTAGATGGGCAATCTGGCTGAATAACTGGCAGGAATGGAATATAATATTCAAAAGTACATTTTCATCAGTGAATTATTTCCTGAAAATAACAATCATAGTGTTGTCTTTTATCCAGAATGAGCCCTTTACATCAACAGAGAGAGCGGGTCCTTTTCCACGGAGCTCGCCATTTTGCACCGCCATGTTTCTTCGGTAGCCCAGAACGGAAAAAAGTAATTAAATAAAGCACTGACACGAGAGCGCGCCTTTCGCGTTTTTGCAAGTTTTGCGGCCACCATAGGTTCTCTGAGAAAGGGAATGCTTATTTGGTTGCAATCTATAATCTCACCACTTGATGGCTCTAGATCTCACATTCTGGTCCTTTAAGTACTGTAACTCAGTACATGTATTTCGTTACTATACACCTCTGAAGATAACGCTACATTAGAGTCACGTACGTTATATATTTTCAACGTTATTTTGTTTGACAGACAGCATCGTTCCGGGCTCTGTCCTCCATTACGGCCATCTCAGATGAAGATGACGACGAAATCATCAAGTGATACCTACGGGGAGTTCCTGGAAACGACTACGTCACGTGGCCCTGAGATCGTCGGGGATTTTGTGGCATAAATTATGCAAGTTATTTTTTGACAGATAGGGCTAGCTTCATTTTCCAAATTCAGTATTTAAAACACAGAACACAGTTTTGCCGAAAAACGGTTTCTTAGCTTCTGTTTATCTGTATTCCAGTGTTCAGTTGTGTATATTTCAATATAACCACTGCTATTTTTATAGAAATCTCGTGGGTGACTACCCATTAATGTTTGACAGACACAAAAAGGAACAAAACCAAAGTTCTCCAGCAAAAATATCCTCTAGGATCCCTCCACCCCCAGGCCTGGTAACGGCCTTTATTGAGTCCATAATTTAGCATTGGGCCTCTGCAGAGGTGATTATGAGTCACCACAGATGTGGCTCTGGCTGTTTAGGGTGCCAGTGCTGCCCTCTGGTGGGCAGCACCCCAAATTGCTCCTGTCTGATCTGTAGTATCCAGTGCTTTCTAGCTCTAAGGTCTTGCCGCCAATCTAGCAGGATTTAGTGAGGTTTACATCAGAAGGGCTCCTTTATTGGCCATGCCATCAGTGAGCCTCTGGCTGGGGAATACTTATGACTTCTTACCACATGGAGGCGCAGTCAGCAGCAGCAGAAGAGGGCTTTGGTGGGGTTTGAAAGAAAAAAAAAATCAATCCCATCTGATAAAGAGGTTATCGGTGTGATATTGTTCCCATTGTTTAAGCAAAGCAGAAGTAATAATGCCCTTTCATTACTGGGTGGCCTGAACTCTTGCTAATCAATAGTGTGGAAAATGCATCGTGCTCACTGCTAAACCTTGCACTCTCTAACAGATGTGTACACACACGCGCACATGCACACATATCTCTCCTACTGCAGATATTTTTATTAGTGAATGGAACAGAATAGAAACAATGGACGTCATTTGAGGAAACTGTTTCTGCCAGTGTGTAGGAAGTTGCATCAGACGTAACGATCACTTGTGAAACCGCAAGGGGTAAGGTCAGTCAGGGAGCTGCATGGGAGTTGTCGTTATTTTGGGCTGCAGACAGGCAGCTGCGGTTTACATGAATGCTACTGTGATTCAAGACCGGCCTGAGTAATACTGAGTTATTTGTGAAATGTAGGTTGCCTAAATCTAAGAAAAGCAAACATAACACTATACGTAGCATTTCATTTCATTGCGCACATCAAGATGACTTGGCAAAGGCTGGCCAAAAATGGGCCTGTGGCATGTGACTTAAGAAGTGTAATTTGTTATCTTTTGCCATTCTCTCAGTTTGGAATAGCCAATCACACCAGAGGGCCTGACCAATGGCTGTCATCCCAGTGACATCTTTTTAAATGCAGAAACATCCTCGGCAACCATTTTGCTACTCTGTCGTGTGCTGTTGGCCTGGCTGGTGATGTGGGCACATCCCTCCAACTAAAACCACACCCCCCTTGGCGCTCTGACCAATTAAAACCAGCCCTCTGGTGTTGCCAAGTATCATCCACAAAAGCTTAGTTAATATCAAGTTAATATCCATGGGATGCATTGCTGCACTAAGAACAAGTGTTTTAGCGAGACAGACCCTCCGGCTGGTTTTGTCAACATCTATGTCTTTATAGTTTGTGATTCATGATTCTGTCCCCATGCACGCATCCAATAACTTCAGTACAGCACATTCTAATTATTTGATCCCCTGAATCAAAACCAAGGCAAGTGTGTGATGGTTTTAACAAATGTCTGCTGCCTTAAATCTGTCTTGGTCACCCTGTTCTTCTTTTATTTTTGTGTTAACAAGCAGTCGTGAAACCCTAATGATTTTGTGTTTGGTGCTGTAGAAATGTGAATGCTGGACGGAGCAAGACCCCTTCAGAAACAAACTGCAGCTTTGTGACTCCATTTAAAATATGCTACAAGTGACATTCACGATTGCCTTATAAATGGCACCAAACTGGGGTCGAATGTCTTCATCTCAAGGGATTTAAATTGAAGCTGCTGGGACAGCCTGTTGTCATGGGGGGGGTGGCTGTTCCATTAAGCCAACCTGCACCTTGAAGACGCTCATAGCGGATGTGTTGAGATGCGAATCAATCCAATGAGCGTTTTTAATGAAATAGCCTGAGTGTTGTGTGTTAAGGGGTGATCTGGGGTTAAATGGGCAAAATTTGATTATTTTTCCAAAATTTTTTTTTTTGAATAAAAATATTCTATAATTACCCACCTTTAATAATCGCTAATTGCTACAAGAATTAAAAACTGAACTCAACTTTTCAATGCGGTCTAATGCATTTTCCATTGATTTCCTAAGGTATTACTTTTTCCACGTTTCTCATGTTTGTGGCAGCCATAACATTTTTATTTATCATTGAAAATCAATGAAATTTGGGCTGCAGGTACTTTACTTCATTAGAAATGCCATGACATAGGGAAATTTTGCCTATCTGTTACATACTTTGAATATTTTGAGTATTTGACAGATTCTGCGCAAAATAATTTCAAAATTTGAGTGAAATGCCCCAAAATCACAAAACTGATAAATTGGGCAAAGAATGGCTATGTCATTGCATTTGGATAAGCAATGGCTTTTAAATGATGAAAGAAAAACTGAATTCTATCATAGAGTTAAAGAGGAATTGGTGCCAGAAGTTTTCTGCATATTTAATGAGCTTGTTTGGTTACCATGGAAACCGCATAAACAAAAAAATGCCAACTTGTATCTTTTTTGGTGGTTATTACATATACCTCTTTAGATTAATTCTGAGTTGTTTCCTGGTGTCATTTTTCATTTAACCCCAGATCACCCCTTAATGTACTGTGTACTCAGTGCCCCCTCAGCGCCCCCTCAGTTGTGTTTGATATATAAACCCTATCATGATATGAGACTGGGCACAATCAGGTGCATTTGTCTCAGCTGATCAGTGTTTACCCTCACATCTCAAATCCAAATATTTCTGTTTGCGCCGAAAAATTGAAATACTTTTATGCTCAGGCGAGGTGCTGCTGTTACGGGCTGGAGGTTCTGGCACCTTCTTTATGCGTTTCCTCTTTTGAGCTGCGCTTTAGGCGGTGACTGCCATGGCTGTAAGCATTGTTTTCTTTTTCTTTAATGCATTGACATGTCTTTGAGCAGTGTATATGGCAGTCACTGTGATGGCGGTCACTTATTTTTGTGCGCAGTGTTCTTATATGTCTTTGGTCCAGTGTAAAATGCCATCCTAATAGTCTGTGCATTGGTGTTTGTGTGATCACTCTGAGGAACGATGGCCATTAGGCCTAACTGTGCTCTTAAGCCTGTCCTGTGCGCTCTTCTGCATAGTACTGGCTTGTTTTCAGAATGTTTTACACAAGTCGGGTTTGTGGCATCAGCTGGATTATATTAATGTACAGTTTGATTTATGTAGAATTTGGCTCCAAGTTTTAATTTACAGCATTTGACTACTGGTATTAATGTACAAAATTTGACTGTATTGATGTGCACACTGTAAGTACTAGTATTCATGTGCAGAGTTTGACTACTGGTAATAATGTATGGAGTTTGGCTGCTAATATTGACGTGTAGTGTTTGACTACTGGTATTAATGTGCAGACTTTGACTATTAGTATTCATGTACAGAGTTTAACTGCCTGCTTAACCTTTTGGAAGAGCACATTTTGAGTCACTGTATTTAATTGAAAGATGTGTCGAACTTAACCAGATTGAGATATCTCTTACACTTGTTGGTGGTATGTTATGCTGAAAAAAATCCAATCAGTTAAGTTTAACACTTCTTTCAACTTCAGATCGTGACTCAAAGTTTGCTTCACCTAAATGTTGAGCGGGCAGTTAAAGGGTTAAAGTGTAAGTGTGCCTACTTGTATTAATGTACAGCTTCTCTCCTCTAGTATTGATGTAGATTTTGACTACTAGTAGTAATATATAGAGTTTGGATACTAATTGGTCACAAATGTATTCTGTCTTATCTAGTACATTATTTTTAACTCTTTACCTGCACCTGTTTCCTCCTCCTGGTGTGCAATGGTTCCTCCCCTCGATGCGTCAAGATATTTACCGCACCCCCACCGCCCTATTAGCAAATCAAAACTTCGTCTGTGTGCATATGAACATTCAAGTCATCTGGTTTTGACAAATTCTGAACGTAGCAACAGTGTACGCATATGTTCCTTGCGTCGCCCTGGCCAGCAGTACCATACAAAAGAAATCTATGTTTTCAAAACAAATTGATACTTGGTGGCTTTAAATTGAGGAGAAATTGATGAAAAAAATACAGCCAAAGCATTGATAATGTTATGAAGTTTTCTCATTCAGTTTTTATGAGTTCAGAGCTGCATTTTCATTCAGACAGTAGTATACATCTAAATGAAAACCTCATAATCTTGGCAATCCCATTTATTGAATTGCTTGAGCTCTCAAAATAACAATTGACTGGCAATTTTCAGTTAATTGGCTGTTTCTTTTTGGCAATATTTAAAATAATCTTTAACTGCAGTGTCTTAAAGGACTTTTACTGATATCAGTCATTTATAAATTTATACTGCACGGCAATCATATAATAATTTAAGTTTATTTCGCTTCAGTTGTTCTTACTATGATGGGAGAGGTTCCTGTAGTACCAATTTAGCAAAATGACGTTCGGAGGAGGTGACAAAGTATGTCTTTAGTACACTGGAGTAATTGCTGCTGAAAAGGCTGAATAGCAATTATATGTGAAAACTGACTGAATAAAACCATTCAAACAATATTAGTCATTTGTAACTTAATCAGTGTGTTTGCTAAACGTTTTGATAGAGGTAATGCAGCCCTTGGAGAGTAAGCGTGTGAGTTTTTTTTTAAAATGCATGTCTCTGAGTGACTGTAGACCTTATTCAGGTATTGGTGGTTTTTCAGGGCCCTGTGGGGCATCTCACAGGCCGTGGCTGCAGGCTGCAGCCAGTTCAGTTGCTCAGGTGTAACTATCCATCCACTGAGTTTACAAATCAAGTGGTCAGTCCTGCTCTTATCCTGTCTGTCTCTGTCAGGGCGAAGGGTATTGTGCCGCTGCACGTCTCACTGGACAGAGTGTGTGATTGTGTGTGTGTGCATGTTTGTGGTCGTGTACGTGTGTTTGCAGGTGCATGTGTGTGTGTGTGTGTGTGTGTGTGTGTGTGTGTGCATGTTTGTCCGTGTATGTGCATGTGCGTGTTTCAATGTATTTTTGTATGTGCACGTGTGTGTTTGTGCTTAAGTGCGCGTGCACATGCATGCGTACGCGAGCGTGCGCATGAGAGCGTACGTGTGCACCAGTGTGTTATTGTGTGTGCATGCGTTTTTGTGTGTGTGTATGTTAGCGTATGTGCAACTGTGTTTGTTTATGCATGTGTGTGTGCACTTGCATGCGTGGACGTGAGTGTTTGTGTGCGCCTATGTGTTAATGGGTGTGTGCACACGTTTTTGTGTGTATGTTGGCATACTGTATGTGCAGTGTGCATGCGTGTTTGTGTATGCATGTGTGTGTGGGTGTGTGCGTGCGGGTGCAGTTGTGTGCGTGTCTGCATGTGTTTGGGGCTCTTCCTGACCAATCTTCTCTTCTCTCTGACATCACTCAAATTAATGTCATTATGTCAGTGAAGATTCTTTGTCACAAAAAGGAAATAAACACAAAGTGAAAATAATCTGAGACACTGATGATTTTGGAGCAGATGTTTCTGTCCGGTTCCTGCCAGCTTTGCCCTAAACTTTAACCCATTTAAACCGGGACAGCATGTGCGCATTTTAAGAAGCCGACACAGATATGTGCGTAATTTTGAAAGTACCGTAATTACTGTAAGTTTTGCGCAATAGAAAAAAAAATTCCAACTGTTCCTTAAAGCTGAGAAGCTGTGCTTCAGCCCAAATACAGGTTATTATGGTAAACATGGCAGCATGATTCTCTGCTGGGATTTTTGCATTAGGCGTTAAAGGGTTAAGGAGACATTTCAGAATAATTTAAATTCCACTTCTGTTTGGTATATGAAGTATATGATAAAAAACTTCCACTATTCATTGAAGAAATGGTAAACAAATAAACAACAAAAGGGAATTTAGTTGCTCAAGCGCACACACAAGTGCCCAGCAGGTAGCCTATTTTTCACATGATTACCATCAATCACACCTTATGTTTTGTGCGCTTCAAACTGTTGACAGTGTTTATCGGTTCTTAATTTGAGGAAATACAAAAAGGACACTCGGAGTAATCTTCATGCTGTTATTTATCTATTTATTTCGTCTTTTAGAAAAATGTGTTCCCTAATCTGCCCAAATGTGTTGGATATGCAGACTGTCAGTAAGCATTTGAACAGCCACCATGTACACTGCCTGCTCAAAAAAAAGTTAAAAAAAGTTGCACACTCAGGTATCTTGTTGGAATAGCTTTCATTACAGTGCAAATTCGTTGTGTCATTGTTTTGACAACCGTATACAAGGTCATTACATTTATTTTCAATCAGTTGTATTTATTTTTGGGCGAGCTCTTGTTTTGACGACAGGATATTTGAACCACTCTGTTGGTTTCTGCTGCACATCCCTCATACTGTCAATGCGGTTAAGGTCAGGACTATCTGGTGGCCAGTTAATGTGTGGAAATGACTCCTCATACTTGTTTTTCTCATTCCTTGTTGTTTTTCTTTGCTTAACACAGGCCAATAATTTGAAACACTGTTACATCTTTTCCACCAGCAAGGGATACATCCTCTGACATAATTTTTAGCTCACTGAGTCCAACGGACCAAAAGGAGCGTATAGGATCGTGCGGCAGTGTTGGCGTCTGCATTAAACTTCTATCTTCTTCTGTCAAACCACTGAAGGGATCAATGTGAAATTTTGTGGGGTGGTACATATGAATGTACAGAGTAAAATTTGTTTGAGGAGTCAAATCAACATCGACCATGGCCGCCAGTCGGCCATAATTGCACTATATCATGCTGGAGAGTATTTGCAAGCAGCTAGAATGTTGAAACTTTGTTCACACATACTTTTGAGGACATAAAAACAAAAAGCATAGCTCTTGATTTGCTACAATACTACTCCCTTGAGCAACACACTTAAGCCCAATAGCGAACTGGTTAACTCTTCAAGTATATAATGCTGGGTACAATGATCTGGTGTCTGGGGCATCATATTTCAATAGAGCTACACGATGAAAAGAGCACTGAGCTGCAAAAATGACATGATGAAACATCAAACCATGATGCTGTATTCAGCCTTAATTGTGGCCTCCGGACGAAGTCGGGCGGCTACTATGGATTCACGCGTTGTCTCCGCTGCTGCCGCGTCCGCATCCATAGACACTTTCTTGCGGACGCTCTACAGGCTGTTATTTTTTACCAATATCTTTCATATTTGGTATAGGCATGGGCAATACAAATGAATAAAATGACAACATTTCTTGAGTTGCTGAGAACAAAGTGTTTATTATTTTCTAATGATTTTTTGCAGGTAAGTACAGAAGACACAGATTAAGAGTTTGCCACAAGTCCAACACCTTTACAGGAAAGGGTCTCAGAGCCACAGGGTCCCAAAAATGGCTGATTTCGGCATTTTTCAACAAAACCCATTGTGAAAATTGGGGGGTGAAGACTGAGGGAATTTTCTAAAATACAGTCTATTCAGAAATAAACCAGGCCAAATTATCCATTAGGGTACCCTAACAGAAATAATTGATGCTAAAGTCATCTACCCCTTTTCTGAAGTACAGCAGCGCCCCCTAGGCCCTTTTTAATGGAAAATGCATTGAATTTCACCCAATTATGTTCAACATTAGGTTTTGCATTGATATAAAAAAATGGTATGAATGGGTTGCCTGTGAAGTTTTTTTTGGATCAATGGCCTGCAAAAATGTCAAAATTATCGGTGGGAGGGCAAACATTAACGCTACTCGCCCATTACTATATAAAATGCAGTGAAGTCGCTGATGCCGCAGTTGTTTGCCCTCCCACTGCTACTGAAACGTTCCCCTTCAATAACCCGTGGTGATTTAAAAAAAAAAAACTTTGCACTGTTTTTACTATGTCCATATACCCTCCTCCCATGATAGTTTCAATGAGCTACTGTGAATAATTCATAGTAAAACACAGTGACGTGCAGTCGGAGGTTAGTTTGGCAAGGCAGAAACCTCCCTTTGCTTGATTAGCAATCAGACGATTAACTAGTTTAGTAAGACTATTCGGCAGAATGACGGGCCAGTTTAAGTTTCATGGCGTTATTACTCAGTACATCGAACCTGAAATGCTCATTAGACAGCAGATTTGCGCGTGCTTGCTTCCAGGAAGCCGAAGCAATGTCATCAACAAATATTAAAACAGTTGGACTTATGCAGAGTTCAATGCTTAATCAATATACAATGTATTCTCCTTTAAATACGCGCTTTTACATCCAAACAAAAAGCGGGCGCTTATTTTCAGTCTTCTTTCATAATCTGATTAACAAAATGTTTAAACGATATACAGAATTACCAAGAGCCGTGAATTTTTCCTAATTGATTATTCAGATTTCCATCCTTGCAGTCTCGAATTGAAGCGTATACGTGAATTAATCTTGTGACCGGTGGGCTTCAAACGCCTGGCGCCGGTTTATTCCTTGGTATATTTTACTAAAAATTCACAAATAGGGTCACAGGATATTCTGTCAACAAACTATGTAGGTTACAGTAAAAATACACTCACCTTTCTTGCTATTGTTGAGAAGAAATCACGGCGAACTCGTGACGAACTTCACCAACTTCTGTCGAACTTATTTCCCATCCCCTGGAGGTCTAGCCTGGACGAACAGACTCGTAATTTCTCAAATTAGATGGCTGTAAGCAAATCAGGGCCGTAGCTGGGATAAGACGTGGACGTGGGCTGTTTGAAATCTACCTCCTAAATGGTTATTTTTGCCACGCCGTGCCCTTGAAAATTTGTAAACACGGCGCAAATTGAGGTCACGCATTCATCCTACGGGCAAACAATAGCTCTGTTCAAATCACGTTTTTGGCCGTAATACGCAGAGTTAATGTATGAAATGCGGGTATCCTATTGAAAAGGTTGCTTTTAATCAAACCATGGTGTTCTTTTTGTATGAAAATGGTATTTACGTCATTTTTTATAAGTTTTCTGAGGCTTGTTTACCGCCCCAGTTCAGCTGTTACGCATTCCATTAGAGTTTATGCAGAGCGTTGCCCATGCCTATTTGGTATGGACATGTATTGTACTTTACTTATGACACCTAGCGATTTTGGTTGCCACGGCGATGGTATTTGCCGAAAAATATGCAAATTACTGGCAAAAGACCGAGATTTCCTTGTGGACGCAGTACAGGATGCAATTTTTTACCGATTACTTTCATATTTGGTATGGACATGTGTTACACTTCACTTTTGACACCTATCGACTTTGGTTGCCATGACGATAGTATTGGCCGAATAATATGCAAATTAGTGACAAAACATAGAGATTGCCTTGTGGACACAGTGCAGGCTACAATTTTTTACTGATTACTTTCATATTTGGTATGGAAATGTGTTACACTTCACTTATGACACCAATCGATGTCGGTTGCCATGGCTACAGTATTGGTCGAATAATATGCAGATTTGTGCTGAAACATACACCCTTCTTTGTAGACGCTGTGCAGGCTGTAATTTTTCACCGATTGCTTTCATGTTTGATATCTGCATGTGCTATAGTTCTCTTATTACACCTATCGATTTTGGTTCCCATGGCGACAGTATTAGCCGAATTATACGCACATTAGTGGCAAAACAGAGATTTCCTTGCGGACGCAGTACAGGCTGCAATTTTGGACCCTTTCATATTTGTTCTGGACATGTGTGATACGTCAGTTATGACACCTACTGATTTTAGTTGCCATAGCTACAGTATTGGCCGAATAATGCACAAAAAAGGGGAGAAGCAGGCTTTCGGGGGCTACACCCATGCGGTCACAGCCAACCGGACTGTCTAGTTTTTTGTTATTTTTCCTACACAAACTGCAAAAAGGTGTGTTCATTTTCCCAAAGTTGGACCCAAGCATAAAAAATACTACGGCTTGCGAGCTTACATAACACTAAAGCCTGAAATTAACCAAGTGAGCCACAGTGCCCATGCACTATTTTTTAGGAAATGAGAAGCAATGTGCTTCATCAGATAGGGTTAAAATCATTATTGCCAGCTGAAACACATGGATTGCTGCAATAATAATCCAATCATAGGATTCGTTGATCTAAATCCAAAAGGCTACTTTTTTTTGGGCAGGCAGTGTATATAAATGGCTATTTTTCTTTAGGAGATTTACCAGTATGGAAGTAAGTGCCCCGAAATTAAACCAAAAAGTTAGCTTTTTAACATCACTTGCTTTCATTTTGACAGAGACAGACTTGAGCAAAATTATGTCAGTGTTTTTGCTGATGGATTATCCCATGTCCTCCCTGAAACCTGGTTGCATGTGAAACCAGGTGACATGATGGCAGGTCTCCTCTGCTGTTGAGTGGGTTCTTACTACTGATGTCACATCATGATCCAGGGAGCCAATTTATGTCATTGGAATGGAAGGGATGTTAAGTGAATGGGATGCATTGAGAGAGGGGCTTCCATAACTCTCGCAGCATAAAGGGTCAGCACAACTCCACTGTAACGACCCAACAATGCTTGCCATTTTCCTACGCGCTTGCACGTTTATCTTCAAACCTGATGGTGCTTAACGCCATTTCTTTGCGAGAGGGTACTCATGAAGTGTGATTACTCGGGTAGCTTTGTTAAATGCTGAGAAAAACCTGGAACAGCTGTTTTTACTGCAGTCCACATTCTTCGCATTAGGGCTCTGGGTTTTATTCTGTGAAGTAATCCAGCTAACTAACGGTAATCCAGCTTCTTTATGAGCTTTCTGGCATTGAAATTCCTCAGAATATGCTTTTACACCCTTGTGCGAATTAATTGAAACAAGCTGTGATTTTTAAAATCTTTTATCCAAATTCATTTTCTCAAGCAAAAGCCTGTATTTTAGTCTTCATATTTTTTGACAGGGTAGAATAAAATCATACTGCATAAGAAATTTCATACTATTCTTGGGGTGGGTGACACCTCAATTGCGCATGCGCAGTTATTACATCAGTGGGTATTACACTGCATGTTTCTTGGGTATTTGCGGTCTTTTGTTTCCCTGGTGAGTTAGTAGTGAATCAGACATCGTACATAATGGATCTGACATTGAAAAACGCATGAAGATAGGGCCTTTGCTTGAACTCGCCAACAAATCATTCAGGGACATGGTAAGTACAGTGGGTGTCTGTCTTTAAGTCTTAAAAACAGAGGAGGTCATATTATGTATTAATGTGTGCAAATCAATATGATTCATAATAAAATTCCAGTTGAAGTTGGAAAAAAATCCATTATTTTGTACCTTTTTTACAGCCTGTATCAATTAATTTGCACAAAGGGTGTACAGCACTATTGAGTTACAGCTGAACAACTTGAGATGGCAGCAGAAAGAATTGATGAAACAGCGACAGCTGAATCAGTGAACGTTAGGGATCATGGCTTCATCTCCACGAACGTATCCCTCCTCAACGTACGAAAGTTTGTAACAGAGCGCTCTCAACGGTGCCGGCATGATTTAATTTTTGCCGTAAAACCCCTCTGCGTTAAAGTGTGTCCCTTATCTGCAGGCAGCAGTGAGCTGTGCTCTCCTGGAAGAAGGTCCTCGTGCTCCGCTGTTTTCCTACTCTACGCGATGTTCCTGACATTTACAGCTTCGCTCAGCATTTGAATTTCCTCTCAAGCATGTGTTGACTTTTTGAGACAAGAAAAGGAATAAAAGAAAAAAAATCCTCGTTATAAATGTTTGAGTATATATGGCAGCGCTGGAAGTGCGTCGTAGCTCGAGCGCAGAACCGCTAGCGGATGAAAGCTCTGCGATTTTGCCGTCTGGTTTGCTGGCAAAGTTTTCTCCGGGCTACGTCAGCCTGTTCTTAGCAAATATGCGCGGCTTGATGACAGCCAGAGCTGTGCTGTGCTGTTTGTAAACCCATGAAACTTGAAATATGGCAGTTTTATTGTTAACATTCGGGTGGTAAAACTTCGCAGTCAAAACGGCTGTGGTGGTATGATGTAGTGCACTGTGGTTGAAATGTGAACTATCTTTATGGCATAATAAATACCTTAATTTTCTTTCTCTGATCATCCATCGAGTGTGCAACCCTTTTTCTAATTTCTCTCAGTAAGTTCCTGTTATCCTGCACCTTGCACAAAGTTTTTGGTGTTTGTTGAGTTCTTTATCACTGTGGTTAGCCCTGGAGTCCTCTCAGTTGTGTCATTTAGGTGAGTGTGTGTTATGACTGAATAGGGCCTCTTTTTTTCGACAGACTGCTCCGTCTCTGAGGCTAAGGAAAACTGAGCGATGAGGACTGGCACTTTCTCCTCTGAGCTACAGAGAGAGTGTCATTACTGTGCTGATTTGAGGAAGCGTCTCGACTTCAGAGCGAGTTTGCCTTGAAACGCACAAATTCCCAAAAGCGTCGGTGGATTTCGTCCGATTCTGACAAGCGCACGTGATCAATCTCTTAAGACTTCCCTGGAATATGAAGGTTTATTTTTTTTCGTCTTGTTGCGTGCAGCAAAAAGAAATACCGTCACACTTAAAGGGAGAGGACTGAAGGAGCGGAGCCCAGCAGAACATCAGCCAGAAACTGAAGGGCGTCAGCAGCTGGGAGAGACTGCTCTTCTTTTCCTGAGGTGCTTTATCACGTTTGATCCAAAACAAAACAAAAAAAAAAAGGTACATGGAGGATTCCCAGAGAATCATAAGCAACCACCGACCGTGCAAGCTCCATCTCCGCTCTGCGCTGGAGCAGTGGGGTGTCCTGCTCCGGCCTAGCCACCTGCCTGGCTTGCGGTTTGGATTTTGAGTTGCCTCGTCCTCACTTTTTTTTCCTTTTTTACCCCTCCCCCACCCCCCTCTTTTTATTTTTGGGTTCATATCCCCCCTCCCCCCACTTTGTGATTGTGATGGATTCACCCGCCGCTAACCGTAGCGGTGTGGACTCACCGCAGGCCCTCTCATCAGCCAGGGGGTCTGGGCGGTGCTGGAGGCTGCGCTCTGCCTAATCACCGAAGAGAGAAGAAGGTGCCTCATTTGAGACGCCGTCATCATCACATCTTCAATCGGCGGGTCATTCCAGCCCCAGCAGGGCCTGTGAAGCCTAATTTCTCCGCCTTAGCTCAATCGGTGTGACTGTCCAGGCTTTAACGCAGCTGCGCTTATCGCCGCTGCCGCTGAGAGGGCGTGAAACTGCTCTTCAATTGCGGCCTCATCTGCTGCTGCTGCTTCTCCAATTTCTTCTTTTTTTAACTTAGACTGTTGTGCCTTACCATTTTACCATTCTACCGCCCACCCACCCGCGGTTGATGGAAATTTACACTTGATGTACTTTTTAGAGATAATTCTGCGGTTAGCCACTGCGCCAGCCTGCGGGACGTCGCGGGAGTCATCCGACGGGGTGATTGGCACGGGTAGGAATTTGGGATAGGAGGCGGGGAGTGGAGGGAGGGTGTGTTAGGCTGTAGCTAACATAGCAGAAAGCGTGGTGCGTTAGAGTAGGTTTTGCCAAACGCACTGTCCTACTCCAGAGATCATGTTTCTATTGGTCTCAAATTAGCACCATTAGATGTATGATTCCAGCATTGTATGATTGCCTGTTTTTTTTTTTTTTGTGTTTCATCTGATGCTGGTTAATTGTAGTTGTAGACAGTTTTGAATGGAGATTTTCTTTGCAAAACTGCACTCCTGAGCTCAGTCCAATCTGTGTGTTTGTAACTGGCCCTACTACGTTAAGTTGTAGTCGACAGATTAGCTAACTTTCTTCATCAGAGGGAGATTAGTTCTCTACTCCTTTTTCCCCCTATTACGTAGGCTAGCGCTGCGAGCAGTAAATGCTCGGGGAAATATAGAGCGGTTAAGTGTTTGAATAGCAGAGAAGTGTCAATAGATGGCAGGGAAATGAATGGGTGTGAATAGACTCCAGACCTTTCTGAGCGGCCTCTCATTATGGCCGCTGATTATACGCTGAGCAAATTTAATGACTGATCGGGGCCGACTGTTGGGCGAAGGGCGGGGGCCCCTTTCTGCAGGGTCTATTTTATAAAGAGCCGTGTGAATTATAAACCAGTACAAACACACCGGCTTTCCTCTCCCCGAGTTAAATGATGATTGAGTGCAGTACAGCAATGCTTTGTGTTGCCCCAGCGTTCGCTCGACTGCGGGCACAGCCCCGCAGTTATTATAAAGACGCCGGGAAAATGACAGCTATGCCAAATGGACTCGCCGGCCTCAGACGACGTGGGAGCCAGAGCCGAGTTTCGCGGATAAGAATGCGGAATGTATTTAAATGAATCACGTTAACTGTGACTAAAACGGATTGTTGCCAGAGTTTTATTTATTTATTTATTCCCCCCAACAAAGCATTAAGGTAAACATTTATACAGATTGTGTAGCCTTGAACAAACAAGCATGCATATATCCAGTGAAAGCAATATGCGCCAAAGAGGTTCACTGAAAGGACTGTTTCCCCCCAAGTAACAGAATCTATTTACCACCTGCATGCCCATGGAACAAATTACTTTATCTTCCAGTTGGCCAAATGCTTTCTTGAGGATGTCTCGTGGATGTCTCTTTTAATACTCTTTAAGGAATATTTGCTTCAGTAGCTTGGAGGCACGCAAGCTTTCAAACCACTGTAACTCCCCATCAGCCAAACTGAAGGAGTCGCAAGACGCTCACAAATACAGTGGAGTATCTTTCCCCATGATGAAGAGTCTTTAATTTCTAAAACCTTGCAGCTTAGTGGCAAAAGTATTGAAGTGCTGCGGGTCATGTTGCGCGGGCAATGTCTCTCTCCTCCTGTGGCTGGTTATGTTTGTGTGTGTGTGTGTGTGTGTGTGTGTGTGTATTTAAATGTCTACACTTATGGGGACTCAAATACGCTGTGAGGGGAAAGTCTGAAAAAAGATCTCTCTGGGGACATTTTGGTCCCCTTAAGGACAAGGGTTCATTTTGGGCTGAGGGCTAGGTTGAGGTAAAAGAGTACAATAGGGCTTATGGTTAGGACTAGGTCTGTTTTATAGGTTTGGTATTGGAATAATGCACTATGTTAAGGTGAAGTGTAACATTAAGGTTAAAGATTGGGATATTGCAAATTTTTTGCAGGTTAGGGTTAAGATGAGGGTTAGGGGTTAGAGAAGGGGTTAAGATTAGAGTTGATTTGCTGGTACAGGGGTGTTGAAATAGGATTTCAGTGAATTCAGTGTGGGTGTTTGTAAGGCTAGTGTAGGTGTACAGCGTGTGGGTGTTTGTAAGGCTAGTGTAGGTGTACAGTGTGTGGGTGTTTGTAAGGCTAATGTAGGTGTGCAGTGTGTGGGTGTTTATAAGGCTAGTGAAGGTGTCCATTATGTGGGTGTTTGTAAAGCTAGTGTAGGTGTACAGTGTGTGGGTGTTTGTAAGGCTAATGTAGGTATACAGTGTGTGGGTGTTTGTAAGGCTAGTGTAGGTGTACAGTGTGTGGGTGTTTGTAAGGCTAGTGTAGGTGTACAGTGTGTGGGTGTTTGTAAGGCTAGTGAAGGTGTACAGTGTGTGGGTGTTTGTAAGGCTAGTGTAGGTGTACATTATGTGGGTGTTTGTTAGTTTTGTATAGATGTACATTGTGTGGGTGTTTATAAGGCTAGCGTTGGTGTACATTGTATGGGTGGTAGTAAGTGTGAATGTACCCGTGACTTGACCTGCGGCTATAAATGTTGGGACCGCACCCAAGTCCATCCCTGATAAGACCATTCCTCGTGCCGTCTCCTCCATGTCAATCTGAGCTGCCATCTTATGAAAACAACAGCTCAGTGCACTATATTCATGGCATAAGCAGCTTTTTGGATTATATATGCATTGGGATTAGGCTATATGAAGCCTGCGTTTGTAACCATGTCATGAAAACATATCAATGTTGTGTGTGGCCAGACCCGTCTCCTGTATCATGCAGTATTGTGTCTGAAGGATGCAGAGGTATGGCAGGGGCTGAGAGCTCAGTTGACTCTGACAGACAGGCGCATCAGTATTATGCACTGGGCCACACAGGGTCCAATATTGTTGCGCATTTGGCGACTCCCTGTCGATGCTCTCCCGGTTGCCATGGCAGCGATGCGCGATGCTTTTAATGGAAGTGATTTACACTCGATGTTACGGCCGCAGACCCTTTTTACATTTTTTTTTCACCCACAGCAAGGCAGTTTTTCCATCGACTGGCGAAACGCGGCTCTCCGCTGAAGGCTTCTCACTCGCTAGCGCTCCAGGGTTTAGGGCTCTGCCGCCGTCGTTCTCAGGATTAGGGAATTAAATCTGCAAATAGTTGAGCTCGTGCAAATAACACGGGGACTTTCAATTAATATGGTGGAGGCTCACGCTACATGTTTCCTGTAATGTTGCTGGATTTAGTTTCTCATCCCTCGCGAATGGTGTAAGCTCTGTCGTTAGGATGAGAAGTCTCATTTCAGGATGTGCACTGCTGTATCTATGCCCGTAAAAACCGAGGCGTTTAACGTTCGGATCGTGTCAGAAGTCAGGCGCGTCTCAGTCACTGGTGGAAAGTCCAGAGGTGGGATATTGTTAGCAATGTATTTACTTCACACTTCAGTTCAAACGGCTGATACCGCTATATATTTTAGTATCTTGGGTGATGAACTGCGTGTCTGAGCAAATACAGATATTTGGAACAATACAGGGGAGCACTTTTACTATCTGAGACTGGATTTTTCCTCCTCTGGTCCCAGCTATTGAAAACTGTTCTCAGATTGTTAGTAGAATATTTTGTCAACGTTTCTTGTTAGCTGGGGAGATGCAGCATGGTGAAATTATGAGCTGTTGTCCTGGTGGATTTAGTTTTGTTCGCAGCCAGTGAGGACGCATGGTTTTCCCCCTTGGCCGCGTCTATCTGGTGCTTTGCTCTCAGTCAGTTTTGGAGTGTGTACAGGACTGACGCCTCTCATGCCTTAGCATGCTGCTCCTTGCTCTTTAGAAATTAGAGTGGTTAGAAGAATTATTAAAGATTCGCCTTCACCTCTGGAAGAAGACAATGATGTCACCCTGTACTGCCCAATAGGACACTTCTTCCAACCCCTGCGGGGTAAAACTGGACGACATACTTGTCACCCTGACGAACCCTCTAGTTTGGCATATCGACAGTGAGGTCCGGTAGGTATTTGGACAGTGACTCAGTTTTAAAGAGATGCAGTTTTGACTGGCTACCACTGCTGAACGAGTCACTCCATATGGTAAATTTGAGAATCTCAGCTTTAATTTGAGGGTGTTTGCATTCATATTGAATAAACCATGTAGGAAATGCAGCCCAATGAAATTTTTCAGTGTCCAAATACTTCTGTGCCCTGCTGTATTCTCATTGGAGTCATATGCTGCACTGTGGCTTGATTTCAGTTTTATAATTACCAGCGAATGTCACAAATCCAGCGTGATTTATGCATTTATGTCACCATTTGCATTGACTTAATTTTGCTTCTCTTGTTCTTCTGGTTGCGAAGAGACTCAAACAAGCAAACAAACATGTTTGTGTGAGAGAGGGCGGTGGGGCGTGGGTCTGTCTTGCCGCCGAGTTGATTAGCCGAACTTTAGCTTGTACAGTACAGCTGCCACACAGAGCAGTAATGGTAACTGCGTACTCCAGCAACGCGCCATTATTCTGATTACTAGGGTATTCTCGCTATGACAATGCGCTAATTAGACGAGCCGCACGCCTCGGTGAGCCTTCATTGCAGCTCAGCTTCTCCGAAATTCCTCATCCCTCTCACTGAAGGCTAATGAGCGACCCGATTTGGGGTTGCATTGCCGTGCAGACCAAACACTCCTCCAGTACACCTGCAGAATCGCACAGCTGCCGCTTAAAACAGTTCGGGCACCGATGAGCCAGCAAGAACTCTGGGATTCAGTGTATCGCAGACACTGCAAAAAACGAGAAAAAAAACCTGAAACATTAGTCATCACAACTATTTTTATCCTCCGTGTCAACCTCAAAACTTATTTCTATCACCTGTTTTTGTGAAATATTACAAAATGTGTCCAGTGAGGTGAGGTAGGGTGATTCTTCCAGAGTTTCTTACAGGATAGGTGATTTTTTTTTCCTCCATCGAACTGCAACTTCAGTTTGGTATCTTGTCCTTAAGAGTCAAAAACATTATATTTTAAGTTGTTGAAGGACTGGAGTATTTTCGAAAGACTAAATTCTTTGACAGAATTGATGCTGGCCCTGCTTGTGAATGCGCATATGCAGGTCCTCTAGGATAGAGTCGAGCGACTGGATGGATCACACTTTTATTTACACAGGAAATGGGGAGCGACCAATAGAGGAGCAAATCTGCCTTTTATACCCGTCCCCTGCAAGTACAACAATAAAGTTGAGAGCTGCTTTGCCGCAAAAAGTGTCTGTTTTCACAAGTTTTAATGTTAGTAGAGACTGAACTTCCTATATTTTTCACTGCGGTAGAAAATATTGGCTTTTTTTAGTTACCATGCGCTTGACAAGTGAATTTTTTTATCACATTGGCAAATCCAGAAATAAATTGAAATTATCTCACCTCTTTGGTTGTGTATTTGTCTTACTGAGAAGAACATCATAGAAATAAGTGTTTTTCAGTCTAAATACAAGATGAAACTGCTTGGTAAGATAGACTTATTTTTTATTTTTTTGCAATGTGCAGCTATTAAAACGTTTGAGGCCCGAAAGCGTCAGACCAAATTCAGTGAGATGGTTCAGCTCTTGGCCAGAGGGGAGAGCACGAGGTGCCGCTCAAACGTGATGAGCCCTCCCCTATCGCACTCAAGGAGGAGTTTGGAAGTTCATCCGACTCTCTCCTCTCCCTCCTCCTCCTCCAGCTCCGTCTCGTCTTCTCCCCCTCTTGGGAGCGAGCTGTCAGCCCGCAGGAGGCTCTCAGAGCTAATACTGCATCAGTCAGTCACAGGACCGCGATATGCAAAACGGTTGACGTTACCGTTTAATTGGACCGTCATCACCGCACTCTCCCATCGGCACGCGCTGTTACGCTCGCTCCAGCTGCATATTGATTGAGAGCTGTTGATCATGTCGGTTTAAATTTTTTTACTGTTAACGGAAGCAGTTGGGAGGCGTTTTTCTGCTTCATTATTTGTTAGCTAATTGTCAGAAGAGGCGCGTGGCGTGTAGAATGGGACTCCCGCTCTGTCGCTCTCACAGTCTCTCTCTCTCTCTCTCCCCCCTTTCCTTCTATCTAATGTGACAGAGACAGAAGTCCCCATGTCTTGCTCCACGGGTAAAGATGGGCCGGAGAAGAAGACGTAATGGATGGTTTGGTGGTGAAGGCAGACGAGGGGTCCATCTATAAGAGCTGGCAGAGAAATAGGGGGCATTGGAGGGAAGCGGCCAGGAGGGCGGCTCTCAGTGGACAGCCCTCTCCCAGCCTATGAGGAGGACCGGCATTAGAGCGTAATTAGATCTGCTGCGCGGGTTTATTTGAACGGGAGGCATCGGCACGGAACGCGGACGCCCGATTTTCCAGTTTGCCGGATGCTTAATGTTGTTTTAATTCTCCTCCCTGTTGCTAGTGAATTTCCCTCACATCTGCTGCGTTTGCAGTTGATCGGTCCGCGCGCTGTATAATAGAGAAATCACACCCAGGGAAAGAAACAGGCAGGCCCAAACTGCGGCTGATTCTAGCGTGCATTCTTTACTGCTCATTTAGCTCTTTTTATTCTTGGGGTTTTTTATTTTTTTATTTTTGTCCAGGAAATGGTTTTTTTTCCCCTATTCTAGCACTTTTTTGTCCTTGATTTGATTTTCTTTTATTTAACCAAATGCGGATAATGAGCCCCTCCCTGTGCGCGAGCTTCGCTGAAACGCCGCTCGCCGGTGCTCACAGATTTGCATGATACAGTTATGACAGTGAGAGTCTCTTGGCAGGCGAGGCTGGGTGAGAATAAATAAAGAAATTCCGGCTCAATCAAACGCCCGCATCTTCCTCATCTCCCATGTCGCAATCGGGTCTAAAAAAAAAAATCCTGGTCCTCTGTAGCGGACTCTCTACCCCCGTCCCCCTCCGCCGATGATTCAATTTGTTCACGTGCCATCTTTATCCGGCAGTATTGTCTGGAGTGAGTCACCCTCTGATGTGATCAAGTGTGTATCTCTCGAGAAGGAATCGGAAGAAAATAGCTTTGTAGCTTCCTAGCCATCAAGCATTGAGTTCGTGTGACAGACAGGGGCATTGATGGTTGTGAAGGCGAGGCTGGGCTGCTGTAAGAAATTCTGCTGGACTATAAATTTCCAACTGCTGCAACTCTCCCTGCAGAAGTTATAACTGATAAATGAAGTCTGTTTGAAGAGGCCATATCGACTGGATGTTCTAACGCATCTTTAACTAATAGTGCTATGTGTTGCTTAGCATTATTGATGACCATCGTCTGAAAATCTGAAAATTCAACTCTTTTCAAAACTTGGTGCTGAGTGGATGGAATAATTAATCGCCATTCGTGATTGAGAACCTTGTGCTGCTGAGCAGTTCAGGGTGTCATTAGAGCAATCTATAGAAACATGAAGTTAAATGTGGCTCTGCAGCCGACAGACTGAAAATGCATTGTTATTCCGCACAGCAACCCCGTACGTTGCAACCCCGTACCCAACCCCTCTGCGTTTGTTTGTCTGGCATGATGGTGGATGTATGGATTTTACAGCTAGTGGGGATTAGGACCACACCCTGTGATTCAGGGATTTCATGATTTATTTCAGCCTTGTTTTCTAGGGGGAAAATACGTTAAGAAATCTGGGAAAGCATTTTAGCATTTATTTGCGGCCGTAATGCACCGATTAAATTGTGCAGGCTAAGAGACTTCTGGATTCTGCATTGCTCTGGTACATTCTCTTCCATCTGACAACATCTTGGACAGAGTTTCTTTTTCAGAGGCTTCAAGACGTGTGTTATTGAAATAATTCTGGACTACATTTTGCAAGAGGTTGGGTAAAAGATGTTGTTTCTGATGGTTAAATGCTAAACATGTTCTGTGAATGGAGGAAAAAATCATGGGGTGTCTGAAAAAGGGCGTGAGAATCAGTGAGGCATGATGGCATCTCATGATTTCTGAACAGAAAGAGACTCAAAATGAAATTCACCAAGCCCACCGCTGAATTAGAACATTTACACATCTTGTGCTTCCATTTACAAGTATGTCAGCGTAAGGAAATGTTATGATTACATGCTGAACCCACTGCCGCAAAGCACAGCTTGAAAAATCTTAAGCAGCAGCCAATGCTTTAATCTGCCTTAGTGTTTTAATCATACTCCACATCTGTGTTTAACTTCCAGTAGCTATGAAATAAATCCACATATATGCTTGTTTTATAGTAACTGAGAGGTTGTAAATGTCATTTTTAGAGGATCTCTATTTTTAACGGGGCTTGCTGAAATATCTGCTTCCCTGATACTCTGGCTTCAGAATTTAATTCCGAGGAATGACAGTAATTGGAATGGGAGGGAATTAAAGGCCGTCCTTTACAGTGTCAGTGAGGAAGCGCTTAGCAGTGCTGCTGAAGATGACAGGCATTGGAGATTGTAAGTAAGGGAGATTGCTGGGTTAGCCAACGTAGGTTTGCAGCGTGGGCCGCGAAGTACGGAACGGTAAATGCTTCAGACGAAGGGGAGTAAAGACAGAAGAGCTGACTGTTTACCTCCACCAGAAAGGTGAACATAAACCCCGAGGAGCCCCACCCAAGAGACGGGGGCGTTTAATTGCGTTTCTTTTTTAAGGCCGCTAACTATGTCGTCTCCCCCCTGCAGGGAGGTGGACCGGGACAGCGACGGCCACGTCAGCTTCAAGGACTTCGAGCATGCCGTCCGCGGCGGACGAGATGACCTCTAGCCGCTGAGTAATTGTGGCCCTCACGGAGAAAATGTTACTCATTTGAGGAGGCCAAGAACGTGGTCATTATGCCTCAGCAGGGGGTCGCCTGAACCCAACGCCTGGTCACTGGGACGAACCGCGCCATCTACACGCTTCCGTCTCACCAAAAGCGCTTACACGCCCAATTCAGCTAATTATCGTTTTCATCGAACCAATTTAAGCACTATTCCCAGCTCTCCGACAGTTAGTAATTTAGTGCGTGCTGAGGAAATCTGCCGTACAGCACTGGGAGACCAGATTTGGCCACAGTCATTTCAGGAGCGTGGGCAACTGCAACAGTAAAATTCAGAAGTTTGACTGTTTCCCCTTGTCGTAGTTATACTTGGGGAAACTCAAAATATCCCTGCTTTGCAGCAGCTCGTCACGCAGTGCAGAGAATCCTAATTTGACTTGGCTGAATTCAGAAAATGCTCCTCCCCGTATCCTTCCAATGTGTCAGGCCTTTTACACTTCAGCATCTGTCGGTATGTGTAACATACTTATTTGTAACACAGTGTTTGTGACTTCCAAGCTACTAAACACAATATTTAGAGGTGCATGGTCCTGTATCCCCCCTGAACTAAATCCGTTTCCACTTGAGAAAGGGGCAGGTGGCATTAAAATTGAGTACAAACAGTCATAATCAGATTCTTTTTTTTTTTTTTTTTTTTTTTTTTTACATCAAGTTTACACACGCTTTTCTGTCCATAATAAATAAAAAATTCTAACTTATATTTCCAGGGGATTTCCAAGCTTCTGCTTGCAACATCAAGACTGTGGAATTGTAAATACTTGTTTGTGTTTCAAGAGATTAGCGGTACTCCCATCTGAATAAAGATTAATTTGTTTTTGTAATCAGGCTCGAGTCTTCACATTGAGTGTAAAGCAGAGCACACGCACTCTCCCCCTCACATCTGTTAGAGCCTCAGTGGACGGTAAACAAACAAGGAAGTGGACTTGAGTTAAATAATCAGATACTTTTGAATGGAATACACATTTAATTGATGTACCAGTCTATTTTTGTAGTAATGGCTTCTTCACAAAAGGAAGTTAGGATGAGCCATTTTATTGTTTACCTCTCTCTCTTTCTGAAACTAGATTAAAGCTGGATTAAATGACTCTTGCAATCAATTAAGTGGAAAAGTGTATTCCTTGTCTTTACCAGGCTGCTAAGGGGAAAGATGATGTTCTTGTCCACTCCTTTCTTTAACACCCACATTTTAGCTACAGCATTCCATTGCCTTACCATTCTTTAGCTGATAGTTTTATCCAAAGCGACTCACAGATGTTTGAGTAAGGGCAAGTCCCCTCCCAAGGGGCCATTGTGGGGTTAAGGGTCTTTCTCAGGAGCCAACCGGCTGCACTGATCTTTCTTACTATGACTGCTCAGCGGCCCAAACCGTCAACCCTTATTGAGTCCTGGTCACACTGCTTAACCACCAGGCTACCCTCCCACCCAAGGTCCTGAAATGGCTCCTTTCAGTTGTGTAGAAACTGTGTGATCTGTATTTGTGAGGTGTGAACGCCCTACAGCATTACTTCAGAGGTATTCACGCCATCATCATGCTTTGCCATTAAATATGGGCAATTCTGAGGTATTGTCAACCTAATGTCCCCTCTGTGACAGACACTAAAATGATCCCCAAATGGAAATTGGGGGAAAAATGGAGCTTTTTCCTCTCAAATTTAGTAGTGCAGTATTGTACCCATAAATTGTAAAAAACACTTTTTAATACATCAACAGAATTTTGTTTGGGGGACGGTTTAGTGTCTCGTCACGGAAGGGACATTTTGTTAAAATACCTCGGAATCACCCTAATGTATATCTGAACCATAATTATATAGTGTTGAATCAACTGAATAGAGCATGTTGTTGGTGGTTCCTTCTTTTACTTTGGCACAAAACCATTTCACTTTTCATCTTTCCCGCCAAAAACTGACCAAAGATGAAACAGTACATTTGACATCTTTACAACCACTTGTCAGCCGCTTGATGCTTGGTGGGAGGGGACAGTGATGATTCCTTTCAGGTTTGTAGAAGGACCTTGCGGAAGTGTGTGTGTGAGCATGAGAGCGTGCGTGCGCTCTGGCGTGTTGGGGTGCGTGTGCGGATTACGCCAGGCGCACAGCTGTTTAATTGGGTCCCTGCTAGGCGCTGCCTTTCGGGAGCCCAAGGGGAGCGAGGGGGGTAAATCAGCAGCTGGCCCACTTTGCCCGGAGCCCCAGTCCCACGTGCCCCTCTGTAAACACGACCAAAACCATTTAAACGCGCGCTGAGCGTATTCCACACCCGCCGCCCGCACCCCCTCCCTCCTCTGGGAACCCAAAATGGAGTCGTCTGTTTTGCGTGAGGCCGCGGTGTGCTCCGCCGCCGGAGGAGCCGCGTGCCTCTGAATGGAAATGAGCCTGAAAAGGGGAAGGGGCGGGGGGTGGAAAACGAAAGGCAGAGTGGATGAAATATCATTAATCAGCTTTGACAAATACAAATGAGCCACCTTGCTCTCTGCTCTACCTGCTTGCAGATACAAAGTGTCGCTACAGAGTCTTCCTGACTGGGGGGTGGAGAAAAATGGCTTATACTCTTTCCCGCTGTAGTAGAAGCACTGAGGAGCCAATGTTCCTGGGCATGACTTGACCCTTGATGCGTCAGGAGGTGGAAGAAAGCGCCCGGAAAGTTTCACGCTTCTGGAAAAAGACGTCTTCTCTCTCTCTCCTTTTATTTTTTTGTGCTTGAGCGTCTAACTACAGACTGTCTATAATGTGAAGCTGGCTCCTTGCAATATCCTTGAGAATGATCTTGGATAAATTTCAGAACTGCATCGGAATGGGGGGGTGGTGTGTAATGAGGTGTTTGACAGGGCTCAGCTCAAGGGGAGGGGCCAGCACATGATTGGATGAGAAAAGAATCAAGACTTCCACTCGGGCTCACCATCCATCTCACTGATGAGGTCACAGGTCCCGTGGGAACAATGAAGGAGAAACCGCTCATTTTACCTCCCTAGTGCCGACATATCTGTGCGTGTGTGTGTGTGTGTGTGTGTGTGTATATGTATGAGCACGCGCGTGCTTGCATGTGTGTGTTGTATCACCATACTTGTGATAATCAACTCTTGAGAAATCACACATGATGTGAGAACATTTATGGTTATGAGGTCATTTTGGGTGGCATTCCAAGGATTACAGAGAATTGGTTAGTTGGCGTTGCAGTTACAGTTCAGATTAGGCTATGGTTAGGATTTGGGTTAGGCATAATTTGGTTATAGTTTGTAATTGTAATAACTGTACAGAGTGAATTTAAATCAAGACAATGTCCTCACAACTAGCTGTGCAACTTTGTGTATTTATGTGCACGTACCCATTTGTGTCCGTGCAAGATGTACTGAAAGATAGCAGTTAGATTGTTTTGTTTAATTTAAAAAATCTAAGATAATACGCTCTTCTTAATGACCAAAGCATATATGGAGTCCCCCCTGCCCCTATGCTGCTGCAACAGCCTTCACTTCTGGGGAGGTTTAACACTAGATATGAGAGCGTGCGGCAGCTGCAGGGATTTGCTTCCATTCCAGCCAAAGAAACATCAGGCCTCGGCTCAAAGTCGGTTTTCAGCTGCTTCAAACTGCAGTTGATGGGATTTGAGGTCAGGACTCAGCCAAATTCTTCTACACTAACCTTGATAAACCATGTTTGTACATTGCTTCACGCATGAAGGCACTACCATTCTTAGAACCTTGCACCTCTTTCCAAACTGTAGGAACCACAGAATCATCTGGAATTTCATTATATATTGCATCAAGAACTTCCTTCAGGTTAATGCAGAGGCCTAGCCTAAACCAGAAAAACAGCCCTAGGACATATTTTTGCCCATGTAGCATAGCATCAGGCAGCTGGAAAAGATCTTTTAAAAGTGTCAGCAGGTATGCTTTGAAAAGTCAGGCCAGTTTGTGGCCTTTTCTTCTGTATCTGCGGCATCAACTGCGCTTTCTGAGAATATCGCCCTGTATGAGCCGTACTCAGAGTCCAGCAGCTGCTGATAAATGTAAACTGTGAATGCAAGTTCTGAGGCGGTATGAGCATATTGATTTTCCAAAAGGGAGCCTATTAAACATGATTTATGGACACTTTTCCCTTTCTCTCACCCTTAAGCCCAGTTTAGCCACGCAAGAGCTCAAACAATAATGGAGAGGATGGCAAAGGAATTGTGGGTGATTTGCACAGTCATCTGCTGAAAGAGAAAGCCATCTTGCAGCATTCATAATGTGGCTGTAACAGCTTGGCAATGTAAAGAAAATCTTGAGGATTTATGCTGGTGGTTTATGATCTCATCCAATCATTTGTTATACAAATGTGCATTATTGGTCCGGGCAGCAATTTGTAGTCTATTTTCAGTTGGGTTTGGTTCTTCGTGGTTAATGTAATATACTTCTGTGTGTGTGTGTGTGTGTGTGTGTGTGTGTGTGCGCGCCCCAAGTGATGGGCTGATTAACCGTATGCTGTCACGGGCATACTCCTGCCTTTTGCCCATTGGCTAATGGCTACTGGAATGGGCTCCAGACCATGGCTAGGGATAAGTGGGTTACAGCTGGTTTGATTGAACTAAGAGGGCTTGTCCGAAATCTCATTGATTGTCAATCGTGATTGATTTCTCCCCCCATTGTATGGTTTCCAAAAAGACCTATAAAATTAAAAACTAAAACATAGTCAACGGACTTAAAGCTTTTGTGCCACATCAGGTATTTATGACACTTGAAATTGGACAGTAGATGTATAAAAGATTAGATACCATTGGGTACATGCTGAATTATGGATATTGAAGTGATGAATGGTATTTTTTAATTCAGCTGAGTATAGTATCGAATAGGCTTTAATACAATCAACAAGAACAGCCACTGAGGTTAGGTGCTGCCAGCTGAAAGAAGACTGATTAACAGTATCAGTCAATATCGTTGGATAACTGGCAGTCTGTCAATGCTGGGACAACATGGTGCAGCAACGCCCCGTTTTCCTTTGCTGTGTTGTCCTCTTGATCTTTCGACAGCTGAGGGCTCCCTGAGTGAACGCCAATTATGATCGCAAACAGACTACGACCTGTTGAAATCCATATTACAGGGAGTTTGCTTCAATTAGCCTCTGTAAATAGGCCCGCCAACTGTTGAAGAGGCCCTTATCGGCCTTATTATGTTCCTACAGCATTAAAAGGTGAGTTAACTCGGAGCCATGAACCATAAGTAGCTACAGCATTTGCTTGATTGAGTCATGAGAAGAGAATGGGCCTTTGAAGATATGTTTTAATTAAAAATGCTCTCTGGAGAGCACGGTGTGGTAGCAGAGCAATGCGTCTGATTATTTCACGCGGGTCATCTGATACATTTATTCCCTTGCTGAAGATGCTGTGGTTTATGTATGTATACAGGGCTGCAAAAAACATTCTCCCCCTTCCTGGTTTCCTCTTATTATGTTGGTGATGTCACACTAATGGTTTCACACTTTTAAATAATGTCTAGAACTAAGGACACCCCAAAAAATACAAAACAGAATGTTTAAGTATTCAATCTATTTCATGAAATACAGTATCCTACACTCCTGTCACCCAAGTAAATAAACAATATGTATTTTAGTAACTCAATGCAAAGTCAATAATTAGCCAAAGTCAACTGATTCAGTCGATTGCGCGAAGCCAGGCTTAATTGCAGCCAGCAAAATGAAACAAAACCTTATTCACTCTCAGTCTAACCTTTGCAAATATAATCATTAAAAACTCTTCGTTTAAAGAGCCTATATCGCCTCAGAATGTTACATTCAGCATCATCAGTCAAAACTCACTCAGCATTATTGAAAATAATTCACTATTTTCCTTGAAACTGGAAATGCCTCTATGCTAATCAGTTCTATTTGATTTGGAGTTCAAAAGCATGAGGGGGTGGGGGGATGTGGGGAGTACATTAATATATGTCATAACTGACAATTCCCGGTAAACAAGTTTGTATTTTCAGCTCTCCCATTTTGACTGAAAACAGAAATGCATTTGCAAATAGACCCTGACAGCCATCCAAGACACTAACATCCACTGACGCTAAATTGAATTTCATTTCTGTCTTTGGGTCAGTCTGATCTCTGTGTTTCTGTATCACATGATGATTATGGCATCTATTTCTGAGAACGATTGTAATTAAGGTAATTGCCACTCACAAATGTGCCTACTCTGGTGCTAATTTTAAAGCCCTGCTTCCTTAATGTTGCACTGAAAATACAGCAAATGACTTCCAAATGTGGAACCACCTGTGGCGTACAGTCTGGGCACTATTTATGACTTGCCTGTGATGGAAAAGTGGAACGAAATCAAAAATAGACAAAGTCTTTGGGCAGGTTCCGTTTACCATAATGATACGTAATGTAGCCAGCGCTTGTCACTTTACTGTGTCGTTAGGCTGTGTCCTGAAAAATTGGTTCCCACCCAGAAATAAGATTCCCTCTGTCATTATGATGTCACGATTCAGAAAGAATGTTTGTTTCCCTGTTCAGATTGACGCCTGGTATTGCAGCTGGTGACAGTTTAAACACAACGTGAAATTCTTCAAAACTGTCTGCTGTATCCAATTAATGGACTATAGTATACCAATACCACAAAACCTGAAGCTGTGTTAATCATTAATGCTTTAACTATACTAAACATGGGCAGTGTGGATCACATCTATTACTGGCTTTGAGGGTGCGCACTAGAGTGTCATGCAAGGGCCCCTCATAAGGTGCCTATGCCGTCATTCATACAGAACCAACGTCGCCAAAACGCTCCACCAATAACTAAACCACAAACATGTTTCTGGTTCTGGTTGCGAAAACACACCTCTTAAAGCCCAGAATGAAGCTCAATTCGTGCTTGTCAGTGCTCCCAGCCGTCGCCATCTTGGCAGTGCCTGACTCCAACTAACTCCTGGATAATCCAAAGATGAGAAAAGAGGTGAAGTATTAATCTCTATGGCTCTTATATTAGCTACCGTTACCCCTCCGACTCGCCGCTTTTCTATTGGGTCGGATAATTGGATACCTTGCTACAAAACCGAACCAACCCACAATTTAGGTAGTAGTCCAGTCTTCTGTATTGTAAGGTAAAGTACTATGTCAGCCAAACAGCATAGGTCTCCATGGCACGGATTAGCAAAAAACGCTTAAACACCAACCCTCAGAGCCCTAAACAGGCAGATATAATGATGCCAAAGAAAACTATCAGCTCCTGTCAAAATTTTAAAATGCTGAAGTTAACCCATCATTCCATTCTACATTGAGGTACAGCTTTCTTGCTTCAGAAACCTTATATCTTTGTATCTGCTGCATCATCCTTATAATCTGCCATCTTTTTGAAGTGCATGACTTGTATCAAAGAGATAGTTCTGACTGACAGTTATAACATTGATGGCTTCTCTCTTCGAGTTGGACTGTGAAAAAGTACCGCTCAGTGCTCAGACATCTCAGTGATGAACTTAACTGAAAATGATACATTGAGCATGGTGGTCAACTTTCCTCACCTGCAGTCCCTAACAGTGGACTATACCATTTGTATCAGCGTTAAGAGCATTAGAATGATGTTGATGAAAACCCTTCCAACAGATTCCTGTCTGTGACACCTGCACTACAGTCACACTCAGCCTGGTTCCATTTAACTCAGGAATTCCCCCATGTTTGGTTTGGTTCTGCAATTCTAAGAAGCCATGAAAACTTCCTTGAAGTGTGGTAGTATTTCAATGATGAACATGTTAATTTCCCACAAAGAAGACTGTTGTGTAACATTGTTAAAAGTGTATGAAGATAGTCATGTTTGAAAGTTGCTTAGTATTGCCAAATTTGGTAATTCCATTCGATTACATTTAATTTTGGCACGCTCTTTTCATTTTAACATTGTTACTCTTTGTTTAACTTGTGTTTGACTTCTGAAACTGATGTAATAATGGATATTATCCGACAAAATGCAAAAAATCCTAAACTTTCCCTTACTTCAACCTCTCATTTTAGCATTTTTCAGCAGCATAATTAATTGGTAGATGGCTCTTTATTTAATTATCAGCTGCTGTTTTTAGCATTGAAACAAATACATCCTAAGAGGAAGAGATCTTAGGTTTATCAAATCATACTGACAGGTAAAATGCTTTAATGGGCACGCGCATGCTCTCGTCACTTGCACATGCAGATGCAGCAGTAAAATTGAAGGCAGTGAAAACAGAGAGAGGACCCTTGTTTAATTCAATCAAGAGTTTGTAATTACCTGTGGAAATCATTGATCACAGCACATCTTAATCAAAGTAAATGTTGTACAGCTACGTAAACAGTTTGCCTAGTGAGGCTAGAACCAGGTATGAACTAAAATGATCTGTTATAGGGCTGAGGAAGTGCCCATATCGACTGCCTCCAGATACGCCGCCAAATAAACCTACAGAATGGCCTGATGTCGAGTTTAGTGATTTTCATGTTTACCTGGCAAGTGCACCAGGCAAGCAAAGATAAATCAGTGTTTTTACTTACTGTTGGCCATCCTGCATATTGCACGAGCTACGAAAAAAAAAAAAATCGGCCTGTGGGATTATGAATTTAGGACAGCAGCACCAGTATGATACAGGTTTGCAGGCGCTTGAGACAGAAGAGCCGAGCCAGCCGGCTAGATGACAAGGAAAACTTCGGCAGTATTCACAAAGAGCTCAACCAAAACCCCAAGCAAGCCCCCAAAGAAAGAAACAAATGAAGAAACATAGCCAAATAAAATTAAAGGCGAACCGAAGGGGGAAATTATGGGACTGCACAGTCAGGCTGAGAGTTGTTATGACGCAAGTGCAAAGCCTATTTTCGCTGCACTATATGCTATTGTATCGCTGTCCTATTTGCATCATAAAATGGCTTACGCAGTTAGAATGGCGAGTCCTCAGACTTTCGAACGATATAGTTTTACAACGTAGTATATTTGACGGTATAAAAAAGCAATTATGCTTAGCGGCCCATCCTCGTGCCGGTGTTTGCAAAAGGGTTAATCATGTTTCTGATTTCAAATGCTGTTCTTATCAATGCTTAACACTGAGTAAGTATAAAGCACTGATATTTACCATTTACAAAGAGGTCAGAACAGATAGTACTCCTTTTAGATGGGCTCCACAGTGAACTATCCTCTTCCATTCTGTGGATGGCTGACAGCCGCTTATCTCGTCTGTCAGGGCTCTTATGTCTCTTAGGCAGTTCAAAATGGTAACGTCTTTTGTCTGGCATCATGTTATGGCTATTGCAGCCAACCACCACACAGCTTTTAGACATGGTATGAGGTCTAATTTATTTGATATCTTAAGAGATTAATTGTGAGATGCACTGCATTCAATGGCTCTAGCTGATTTGTTTTCACCGCCACACTTGGTTGCTAGGGTGACAAAGCCCAGATACCCAGATGTTTGCACCTGCCCAATGCAATAAGCTGCGAAAAAAATGCAAATCTATGCCGTTTTATGGGCCACATGCATTCAAAATCCTCAAAAGATGAGCCGTCATTTCTGTGCATAGGAAAATGCCCAATAACTTTGTGATGCAATGTACAATAATGCTATCAAAAATGAACTAGTTGGTCATTCGACTAATTAGTCTCAGCAACTGAGCAAATCAATGATTGGTAGCTCATTAAACAAAGTTAAACTGCGACAGGTGTAGTGTAATTAATTTATTGCCCACTTTAATCACCTTGCTCAATTTATTCATCCTCTCCTTGTTCGATGGATAGTGGTGGAGTTTTACTCGCATTACTGCCGCCCAGCCGTGGATGTATCTTCTTGCACCAACTACGTAAATACAATGCATTGAGGGCAATATACACTACTGGAGTGACCATCATTGTTGACTTGCTCCTCACCAAGTACACTTCAGTTTTTCATGCTACTGGAACGACACCAATGATGGTGGCGGGGATTCCCCCAAGGGCAAGTGCTGAGGGGAAGTCAGTGAGGGCTTGTAAAACCAATATTGAAACACAGCCCTGGAGTTCCTTATCTAGCTCAGGGCCATGAAGGCTATGCTCTCGCGTAGCCACATGACGTGACTGGATGTGACAAGTCCTGTTCATAGACTGTATAAATCAAGGCAGCCATGCCCTTAATTACGCAGCTCTTTAAGCCTTTATAAAATGTAAACAGGTGAGTTTCATAAAAATTCACCCCCCCCCCCTCCAGTTTTCACGGGAAATTAGCTTAAAACCATTTTTTGAACCAGGCAGTAAACATGTTACTTCTGCAAAATTGGGCTTTTTTAACATGGGGGTCAATGGGGATTTACTTGCTTTGGCAGTCAAGTGGCCAATTCAAGGAACTGCAGTTTTGGGCAATTCCACATTGGCTTCACTTTTCAGTCTTGGAGATTGCTGCTTGGGCATGCCACAGGGACACAATGACTGCTAGAGAGGAGGCAAAGACTCCTGAGCAATGAGCAATGGAAGGAGCTGAGACTTCTCCTGATATGTGCCAACAATGACAGAGTAGCAGCTTGGAAAAAGGGCAACAATCGAGACGTTTACTGATTTTCTGATATCACTCCATTCAAGTTTCACAACCTCAGAAATTACAGGAAAGCGCATAAGACTGAACGCATCAGTTGAGGAGACAGGATTCAATTTCCATAAGCAGCCTTTAACAAGGTACTTTTTTGTCTCATTTTGGCGTTCCATGTTCACAAAGACTACTGACTGGATGGATCATTCCATGGATCATTCTGATAAATGTAATCCTGATACAGAGTGATCTACTTTGAGGAAGCTGCGTCACTGTGGGGGGGCACCAACTAAATCATCAATGTCCAGTGTTGACAGGGAAGTTGAAGACCGTAGGCTATACAGCATTCTCCAATGCTGTGCATTGATCCAGCAGGTCTGACTCAGCAGAGTTAACCACTATGCCTCAGTGACATTGCTTAACCTGACGAAGCTAAACCTAGCCTTGCTGACCATAGCTCGTTTTACTAGAATCCAGAGAAGCATTGATTTCCCTAACACAGCTGTGGATCTTAGTCATCAAACCCAAAACAATTTGTCTATTTTCTCCTGCACTGTATGGAGTAAGATATAACCAGTAATGAACCGCATGATGTTTCTGACAAAGTTGAGCGGTCCAACTAGCAAGTGCTACAATGGCAAGGATCACTCTAGACAGTTGAAATATTGCTACCTGGATGCAATAATCATTGCTGCGTTTTCCACTCGAGTTGAAGGTATCTTGCAGTTTTCTCATATGGTCGCATGGGTGAGCAGGCACAGCAAAGTAAACACTGTGATTGAGGAGAGAAGTGAAATAAAAACTACTACACAAAACCGATCAATAAGAAGGGATCAGTGCCTTTCGCGAGGGCTGAAGCGGACCTCTGGGACAGTCCTGGCCACACCGAGGATATAAGGTGTAGCATTATATCTGTAATCTCTCTTCAGATAGGGGTCCAGTTGGATCCTGCCATCACACCAACTATGCATTTGGCCCACTTTAAAAAGAGCCACAGCAGCAGCCAAACTGTGGGTATAAATGAAACGGAAATGTGGGAATTAGTGTTGTCGCATAACTGAGCTGGCAGCTAATGAAAATGGTCAGTGATTAAACCAGCAGGCAAATCATAATGGGTGAGAGAAACAGAATAAGCTGGCTACACAGGAAACAGAGGCTGGAGAATAAACAGTGGGCCATGTGTTATTTGAAATCGTGTAGCAGGGTACAAAAGGACAAGTCTGAAGCCTTAAATCACTTAAAAATTTTTTTCCTGCCTGCCATAGACTGAATTCATACTGCAGGCTTTCATGCTCAATGTGAACAGAAAATGATTTTAAAGACACGTGTGCGCAAAAAACTATTAGATGTCATTAATTTTATTGTAAAAAGTCACTTGTGCTCGCCCACTCCTTAGACTGTAGTCCTTTACTTCTGTCTTTATGACCTTTGGGCTCTTCATTTTCTGAAGGCAATACAACCACATTCACCTGTGCCCACGGACAGCCATTTCTCTTGCAATATTTTTGAACATACTTTAGTTGCAGTATAAGCCGTCTTGTTTTGATTGGCAGGACGCATCTCCCCTAATAGCTAATGAATCTGCTATTTTTCTGTCTCTCCATTGCTGTGTGTCATTATCAACCATGATCAAGTTTCAGAATTCACTCCTGGAAATGTGTAGAATTACAAAGGCAATGCAGACAAATTCCAGTTTGAAAGTTCAAATGCAAGTTGCATGTTTTTTAATTCTGATTCATATTACAAGCTTCATTGTCCAATTCCAGTTTTTTTTTTTTTTTTTTTGCTTTAGTCAGATTTGCCTATTTTGAATGTGGTGTGCACCAAAATAAAAATTCTTGGCCAATACCAAAACTGAACATAAGGAAACACTAAGCCGAATATTGAGTACCGGTATTTTTTAAAAACTTATTAATTAATTTGTTCCATTGCATAAATAATACAAAATTAAATTACAAAATGAAAACGCATTTAAAAAAAAAAACTGTGAGACCGCAACAGAGGAGATCACAGCAACCTACTGTTATGTTCCAGACAAGGAACCAGAAACAGATTCAGGGTACAACCCTAAGAGGAGTATTTATTGATAGAAATACATTAATAGTTGGCCAAAGCTCAGAACGTAGACAGGGGCAGTCTAGCTTTGCTGGTAACAACAAGAGAAGGTTGGGGGCTTATCCACGCCCGGCCAGTGGCAGAAGCCGAGGTGAATTCCCCTCACTGAAGCAGGACCACTTGTTAAAAGCACCCAGGGGCGGAACTACTGGAGATGCAGGTGGTGCAGTTGCACCTGGGCCTGTGGGTGATGGGAGCCCCTAGGCAAGGAAAGATGTGACATTGGCAAAAGTGTGCGGAAGTAACAGCCTTGCTAAGCAGATACTTCAATGCATACAAGTATCTAATGCAGTTTACGCTATATGAAGACCACCAAAGTCAAAAAAATCTCTCTCATGGGAAGGAAGGTTTTTAAGATTTTAATCAGTGTATGTTTAATACTGAAGCAAATAAGTTGTTGCGTACCTTAGACATAATTACATTTTTTATTGAAACAGATGGCGAGTAAGCAGCATGTTTTCTGTTCATATTATGAAAAATATCTTTTCTCTTGCTGTCTTGTTGTGAAGACTCATGGGAAATATGGTGACAAGTCAAAGTTCGCTAGGCTTTCAAACACAAGAATGGAAGCAAAAAAAAGAAAGTGCTGAGGAAAAAGAGGCGAGGGTAAAACTGCCTAGATTGTTTTTTTTCTTTTTACTTCTCGTACGCTGTGCAGCAGTAAAACAGTTGACAGCTTGCAGACAGCAAGCACCTGCCGGTAAGCTGATGTTTACTGACCGTCACCTGGCCATGGTACTATCTAGATAGTAAGTTAGCTTATTAAACCAACTCCTGCCATGTTCTTGCCCCAGCACCGCATGCCAGTGGTAGCTATGTTATTTCCAGCTTGCCCGCTTAGCCTAATCAAGGCAGTCAGCAATTGTTTGTAGATACCTTAGTAGCGCCCAGTTTTCATACGGAATTCATGTGGGCTCTGAATTGCAGATTCTAGATTTACAATAATGCATTGACAAATCAAAAAATATCTGAGTGAATTGGCATCAGTTTGAAAGTGCCAAATCTAGGATCTTCTTCCTTCAAAAAATTCTAACTAATGTGCCGTGTTTAAATAGCTGTCAGTGTAGGAACTATATGGGATGTCAGGTAACACAGAAACTGACTAGTTAGCTAGCTAACTTAGCTACGGAGATCTCTAGGTCTGACAAGTGCAGCCATTACTGTGTACCTGGCATCAAACCATTGCCAGATCTAGACGGGGATTAAATTGGGCCGGTGTTCTGTCAATTTTTGCTTCCTATCAAAATATGCTACCTTGCGGTTCTGCGCTTGCGCAGACCGAAAATCTTGGGCTCTGTTTCTTCGCTCACATCTTAAGTATCTTCAAAAAATTTTTGCAATGTGCCTTTCGACTTTAAAGCGTATATAGTGTGGTGATAGCTCACTCGGTTAAGGCACTGCGTTGCAGTGCAGAAGTGACTATCATATTTGGCGTCGTCTGGGGAACCGAGCCCCCTAGTTGTACCAACCGGCAGTGGTCGGCAGCTTTTTCAGAGTAGCGCACAATTGGCCATCGCCTACAGGGTTTCAAATTGGGAAGGGACTGCCGGCAAAAGGAAATAAATAAATAGCTTTGTTCGTTGTTCAAGCGCCTCCTGTTGGCCAGACGGGCGCTCGTCAGGAAGATTCTAAGTCTGTTCATGTCCGGGTATCCTCCGCCCTCGTTCTGAACTTGCGAAGTTTCAACCAATGAGTGTATAAGAAGCAGTGGCTGACAGGCACGTGCTTCGGAGGAGAGCCGTGAACTGTCTTCGCTCTCCTGAGTTGGCAGCAAGGGGTTGCATACGAGCAAGCTTTGTACATAGTTCACCGATTGGGCATTCCAGATTCGGGTGGGATTGGAGATGCCAAATTTATTAAAAAAAAAAAAAAAAAAAACTTCTATCACATCACGCCCTCATGAGCGGGTTGCCTTAGATATTATGGGCCCTCTACCAGAAACATTGTCAAAGAACAAGTATATATTGGTCATAGGTGATTATTTTTCTAAGTGGACCGTAGCTTACCCCATGGTGAATCAGGAGGCATGCACAGTGGCAAAAATCTTTACTGAGCAGTGGGTTTGTCGGTACGGCACACCCCATGCCATTCGCTCTGAACAAGGGAGAAACTTTGAATCACAATTATTTAATGAATTGTGTAGGCTGTTGAGTATACATAAAACTAGGACTAGCCCTTATTCACCTCAGTCAGACGGGATGGTAGAAAGATTTAATCGAACATTAGAAGCCATGTTGGCCCTGTTTGTAGATGCAAACCAGTTGAATAGGGATACTCTGTTACCCTATGTTATGATGGCATATCGAAGCAGTGTACATTCAAGCACTGGGTTTTCGCCTTTTTGAGTTCTTTTTGGGCAAGAAATTGTTTTGCCAGTGGATATAGAGTTAAGTATAGACAACCAGGAGAAACTGACATCTGTTAATGATAATGTTTCTAAGATAAATGATGTACTGTCTACTGTCTTTGAGGCGGTGAAGAGGCATCAGCTTAAGGCTTCAGCTAATCAAAAGAGAAACTTTGATTTTAAGGTTAATTTTCAGTTTTATTCTGTTGGCGAGCGGGTTTGGTTAAAGGATGAAACAAGACGACGGGGCCTATGCCCCAAGTTGCAGAGGAAATTTCGGGGACCATTTGAAGTTGTTGAGCGTATCTCAGAAGTGTTGTATAGAATACAGCCAGAAGGGGGTGGCACAGGTATGGTTGTGCATTTCCATAGATTGAAACCTTTTGTGTCATCTTCCTTCCCAGGAACCTCTCCACTTAATGGTATTGAAAATCCGTCCATGTCAGCAGCCAGGCCCTCCCAATCAGATTTGAGACCCTCCCCGTCGTCATTGGGATTGTCCCAACAAGCTCCACGGCCACAGAGATCGAGGGGGAAGAGGTATGGAGCTAGTTGGGTTTACTCAAGGTCATGCCCAGTCAGTGCTGCTCCTGCCTCTGCCGTGGCCCCTGCTCCTGCCTCTGCCGTGGCCCCTGCTCCTGCCTTTGCCGTGGCCCCTGTTCCGTCTCTGCCATGGCCCCTGTGTCTGCCTCAGTCGTGGCTCCTACTCCTGCCTCTGCCGTGGCTCCTGCTCCTGCCTCTGCCGTGGCCCCTGCTTCTGCCTCTGCCTTGGCTCCTGTTCCTGCCTCTGCTGTGGCCCCTGCCTCTGCCTCTGCTGTGGCCCCTGCTTCTGCCTCTGCCGTGGCCCCTGCTTCTGCCTCTGCCGTGGCTCCTGTTCCTGCCTCTGCTGTGGCCCCTGCTCCTGCTTCTGCTGTGGCCCTTGCTCCTGCCTCGGATTGGGCTCAGAACCAGGACTCAAGTTACGGGGTGCGATCTGGAAGGGCGAGGAAACCCCCAGCGTGGACTAAAGACTATATTTTATAAGAGACTTGAGGACGAGTCTTTTGTTAAAGGGGGGGGTAGTGTGGTGGTTCTTGGCGGCAAGTGACGTATTGTGGCGCAGATGATTGTCTGTGATTAGTAACGATTAAGTGATGGGAGACACCTGAGGGAGAGGTTTTTTAAGGATTGTGCGTGGCTTCCTCGGGTTGATGGGGTGCAGACGGCGTGAGGCATTGGAAGAGCGTGAATGCGGTGAGAACGCTCGGCAGGGCACATACTTTGCGAACTCGAGGCAAATGGATTTGTGACTGAACTACGCCCAGCTGTGTTGTAAAGGCCACACTCCGTCCTCTGGAAAGCTGAGGGCATCCGGGACGCCGGTGCCTGAAGACTGAACTTACTAACCCACGGAAGGGTCTCGACGGCTGCTGGACGGAGGGAAGTGCAGACAATTGTTTTAAAGCTGTTTTATGAATTGTGTGTGTGTGTGTGTGTGTGTGTGTGTATTGGGGAGTGGGGGGAGGGGAATTGCAGTGGTTAAGTGTGTAAATTGCGGGTGGATTTTTTTTTGGGAAGAGTGTTTTAAAATGTGTTGCGAATGAACCACCTTATGTCGGTTGTTGTACCTTGCTTGTAGTGGTGTGTGCCTACTTAGCTTATAGCCTTGCGTGTGCAATATTCTTTTTTGGGATCTTATCGTGTGTGAGCAATATCTCGTTTAGGTGCTGTGGTTTGTGGTTTAAATCAACGCGTTTTGGAACTGCCCAAATCCCCCGTAATTCATCTTAACTGAGCATTTTATGAATTTATGTAACTAATAAAACAACCGTTTATATGTGAATTGTGTGCTGGTCTTGTGTGGAATTCGGTTGACGACTATCGGACCATACCGGTTAAAAAAGGTGGTGGCAGTCAGAATCAGTCGGTACATTACAATATTTGCATGCACAAGCATGACGCAGCTTCGACCAGACAGTCCGTCCACATCGGACCATGGTCAGACATCCTACTTTTGTTTTACTGAAACATCTGACGGACATGGTCTGTCGAAGGTCCGACATTTCACAGTATGGATGGTCTGACTCGGTTGGAAGAGTTAAGTTTATGGACCCCCAGGTCCAGACATCAATAATGAAAACATTCGGTGGCTACGGAGATGACTGTCCGTGCAAAAGTAGACCGTGAGGCTAACGTCATTTGATTCAAATAATATCATTTTCAAATAGTCAGAAAATAGCATTTGCATTTTCATGTTGACCCTAAAAAAGCGAGTTAACATGTAAATGTAAATGCAATAGGCTGGGGGTGCTGTTTTGCTTAATGTATTTGAATATTATCCACTGTATTGCAGAGCATGACTTTGAAAATGAAATGTCAAACAGATTTTCATTATCATTTGAATATAGTCATAGATTTCCCATATGTGTATGTGAAAATGAAAGTGATAATTGGATTAATGCATTTTCAATTTAATATTGTCTCAAATAACTCACTCTTAAGTGGAAAATTATAATGCAATTATAATGCAATAGTGGGATAACATTTTCATTTGAATATTGTCCACTATGGGCTTCCATATTATAGCCTATTTAACTGCCGAATGCCACTTTTTTTTTCCAACCCACACAATACCGAGAATGAAAGTTCGCGTTTCATTGGAACGCGGACCAGTTCTATCATCGCGAAGCATTGGCCAATTAATAAGTAAATTATTTTTCTGCACTGAATTTAGCCCATGATTTCGTCGCTGTTAGATCGCATATGGAGAGAAACCGTGTCTTCAGTTGCCAATTAAGATAATTGGAAATAGCGTCAATAAAGGAAAATGATTGAGAACTAGCCTACTAATTGCAGTCAAAAAGGGACGTGTCTTAGCACCCCGGCTGGCCACGCCACTGATTGCATAAAAGCCTGAAACCTGGTTGGAAAGCTCGAGTGGTTGTCTCGTCACTCGGTTGCGCTGCGGGGTAGGGAGCGCAAGCGGAACGCTATAATATCATAGCGGTGTGCCGTGAGATTTTTACATAGCAAACAGTGTGCCGTGAGAAAAAAAAGTTTGGGCAACACTGCTCTTCAGAAACCGTATTTCATTGTTATTGCGGGTATCTGCATAATCGTGCATAATGTTGAGTTATGCATAATCTCCGTTTCAGATGGAATCCGTTACCAAATCATTAGCTGGTAAAAGGGTGTTAGCGTGGGCTAAAAACTATTTCTCCATGAAGATAAGCTGAACTATACGGTGCCCGGGAAGGGTCATGTTGGTAAATATTTTTAGACCCCACTTTTGCGTTCCCTCGCAATACTTTTTGCGTTCCCTCGCAATATTTTTGCGACACCCGTAACATTATTGGTAACTCAGGAGTCTATATAATTCTGGCTTTGATTCATACAGTATCTCACAAAAGTGCATACACCCCTCATATTTTTGCAAATATTCTGGACAACACCATAGAAATGACACCTTGATACAACTTAAAGTAGTCAGTTACAGCTTGTATAGCGGCAGAGGTCGCGTTAACCGAATATTTTCCATCATTGACGGATTTTTTTTAACAATGACGGAACATTTTGAAGGCCGTCCGTCATTTGACAGAATGTAATTCACACCCCCGATCCAAGTGGTGGTGGGTGTCATATTGGTGGTGGGTGAACATGAATGCCACGAAGAGGCGAGAGACTCACGCCGAATGCGTGAGACGTGGCATCTCTGTAGTATGATCCTGCATTCCTCATATTTTTGTAATATGATCATTTGCTCTTCATTATCAGCTGCTCTGCTGCTGGTAGACGATTGGTCATATGCTACAATCGCCATCTCTGTTATGTGAACACGCAGATATCTAGGTCGGGAAAGCCCCGGTTGACATAACGAGTTGATAAGCAGCTTCATACGACCGCTTAGCGAGACTGCGGTTTTTAGGCTTAGTGAAGCCCAGCAATAACTGAAAGCATTGTTCATTTCCGCACTGTTACTGTGTGTGGGGTAAAATCATTTGTTATATTTTATAAAGTTCATACAGCAGTAGCCTAAGTTCGAAAATCCACACAGTGCTATATTTAACGCAGTGCGCAATGTGTGTCTACATAAATCACTGTCGGCATCAGCTAATGCGTAAAATATACATTATTCTGTTTATTTTATTTAAAAAAATAAACGATTCTCATTTTAAAAAATAAAATTACAATGACGGATAATAATTGATTATGACGGAATTTTTATGAAAGTGTAACGCGAATGAATCAGAAAGAGTAACGCGACCTCTGTATAGCAGTATAGATTTATTGTCCTCTGAAAATAATTCAACATACAGCCATTAATGTCTAAACAGCTGGCAACAAAAGTGAGTACACCTCACAGCGAACATATCCTAATTGTGTCCAAACTGTCAATATTTTGTGTGAGCACCATTATTATGTAGTGCCTTAAGCCCTATGGGCTTGAAATTCAGCAGAGCTGCTCAGGTTTCTACTGGAATCCTCTCCCACTCCTTCATGATGACATTACGGAGCTGTTGGATATTAGGCACTGTGGAGGCCAACCTGTAGACCTCAGGCGTGAAAGGCATAGAGTGTTCTCAACGCGTAGCTCTCCAACCAACAACTGTCCAAACAATAACTCCAGTTGGGTGGCGTTCCCTTTTATTGTCAGTCAAAGATCTCTTTCCCATAAAATCAGGCCTATATGTTACCTTAATCCCGTGCGGTTATGTGCTGTGATATTAAAATAAAATTGTGCTGTGCTGGCGGTGGCACGGCTACGGTAAGAATCGTGTGATTCCCACCTTCCACACCTTGTCCTAATTAGTGGGCACACCTGTACCTATACCTTAAACCAACCCTCCAGACTAGCTTTTGGACCTAGGAGCGCATGCGCTCCCAACCTGAAAAAGATGGGCGCGCAGGCCAAAATTTAGGCACGCAGGCCAAAACTGTGGTCACGCTAAGTATCATGATACTTTTCTGAATATTGACAAGTCCAAATAAAGATAGCTGAACAGACTATCAGTTGTTGCTGCTGTTATGGCCCCAATTTGTTACGGCGTCAATTACAGCAAGGGATGACAGACAAAATTCTTCAACTTCAACAGATTTAATTAAACAAAACTTAGAACTAATCTACACTCTACCCTACTGACCAAGATTGAAATAATAATAAAAAAATAGTTACAGTCCCTTGGTAATTGAGATGGGCTGCTATGTTGCGATGTCCTGGGACAGGAAAATGCTCCAACACAGGCAAAAATCCACAAAAAGCTTCACAGGTCTTGAAAAGAGTGACAGGTCTGGTCAAATGTATCCTTCCACAATTTCTCCTTGCAATTTCTCCAACTACTCTCTCAATTTTTCTCCTTATATACTCTTTTCCAGCCCCCTCTGAGGCATGCCCAGGACATGCCCAAACCTAGCTTTAGATTGGGCTTAACAAAAAAAAAAAAATGTCAATACTGCCATCTAGTGGCTTTTTTTTTTTTCTATTACACCTCCATTCCAAAAGGGAAAAATTTTGACTTATAAAGGCAAAATTTTTCTTTTCAATACAAAAATGGTTAAGTAGACACTTGTATATATACACATATAATACAATATTCTAATAAACACGTGATATATATATATACACATACTCAAACACGGGATAAGCAATCAGCAATTACATTGTCAGTACCCTTTACATGCTTAATTTCCAAGTCAAACTCCTGTAAAATCAAACTCCAATTCAACAATCTCCGATTCTTGTTTTTCATCTTACTCAAAAACATTAACGGATTGTGGTCAGTATATACAATCATTGGCTTTTGCCCTGTACAAACATAAACCTCAAAGTGTTGTAAGGATAGAACCAGAGCCAACAGCTCCTTCTCAATTGTGGAATAGTTCTTTTGGTGGCGATTGAACTTCCTGGAGAAGTATGCCACGGGATGCTCAATGTCATCAGAGTCACTTCTCTGTAGGAGTTAGTTGGTGAGACTGAGAGCAATCTCAGCAAAGTTCTTGCAGAACTTGTGGTAGTACCGATCATTCCAAGGAAGCAAAGCTTGCAGAACTTGTGGTAGTAAGCTTTTTTTTTTTGTCAGGAACTGGAAAGTCCATGATGGCTTGGACTTTAGCATTTATGGGTGCCACCTTACCCTAGCTTATGACGTAGCCAAGATACGTGACAGTAGCACAACCAAAGTCACTCTTGTTCAGGTTAACAGTCTGGTTAGCCTGGGTCAAGCGCTGGAACAACGTCTCTACATCTTTCAGATGTTCTTCCCAGGAGTCACTCCATGTGATCAGGTCGTCGATGTATGCACCCATGTGTGGCAATCCGGCGATTGTAGACTGTATCATCCTTTGGAACGTGGCTGGGGCATTTTTCATGCCAAAGGGTAGGACTTCATACTGGTATAACCCAGATGGTGTGGCAAAAGCAGAGATGCTCTTGGCCCTCTCAGTTAAAGGCACACACCAATAACCCTTCAATAAATCAATCTTGGTCAGAAACTTTGCTTGCCCTACTCTATCGATACAATCATCAATCCTAGGTATTGGAAACACATCAGTTCTAGTTACAGCATTGACTTTGCGATAATCTGTACAGAATCTAGTACTTCCATCAGGTTTTGGAACTAGAACACAGGGTGAACTCCAATCTGAGTTAGAGGGTCTGATAATATCATGTTCTAACATGTACTCAACCTCTTTCTCAGCAATCTTTCTCTTTTCAGGATTCATCCGGTACGGATGCTGTTTTATTGGTTTGGCATCACCAACATCTACATCATGAGAGGCTATAGAAACTCTCTTTGGAACATCAGGAAATAGATCTTTATATTTCTTGATCAACCTCTCAAACTGATCTTTCTGTGAGGGTTCTAAGTGCTGGAGTTTTACATCAAGATTTTGCAACACTTTAGAATTTGACAATTTACATGAAAGAACTTCAGCTTTAATTCTAGGTTCATCATCTTGAAACTCCCCCTCATCTTCACAAATCTCGGCCATAGGAGGATCTGAAGTGACAGCTGCAACCCTAGCATTCCTATCATGATAAGGCTTCAGCATGTTAATGTGACACAACTGTTTTGGCTTTCTCCTATCTGGAGTCTTCACAATGTAATTGAGATCATTGAGTTTTGTCAGAATTTCATAAGGACCATGAAATCTAGCCTGCAATGGATTGGACTGCAAGGGAAACAACACAAGGACCTTGTCTCCTGGTTTAAACTCACGGCTTCTAGCCTTATGATCATACCAAGTTTTCATTTTTCCCTGACTTGATTTCAAGTACTCTTTGGCTAGGTCACAAGCTGCACGCAGTCTTTCCTTGAACTTGCTAACATAGTCTAACAGACTGATATGCGGCTCTCTCTCTTGCCATTGTTCACTCAACAATAGCAAAGGTCCTCTCACTTCATGGCCAAACACTAGCTCAAATGGACTGAATCCAGTAGACTCCTGCACTGCTTCTCTAGCTGCAAACAACAGCAAATGAACACCTTCATCCCAGTCTTTCTCATGGTCATAACAATAAGTCCTCATCATTGTCTTGAGAGTGGAATGAAACCGCTCTAAGGCACCCTGACTCTCTGGATGATAGGCACTGGAAAGAATCTGCTTCGCACCTAGTTCATACACAACCTGCTGAAACAATTCGGAAGTGAAATTGCTACCTTGATCTGACTGAATTTCCCTGGGAAGGCCAAACAACGTGAAGAACTTTATCTAAGCCTTCAAAATTGCAGTTGCCTTGATGTTGCGTAGAGGGATGGCTTCAGGGAATCTGGTAGATGCACACATGATTGTCAACAAGTACTGATTTCCAGATCTAGTCTTGAGTAATGGACCAACACAATCAACAATGACCTTGGAGAAGGGCTCCCCAAATGCTGGGATAGGCTGCAATGGAGCTACAGGTGGGTCTAACTGGTGTTTTCCAACTACCTGACAAGTGTGACAGGTTTTGCAAAAGTTGGAAACATCTTTCCGAAGTCCAGGCCAGAAGAAGTGTTTCATGATCTTGTCAACAGTCTTGTTAACACTAAGATGACCTCCTTAAAAGCAAACTATGAGCCATTGTTAAGATTTCATTCCTGTAGACCTTCGGAACAACAATTTGCTTGACCACTGCCCAATCTGCATTGGCAGGGATATCAGGAGGGCGCCACTTCCGCATCAACACTCCATCCTTGAGATAATACCCAACTGGAACTGTGTCTATTTCTTCATCAGGAAGGGCTCTCTTCTTTAGTACACAAATTTCAGGATCATTGGTTCGCTCCTGAATCAACCGCTTTCTGGACAGAGACAAGTCTCCAGACACATCAGAATCACCAGACCCATCTGGCTGGCTGAATAGAGAACTGATAAAAGTGTCTGATAAGTCCTCAAACGGAGAAACCATAGTTGGTTGAACAGAGTCATGAGGCGAACCACCTGAGTCATGACTATTCAAGGTACTGGACGGCACCACATCATCTTCTTCTTGAGCCTTCTTGGCCTTAGCACGAGTCACTGCACAGGAAGGATACAGAGATGGATCTTCATCGCCATCTTCAGTGCTTGGCTGTGAAGTAAGATGAACAGGGGGAACTACATTGCCCCCAGCCAGGTCATAGCCTAGCAACAGAGAAACACCCTTGATAGGTAGACTTGACATAAGTCCCACCTTTACCTGTCCTGTAACTAAATCTGACTTCAAGAATACAGAGCGCAGGGGTACAGATACAGTCCTCCCTTCAATACCTTGTACAAGTATGAAATCCCCAGAAGCGGTCTCATCACATAACTCCAAGGAGTCCATCAACAAAAGTGACTGAGAAGCTCCGGTATCCCTTAGGATATATATGGGGACAGGAGGAGAATGCTCATTAAGAGCCACTAATCCCTCTGACACAAATGGAAGAAATTCCTCCCTAACAAAGTCAGCAGTATCAGGCTTCTTAGCCTCACAAGGAGCAGGCAATTTAGCAGATCGGTCATCTACTACAGGGGTTTCTAACCTTGTCTTCACAAAGGCATTGGGTTTGGTATCCTTTTCTTTTTCTTTCTTAGCTTTAAGGAACCAACAGTTAGTTGTAACATGACCAGATTTCTTGCAATAATTGCAAACTAGACCACTTTTGTCACTGTCAGCTTTCACACTTTGTTCAGACCTTTTACTGGATTTCTGAGCACCATCACCAGATTTGTCTTTATCTTTGGGTGAGGAATCTTGGGTATCACCGTTACCTTTCTTCTGAAATTGGGACCATCTATTGTTACTGCTAGACTGAAATTTGGACTTATGTGTGAGAACATATTCGTCTGCAAACTTGGCAGCTGATTGCAAATTCAGTGCTTGCTTCTCATTAAGGTAGGTCTTAATATCATCCTTGACACAGTTCTTGAATTCTTCAACTAACACCATCTCTTTTAGTGAGTTGAAATCATCCTTGACCTCCATAGAAGTACACCCAGCGCTCAAAGCAAACCTTCTTCTCGTTAGCAAATTCCACATAAGTCTGATTGTCAGATTTCTTCAGACCTCTGAATTTCTGTCGGTAAGCCTCTGGAACCAACTCATAAGCTGTCAAAATAACCTTTTTGACAACCTCATAATCAGAGGAATCATCTGCAGACAAAGCCGAATAGGCTTGTTGAGCTTTACCCTTGAGGACAGTTTGCAACATCAGAGGCCAGTGTTCCTTTGGCCACTGACAACTCTTAGCTACCTTCTCGAAGCACTGGAAATACTTATCAACCTCCTTCTCTGAGAATGGAGGCACCAGCTTTACCTCCTGCGCTCGAACGCACCCTTTATATTTGAGAAGCTGGCACACTGAACATGGAGGCAGTCTCGCACCCAGGCATTCCTATGAACGACTGAAGGTTATAAGCAGTCACCTTGGCATCACTAGGAAGCACTGCCGCCGAAACTGGCGGAAGCGGAACAACGTTTAAATGATAAAACCTTGAAAATGTACATGGCGACGAATACATAGCCGCAGAACAGACGTCAGCAAGGGATATCCCCTTCAAAGCTGCCCAAGAGGTTACAATTGCACGTGTCGAATGGCATTTCACAGAAGCAGGAGCCGCTTTATCAGCAGAGTGATAGGCACTGGTGATGGCATCTGAAACCCAGTGTGCTAGTCTCTGTTTGGAAAGAGGTGCTCCTTTCTGACAAGGCTGATTAGCGAATTGTGGAGACAGCACCTTGGGCAAAAAGGCTGGGTTAGGCCACAAGGTAACCTGGTTGCCATTCAGCCCCAATCGCATACACTGAGTGCTCACGGAGATGGCGTGGAGTTCACTAACTCTCCTGGCAGATGTAATAGCCAGTAAAAATGCGGTTTTGAATGAGACCCATTTAATATCTGCACTTTCCAGTGGTTCAAATGGTGGTAAGCACAGGCTATCAAGAACAACCTGCAAATCCCACGGGGCAAAGTCAACTCTAGGCCGCGGGTGTAACCGCTGCACACCTTTTAGGAAGGCCACCACTAGTTTATGCATGCCCAAGGAAGCACCCTCAATAGGCGCCCTGTAGGCAGACAAGGCTGCAACATACACTTTTAATGTGGCAGGGGAGCGTCCTTCATTCAAAAGATGCTGTAGGAACTCAAGAACAGCAGCCACAGGACACTTTCGGAGGGATTTATGCCATGAGTGGCACACCAAGAAGTGAACATTTTTCACCTGTTTGAATACATTGATCTCGTGGACTGAGAACGGGCATTCAGCACAGTGTGTTTAACCCTCTCTGAACAGTCCATGATGCTCGATTCCCCCCAGAGGCCAAACCCAAAGTTTCACCAACTGGAACTGTGTCTATTTCTTCATCAGGAAGGGCTCTCTTCTTTAGTACACAAATTTCAGGATCATTGGTTCGCTCCTGAATCAACCGCTTTCTGGACAGAGACAAGTCTCCAGACACATCAGAATCACCAGACCCATCTGGCTGGCTGAATAGAGAACTGATAAAAGTGTCTGATAAGTCCTCAAACGGAGAAACCATAGTTGGCTGAACAGAGTCATGAGGCGAACCACCTGAGTCATGACTATTCAAGGTGCTGGACGGCACCACATCATCTTCTTCTTGAGCCTTCTTGGCCTTAGCACGAGTCACTGCACAGGAAGGATACAGAGATGGATCTTCATCGCCATCTTCAGTGCTTGGCTGTGAAGTAAGATGAACAGGGGAACTACATTGCCCCCAGCCAGGTCATAGCCTAGCAACAGAGAAACACCCTTGATAGGTAGACTTGACATAAGTCCCACCTTTACCTGTCCTGTAACTAAATCTGACTTCAAGAATACAGAGCGCAGGGGTACAGATACAGTCCTCCCTTCAATACCTTGTACAAGTATGAAATCCCCAGAAGCGGTCTCATCACATAACTCCAAGGAGTCCATCAACAAAAGTGACTGAGAAGCTCCGTATCCCTTAGGATATATATGGGGACAGGAGGAGAATGCTCATTCAGAGCCACTAATCCCTCTGACACAAATGGAAGAAATTCCTCCCTAACAAAGTCAGCAGTATCAGGCTTCTTAGCCTCACAAGGAGCAGGCAATTTAGCAGATCGGTCATCTACTACAGGGGTTTCTAACCTTGTCTTCACAAAGGCATTGGGTTTGGTATCCTTTTCTTTTTTCTTTCTTAGCTTTAAGGAACCAACAGTTAGTTGTAACATGACCAGATTTCTTGCAATAATTGCAAACTAGACCACTTTTGTCACTGTCAGCTTTCACACTTTGTTCAGACCTTTTACTGGATTTCTGAGCACCATCACCAGATTTGTCTTTATCTTTGGGTGAGGAATCTTGGGTATCACCGTTACCTTTCTTCTGAAATTGGGACCATCTATTGTTACTGCTAGACTGAAATTTGGACTTATGTGTGAGAACATATTCGTCTGCAAATTTGGCAGCTGATTGCAAATTCAGTGCTTGCTTCTCATTAAGGTAGGTCTTAATATCATCCTTGACACAGTTCTTGAATTCTTCAACTAACACCATCTCTTTTAGTGAGTTGAAATCATCCTTGACCTCCATAGAAGTACACCAGCGCTCAAAGCAAACCTTCTTCTCGTTAGCAAATTCCACATAAATCTGATTGTCAGATTTCTTCAGACCTCTGAATTTCTGTCGGTAAGCCTCTGGAACCAACTCATTAGCTGTCAAAATAACCTTTTTGACAACCTCATAATCAGAGGAATCATCTGCAGACAAAGCCGAATAGGCTTGTTGAGCTTTTACCCTTGAGGACAGTTTGCAACATCAGAGGCCAGTGTTCCTTTGGCCACTGACAACTCTTAGCTACCTTCTCGAAGCACTGGAAATACTTATCAACCTCCTTCTCTGAGAATGGAGGCACCAGCTTACCTCCTGCGCCGAACGCACCCTTTATATTTGAGAAGCTGGCACACTGAACATGGAGGCAGTCTCGCACCCAGGCATTCCTATGAACGACTGAAGGTTATAAGCAGTCACCTTGGCATCACTAGGAAGCACTGCCGCCCGAAACTGGCGGAAGCGGAACAACGTTTAAATGATAAAACCTTGAAAATGTACATGGCGGCGACTACATAGCCGCAGAACAGACGTCAGCAAGGGATATCCCTTCAAAGCTGCCCAAGAGGTTACAATTGCACGTGTCGAATGGCATTTCACAGAAGCAGGAGCCGCTTTATCAGCAGAGTGATAGGCACTGGTGATGGCATCTGAAACCCAGTGTGCTAGTCTCTGTTTGGAAAGAGGTGCTCCTTTTCTGACAAGGCTGATTAGCGGTGTGGAGACAGCACCTTGGGCAAAAAGGCTGGGTTAGGCCACAAGGTAACCTGGTTGCCATTCAGCCCCAATCGCATACACTGAGTGCTCACGGAGATGGCGTGGAGTTCACTAACTCTCCTGGCAGATGTAATAGCCAGTAAAAATGCGGTTTTGAATGAGACCCATTTAATATCTGCACTTTCCAGTGGTTCAAATGGTGGTAAGCACAGGCTATCAAGAACAACCTGCAAATCCCACGGGGCAAAGTCAACTCTAGGCCGCGGGTGTAACCGCTGCACACCTTTTAGGAAGGCCACCACTAGTTTTGCATGCCCAAGGAAGCACCCTCAATAGGCGCCCTGTAGGCAGACAAGGCTGCAACATACACTTTTAATGTGGCAGGGGAGCGTCCTTCATTCAAAAGATGCTGTAGGAACTCAAGAACAGCAGCCACAGGACACTCGGAGGGATTTATGCCATGAGTGGCACACCAAGAAGTGAACATTTTTCACCTGTTTGAATACATTGATCTCGTGGACTGAGAACGGGCATTCAGCACAGTGTGTTTAACCCTCTCTGAACAGTCCATGATGCTACGGTTCCCCCCAGAGGCCAAACCCAAAGTTTCAGCCTCTCTGGGTAGGGGTGCGATAGTGAGCCCTCCATCTGAGACAACAAGTCCGTCCTCAGAGGTAAGGGATGGGGCTGCCCAACTGTCAGGGTCAATAACAGCTGAATCCATGGCATGCTCGGCCACCTGGGCGCTATCAGGAGCACTCTGTGGCCTGTTTCCCTGACCCGGCTGAGCACTTGCCAGATCAGTGCTATCGGCGGGAAGGCATAGAGCAACAGGTCTGGCCACTGGTGGGCCAGGGCATCTCTGCCTAGAGACTCCAACTCCACCTGTTCCGTATACCACAGGGGGCAGTGTGTGTTCTCTTTTGAGGCAAAAAAGTCCACTGCTGCTGTGCTGTATGTCTTCCAAATTGCCCAAACTACGTCCTTGTGTAGTTGCCAGTCAGCGTGTCTTGGTCCCCCACAGGACAACATGTCCGCTGTGGTGTTGGAACGACCGGGAATGTGCACTGCATAGAGAGAGAGGAGGCATGTCCCCGCCCAAGTCAGGAGAGTCAATGTCAGCTGAAGACAGGGGAGGGATCTTGTGCCGCTCTGATGATTTAAATGAAACACCACTGAAGTGCTGTCGGTCCTGACTAGCACATGGTTCCCCCTCAGGGCATGCTCAAAATGTTTCAAGGTCAGGAAGACAGCTTGCAGTTCTAGGAAGTTGATATGGCATCGTTTCATATGAGGGTCCCATTGACCTCTCACTCCTTGTCGCTGCCACACCCCACCCCAACCCATGAGGGAGGCATCCGTTGTGACCACTTCTCTGCGCGCAGGGGGGGGGCCCACCTTCACGCCAGACAGCAAGAAGTCCTCCTGCTTCCATCGAAGCAGAGATGAGTTGCAGCTGTCTGTCACATGCACTAAGGTCTGCCTGTGGTGAACTGCAGACAGGCGCAATCCGATCAGCCATCAATGAAAAAAACGCAGGTTCAGCATGCCGAGTTGAATGACAGAGGTTGCTGCCGTCAACAGCCCTGCCAGTCTCAAGAGTCAAATGTAGGGGACCTTGCACCCTACTTGGACCCCTGCTAGGTCATCCTGGATTGTCTCCAGTCTGGCCTTGGTGAGTGTAGCACGCATGGTCCTGGAATCCAAGTGCATGCCCAGAAAGTTCACTGATTGGGCAGGGATGAGGTAACTTTTCTCCCAGTTGATCCTGAGGCCCAACGCTGTGCCATGGTGTATGAGACGGCTGGCATTGGCTGCTACCTGTACCGGGGTTGCTGCACAGAGTAGCCAGTCGTCCAGGTATGGCAGAACCAAAATGCCCTCCTGTTGCAAGGGTTCCAGTGCCGCCTGGATACACTTTGTAAAAACCCAGGGTGCCTGAGAAAGCCCGAAAGGAAGCACTCTGAACTGATAATTCTTTTGCAGGAAGCTGAACCGAAGAAATTGTCTGTGCTCCACCGCAATGGGCACATTCAATTTCAATTCAATTCAATTTATTTGTATAGCGCTTTTCACAGAGACTGTCACAAAGATGCTTTACAGTGAGAAATTAGTATAAATGAAAGGGCAATGCCCAGCCTATTCCCCACTACAGCAAATGAGGCAAAAAACTCCCAGTAGGGAGAAAAATCCTCAAACAGTGGTGAGAAAAAACTCCCCAGTGGGAAAAAAAATCTCAGGAGGAACCCAACTGTAGTGGGGAAGCCCATCCTCCGCAGGCTAGTTAAATAATAACAAAGTCAAATAGAGTAAAATGGCAAAAGAGTTCCATTTAAGTCCATCTGAACAGTGGCGTTTGTAGCACCAGGAAGTGGCATGTCGAGGATGGTGCAGAACTGGATCAGGACTGGATCAGGACAGCAGGACAGCAGCAGCCAGCGCTCATGGTGAGGGACAGGGCTTGGACGGTCCAGGACTCAGGGTAGTGGACGGAAAGATCCTCGGAAAGAGACACAGAAAAAAGGGAGGTGAGGCACTGGATAAAACTACTGCATGTTAATAAAAAAACCATCCTGTGTCATGTGCCAAGTGAGAAATTATTAGCAGACTGGTCAGGAAACAGTCAACACCCCTCCATCCATTTCCTGCAGCACAGAGGCCCTACACTTACACCAGGCTGTACGATCACTTGATTTTCTAAACACGAGTACCATATGGACCTCCCCGGTACCTAAGGCTGTAGCAAGCCCCACTGGCACCGTTGATGCATGTCAGTGCCACCGGATCCACATGGATTTGTTTAACACTACCACCAGTACCATATGGACCTCCCCGGTGACTAAGGCTGTAGCAAGCCCCACTGGCACCGTTGATGCATGCTCAGTGCCACCGGTTCCACATGGATTTGCTAAACACTACTACTAGTACTATGTGGACCTTCCCAGTGACTAAGGCTGTAGCAAGCCCCACTGGCACCGTTAATGCATGCTCAGTGCCACCGGTTCCACATGGATTTACTTAACTCTGGCTTCCAATATCTTGTGAACCCATCATAAAACTAGGTTGTAATCAGTCCCACCAGAGCCAAATAAATGTTTATACTTAACTAATCATGAACTATTCATAGGCTTGACTAAAAAGGTAAATTTTTAGCCTAGTCTTGAAGACAGAGTGTGTCTGAGGCCCGAATGTTTGTTGGGAGATTGTTCCACAAGATTGGGGCTTTGTAAGAGAATGCTCTGCCTCCAAATGTAACTCTGGATATATTTGGAATTTTCAAATATCCAGCACCTTGTGAACGAAGTAATCTTGGAGGGGAGTAAGGAACGAGAAGTGCACTAAGATATTCTGGGGCCAAATCATTTAAGGCTTTGTACGTAAGCAGTAGAATTTTATATTCAATTCTAAATTTGACAGGCAGCCAGTGAAGATTTTTGAGTACTGGGCTAATGTGGTCATATTTCTTCGTCTAGTCAGAACCTTAGCAGCAGCATTCTGCACTATTTGAAGGTGATTCACGGTAGAACTGGTGCAGCCTGACAGTAAAACGTTATAGTAATCCAGCCGAGAGGACACAAATGCATGAACCATTTTTTCGGCGTCCTGAAGAGACAACATTTTTCTCAGTTTAGATATGTTTCTAAGATGGAAGAAAGCCACTTTTATAATGTTATTAATATGACAGTGGAGACAGAGTTCTGAATCGAGGGTGACACCAAGGTTTTTGACAACTGTTTTGGCAGAAACTGGGAGTCCATCAACGTCGAGTGAAAACTTGAGGAATGTGTTTCTGAGCAATTTGGGACCAATTACCAATATTTCAGTCTTTTCTGGATTTAAAGAGAGAAAATTCAGAAAATTCATCCATGCTTTAACAGCTTGAAGACACATCTCTAATCTAGTTAATGGATCAATTTCACCTGGCTTAAAAGATATATAAAGCTGTGTGTCATCTGCATAACAGTGGTACTTCACATCATATCTACTTATGATGTTTCGAAGGGGAAGCATGTATAAGGAAAACAGCAGAGGGCCTAGAACAGATCCTTGAGGTATTCCAAAATTTACCTTGGAATACTCGGAGGAATTACCATTTACTCTAACAAACTGACATCTGTCAGAAAGATAAGACTTAAACCATGAAAGGGCGGGGCGCCTCGGTGGCTCATCGGTCTAAGCACGTGTACCATAAAGGCTGTGTCCTTCCTGCAGCGACCTGGGTTCGATTCCGGCTCAGGTCATTTGCTGCATGTCTTCCCCCATTCTTCTCCCCAACCTTCCTGTCTCTCTACACTGTATAACTGTCAAATAAAAAGGAAAAATTCCCAAAAAAAATAATCTTTAAAAAACATGAAAGGGTGAGTCCAGAAATACCAAACAGACTTTCTAGCCTGTAAAGAAGAATATGGTAGTCTATCGTGTCGAAGGCAGCACTTAGATCAAGTAGGACAAGGACAGAGATGCAGCCACAGTCCATCGAGAGAAGTAGATCATTCATTACTACAGTGAGGGCTGTTTCAGTGCTATGATGTTTTCTAAATCCAGACTGAAACCTCTCATGTACCTTATTCATTTGCAGGAAGAAAGTAAGCTGTTGGGCAACACATTTCTCAAGGATCTTGGATAAAAATGGGAGGTTTGAGATAGGCCTATAATTAGCCAAAACTGTTGGATCTAAATTTGGTTTTTTGAGTAGAGGCTTAATTTCAGCCATCTTAAATGAAGTCGGAACCGAACCTGAAATCAGGGAAGAATTGATTATGTGCAGAATTGGACTGCCAAGAATGGGCAGGAGTTCCCTCAATAACTTACTTGGGATGGGATCTAAGAGACAAGTTGTTGATTTGGAGTAGTGACTAATTTGGCAAGTTCATTCAGGGATATGGGAGAGAATGAATCAAATTGGTTTATATGAATAGCATGAGGTTTTATGTTAAGGCCTTCACCAACTGCTAGGGAAGCAATGATATTTTCTCTAATTCCAATTATTTTACCACTAAAGAATTTTAAAAAAATCATCACTGCTGCAGGAGGCTGGAATTTGAGGGGTACTTGCAGCATGGTGGTTCGTTAATTTGGCCACTGTTTTGAACAAGAATTGAGGGTTATTTTTATTTTCCAGTATAAGACTTGCAAAATAAGAAGACCTAGCACCAGACAGAGCGTGCTTATACGCAGCAAGGCTCTCTTTCAAAGCACAATGGAATACCTGGAGTTTATGGGATTTTTGCTTTAGGATCTGCGTCTGGTCAGTGTACCATGGGGCTGGTCTCTTCTTCTGAGTAGCCTTTTTAAATTTCAATGGAGCAACTACATCGAGGGCACTACGGAGAGCATTAGCAAATGCAAAAATGCAAAAAAAATGCACTTGAAAATAGGCTTCCTTTAAATCTACGGTAATGAACTATGCGCCCGGCTCTATGGCTTGAATGACGTCTGCAGTGCGTAACATGCGGAATGGAAGGCGCTTGAGGAACTTGTTCAAGCGCCTTAAGTCCAGGATAGGTCTGAACCCCCCATCCTTTTTCCGAACTACGAAATAACGGGAGTAGAATTCCTCTGTCTGAACTTGAGGGTCTACTTCCTCAATAGCACCCTTCTGCAACAGCTCTTGAACTTCGGCAGTAAGGGCGGCAACTTGATGAGGGTCTCTCACTGCGGTGGGACGGACCCGAGCAGATGGGGGTGGTCGACGGCGAAATTGCAAGTGGTAGCTTTTCTCAAGTGTCTCGAGAAGCCAACCATTGGATGTTATTCCCCTCCAGCATTGCAGCTGAGGTGCTGAAAAACAAGTCGCTGTCAACCCCTGCCTGTCAGTGGCATCTGCTCGCCGGTTCAGAGGCTTTGGGGGGGTGCTGAAATGGAGGCTGCCTCATGGGCAGTGGGCATGAGCGCAAGCCTGTAGTAAACCGAGGTGGCGGTGGAGTAGGTCTGCGGTGTTGACCACGAGGATGCCTGCCAGGTGTGTATGCAGGTTGATGCTGCAGAGCAGAGACCTGGTGGGGTGGAGGCATTCGTAATGGTGGTTCTCTAATAGCTGGGCGTTGGTCAACATGCTGAGAGCATGACTCTGTAACGCGCATCCTTCTTTCCAGACCTCTTGGGTGGCAGGTCTGAACAAGTGACCAGGAAGTAGCGGTAACTCCCACAGGTTATTGCGGCATACCTCTGGCAAGCGTGACTGCGCTAGCCACACCTGTCGTCTTGCCTGGACAAGAAGGCCCAGTGCTCTTCCACAGTCACTAGCCATTGCGCCAAGTGCTTGAAGGGACGAATCAAGAAAACCAGATACAGCAACATTTCTAGGGGCTGAGCCCAAGGAAGAATTCACGGACAGGAGCATATTGTCCATTGAGTTTCCCACCCGGCCCAGTCTAGCAACAGTGTTGTAAACCATGACCAAAGCATTATCGGTTTGTCTACATTCCTTGTTAGGGCACTGCACATCCTGATGCAATGCTTCATCAGGCGTGACAACAAGGGCAGAAACACAGGGCTCCACGGCTGGCATTGAGCCGAGACCAATCGTGTCCGGTGTTGCCATGTCTGCCAACATGTGGGCAGAACGGTCTGGGCGGCACTGACTGGAAGCTGATTTAAAAGCTGCCAATACAACCTCAGTGAAGTCCTTGCAATGAGGCACAAGTGCTTCATTCGTCCCTGGTACAGAGCGGCACAGCAAGTTGGTAGGGCCCACTGGGGGTTGAGGTGGGTCCAGGTTTAACTTAGCTAGTGCCATTTTTATGTTGACGCACTGACAATGTTACAGAGGAGGAGGAAGTGGAGGATTCACTGCCACTGACAGAGTGTATTGAGGATGGCTGTAATGATTGCAGCTCTACCTCGTTGGAGTGCTGATCATGTGGCTCAGCAAAAAGAGAATCTGTGGCTGCCACTGACAGGGCATCACTGTCCTGTGGCTGCATGTCTGTGGAGTCGTCAGACATGGGGGGATCATGAGCATGATCCTCCTCAGCAGCCTCTATTGCCGGGTCTGACAAAAGGGCTTGCAATTTCATTACCATTGTAGCTAGCTCATCCATTCACTTTGCTAGTTTAGTGGATAAATGCTTGCGCTTCAACTTTGGTTTCTCCCTGTCACTAGAATGCTTGTGCTTATTACCATATTTGTTGCCTGCGTTGGCCAAATTCACGGATGTGTTCAGATAAAAAGCATTCAGGCAATGTTGACATTGTTCAAGTGGCATGATGTTGCACTCAGGGCAAGGGTTGGTAAGTGCCTCTTGAAGATGTTTTAGGCCTAAGCAAGATGGACAGGGGTCGTGCCCATCCAACATGTCCATCCCAGTGAGGCACTGCGTACAATAAGCAGACTGCTCCATGGTGGAGGCTTCTAATAGCGATACAGAGCCGAATCAGAAAGATATGTCGCCAGAAAGCAGTGAATTCGATCCACAATAGCCTTGCTAGCACAGTTGTTAGCAGATTACCAAATGTAACCGAAGCGCACAGCAATAGCAATCGTGGATATCCGGCTATCTCTGTCAAACGAGGGAACTTTGAGTATATCCAAGATTACTAGAATAGATATCCCACTTGAACCAAGGTTAGCTCTATTAGGGGATACATCAATATTACCACCGAAGGGTACCAATATTATAAGATTCATAAGGATTGCTTTGGCAACGGCTAATAAATGTATAGCTCTTAAATGGAAAGATGAATATCCACCACTGCCCTCTCTCTGGCTCAGTGAGCTAACCTCTTGTATCCCAAGTGAGAAAATCATGTACAATTTGAAGCAGAGACCTGAAATCTTTGAGGGAATATGGCAAAACCTGATTGACTTTCTGGTGACATCAGATATAGACATTTAGGAGTCATACCTAGACAACAAATAGTTGCAGTACATTCCTAGCTTGACAGCTTATTTTGTGTAACCGTTATTGCTTTTACTTTACAATTGTTTTAATTATTTAATATATTTATTTATTTGATTATTTATTTTTTTCTGTGAAAGACGGGTAGTGTAACGTTTTGTGAAAGATGGAATATGTTGGATGAAGTGTGTGTGGGCATGGATGTGAGATAGATGGGTAGTGTAAACTTTCATGAAAGATGGAAAATGTGGGATAAAGAGTGTGTGTATGTGTGAACAAGCGTTAAACTCATGTTGAATTCATTTCTATACACATTTATATATATTTTGGAAGGTCCTGAGCTGCCCCTGGGTACTTGGCACATACAGTATCTCCATTCATAGTGACGGCCTATGTTGTACTATTATTTTATTATTTGGTTATCGAATTTTTATTATTTGGTTACTGTATCTTATTATTTGGTTATGTTTCTTTGACTTTCTTTATCAGACTTTGTACCAGTAATGAGGGAAGGGGGGGTAGGGAGGGCAGGTTGAAGAATGCATTCAATGTATCCTTGTTATATCTTTTCTTGCTGGTTAAAAAAAAAAACAAAACCCAATAAATATATTGTTCAAAAAAAAAAAAAAATGAGGGAACTTTGGAAACCGAAAGTACTCGTTTGAATGCAGCCTACTTGCTGGCGATGTAGTCTGTTTACCTACCTTACATTCAGGCTGTCGTTTGCTCCAAACGAGGGAACCTCAGGCACTGAGGTACTCGCCGGAATCGGATGATGTTACTGAGCGAGAGAACCCTGGAAACCAATAGGTACTCGCTGGTAATAATCCAGACGTGCTACAACTACAGCTAGACAGGGAAGCTAAAGCTAAGCCCTAGGTAAGCTGCGCCAGTTGCAGGAAGGTCTCCAAAGAAGTTCTCCGCCAGGCAAGAATGATAAAGAGAAAGATCATGACACATGTGTAAGTTTATATACACTTGGGCGTCATGAGGTCATCAGATGACAACTAATCAGAAAGTTCTCAAAGCCAATGCGCGAGCGCATGCTATTTTCCACTATGTTTTTATCGCCTCTGACGGTCTGGAAGTATGAAATAGAACCATGTAATGCACACCTACGAGTTGATTATCCCTCACTTATTATTTAGGAGCTAGGAACTTTCCTCTGCAAAAAAGAGTATTTGGACTCAGCCTGGGGCTCTATGACCCAATAGTGATTGCTCTTCTGAGTATTAATCTAAAATTTGAAGTGAAAGCTGGACATTTGTCTTCATTGTGAAACATAATGCGGAGTTGTGCATGCAACTAAGTATTGGATCTGTCCATAATTGGTACAGGACATGTTACGAGCTTTATTTCATTAGCCACATAGCATAATTGCCCTAGTCATATTTTTTTGCCAAATTGAGATATTGGCTGCCTGTTCTTTCGTGTTGGCTAAAAAAATTGTATTTTTGCTTTTTCTACAAAACCTTCAAAATGAGACAGGCAATTATGCTATGAGGCTAACGATTGGTGAAAATGGCCTCAGTGAGAAGCAGGAACTGTTACGTTATTAAAAAATTATGGCATCAGGGCATTGTTATCAAAGCTTGGGCAGTAAAATGTTTATTGTAGAAACAAGTGATGATTTATGCAGGTCACAGCAGTCATATCCCAAACTGCGTCATCATTTTACAAGCAGTTCATATAATAATAATAATAATAATAATATAATAAATTTATTTATTTCGCACCTTTCAAGCAATACAGCAAAAAGTGCTTCACAAACAGGTAAAAATACATGTACATAAAAGCAATAAAAAAAAATGGGGGAAGTAGGGAATTAAACACCAAAATAGGAAAAATTAAGATTATAAAAGGAGACTTACATGAAAACACACCCATACAATAAAAGAATTTAAACCGTAAAATCAGCAAAAGCAAGCTTAAAAAAATGAGTCTTTAAAAGAGATTAAAAAGACGATAAATACTCAGCATTTCTAATATTGTTTGGGAGGCTGTTCCAGAGTCTTGTAGCCTTAACCGAAAAGGCTCGATCACCCTTTGTTTTTAACTTGGACTCTGGAACAGCCAATAATGCTTGCTTAGAAGATCTCAGCAGTCTTTTAGGTCTGTAAGGATTTAAAAGCTCACTTATATATTTTGGTGCCATGCCATGGAGTGCTTTGAAGGTAATTAACAAAATTTTAAAATCAATTCGGAATTGGACTGGCAGCCAGTGCAAAGATGCCGAAATTTAAGTAATGTGGGCTCTTTTATTTGTTTTAGTGAGCGATCTTGCAGCTGAATTTTGAACTACTTGCAGTTTGTTCAAAGATTTCTTACTCAGACAAGTAAAAAATGAGTTGCAATAGTCTAATCTTGACGAGATAAAAGCAAGAGTAATTTTTTCAGTATCTTCAAATGACAGAACAGACTAGGGCTGAACGATTAATTGCATTTGCGATAATATCGCGATATGACAAAATGAGATTTTCTAATCGCAAAGGCTGCGATTACACTCTGGTCACGTGACACATAAGCGAGAGCTGAGCAGAGGATGGACGGATAAACATACCGCACTTTCCGCATCGGACTTTTACCAGTTGCACCATGGCCCCAGGCTCAACAGAGCCCAACCCTGTTGAAACTTTTGTGTCAAAGAGGAACACGACTGTGTGGAACTATTTTCTGAGCTGGTGATAAGCGGTATCGCATCGCATAATGCTATCAGTTTTTCTTAAATGCTCCAATCTGACATGGGCTTTTGTCATCCCCATCGCATATTTTGCGATACAGTCTTCGGATAATGTGAGTAAAAGTTTTAGTCCAGATTTGAACAAAAACGGGCTCATACAGTCTCATAAAAATCGTTCCGATCGGCTTCCGCAACCAATCTGACATTGGCCAGTAATTGTGCATGTCCACTGACATCGATTGTTTCATCCACCTGCAGCGCAAATTTCCCACTCCCTTTTATTTTCTCCATTACAACGTCCTCTATATCTGCCAATATTTCTCCTATTTGTCTGCCAATTTTATTGTTTGAGCGAGGAACCTTCGATATTTCATTGGCAGCATTTTGACCCAACATGGTCCCAACGATATAGCTTTGCATGCTGGCAGGATAAGAGATTCGGCAATTGTGTAAGACATCTTTGATTTTGCTACTAGTTCTGCGACCAGATAGCTAGCTTTTAATGCTTTTTCTGACACTGTAGCAGTTTTCATCATGAAACTAGCTTGTTTGTTCATCTGGCTTCTCAACCGCATGAAATATTCACGGTCTTTTTTTTTTTTGCGAGTGAAGGGTGTTTAGTTGAAAGGTGTCTTTTTTAATTTATTTGGCACCATAGCCCGTTCGCCAGCTTTTTCGCCGCAAAGCAAGACACAGTGGTATTGGGGAAGTGGGATCTCCGGTGAATGTAAACCCATAAGTCAGATATTCCTCACTGTAAAGTCTGCTCACCACTTTGATTTTCTTTTTCTGGCCAGCGCAGCAAGAGTGAGGTGGTTCAGGGTCTTAGTCGGACGGCCTTTTCAAGGTTTTGGTCAGGAATTTATCCATTTTCATTGTTTCGTTTCAACTAGCCTACACTGCTGTTTTAGTTGAGTTTTACTGGGGAATGTTTAATTTTTGGCGTTAGACGATGTGTGATTGGCCATTCACGAGAAGGAATTGTACAGTAGAATACATGATGCGGAAATATCGAGAAGGAATTTTAAATAGGCATTTTAGTAAACTGAATTGAATGAATTGATAATGACATGAATTGTTATTTTTATATCCAGTAAGTTCAGCCGTTTTATATTATTAGGCTATCAGGAAAAAAACAGCAAGTGGGTTTTCTCGCGACACACCTAGGACGCTCTCAAGGCACACCAGTGTGCCGCGGCACACAGTTTGGGAAACACTGCCTGATGGAAACCATGTTTGCTATCCCTCAAGATATTATTACGTTCAAGAAATAAGTCCAGCTCATCTTTTATGATAGATTCCAGTATTTTGCATGCAATGCAAGTTAAACTGACTGGCCTGTAATTTCCTGGCTAAGTACGGTCCCCTTTCTTATACAGTGCCTGACAAAAGTCTTGTCGTATAAGGACATAGTAACTAAAAATAGCATATAACTTTATTTCTAACCAATCAATTGTTACAATAAATGGTCCATTTTAATGTCAAGGGCTTTCACATTAATAATTTGGTGCAAAATGAAACCGTCAAAAAGTGTTCTGATGTTCACAGCTTGGCTAAGCCCATAACATCTGTTTTTGCTAGGACAAAAGTCTTGTCGTCTCTTCAGATGATGCAACAAATCGCAGATTAGAGTTTAACCTATGACAAATACTGTAATTAACACATTCCCAGATGTGTATAGAAATAACCCCAGCACACCAGACTTTCATATGAGGTGCGACTAGACCTCTGACAACATACAAAAGACTCAACCACAGACCAAAGTGCTGATCATCAAGAGCCTGAAGACTGAGTCTGCTGCTGAGGTGGCTGACATCTTTAATGTATCCAAATGTCAAGTGGGAGGGGATGAAAAAGATTTGAAGAAACTGGTGACGTTCATGGCAAGCGCAGGTCAGACAGACCCCGGTATGACAACTGTTTGAAAGGACCGTTTGTTGCTTCAACTGTACAAAACTAGCCCTTCTTCAACTACAGCGGCTACATGAGAAAATGTCACCAAAAATCCCGGTATCTACAAGAAGAGTTTGTCAAATTCTCTCTCAAAGTGGTTTTCATAGCCAAATTAGTACACAGAAGTCTGCATTAAACAGAAAACAAAAAACCTGCATTGCATTTGCCAAGGCCCACAGCTCGCAGAGAAAGGATTGATACTGGAAAAGTGGCTGAAAGTTTATTTTTCTGGTGAATCATCCATTGAACTGCATGCCAGTCGCCATACAAGACCTGTTGGAACCCTCATGGACCCAAGATTCTCCCAGAAAACAATCATGTTTGGTGGAGGAAAAATCATGGTTTGTTGTTACATCCAGCATGGGGTGTGAGAAAAGATCTGCAGAGTGGATGGCAACATCAACAGCCTGAAATATCAAGAAGTTCTTGCTGCCCTACTTATACTGCTGCTCCTTCTCATTCTTCTGCCTCCATGTCACAGTTCCTGAAAGCGAAGAAGGTGAAGGTACTCCAGGATTGGCCAACCCAGTCACCTGACATGAACATTATTGAGCATTTCAGGGGTAAGATGAAGGAGGAGGCTTGGAAGATGAAACCATAGAATCTTGATAAACTCTGGGAGTCCTGCAAGACTGCTTTCTATGCCATTCCAGATGATTTCATCATCAAGTTATCTCAGTCATTGCCAAGACGTATGGATGCAGTCCTCCAAGCTCATGGGAGTCATACGCAATATTAATTCTTTTTTCCAAGGCACCATGGCTTTATGTTCTGATGTTATAGTGGTATATTTGTGTATTCAAAATAAAGTGTATGTATAATTTCCACTTTTTTTTTTCAATGCGACAAGACTTTTGTCCAAGCAAAATTTGACCTTTCTGTACAAATTAAATTATAAAACTCAATCAATGACACAAAACTCTATTTTGGTACATTTCGCATAATCTAGAGGGCTTTGCCTTTCACATAAGCCATTTTTGATTCCAATTGATCAACTACAAGTAAGGTTATTATTTGTTGTTCCTACAACTTGGATAAGCGACAAGACTTTTGTCAGGCACTGTATATTGGAATTATATTGCCCTGCTTCCAATCATTTGGTATTTCTCCAGTTTCTAAAGACCGTCTGAAGATGGCGGATAGCGGCTTAAAGATGATCTCACTAACTTCCCTGAGCACTCTACGATATAAGCCATCAGGACCCGCCGCCTTATCTGCCTTTAGTTTATGCAACTTTTCTAATACTTTGTTATCCCTAACCTCAATTTCCGCTAAATAATCTTGAGCATTGGACATGCCCTCTGGCCGAATAAAGACCCACTCTGAGGTAAAATTCTCAACAAAGTAACTGTTTAAGATATCTGCAATATCCTTGTTATCATATAGCAGCAATCCATATTTACTCTTTAATGCACTTAACCTTCTCTTTGACTTTCCTTTTTCTGCTACAGTAAGCGCTTAGGGTTAGTTTTTGCCCCCTCTGCAATTTGTCTTTCATACAGTCTTCGAGCATTCCTCAGCTCTTTCTTGACCACAGCCCGCATTTTACAGTGTTCAGCCTCGGTGTTCTCATTGTTATCCTTTATCTACATCTTATAAAGATTCCTCTTTTACCTCAAACTCCTACAAATAGCTGTGGTCATCCACTAAGGATTCTGCTTTTTCAGCTTACTTTTGGACACCTTTGGAATGAATTTGCATTGTGAATCAAGTAAAACCCCCTTAAATCTTTCCCACTTCTCATTAACAGACTCACAGTCCAGGAGTGTCTCCCATTTTATTTTGCTTAGATATGAGTGCATCCTGTCAAAGTTTGCTCGCCTAAAATTGAAAATTTTGTTTTTGAAGACACCTTTTTAACTTCCCATGAAACATCAAAATTAACAGTAGAGTGATCACTTGTCCCAAGTGGCTCCAGTACCTCAACATTGCTAATTCTATCTGGGTCATTACAGAGCACTAAGTCTAAAATTGCCATCTCTCTTGTAGGTTTATTAACATACTGCACCAAAAAATTATCATTTATAACATCAAGAAATTCTTCCTCCCCCCTACGCTGTCCTTTCACCATTTCCCAATCGATACCAGGATAATTTAAGTCTCCCATAATAATAGTCCCTCCTCCTCTACAAGCTTGTGTAATCCTCTTAACTGTCCAAAGCTGGCGGTCGATAGCATACTCCTATGTTTAAACCAGTCTCACGTTTGCCAATGAGCCTGACCCAGATATCTTCACAGGGCAAGGAATGTTCAATTTCAGGAATTTCCTGCACATTTATGTTCTCATTCACATAGAGTGCTACACCCCTTCCTCGCCTATTGCATCTATCCTTCCTAAAGAGCTTATAACCTTCTATATTATATTCATCTCCATCCTCTTCACTAAGCCATGTCTCTGTAAACCCAACTATGTCATGGCCCTCACTAATCATAACGGCCTCAAGTTCTGGAAATTAATTTTTTATGCTTCTTGCATTTAGATAAAAACATTTCAGGTTATCATGAATGCTCTTCTCCTTCGATTTCCCATGTGCTCGCTGCGCCAAGCCCCTCACTACGCTTTGTTGCTTTAAAAATATATCATCAATAGTGCATGTAACGCTGTCAGCTTCCATCAGGGCAGTCTGCATTTCCCTCTGTATAACACTCTCTTACCTCCCTGCCCCCCAAGTCCCTAGTTTTAATAACTCTGTGCTACCCTCAACATACGCTGACCCAGTGCAAAGGTACCCCTCCGGTTCAGGTGTAGCCCGTCCGGCTTGAACAGGTGACCCCTGTCCTAGAAGTATTTCCAGTGCCCCATAAACCTATATCCCTCTTTCTTACACTGGGTTCATAGCCACGTGTTAAACCATCAGAAATGGCCATCAGAAACACAGAGACACATTTGACAATTGCGAGTTTTATTGGCAATAAGTAAAGCAAGGTTTCATAATTGATGATGAAATGGGCAATATGTTCGCTGTGAGACCGAGCCAATACAAAATTTGTGTACTTTTAACCTGTTTACTTTCACTGGGCTCTAATTAGGGCCCTTCGGAATGTGAGAAAATGCAGGTGACCGTTAAGAGGCTAACTTATACAGCTTGCTACATTATGCTCATTGTCTGTGAAGTTATAGCTAGTTGGCCAAGCCAGCGTACTCTCTTGCATGCAACAAGCCAGACAGGTGTAGCTACCAAGGTCTCTGAATACTACAATACCGAACGGACCCTCAACCAAGCAGTGTTAATGTAAGCAAATGCAGGTTTAACGGACAGCCAGCAAAGAAAGTTCCACAGTATCACTCGACACAACAAACAAAATCCAGGAAACTTTACTTTGGCTAGGGTTATAATGTTCTTACAAATTAATTACAGCAGGAAAAATAAGTATTTAACGTGTCAACATTTTTCTCAGTAAATATATTTCTAATGGGGCTATTGACATAAAATTTGCACCAGATGTCGGTAACAACCCAAGTAATCCACACATGAAAAGAAATCAAAACCTATAAATCTATGTGTAATGACAGCTATAAGACGCCTTCTGTGTGGAGAAACTAGCCGCATACATTGCTCAGGTGTGATTTTGGCCCATTCTTCAACACAAACTGTCTTCAAATCTTGAAGGTTTTGGGGGCCTCTTCTATGAACTGATCTTTGGTTCTTTCCATAGATTTTCAATTGGATTCAAGTTGGGTGATTGACTGGGCCATTCTAGCAGCTTTATTTTCTTTCTCTGAAACCAGTTGAGAGTTTCCTTGGCTGTGTGTTTGGGATTATTGTCTTGCTGAAATGTCCACCCTTGTTTCTTTTTCAGCATCCAGGTAGATTGTAGCAGATTCTTATCAAGAATGTCTCGGTACATTTCTCCATTCATCCCTCCTTCAATTATATGAAGACTGCCAGTTCCATATGCTGAAAAACAGCCCCATACCATGATGTTCCCACCTCCAAACTTCATTGTTGGTATGGTGTTTTGGGGGTGATGTGCAGTGCCATTTGTCCTCCATACATGGTGTATGCTATGACATCCAAAGAGTTCAATTTTGGTCTCATCTGACCGAAATATATTCTCCCAGTATTTCATAGGCTTGTCCAAATGTTGTGCAGCAAACTTTAAATGAGCTTCAACGTGCTTTTTCTTCAGCAATGGAGTCTTGCGCGGTGAGCGTGCATAGAGGCCATGGCGGTTGAGTGCATTACTTATTGTTGTTTTCTTTGAAACAACTGTACCTGCTAATTCCATGTCTTTCTGAAGCTCTCTGCAAGCGGTCCCTGGCTCTTGGACAACTCTTCTGATTATTCTTTTGACTCCTCTGTCAGAAATCTTGCAAGGAGCACCTGGTTGTGGCCGGTTTATAGTGAAATGATGTTCTCTCCACTTCAGGATTATGGCCCCAACAGTGCTCACTGGAACATTCAGAAGTTTAGAAATACGTCTGTAACCAATGCCATATGTTTTGCAACAATAAGGTCGCAAAGGTCTTGAGAGAGGTCTTTGCTTTTACCCATCATGAGATGCTTCTTGTCTGATACCTTGGTAATGTGAAACCTTTTTATAGGCCATCAATTAGGACTAAACCAGCTGATATTAATTTGCACTGATAGGGGGCAGGATTGCTTTCTAAATGCTGACAGATTTCAGCTGGTTTCTTGGCTTTCCATGCCTTTTTGGACCTCCTTTTCTTCATGCGTTAAATACTTATTCCCTGTTTCATTCCACTTTGTTACAAATAACTTAATTTATGGATTTATTTGTTTTTATTTCTTTGTATGTGTGCATTACTTTGGTTGTTACCGACATCTGGCAAAAATTTCACGTCAATCCCCCCATTATTTTGACAGGTTAAAGGTGCACTATGCAAGTTTGTTTACTTTCTGCGTGATTATATTTTTGTCTCAATTCGCTAACATCTCTCCATGATCCGCTAGCTGCCTGCCCCTAAATTCACTGTAAAAAAAAAACTCGGGCTCTGGAGACCGCACAGGCTTCATAAACTGCAGATAAACACAAGGGGCACAGGCTGTGCCCCATAACATAACAAACCGTCCCGGCCAATCACCAACAAGATATGACAGTTATGGATGCATGGGAAGGAGGGAACTATGGGAGGAAGGGGCGGGCTATCTCGGTTTTGTTTGAATTCGAATGTCAACAGAAGTGATGTCAAAAACTTGCATAGTGCACCTTTAAAGGTGCACTATGCAAGTTTGTTTACTTTCTGCACGATTATATTTTTGTCTCAATTCACCAACATCTCTCCACGATCTGCTAGCTGCCTGCCCCTAAATTCACTGTAAAAAAAAAAAAAAAACCGGGCTCTGGAGACTGCACCGGCGTCACAAACTGCAAATGAACACAAGGGGCACAGGCTGTGCCCCATAACATAACAAACCGTTCCGGCCAATCATCGACAAGAGTGTTGGGAGGAGGGGGATGGGGGTTAGTTCATGACAGTTACGAAAAAATGGAGCTACCTCTGTTTTGTTTGAGTACGAATGTCAACAGAAATGAAAGTAAACAAACTTGCATAGTGCACCTTTAAATACTTTATTTTCACCCCTGTATGTGAGCCTGCATCTTGCAGTCTCCATGGGCACTTTTCAAAATGGGTGAAACTTGGTTGCAGTTGCTTCATTAAGCTTATTTCCGTCCTCAGTGGTTTGTTTTTCTTTTTTTCCTGTATAAGACCTCGAAGCCTATATATTAAATCATCCTTTTTTTCTTCAGAACTGGAGAGGAATTTTAAGAGTTGACTGAATTTTTTTTTTTTTTTTTTTACTGTAAATCCTGCATTAGAACGACCGCAGTGTCTTGAGATACGGCAGTTTTATGGGTATGGCAGTGGATTTGAAGGGATTAGAATAAGGATTAGGGATTATGGTTAGGGTTAGGGGTCAGGGTTAGGGTTAGGGTTAGGTTGGGGCAGGGTTTGAAATTGGGACTGCCGTACCTCTCTACATTGAAATACATTGGAAAACTGCCGTACCCGTAGCAACTGCCCAAAACGACATTGTTTGCGCTCCGTTTGTTGGGATCATAGACTTTATAAAACAAGGTTGGGAGTTGTTTTTCAGCGGAAAAGGACTGAAGGAGAGAACCCAGGTTTAGTTGCTATAGCGACACGTCTACTGGTCTCGAGGAATCATTTTTCATAATTTTATGCTCATCATCCCAAGGGGCTCGCAACTCCCTGTAACTTCTTCAAAAATTCGCATCTATAGCGTTATATCCCGCAAGTTTAGTCAGCGCCACGACATGGAGAAAAGGAGACGGAGATCCATTCAGCAGAGAAGCTGACTCGCAACAGACTCGTGCTACAGTGTAGCTATTAATGCGCGAAGCAAATATTCCCAGCTATCTGGCCCAGTTCAACGTAACGTTAGAAGGAAATAAAACTGAACATAAGCGAAAACCACCCGCGTCATTAGTCTGGCATTCCCCTGGAAAAGTTACGCTCAGGACACGGTACAGCAGAATTATCATACCAAATTCTATTTGTCCTTGCACAGATTGAAATGCTGTCCATATATCAGCAAACATTTATTTTTCTTCGCGAGATGTAAACAAATTAATTCTTATAATTTAGATGCGATTTACGCTAAGTATTAATCACAAGAAAATGTAAACTGTAGCTGTTTTGTTGGCTGTTTCGCTTCCTTTCAACCGCCGGCGCGCTCAGCACTGCTATGTTTAATCCCCAGTAGTCGTGGGCGGCGCCGAGAGTTTGTATTCGACAGTTATTGAATTAGTATCTCTGTGATTTATATTTTTTGTATACGCTTAAAATTGGTCTAACTTTGAATGCAGATCAAGTTGATTTGGATACATTTCATCCATAAATGTGGGCAGCGATCTAGTAATCTTTATTCATGTGAAGATGATGTGCTGCACAATTTCAAAAATGTTTTTTTTTTTTTTTTACCCTAGGACATCAGTCGGCAAAATGTACCTTTTAATGTATTTATTCTTAAATGAATAAGCGCACACGTTTAATTAAGCATGAAAATTCAATGTGTCGCTCAATCAATGATTTTGAGAAAAATGTTCACTTCTTTAATTAACATCAAGTGACGCCAGATTGGGCCATCAGCGTTGTCAATCACATATAAAGCTTTTATGAGTATTCTTAGCATATTTTCCGAAGCAAGTTCAGTTGTGGGTGGTGGGTGTACTGAGCATCCTTGATTGGATACACTGTTGACCAAAGCATATTGCCACCGTTGGCAGTAGTTTTTCGCTTCATTTGCGTGTGAACTATTAATTAAATATGACTACCCGCAGCCAGATGTGTCTGTGGAAACTCATTACAAATTTCAGTTCCTCGGTGTCCAGATTTTACAGATTATATAGCACGATGATGCAGTGCAACAGCAGTTATTTCATTTGAATGCAGTTCTTAATTTTGAATGCATAGACTAAATCTACGAGCTCTAGCCAGTGATCATAGATTGGTCTGGTATTTTCCCATTGGTTACTTACTTTTAGTTTGAATAAACCGGGCATTATTGTGTTCTCAGTGTGAGTGTTTGTTCTCAGTATGTAGTCTATTTGTTGTAGAATTGCTGGTTGTTCTGGATCACATATTTTATTTGGGAATTTCCCATGAAGTTGTTTGAGCATAATTTTCCACTAATTCCTGTAATATCTTAAATGTTTCCCTCTGGGATACTTCCGCCTGAAGCACTTCTTGAGCAGTTGAGTCTTCTTTCAGTTGCCAAACATGTTCACAAAATAATGCAGAAATGCTTTCTGAATGCAAAAACGTTTTTGCAACTTTCTAAGAATGTTTTGGTTTTGCAGGACGTGGTACTCGTTTGAGTACCACGTCCTGCAAACTGATTTAGAATTGATAAATTGATCCATTAATTGAATTGAGTCATTCTGTTTGATTAATTGATAAATTGTTCCATAATTGAATAATCAATCAATTAGTGAAAATGCCTCATTAAAATGTTTCATTTAATTCCAGAATCAAGTTTCCTTTGTTGCTTAACCTCATTCAATTAGAAATGTTGCTTATTGGCAAATATTGGAAAATTATTGTAGAATTTTGTATTATTTTGTATGAGAGTACAATGGATGCAATGAAGCATATCATAATGGAGTATTATGACATTAATAAAAATGAACTGCTTATAGAATGGACCTTGTGAGTCTGTGCCAAGTCAGGCAGTGATTGTTGCATCTGTACGCCTTTGAGTTTGAAGGGGTAACACCTGTTATCCTCCCGACTCAGCTGTTTGCAGTCGTGGTGAAAGCTATCAGAGACACCTTGGTGAACCTTTGGAAAGCCCTCAACAAGGCTTAGCCCCCGTTTACACGTACATGGTAATTTTGACAAACGGAGACATTTCCCTGCATTTGTGCCCTTCGTTTACACGCAAGCAGAGCATTCGCCTCTGAAAACGATTCTTTCTAAAAACCCCGGCCAGAGTGATGATTTTGGAAAACTTTGGTCGCAAGTTTGCATGTAAACTGAGAAAAACGGAGTTTTTCACAGAACTTGCATCTGCGCCAAAGGTTCGACCTGTGTTTACATTTTCATTTGGCTGTGGATGATCTTGATTCGTTTCTGTTGTTGCTATTTTCGGGATTCTGATTGGCTAACGTGGGTTTGAGCTTATCGTTACATTGCCACTTACAGGTTTGATATGCTCTTGACGGCATATATACACGGGTAAGTGTAAACGAAAACTTTTTTGAAAACTGATACGTGTGCATGATATTATTTTTGAAAACGGAGACGGTGAAATGTTCGTTTATGAAAATAGCCGGCCACGTGTAAACGGAGTGTTAGACAAACAGAAGATCAAAGAAGCACCGTTATAAACCCTCTCAATGATCTTTCAAGTACGGCACAGCTGTAAAATGATGGTTACGAAGAACATTGTGCACTGCTCAGCCCTAATGTCAAATTTAGACCTGGTGATTTCAAAAGTAACTGCGTTGTTTACTTCAGCGGTAATAGGGAGACTGCAATAGAGAGACAAATTCACCATCATACTTCATCTCCTGAAGAAGCCTAATGGATTGTGAGTACCTCCAAGTCTACAGATTCTTGCAAAAAAAAAAAAAAAAAAAAAACGTCTATATGAACATGACAAGGAAGTGCATTTGACATTGTGGTGTGGCTTAGATTTTATATATTTGAAGGCTGGTTGAGCATGTGTACAAATCAGGGCGGTGGAAGTAATGCCATCTGTACTGCACTCCATCAATCAGAAGTTTTTTTTTTTTTTTTTTTTTTAAATGCAGGTAGAAATGCTCCGTCATAACAAGCCGACTGCATTCCAAGGTTGGCAGCTGTCCTTCACAATGTGGGGAATGTTGGACTCAGAAAACAAACCCAGTAACATTGTCACCTCAGATGAAGAACAGAGACATTAAATTGGATGAAGTTGTTTTTGCCAAAGCATTTGAACTGAGATATTATGAGATATGTGCGGTATTATCAATGCTGCATGTGTTTTGTGTGCATGCATAGTGCACAATTTGAGTTTATTATTGTTATGATTCTGATCTGTTTTGTCATGATTCTGCCATGCTTGTCATGTTTTCCTTGTTCCCTGTTATGTTTATGATCTGTTCTGTTAGGTTTTGCCATGTTGTTTAGTTTTTGTATTTTGCCATGTTTTCGCTTTTGCCATTCCCAATCCACTATTCTGTTAGATTCCGGTCCATGTCTTTGTTCATGCCCTTCATTGCACTTTGTCTCCCCTGTCTGGTCTTTTGTTAAGCTACAGCTTCTCCCCAGTCCTGCGTGTCACATGCTTAGGTGATTTCATGGTTTCTGGGTTTCAAACATTCCTTCCAATCTCGTTTGCTTCCTTCGCCTCTCTTTTCTGTTTTACTAACCAATACTAACAGTTTGTTATTTTTTGTTAAAGTTACTAACCCAGACTAACATTGTATATAATACTAACTTACTAACGGCGCTAGGGATTGTATAGCTAAACTTACTAATTGATTAACAAGCTCTCAGCACTTCGCCCTGTTCTAGTCTCCGCCTCTTGCCTGCACTTAGTCTTTGCTGCAATTCAGCGGATCCTCCGCACCTGCTCCACTCTGTCCTACCTCTCATTATCTGTGCACATTAGAACTCCCTAACCGGAGCTGTATGTTTTGTCATAGGTTGTCTCGTGTTCCCTGTCCGCGTTTTGGCTTTTTTTGCCAATTTCATGTGATTAGGTTCTCCTCATGTTCCCTCCTTTGTAATTAGTCTGATCCTCATCACCTGATCCTAATCATAGCATGTGACTTCCCTTGAATGTATTTAAGCTGTCTTCTCACTGCAGTTCCCTGTCAGATCGTTTCCTTTGTTTACCTGTGCTGCTCTTGTTTCTTGCCTTGTACTCATCGTGTTACCTTTCTGACTGGACCGCCCGACCACCTCTTTTTGTCTCTGATTTGGCTTTATATCTGCTCCTGTGTATCGAACCCTTTTTGCCTGACTACGATTTCTGTATTGTTGCCCTGGTTTTTTCGACTCTGGATTCTGCCCCTAGGATTGTGATTTTGGATTGTGGACTTTGTACTGTTGTCTTCGGTCCTGCGGGGGTTTACCCCCTCGCTAATAAAATCACATTCTTTGCTACTTCTGGTTATCGCGACTGGTTCCTGATCGATACCTCACAATTATCTTTTTATTGGCTGTGTGTCCTCTCAATGAATGTTGTGAATTTTTTTTTCCCAATTTTACATATTCCTGTAAGCATTCTTTATCTCTCTTGACTTGATAGTAACATCCCTGTGTCAGTCTTAACTGGACCTCCCATGCCATGATGGTGGGCTTTTTCTGTGAAACATTCAGTGGCTACAGTTGTGGCAATAGGCTGCAAAGATTCTCCCGGTTTCTTTGTTTCCTGTTTTGTAATTAATCTGATTCTTTCTTTGACAAATGTATTTCTTTGTAGATGATATTGATGCGTCATCAATGCTCTCTGTATTGTCACAGTGCACTGTTGTCACCAATTAACATTCCATCATGTTTTACAGTGAGCAAATCAAAGCACAATTAATCAATATCAAACCTCCTCCTATCTGTGTGTTAGAGGCTGCCTGAGGTTTTTTCTGAGGAGCCCAATCCTGGACAGTGAACCATGTGTTTGGATAACGGCTGCATGAAGCCGTCTGTTGCGCTTTTCATTGTAAACCATCCAGCTGGAATTCATCCATATCCCATTGATTGACCTTAAATGTGCGGACAGCTGCAGAATACCACGCCAAATCTCACTTTTGTCACAGTCACGAAGAGCAGGACTGTGGTAAAGGACTACTGCGGGCTCCAAAATTACTGGCGCCCCTGATTGGCAATGCACAAACAATACAAAAAAATTTATATAAACAATATAATTATAGAAAAATGGAATGTATCAACATGTGTGAAATGCTTCACTTTATTAGTGTTTCGGTGGAAACAGCCAAAATCATGACAATCATTTAATATAAACTAAATTTCAACAAAATCAAGGTTTCATAATTATTGGCACCCTTCATTTCGGTCTTAGTGCAGCCACCTTTGGCAAGGATAACGGCATGGAGTTTTTTCCTGTAATTTTTGACAAGGTTAAGGCACACATTTGGGGGGGATTTTGGACCATTCCTCTGAGCAGATCCTTTCAAGATCCTTCACATTCTTGGGTTTGTGTTTATCAACTGCACTCTTTAACTCAGTCCACAGGCTTTCAATTGGATTGAAGTCTGGTGACTGAGATGGCCATTGCACAACGTTGATTTTGTTGTCACAGAACCATTTCTTGTGGTATGCTTTGGGTCATTGTTTTGTTGGGAAGTCCACCTATTGCCAAGTCCCAGCCTTTTGGTGGAGGCAACCAGATTGACAGCCAAAATATCCTGATTCTTGGTGGAATTCAGAAAGCCATTAATCTTAATCAGTGCCCCATGGACTTCTTGAATGAAAACAGCCCCAAAGTATGACTGACCCTCGGTCATATTTCACTGTAGGAATGAATGCTTCTCCTTGTATGCATCTCTGTTTCAATGCTGAACATGCTGATGCGGTATCTGACCTAAATGTGCAATTTTCATCTCATCTGACCAAAGCACCTTGTTCCAGTCATAATTTAAATGACAGTTGGCAAACTCTAACTGCTTGCTTCTGTTCTTGTCAGAAAAGGCTTTCTTCTGACAGCCCTTCCAAAAAGCCTGTGGTTGTGGAGGTGGGTTCAAGTTTCAAAAAGCACCATCAGACACCAAGATGCCACCAAGGCATGCGATTCTCCCACAGTGATTCTCGGGGATTTTGTTTCTTCTCTCTCCATCCTCCCCAGTATCCTGGGGAGCAAAATGCAGTTGTGTCCTCTACTCTTGAGGTTTTCAACAGTTCCATATTGTTGGAATGTTTAAATAATTGCCCTGACAGTTCTTAGTGGCATATTCAATCGTTTATGAATGCTCTTGTAGCCATTACCAGAATTATGAAGGTCTATGACCATCTGCCTGTTTTGAACTGACAACTGTTTTGTTTTCGTCATAGTGTGGAATGATAAAGGGATGTTACATATGTGTTAGCTCATTTTTATACCCCGGTGAACCAGGAAGTGATGTAATGGCTCAATATAGTTCCTTAACACTTTGATAAAACTTAAAGAAGTGGAATTTAATACCTGGTCAAATTTTGGTCGATGTCATTGACAACAATATTTCAGCATGCCATGAATTGTGAAACCTTGATTTGGAGGAAATTGATTTTTAATTAAATCAGTAAATTATTTTGGTTGGTTCCATTGGAACATGAATATCGTGCAGTATTTCTCACATGTTGGCATTTAGAGTTTCTCTTTCAATATATTTTTTAAAGTATTGTTTGTGCATCGCCAGTCAGGGGCACTAGAAATTTTGGAGCCCACTGTATATATCTAGAGGGCCTCTTGAGAAACATCGAAAGATCTATCATATTACTCTTACAAGGTGGTGGGGACTGTGACATGGGTATCAGGAACTGACGTCCACCAACGAGCCTGATATTGTAGCTGCAGGGTGCACTGTAATAACACTGCTTTATTGTCACTCCAGTGCAGTGTGTCATTATATGAAGTGCAGCTCAATTCCAGGCCGCTATGAATATAACCTCCCTGTTGTAAAGCACTTCTTTCTGGGGATGTCGGCCTTTCTATTGCACAGGAGGGGAAAAAAAACAATGGCCTTGCCGGAGTGGTAAGATTTGTGCCTTCCTTGAGCTCAATCTGTGGCGTGAAAAGTGCTGTCTTTTATTGGAAAAGAACTGCATCTAGTTTTATCGTTTGCATATCACATTAAAGACGCATTCCCTTCTGCCATTGAATCAGTGTGAAGGCATCGGCTATTACAGTGATGGATTTTTTTCAACAGACCAGCAGCTCAGCCAAATGCATCACCCATTTTGTTGCTCTGTATTCACACTCGACGAAAGAATAAAAAACAATTATCCACTCCAAGACGCCAATGTTTTTGCTCCGACCAATTCTCTGTCACGGTTCTTTATTAACAAGGACTCTCAATTGATTATAGTAATGATGACAGCCCCTTAGGATTCTTTACAGGTATATAATACCACTTTTGAGAGCAAATTTCACTTCATGGCATATCTCATTGCCTTACCGAAAATCCCTGTGGAGCATGGGTGAGAACTATCAACAAAAGGATTTTAACACATTTTTCAATTATCTAAAGGCCTCTTTCTACCCCACCCCTGAACACTGGGAAAATTGTCTGAGGTGACAGGCGCTCTTTATTAAATGTTCTTGAGGGTTTTTAGAAGGAAGGTCATTACAGCTTCTTCTTCCTGTCTATTGACAGGATAAATGAGGCTTTGCACGGCCTTCTTGTTAGAGAACATAATGTGCTAGTCAGTTAAGAAAGGTCACTGTAACCTACAGCTTTTCTCTAATTCAGCTGCAAAGAGCGTAGAGCATTGAGCCACCAGTCCAGAATTTAATGTTTGACTGATCTGTTAATTGCTTATCTGTATAATCTTTATGAAAATGTTAAAAATAATAGTTCTCATTTCATTAGGATGCAATAGGTAAACAGCTCATGAAGGACACTTGTCTCGTGTGTGGTATGTGCATATATCAGTTATACATTTAATTTTCCTCGGCAGTGAGCTGCACCTTTCGCAATGCACTACGACGTATTTCATTTGTATAACTGACTAATCTTATTGAATGTAAAAGCTTTACCAGCTCTTTTATGGGGCTAGCTTAGGTGAGTAATGGCATTCTCAGGAAGTGTATTGGTGTTTTGTTGTGGAATGTCGAGTTAAACAGTTTCAAATTGTATATTACAAGTGCATTTCTGGAGGTTTTATGGTATTAGATAAAACTGTGTTAAAGGAGGGATGTACAACATAAATTCTCTCGAAAGCGGTGCAGAAATTCCATTTGTTGAACGGAAATATTATTTTCACTTTTAAAACCTGGAATACTCAAACATGCCAGCCTTGAAAATGAAGGCATGTCCTATGCTAGAGCAAGCACATACTGACCAACACTTATTAGCAACCATTGATATAAAAAGCTATAAACATAATTTATTCTATTGTCTGCCTGGTTTCTTTTATATAGCACTTCAGCGCAGAAGCACACGAAGCACAGTTGGTAAACAGCCATCGAGAGGGGTGGAAAAACAAATGACTATATTGACTATTTTACATTTGCCCTGGCAGAGCTGAATCAATAGCATTGATGTTATTGTTCTTATGGTCTGTGTAAAGATTGGTACACACTCTGGCTTTGATATCTGCTAGAGGATACAGAATTGTGTTGTTTTTTTTCGCCTTTGATTTCATTCACTGCTTTTACCACAGGCAAAATGAGAGCTTAATACCTTCCAAAAATAGTTCTAGACAATCTTTATACTGTATGTGGACCATTTTTTTGGATTAAAAAACCTTTTGTATGATATTCACTTTGCTGAGCATCCATGACTCCTTTTGATTCAGAGATCAGAGTATTTCCATTTGTTTTGATTAGCTCTTTTGCTCTGATTTATTCAGTTTTTCCCTCTCTGAACGGTACACTTTGGATAATGTTGCTGTTGCTGGAGCTCAGTCCATCCATAAAAAACAGAACATAAAACATTTCTTTCTAAATAAATGCAGCCATAATTTTGACATGAGAGAGCAAATGGTTGGCTAAAGATGGTTATCATTTTTGTTCAGAAATGAGTCTCGTGCCAAATCATTTTGATAAAAGTCGGTGTCCATTTTCTCTGAGAGCCAGATTCTCACACTTCATGCTTCTTTATACTTCTTTGTACTTCAGTTTATTTTAATCATCTGGGTATGTTATCTTTGTATGTAAGAGAATGATGGAGAGCATCAGCCTTGAGTGAACCAGGAATAAGTAAAATGTGTAAAGTCAATAAATGCTATGTAAAACCATTGACATCCTTTCATGAAAATAAACTTTGTAAGACTAAATATTAAATACAGAGGTCGCTCTGGCCATAGACTGTGAAGATGGACAGTTGTTTCCTGGAGACCGCTGGTCACTAGCCCTGTTCCTGGAGACCGCTGGTCATTGGCCCTGTTCCTGGAGAGCTACCATCCTCTTGGTTTTCATTCTAACCTTAATCTGGCACTCCTGACCCTACGCAATCCTACAAATTAGCGTTGTTACAGGATGTCTAATTTCTGTTCGAGGTTTGCTTTGTTAGGGATGGAGTGAAAACCTACTGGAAAGTAGATCCCCTGGAACAGGATTTATGACTACTGCTGCAGACTCGTAAACTCTGCCAACTGCCAGTGGAGCATCCTGGGGATTTTAAGTGGGGCAAATTTACTGTAGTGTGCAGTGATGATTATGTACCACCTAAAAGGGATCTAAAAGGGGTCCTAATATATTACTTCACATTAATTTTTTTTTTGGTGAAAATATATTGAAAAATACTGTAGTAGGCAATGACAACAACAAAAAAAAAAATTACCATAAATATATTGAGGTAGAAATATGGTTAATAAACAAAACACTGAAAACATCAACTCTTTACATCAATTGAAAGGTGTCTGAAATTTTATTTTTTTTGACTCTTGCATAGCCTGAATGCATGTTTGAAGGCTCATTCCATGATTATTGATGCTGAAAAATTTGTCTAAACTAGTTTGAGAGAGGTAACAGTATTCTGCAAAATTACCTGTGGTGGTCAGTTGTTCCAGTGTATAAGTTAGGTGGCATGAACTTCGAGCAATGTCAATGTGTCCACCACAGTGGCACAACGGAAGGAGCTCTCTGAGATTTTTTGTAGCCGCATTGTGGCCTTACATGATGCTGAAGACATTAAATGCTGCCATGGCACTGTGAGAAACACCATCAAGCATTTCAAAGAGACTGGTATGCTGAACTTGTGGCAATAAAGGTGCAAAACAGAAGTTAAGTGCCTCTGATGTTCGTTATCTCTGTATGAAAAGTAAAAAAAAAAAAAACAGTTGACAGCACAACAACTCTGAGATGATATTGATAGCACCAGAAGTGAAGAGATTGAATTATCAAGATCTACTATTTACAGACACCTGTGTGAAAATAGTTTGATTGGTTATGTTGCTGCCAAGAGCTGGCAGCATGAGAAAAAGACTTGAGTTTGCCAAGAAATTCAAGGATTGGACACCAATGGACTGGTGACAAGTCCTTCGGACCGATGAATCAAAATTTGAAATTTTCTCACCCAAACACAGAACTTATGTGCACTGTAGAGTTGGAAAATATTTCAAAAACGACAAGTTAACTCCTTCAGTAAAAAATGGATGTGGTAATATGATGGTTTGGGGTTCAGTCTGCTCGAAAGGAAAGCCGGTGGTCTCATAAAAATCGATGGAATCGTAGATCAAAAGAAGTATCTCAGCATCCTTCTGAGGCACGCATTTCCATCTGGAAAGGGACTGATTGGTCAGGGATTTTATTTTCAACAAGATAATTACCCTAAACACACTTCTAAGTTGTGCAAGAATTATTTCAATTGGAAAGAAACATCTGGTGGCATAAAAATTATGACTTGGCCTGCTCAAAGTCCGGTCCTTAATCTGATTCCGCAAATCTGTTGTAACATTGAAAGAATCTCTTTGGAATTAACTTCAAACTGTATGGAATGGTTTAGCAAGTGAGGAAATAAAAATATTTGAAAGCTATGCCTGAAAGATTAAGTGCTTTAATCAAAGCAAAGGGTGACCACACTCGATATTGACTTTTTCTCTCAAAAAGACATTATTTTTGTTTTTAATATATTGTTATCTGTATATGTATTTTCATCTATATGATCCAATATTACATGAAATAAATACTTGAATAGCATTTGGTTTCCGATTTATCTTCATTTTGTTATAATGTACAGTACCAGTCAAAAGTTTGGACATACCCACATTTTTCTTACAAGACATGTTAAATAAAGAAATAGGTGCCATTTATTTTGCAAAAAAAAAAGAGATCTAATTCTTAAATCCATCAAACTAACCAGCATTTTCTGTCATATTTACAGAGCATACTCACTTTTTTTTTTGTACTAGAGCAGTTATATGGCTATCATGAGTTTGCTGCTTAGCGGCCGTCTAAGTTGCCAAAGATGTGCTGCACTTGTGGTTTGCTTTTCATCAACTGTTTTGCCCAATAAGTTCCAAAACAGCTAGTCTTTAATTTGGCTATTGGAAAATGGAAGGAGCTTGTTTGTCTGCTTACTTTGCAAAATATGGCTACTTTGAAATTTCTAAAATTTTGGACACTATTCAAACAAGTAAATTATTCTCCTCTAACTTCTGACTGTTCACCTCTTACCAGATTCCATTTGAGATTATATAGAGTGCCATTTAAATTTCTCTACAAACAGAGTGCTGTGACATTAGCAAAGTGTGTCCAAACTTTTGACTGGTACTGTATATAATTTTGTATAATCATCACCGCACACCGCACTAAGTCGGAAAAAACCAGTTGACATCAGACGTGATGATTATACAAAATTATATTCAGTACCAGTCAAAAGTTTGGACACACTTTGCTAATGTCACAGCGCTCTGTTTGTAGAGAAATTTAAATGGCACTCTACAGTGCCTGACAAAAGTCTTGTCGCATAAGGACATAGTAACTAAAAATAGCATATAACTTTATTTCTAACCAATCAATTGTTACAATAAATGGTCCATTTTAATGTCAAGGGCTTTCACATTAATAATTTGGTGCAAAATGAAACCGTCAAAAAGTGTTCTGATGTTCACAGCTTGGCTAAGCCCATAACATCTGTTTTTTTTTTTTTTTTAGTCTTATCGTCTCTTCAGATGATGCAACAAATCGCAGATTAGAGTTTAACCTATGACAAATACTGTAATTAACACATTCCCAGATGTGTATAGAAATAACCCCAGCACACCAGACTTTCATATGAGGTGCGACTAGACCTCTGACAACATACCAAAGATTCAACCACAGACCAAAGTGCTGATCATCAAGAGCCTGAAGACTGAGTCTGCTGCTGAGGTGGCAGACATCTTTAATGTATCCAAATGTCAAGTGGAGGGGATGAGAAAAAGATTTGAAGAAACTGGTGACGTTCATGGCAAGCGTAGGTCAGACAGACCCCGGTATGACAACTGTTTGAAAGGACCATTTGTTGCTTCAACTGTACAAGGCTAGCCCTTCTTCAACTACAGCGAAGCTACATGAGGAAATGTCACCAAAAATCCCGGTATCTACAAGAAGAGTTTGTCAAATTCTCTTCAAAGTGGTTTTCATAGCCAAATTAGTACACAGAAGTCTGCATTAAACAGAAAACAAAAAACCTGCATTGCATTTGCCAAGGCCCACAGCTCGCAGAAAGAATTGATACTGGAAAAGTGGCTGAAAGTTTATTTTTCTGGTGAATCATCCATTGAACTGCATGCCAGTCGCTGTACAAGACCTGTTGGAACCCTCAGGGACCCAAGATTCTCCCAGAAAACAATCATGTTTGGTGGAGGAAAAATCATGGTTTGTTGTTACATCCAGCATGGGGGTGTGAGAAAGATCTGCAGAGTGGATGGCAACATCAACAGCCTGAAATATCAAGAAGTTCTTGCTGCCCTACTTATACTGCTGCTCCTTCTCATTCTTCTGCCTCCATGTCACAGTTCCTGAAAGCGAAGAAGGTGAAGGTACTCCAGGATTGGCCAACCCAGTCACCTGACATGAACATTATTGAGCATTTCAGGGGTAAGATGAAGGAGAAGGCTTGGAAGATGAAACCATAGAATCTTGATGAACTCTGGGAGTCCTGTAAGACTGCTTTCTTTGCCATTCCAGATGATTTCATCATCAAGTTATCTCAGTCATTGCCAAGATGCATGGATGCAGTCCTCCAAGCTCATGGGAGTCATACGCAATATTAATTCTTTTTTCCAAGGCACCATGGCTTTATGTTCTGATATTATAGTGGCATATTTGTGTATTCAAAATAAAGTGTATGTATAATTTCCACATTTTTTTTTTTCATGCGACAAGACTTTTGTCCAAGCAAAATCTGACCTTTCTGTACAAATTAAATTATAAAACTCAATCAATGACACAAAACTCTATTTTGGTATATTTCGCATAATCTAGAGGGCTTTGCCTTTCATATAAGCCATTTTTGATTCCAATTGATCAATTACAAGTCAGGTTATTATTTGTTGTTCCTACAACTTGGATAAGCGACAAGACTTTTGTCAGGCACTGCATATAATCTCAAATGGAATCTGGTAAGAGGTGTACAGTCAGAAGTTAGAAGAGAATAATTTACTTGTTTGAAAAGTGTCCAAAATTTTAGAATTCTCAAAGTGTGTCCAAACTTTTGAACTGGTACTGTATATAATTTTGTATAATCATCACTGCACACCGCACTAAGTCGGAAAAAACCAGTTGACATCAGACGTGATGAACATTGGGGAATTTTTAGGTGCTGTATTTCTTTGAGAAAATTTGTGACCTTTATAATTTCCTTTGTTTTTAGTTTTGCTTTTTTAGGTTTAGGAGAATTGTCCCATTGAAACTTTCGGTTGAAGTATAATGACACTTTTGCGAGATACATTTCTTTATTCATTGTCTTTCTCAGTTTTGTGCTTTTCTGTATTGTATATAATCAGATAGAGGTAAAAAAATAATTGATAAGGTTAGTTTGAGGCAATAAATAACAACATTGTATTAAAACATTGTTTGGTTGCATTTTTCACAGATAAATGTGATTTATGTCCCCACCAGACTCGCATGGATTTTCAAAATATAAATCAGATACTTATCACAGTAGAATAAATGAAATGTGCATTGTTAAATGTGATCTTGCTGAGAAAAATTGGGACCATTTAACATTTGCTGTATATTGCATATACTATTTGGAATTGACAATTGACATCGATAGATATTCAGTATCTTTGCATGAATTTAGTTACCATATTATGTTAAAACCTTAGCAATATCCTGGGTATATTTGCCCTGGGCAAGCAGTTTTATGTGTTCTAACAAGTAAACAACACAATGGGTAATAATATGAAAAATTGCTCAGTATGTGCAATATTCTATTTTGCATCAATAGATATTTTTGGATGTCAGATAAGTTGATTGCTCATGGTATTGTTTACACTGGGGTGACCTCTATGTAAGATATTTAGACAGGAAAAGTAATTGCCAGTAATTATGCACAAATAATGATTGACAGCGATGTTTGGAAGCAACAAGTGTAAAATTCAGTGGACATGCCATGCTATCTTTTAGTATTCTACTGGTGTATGCCAGGTGTTTAAGATGCATTTGTGAATACCTACATCAGAAATGATTGTGGGTATATTATTAACAACATTCACAAAACTTATAAATAGGAACTAAATTCATTTATCTTGAACTGACTAAGTATAGTCTTCAGTCATAATCTGAAATAACATCAGGTATTGATCTTAGCGCGGGGATGAAATTAGAACCTGCTTTATGTGGATGCATTTTTGCTGTTCTGCAGTGATACACAATCCTGGTCCATGACAGTGTCAGTCTGGTCTCCGAAGATCAGCGACTGAATCTAACTCAAGAAGCCAGGTCAGTTATTTGGCATGCTACTATAGAGCTGAGTAACAACAAAAGAGCAAGAATGAAGGGGCTGCCGTCATCCTAGTGTGAGGGTCTCAAACTCCACTCTTGGAGGGCTGCAGTCAGTGTCTACAGGTTTTTGGGATTTCTATTCAATTAGCAGTAAGTTTAGACCTTGAAAATAAGGTGTGCAGTCTCTTTAGCCAATGAGTGGCTTAATAAGGTGCTTAAGTGCTGGAACATATCAAAAATCAGCAGACACTGTGGCCTAACCAGAAGATGAGCATGAGGATCTTGGTCTGTTTGTTAAGGTGTTTGCCTATGACTGGGATCACCAAATCTGGCCCTCAAACCCAAATCCAGACCTGGTTTTCTGTTCTACCGAGTAATAAACTACAAACCGGACAGTTTGTGCTTCTGATTGGCCAGACTGCCTTTGCACAAGACCTCCAGGTGAAAGGAGGGTGTTAAAACAGTAGTTCTCAGCCCTTGAGGACCATAATGTGATGATCCCTGGACCAGGAGGCTATTGGTGCAGCCATAATAGGATCTGTCAGTAGTGATTATCCTGGGGCCAACTCTGTGTAAGGATCTCCTTGACTAAGGTCCTTAACCTCCTATTACTTCAGGGGTGGTCGGCCCCTGCATAGTCTAATCAACTGTAATGACAGAAGACTCTGAGGTTCTCCTACAGTGTGGACCACTGGCTGATTTTTCACTGCATTGAAAACCTCCATCCAAGTGCATTTTTCTCACTGTACTCATTAGATAGACAAATAGTTTTTTGTCATAAGACCTTCATAGAAATGTAATTGTCCAGTTAGTGGCATTATTGTGCCTAGTGTGGTGCCTATGGGGAATCCTGGAGGAGAACCATAGCAATGCAAGTAAATGCCTGGAGGTGGAATGTTGGGGACTTCAGGTCTTTACCTAAAAATTTCTGTGGATTTCTTACCAAATATTGCATACACTCAAAAAAAGGTAATTGATGCATGGAAAAAATATATAATTTGTAAAACTGTAGCTTAGCTAAAATGCATGCAATTATTACTTCATCAATATCAGCTTTTACGGAAGAGCACAATACTATTAATTTTATGTGTTTTTTATAGTCATGATTTGTTTTTATTAATCCAAAATCCGAAGAATGCATACGCTTTGTTTATAAAACAGACTCCTGAATTGCTGTCCCAGGTAATTTACTGCATGTATGTTCATCACATCATGGTATTTTCATGGTTTGTACTGCAAATTTTTTATGCTTACGTGTGTGTGTGTGTGTGTGTGTGTGTGTGTGTGTGTGGGCGCGTCTCTGTTTGTTAGTGTGTGTGGATGCGTGCATTTTTGCAGTTGTTTGCGTTCCCAGAAATACTACAAGTAATATATTAAATTTCATAGCGGTATTTAATCAATGAGTAATGTTGCATGTCGTCTGAGTACGTTATTCCCTGGATTATCCTATTTATGAACGTCTGATTAGTCATTTCGGCGTTCCTTTAACTCAAGGGAGATGGCAGATAATTTCTGAACGAGCTGAATTGCTCAGCTCCTTTCCCCTGCTCACATTCCGCCTCTTGCTCTCAGTCGCTCTTCAGTACCCCCCACTTCAAGCGTAAATAAATTGGAAGCGAGCACATCAAGGGCAGATTACTTTAACAAAATTGGCAGTGCTGCATTTCTAGCCCCAAATGTGAGGGGGGGGGACGAATGACTCACAGTGGCTGGTGGGAAGACTGAGAGAGAGCGAGAGGGGTAGTATGATCGAGGGAGTGAAAGAGAGAGAAAGGGGAGAGAAGAAATACGGTGATGGCAAAAGAGAGACACAGTGATGGATAGACAAAGAGGGAGCGACAGATGGATAGAGAAGGAAAGAGAATGAGTGAGAGAGATGGAGAGAGAGATGGATGAAGAAGGAGAGAGACCAAGAGTGAGGGAGAGAAAGACAGGGAGAGATGGATAAATAGAGATCAAGAAAGGGGGAGAGAGGTAGAATGAGAGAAGGGGTAAGACAGAGAGAGATAAATGGCCGGAGAGAGACAGAAATGGATAGACAGATAAAGGGAGAGAGAGAGATGGATAAACAGAGAGAGAGAGAGAGAGGGCTTCCACACCCCTCCACATTCTCACCCGTACTCTCCTCTTAAGTCATCCCCCTTCAGCCGGACAAAATGGTCTCGTAACGCGGAGAGGGGCTCAAAGGAGCGACTGCCCTCCCGGCACAAGAGGTGGACACTGCCCTCGGGCGGATAGCACAGCCGGAGGCTCAAAAATCTGAAATATCCAAATTTCTCTCCTCCTGCCTCTCAGTCTGGACTGGCAGCCCTGGTGTGGACCTCCCTGCTTTACTTAATATGAGGCTCACTGGCTAATATGAGCAGCTGTGGCCTGGCAACAGGAGGGTTATTACTCCGAGCCAAAGGCTGGTGAGGTAGCTCTGGTAGGTTAGTAGGGGCAAGAGAGAAAAAAAGTAATGTTATGATTATTTGGGGTTTTGTGAGTGTTGCTGTCAAAGATAGGGTTGATGTAGTGGTGCAGTGGCTAGATTCACAACGGGAGAGGACTGCATGGGAGAGGTGCTTTGAAAGGTATGCATCTGTGTGCATGTGTGTGCATGCTCTCCCTATGTACTCCACTTTTCTGTTGGCACTCAGGTTTCCGCTCGCACTCTGAAGACGTGTGTTTGGCTGATTGGAGACTGTAAATTGCCCATACGTATGAGTGTGTGGGCAAATGGTGCGTGTGCCCTTTGTATGCAGGGATGGGCTCCAGTGGCCCTGACCGGGAATAACTGAGTTAGGGAATGGTTGAATGGATTGTATCAAAGATATCCCTGACACAGTTCTGAAAATGCATCACGCAGTACAATATATCTGCAGGCTTTCCCTTCATAACCCCTTGTGTTCTATTCATTCAATGGACCTCAGTGTGTTGACGGTGTAGTGTATGTAGATCTGTTCCTTTAAATTCTCTAAACAACAGATACTGTGCTTAACAAATTTATTAGACCACCATCCAATTTAAGGTTTATATCACGGCTGCCCTAAATTAACAGTATTGGTAATTATCAAAATTATTTTTTATGTTTCTGTAATGATTAATCCACCAGTATGCACAAGCTCTTTAATCGAAATTTTTTAATGCTAAAGTATGATTATTGTTGTTTTCCTTGAATTTTCGAATTTACTGTTTTAGGAAAAAAAAACAGAAAAAAATAGTCAAGCACATTTTAATTTTTAGATAAAGATGCCAAATAACAGTTATTTACTTGCATTCCTGAACATAAAAATTAGTTTTAGTGGTTGAATGCAAGAATGCAAGGTGTTATCAAGGCCAAAAGAGGCCATACAAAATAATAAGGTTTTTTTTTTGGTTTTTATGTGTGAATACGGACTATTTAGTTGTTTCAGTTTGTTATTTGCCAAATGCAACTAAATTACAATATAATTTTTAGTTTTAAACAAGTTTTTTTTTTTCTAAAATATTTGTGTTTTCTCGTTTTTATGACAGGTGGTCTAATAAATTTGTTAAGCACTGTGAGGCAAAGCTTTTTGGAGTTTCAGGTTTTTAAGGAAATATTTAGTTGTGTCATTTGATTTCTAAAAATAAAAGTAATAATTTAAAATAAACAGATTTTTTGACCCATGTACCTGACAAGGGTTAAAGTAACTACAGTACCACCCTCCTGGATGCTGAGAGTGAGACTGGAGGAAAGAGGTTATTGTTACATTAAGTGCCAGTGGCAGGAAATTGAACCATACTAGGGTCAGTAAGAGTCCACAGTTTGTGCCAGGCAGCCTTCCAGTTTCTACTCAAATCAATTTATATTCTTTAGAGGAGCTCCTAAAAGTTAAAAATGTTAAAAATGGCCTGTGCTTTCTCCTGCAGCCCATGATACATCGGCAGTATGTCGGGATGAATGAAATTGAGCGCTTTTATTGAAGTTAAGAAATAAAATGACCTCTGTTTTGTTCAAAGGATATCCCCAAAGGCCTCTGTCAGAGGAATGTTGGAAAATGAGGTTTGTGTTATATTTTGAGCTGATGGATTTGCTATAGATATGGCACAGTGGATTTAACAGCACTAGACTCCTGGAAAAAAAAAATCCTTCGCTGGCAGCTTTGTATGGTTTGTGTAATGTAATGACAGTGGGACACGGCATCACCTTTCGGAGTGAAGATCACTTGTCCTGTTCTCCCCAGTGGAATGGCTTCAGACCTCTTGCTTGACTGTGCTGTTTGCTTCAGAAAATCACAATTTTCTCACAGGTTTGGTCAGTGAAATAAAGATACGCCGCCTGTTTGTGTGAGTGACCTCCCCAGCTTATCTGCCATGGAGCCCCTGGGAACTCCAGAATTGTGGCTGCGGGGAGCAGGTGGACCAACAGCGGTTTGCTTTGGACGCATGCTGTACGCATCTGACACAGCTGAGGAATCCCAAAGGTGCCACACAAACTGCCCCAGACTAAATCTCTGGGTTTGTGACTTAGGTTTTGAACTCCTAGCTGTTGGCTTGCGCTTTTAGTTGCCTGCAGTAGCTTTTAGTCTTTGTTTTACCCGTCTTATATGTGAATCGCAGGAGGAGCTGGCCGGGGTAAAAAAAAAAAAAAAAAATGAAGCCTTTTTGTGACATTGTATAACATTTGATTTCAACTAAAAGTGCGTTACACTCCTGACATTTTTTGTTAAAGTTGATGTTAAATTCAAAGCACAGAATTTGGACAGTGTACCGTTTGTCTATACTGATATTGATATGCCTTTACTGGATATACATGGCATGTTTGTTATAAAACAAAATAATGCCAAAAATCAAATGTTGTACAATGTCACAGAAAGGCTTCATTTTTTTTTTACCCTGGCCAGCTGTCTTAATCCCACAGCACTTGGCCATGCTGCTTGCGAAATGAGGACCCGATTCTGTTAGGATGGGTCAGCTTCACGTGCTCAGGGTCAGAGGTCAATGTGTTCATCATTCAGTCTGCAACAGCGTTTACCTATCGAGCCAAGCTGGGTCATTGCATACGGTTCCAGTGTTTCTGAAGGGCTCAGTCAGGACTGACTGCGCAGTGGCTTGGCTGAAGATAGAGAGGGAGCTCAGGGCACAGTTCAGTGTTTTAGTCATTTGTGGAGGAAGTGTGTTCCTGCAGATCTGTTTATGCTATTAGAAAGGATTTCTGAAATAAGAATTTAATTGGCCGGATTAGAAATGCAGATTCTATTCAGGGAAATTTATGGTCATTAATTAGTTGTTCAACTGATTAATAGTTTAGGGCGCAAAACAAAACAATTAATTAAGCTTAATTAACTGAGACTACCGGGCTGAAGATGTTGGAAATAATAATCGCTACTGCTTTTATCGGCTCGGCAGAGCATTCCTCTGCCTGTGTATTTATTCCACCCTGAGTTAAAAGAGATATGGCCATATGATATCAAATGTCCATCAGTTTTCAATTAAAAAAAATGATTATCTTAAGTTTGGCTGAATCAAAGCCGGAATACGCCGTACTCCACCAGGATCGACAAAACTGGCCAACCTAATGGTGTAGTGATGATTTTTATTGCTCAAAGGAGTAATTTTGCTCAAATCTTTTATGGTATGAGAAAAAAGTGATAATTAAATTGATTATTGTCTCTGGCCATCACTTTCAGAAAGATAGCACTTTTAGTGTGCTTGGTATTTAAATGAGAAATGAAATCTTGAGCAGTAAATGTCAAAACGGGTGAAACCTAAGAAACAATGCTGCGATTTATAGTAGCTGCAGTGCTTCCTGTATCACACAGGATTTTATGCGATGATACCAGCCACTGTAATTCATCACACAAATCCCCGACTTCAGTCCCCCTGCACGCTTTAAAACTATGCTAATTCGGTCATTTAATTGCATGCTCTTGGCTGTCCAGATGGATAGTGTTTCAGTCATTTTGCATGCGTATTTCCACATGTGCAAGCTTCCGGAGCTCTGCTTAAATTTCAGTTTTTGAATGATTGGGTTTTAGTTGTTTTTTCTTTCGTCTGTGAATGTTGTTTGTCAAGCATTCTTATTAGCTCACTCTTACACTTGCACATAACCACAGTTTTCTCAAAGATTTGGAGATAAGGAATTAAAGATTTAAATGTTGCAATTTCGATAAACAAATTTACTTGACACTGTGGTCTATTGCTTCGAATGAATGTCGCAGTGCTTTTTTTGTTCGCTGAAAGGGTAAAATTGTCATGGTATGAATTTGGACTACAGACTTTTGGAATGATTTTTGGCTGTTCATTTACCAATGTCTTCTTTTATAACTGTGGTAACTAACCATGTTCCCGCAGAGATCTACCAACCTGTGGGTCTTACGAAGCACCATCTTGATTTCATCTAGTCGTCTAGTTGAGCCAATCATTTTTTAAAACCAGGTCTGCCGGATACGGGTTGAAGTAAAAACCTTTAGGATTGTCTCCTGAAACAGGGTTGGACATCGCTGTTCTAGATCTTCCTAGTGTCTGTGGAAGGTTCCTCGGAGGGAACGTGGAAGAACAATGACATTCTTTCAGTTAACACAGGAGGCACTAGGACCCAGTGATAGCACCACCTTGCCTGACAGGCTCGCTCAGGTCCATCGCACAGCGAAGGAGCTCAGAGACGAGGGAGGGAAAGCGAGAGAGAGGGAGAGAGAGAGAGAGAGCGAGACTGAGAGAGAGAAACAGCAAGAGAGGGAGAGGTACTGGGACAGAAGAGGAGTCGAGTGAACGTTGTTGCCACCGTGGTCACTGCAAAAAATACTGAACCCAAGGCAGCATGGAAGGATTACCCAGAGGGATTTAAAAAGAATTTCAAGCTGGGGCCAAAGCTCATGTGGACGAGCCTATTCGGAGAAGATCGGGATTAAAAGGTTACTTTACGATTGTTCATTCCTGCTATTATCTTAGGCTCCTCTGGCGTCCAGGGGCATGTGTGAGCGATGGGCGGTGAGCGAGTGCATTACATGTGGGATGTATGGTACCTGCACGATAATGATGTATACAGACAGACAAGGGAGGGGACGCATTGTTGTCAAAGCAGGATTGAGATGATCGCAAGGCAAGCAGCGCTCGACTGTGTGGCCCAGGCTGTCGCTATTCAGTATGTGAGAGATGCAAACTGTGCACGGCAAGTCATTTAATTTCTAACAAGCGATGTCTTCTTCAAGTGATCGAGTAGTCTTTTTTACCCCCTGACAGACACATGCTTTCTTTCCTGGTTAGTTACGGTCTTGGAGAGGAACTTCTTCTGAGTTCTTTAAAAAGCTACAGCTTTAAATAAAAGGCAGTATTGCAACTGAAACTGCTCTGGTTAAAGGAAAACAAGTACATGAGGCAGATCTGATTTAAAGCACAGCAGCAGGGTGCATGCTTGCAGGCAACCAGAAAAAGTGTGTTTGGCTGGATTGAAATATCAGGGAGGACTTTTTTCTGGTAGGGAGATAGTTGCGGGAAAATAATTATTTAGTTTTTCTTTTGCAGCTCTGTTGAACACCGCGCAGGGACATATCTGGAAAAAGTGTTGTTTGTCTCTGTGTGTGTGTGTGTGCTGGTGTGTATGTGTGTTTGTCTGTGTGTGTGCTGGCACCTGTATGTGTGTTTGTCTGTGTGTGTGTTGATCTGTGGGTGCTCCCTGGGAGCTGCCTCGATCCGAGCTGTTTCTCCCTCAGTTTCTGAGGGCAGGGCTGGCTTTTTTCTAGCGTGGGGTGATGTTTTTTCAGTGGGGATAATTTTATGTAAAATTCAGGGAAAATGGGTCAATTGCGATTCCTCCTGGCCCCAGTCAGACGTCAAGTGCTCCCATTGTAGCAAGACAAAGCGCCACAAATTCACATTTCATCTCGACGCGTTCAGAAGGAGCTACGTCGTGGCGAGAGAGGGAGTGAGTTGTGGAGAGAGAGAGAGAGAGAGAGAGAGGGAGAGAGAGAGAGAGCTCATTGAGTTTCCTCTCATTTGGCTGAGCTTTCTTACCTCCTGTTCAGTGATTCCAGTTTTGTGAGGCTTGTTCTTGTGTGACACGGCAAGAAGTTTTTACCAAACAAATAGATCCAGCTGTAACTGAATGAGGGGGTGCATTGAGCAGACGGCACAGATATCTTAGTGGGAGGACACTGATAGAGATATCTCACTGTTACCAGTACTGTCATTCTGGGCTGTGTGTCTTTGCAGTCCTCTGAACCGCAATGTTGCTGATGTTGAATACATGTTCTGGTATGTTTCTGTGATATTTTCAGTTGAATTTAAACAGTAGGTACAACACTCTTCAATGTTCTTCTTTGGAAACATTGCAGGGGAAAAGATGAACCTGCTTAGCAGTGCACTCATTTATTCTTGGAGAAAATGTACCCGATTGGTGATAACAAAAAGCTCGCACAAACAGCCCTACAAATGGAGTAGCATAGTTTTTTATAAAACAGCACAGCTCCAAAATGTTTGAACATTTTTTTCTTTGACTTGAATATGCAAAAAATAACAGAACGGTAATTAGGAACATGGTAGAATTTGTTCACCAAAATCATCGCCTGGCATTTTCCCTTCACCGTGAAGGTTGTTGTCCTCTCGCCAACAGTAAGTTTCCTCCGACTGTTTCCAAGAGCTCCCCTCGCGTGGCCACCGTGAGGTGCCTACAGCGTGAGTTCTCTGCGCCTGTGAAAACACGCTCTGCGATTGGCTGCTCAGCCCAAGCCCAGGAAGTTCAGGGTTTCTAATAACCACCCAGAGACACAGTTACCATAGAGACGAAGATAAGCCCCCCTTTCTCAAAAAAAAGTCTGCATGTCATCACAGAAGCCTGCAGAACGTGTTCTCCCTCCTGCCACTGCTCCCATTTGCAGCTGCAGGCAGAGCACTGCACAGCGGCCTGATGAAGGTCAATCCAGGCGTCTCCTCTGCATGTGCTTCAGATCTGTCCTTGCGCTCGCCGTGAGTTTGCCTTACCTTTCAAAACAGAACTTTTTCCCTTGCTTAAAAAAAATAATTATGTCAGCTGCCTGCTGTTTTGCTTTGTGCACCTTTTCTAGAGCTAGCATAAGCTCTCAAGCGTGGGACTGCAGTGGGGACTAAATTTGTTTATTTTCGTACATCGAGTCACCAAGACGTCCGGAACAGTGATACTCGTTTGTCTAGCGGCGTTACAAAGCTTGCATGTGTCCCTGATAAAAACAAATGCTGCTGTCTCTGGTTGTTGGTCACTGGTGTCCATCAAGTCACTGTGAGCTAAGGGTTGGATGACAGAGGCTATTTCTGTGGGCTGATGTAATGGCAGGCTGTTTGTAATACAGATATGGCCAGGGCTGCTAATTGATTTCTGGAGCTCTCTCTTGTTAGGCTCTCTTAAAAAGGCAGCTTCCTCGACCAAGAGCATTTCAAGGTCTCCTTGGTCAATGCTGCTTTTTTTTTTTTTTTGTCAGAAGCATGTGAGACAAGTGCCCTTGCTTTCCCTCCTCTGTCTCTCTCTCCCTCCTCTTCTTTCTGTCTTTTTTACGGTGTGTTGTGAAGCTGCACTCAGCCGGTTGTCCCTGACTGCTTTTTCGAAAGGGGGAGAGCCACGTTTGACAGGACCGCGGGTTTTGGGGAGAGGCGAAGCCGTCCGCTGCTCTAAGTGTGGCTGTCGGTGAAAGGATGTCCTGTTAACGGGAGTGCTCTGTTATCTGAGGGAAGGGCCTGTTGGCAGGAAATGTGTCAGGCCCTTGTTTTCTTTAAAGTAGAAGGGCATGCTGTGGATTGCCTGTTTTGACCCGGACTGTTGTAGGAGAGAATTGCTCTTTTCTCGACTTGCCATTTTATTGGCGCATGTCAGTCAGCTCGTCAATACCCTGCTGTTGCTGTCCATCAAAATGAACAAGCAAAGTGAGGACTGATCTGTTTGTAAGCAGCATCATCTGCTATTTATCAAGTTGTTTGTGTACTGTCAGGCTTTATATCTTTGATAGCTGTCATATGCAAGTATCACATGTATTCATCATCAGAAAGGGGCTGTTGAAGGTTTTCCCTGGCTGCAAGTATGTATTGCAGTCGTTGTTAGCATGCTGAACTGTGCCACATCACTGCGCCGGATGGCAAAATGATATTTACCAGCTGCGACAATGTCACTTGGTATTGTGATCACCCTGTGAGTCTGTGTGTGTGTGCGTGTGTTTGTGTCTGTGTGTCATCATGACAAAAATGTGGTTCGGGGGACACATTTTACCGGACCTACCACAAGTAAAGAAAAAAATCTCGCACACGGTCTTCTCATTTGCAATTAATTTATTAGTCGACGTTTCGGTCAACAGACCTTATTCAAGACAACTTGAGGACCTTCTTGATGAAGGTCTGTTGACCGAAACGTCGACTAATAAATTAATTGCAAGTGAGAAGACCGTGTGCAGGAGTTTTTTCTTTACTTTCGTCCACAGTTGGCCTTACTCCTACGCGCCTGTCTGCCCACCGGTGTGCAAAAGTTTTTTTTCTTGCTACCAGGAACTACCACAAAAGGAGTTTTGAGTACTTTGCCTGATGTTTGTTTGTTTGTTTGTTTGCATGTCTGTCCTTGGACAAATTGTGTTGCTGCGATAGCATAAAGATGTAGTCACGAAACTTTTTAGGTGTGTGGTTTGGATTGAAATGAAGGCCAAGTTTGAAGGTGGATGTGGTCCGAGTAAGGGCACCGAAAGTAGGGGCGAAGGAAAAGCAGCTGGTGTGAGATGGTCACTAGTTTATATCTAAAAATCATAAAACACAGCATGTGCATGTGACTGTTTGTGGTTTGACCATAACACTCTTTCATTTGCGTCCATTTCTGCTTTATTTGTGACAGTAAATTTTTAGCAGGAATAATCATTTCTGTCCTTGGATTATAGTGGTGTACATTGCAATCGGTCTTGAGGGAAAAGGGTGATATCAAACATGGAGTAGGTCAAATTGCTCTCCATCTTGGATCATTTGAGTGTACAGGTCATTGCAAGGAAGTCCTCCTCTTCTTCTTTGTCTGTCTAATAATTCAAAACAGTAGCCAATGGCTTTTTGCCATCCAGGGTTGCTCCCTCCCCCTTATGATAATTAATCACCAAAGCTTAAATAAAGAGGAGAAGAGAGCAGTGAAGCGGGAAAAATGTGTCAAAACATCAGAGGCGAAAAAAGAAGACCGAATGAGAGTAAATATGCATAATGGAAAGAGGAGGGGGTCGTGTTTTTTCGCGTGCAGTTTTTACAGCAGCTGCACAACTCGCTGACAGCCTTCCTCAGATATCATCGTCAGGCCACGAAGACCAGTAAATCCTGCGTCTGTGAGCCCAACCGGCATTCGGACACAATCCAACAAAGCCTCAACTGCTCCAGAAGCTCTGGTTCATCACTCAAAAGATGACAGGGTGAAATTTCACTGTGAACATGGTACCAAGGATCAAAAATACAAGCATATCTTAATCCATTAGGGAGTAGGATCACCAATGTGTCATTGGGCTGTTCTTACAGAAATATTCAAATGTAACAAATCACTGCTCAGTGAAATTGAGTTTGAGTACATTCACTGAGAATGTTGACAAAACAGTCCAGAAGATGACTGTTGCCCTGTTGTTTTCACTGTACATAAATGACCTCCCAGATGTGTGCCCAGACCTTAATGTCCAGATGTATGCAGACGACGCAGTTATTTTCACTCATGGTTCAAACTCTGACGTTACTTCCAACAAACTCACAAATGCTCTAACTAAAGTACAAGACTGGCTTAATAACAACTGCCTTATGCTCAATACAAAAAAAAAAACGGTGTGTATGACATTCACTGAACGACCAGTAAATCAGAACAGATCTAACGTATTCATTGGAGGAGAGGAACTTGAATTGGTAACCCAATTCAAGTACCTTGGTATTACACTAGACACGAATCTCACTTTTAAGAAACACGTCAAAAAAGTGGCCAACACACTAAGATTCAGCCTGCAAAATTTTAAACAAATCAGGCCCCTCATCTCGTCTGATGCAGCTAAATCTTATCTTCATTGCATGATTCTGTCCCACATTGAATACTGTTTTGTGATATGGTCGTTTGCTGGTCTCACCGTACTGAAACCGATTGAACAACTATATAAAAAAGCCATCAAGGTATTTGCCAGAAAATCATATTCTTCACATCACTGTCCAATTCTTAAGAGGTAAAATTTCCTGAGTTTTGAAAATCTTAAAAGTTTTAAAAACAGCTGTCTTATTTATAAAACCCTCAACAGACTGGCTCCTCCCCCGTTGGAGGAGTTTCTTAGACGGAGAGACAACACGCTCAGTACCAGACCTGCCTCCAGAGGGGACTGTGAAGTGCAGTTCAGACGTAGCCATATAGGTCAAAACTCTCTGGCCGTTAAGGGCAGTGGATGTTGGAATAGTCTCCCAACCCTGATCAGAGACAGTTCCACTTTCAATGCATTCAAAAATCAGCTTAAAGAATGGTTACTGACCCAGCAAATCTGCTCACATGAATGATAAATGACACTTTAATACAGTACTACTGCAGCACTTATTTCTTATTGTATCTTTTTTTTTAATTGTAATTTGTTGAACAACTGCTGCTAATATTGTGTCTTCTCTTATATTTAGGGTATTGTATCTGTTATGTATGGTATGTCTGTCTGTTTTTTTTTTATGTGAGGACTATGGATGGAAATTAGCTCTGAGCTAAATCCGGCATATTTACATGACGTTATGTACTGTTTGTTCATCAATGTGCATTGTCCTCGTCAAATAAACAATAAATGAAATGAAATGAAATGAAGAAAAAAGGGTTAATAGCCTTTCCCCTCTGACTACACTGCCAGAATGCATGGAATAACATCTTGTCTCTCTTGTCAACTATATGACATACCCTTGCCTTTCCTGCACCTGAGAAGAACGTCTTTAATCTGTGCAGTTACCCTTATTGTAGGACCGGAGCCCTGCTGCTCTTCCTGAATAAAAGACAGTAACACTCTGTACTTTTGTTGGCCAGACAGGAATTTCGCATGGGAAAATAAATCACTCTTACCACCCCTGGACTTTTACATTATTTTCTATTCCACCCCCCCCGTCTTTCTCCCCCTACTTTCTGTGCAGTGGTCTGTTCCCTGGCAGACTGAGGGGAAAAAATAACTTCACATATGATGTAAACACTCATGGTTCCTGCAGAGAAAATGAAAGGCTAGGGCCAACGCGAGGCTTTTGAGAAATAAGTACCCTCTCAGGTTACTCCAGAGGTGTTTGAATTATACCCGACAGGCTATGTGACTGGGAAAACCAGAGGTAAGACAATTGTTACAGTCTTTGTTGGCTAAAACAACTAATGAGTATAACCCACACTTCTCATGAGGGAGGACATGATTTTAGTTCAGGGTGATGTCATGGTTTAGAACATAATGGAAGGTATTCCATTATGTTACCAAACTACGCAGCACTGCCAATTTGAAAAGTTCCATACAAGTGCACTATGAAATCAAGTTTCTGACTCTTAGAAAAGTTATTTGGCTGCATCTTGTTTTGCAGTGTTTTTTGTTTTTTTTTGTCTATTCATTGACCTGGCTTTTTTGTTATAAATTGAGGTCATATAGAAAGATCAGAGGGGCAGTGAATCGGCTGTTGGCTTACAAGGTCTGGTGAGTTTGGAGGCAGTAGCAGGAAGAATGTCTGTTCGTGGGGGATATTGTTCGATTCATCCCGTTGTCCTCTCCTCTTTGGGCAACAAGGGCCTCTTGCACCTTACAGCAAGGGCACTGGACTGGACCTCTCTCCACCGTGCTCAAATCCCTAAATCCACCGAATTGCAACCGGTGGAGCTGCTATGGCTTTGCAAAGTTGCCTGTCTCAAGCCATCTCAGATGTTATTTCATGTGATTCTGTAAAAGAAAAATGCTTTGAAACTAGTCCCTTTTGGTCAGTTGGTCATAAACTGGTCTTCATGATCTCTTGGAAGAAAGCTGATGGGGTTATATCACAAAGCAGGATCACTGAGTAAACTCGATAACTAGGAGAGGTCACCACTTGTCCTCCAGTTAAAGGGCTGATTCCATGGCTCACAGATGCAGGACAGTGACCTCTAAAAGGAAACCTGGAGCACACAGGTGTAAAATTAACCTTTTAATAGTGCAAAAAAAGAGGAAAAAACAAAAACTGATGCCTTTTGAGGCTACCATGTCTTATTTAGCATTGACTCCATAACTACTCTGGGGACAACCTGGAGCAGGTTTCTTCACTGTGGTATACTTTAGATTTGGAAAGGTTCGCTGTTGTTTTCAGAACTTCATGAAACAAGGCACAGGTCTTTTAACACTGCAGTCTGCGCAGTTCCAAAAGGTATATTTCACACAGAATCTGAGGATGGGTAATGCATGTGTGAGTAAGGTGTTTCGTCTTGAAGCTGTCGCGCCATGCACACTGAGTGGAGTAAATGCTGACTTCACGAAAAATTCCCTCCAGGGGGGTGAAGGTTTCAGTGTTTGCCTAAACCAGTGAGTTGAGAAGCATATTTTCCCCGGGTGTAGCTCAGATTCTGAGGACTCAGGAAAATCGAGTCATTTCTAGCCCCTTCACTTGGTCTGTTACCAGTGTCATATCTCATAGCCCTTGCTTTTGTTCTTGCTCTGTTGAAGTAGAGACAGCTGAACTGCTAAGAGTGTCTGTATTTTACTCTCCCCTCATTCACAAATGCGCAGTGCCTGTCCTCTGAGTCGAGCTCAAGTACCTCTTGTAGACTCCTGCTACCTGCAACTGGGTGCCATTATTCCTTGCACAATATCGGCTACAGGTTTCTGTGAGTGTCTTCTTCAGTGGAGAAAGAGAGGTGAAGAGACCAATGTTTTCAAAAAAGGACTGAAGCCTCTGCTATTAAGTCTTAAGATTTTTTCCTCGTTCAGCTCCTCAATACTCGGGTATACTGACAAAACATTCAAGGACACGGCTGATGAGGTCGCAGTGTACCACATGGAACACTGAGTCTTACTCGGGCAGCTTGCTGAAGTCATCCTCAAAGCTATGTTACGCCCTCCTGTGCAGATTGTTCATCGCTGGCTTCGTGCAAGCATTCCAGGCCTCTGCCTCTTGAGTGGGCTCTTACAAAAGTGGGATTTAATTCTTCTCAGGGTCGTGGATAATGGTTTGTTTCTTCAGCGTTACTTAGCTGAGTGCCCTTGGCTCTCTTGACCTCTATTCACTTGATAACTGTTCATTTACTGCAGCAGAAGAACCATTTTCAAAAGAAGCACCAGAACTTAGGCCTATGAATGAGCTAATCAGACCAGATGAGAAGAAGCAGCTTTAGTAACAGAGCATCACATGCAGGCAAAGCCAGTGGAAGTGGCTGACTTTGACGAGGTTACTTGTGCAGTGCTGCCCAGCTACAGTCAAGTGCATGTCATACAATTATTTGTAACTGAAATGAAAGAGAGGAAACGTGTTCCTCAAAGAATTCAGACTTGATTCTCAGTGGCTTCTCATCAGCTGATCGTCTAGTCACCTTTGCCCTACATGTTCTCAGGTACATGTGTGCTTAAACATTTTGTCTGTTTTTCGACCTATTTTTTTTTAAACCTCTCTGCCTTGGGGGTTCATTGTTGTTTTGTTATGAGTGATCGCAAGGGGATCGCTCGACAGGGAGAGGTCACTGGGTCACAACTAACCCTGGTAGTGTAGGGGCAACTTGTTGACAACACTTTGTGAGTGATCTCACCAAGAAAAACCCAGGGAAGTTGGTTTCAGATCAGTAGAGTGATAATGAACATTTTTTCGGTTTTTACAGCGCTTTCACACCAGGATAGTCCGGGGGACTCGATTGGGTTCGATTGGGCGGGGAATGCCGAAAAATTTCACACCTTCATTTGGTTTGGTTCACTTTCACGCTGCACTTTTGAAAGCAGACCAAACCGCCTGGACACCGTCATACAGTTACAACAGCTGCTCGTCTGGGTGGGGTATTGCCCTAAACGAGCGCTGACCAGGAAGAAAAAAAGCATGAGGAAGAAAACCCAGCTCATGGATTGGCCAGGACCGAAAACGGAAGCCCTTTAGCCAGCTGGTTCACAACAAAAACAAACAATGGAGCAACACCAAATTTATGCAGTCTTGGGGTTTCTGTTTTTACTTTGGTGTTCAAACCTAATTGGTTTTTTCACAAGAAGCTGCCCAGTATGAGCAGCAGGCGCGGCAGCGAGCTGTCCAGCATGTCTCTTTGGTTCACTTCCTCTCTTTAGTTCGCTGGATAGTCCATTTGCATTTCCCGCTGTAAGTGAATCGCACCAGGGTTCACTTGCAAGCGAACCGAGACCCACGTTTTCAGGCGGACCAGAGTTTGCTTGTTTGGTCCGCACCACAGTTCGGATGAGCTTTCACACCTGCCTAATCAAAGCAGACTATCCAAGGAAACAAACTCTGGTCTGTTTAAAATGGACCAAACAGCTCTGGTGTGAAAGCGCCCTTGGTACATAATCGCAAGTGCAGTCCAATTTAAATTAAGAAACTGTCAGTCAAAAAAAAGCTTAGTACTTGCTTAATGTTGTACTAAATGTTAAGGAAAAACCTGCATGGAGGGTTGAGTGAAAGACCATCCCTCCGCCCAACCACTTCCCACCACCTTGTTACTGGATCTTATTAAATTGAGATTGACTCAGTGAATTTCTAGACTGCCTTAAGATACAGGCCCTTCTTGCTTTTAGATCCCACCATGCTAGACGTGACTGTGATGGCTGCCCAGGCCAGGAAAGGAGCGCCGTGTCGGTGATTGACGTGGAACAGATAGGAGCGTTCTGTATGCAGTTAAGAAACAAGGCCGAAATGGGTTCCTTTGATGTGTGTGCGCCAGTGGAAATATCTAGCTTGTCAGTCCACTTGGTCTTCACTCACCACCCCCCCACCCCCACTGCTGTTTTAAAGAATATCTCTGCATCAGCAACTTCCCCGAGGTGGGAGATCTAATCATAGTAGTATCATTTCTCATGCTTACAGTATTTTTTGGCAGCACCTGTCAAAGGCTTGCCGTTGGAGGGCAGAATGACTTTGAGAAGCTTTGAATAACCTTAGACAAGTTCTCTGTTATTCATTTAGATAGAGAAATGAGTATACACTTCAGGAGTACAGTCAGTAATGGTATTAACCGTCGTGGTTTCCAACATCATTTTTGAAAATCATTATTTAAAAGCCTTTTGGGGGTGCTCAGTTGATTCCTCAGACAGCAGAAATTGAATGGAGGTGATGTGATGTCTCATTTTTGCCATGATCTCGCTATGTTCAACAATCGGCAGTGTTTAAATGCAGCGAGGCAGTCATGTCGTCATATAGGGTTGGGTCCATGCTTCGTCAGAATACGTAACTTTCCACTAAGCTAAGGAGAGATCTGGTTTCCATCTTTGCTGTGTTGATGCAGGATTAGAGAATTGAGATGTTCGCTATTAGATGAGCGGTGAAGTCAAACTGCAGACCTTAACATGATTGGGGATCTAACGTTAGGCAAAAAAAATTTGGAGTAAATTGGGACGCCTCCAAAACATTGGCAATTTCTGGTTCCTCTGCTCCCTGCAATAGATCGGCAAACTGTCCAGGGAGTGCTCCAGGCTCTTGCCAAGTGTAAGCAGGGGTAGGCTCAAGTCTCCCCCCATCTGATCAGGAAAAAGCGGGCTAGATGATGGATGGATGGATGGATGAATCTTCCGCTTCAAAGGATGCTGAAAAGGTGGAGCCTGTGACACAGTGCCTTGTTTGCACTGTTGAAGGGATTGCTCTGGGTACACATACTTTCAAATGAGGTACGGAAAATTGGTTTCGGGGTGTTGTCTGCCGTGTTTGGACGGCAGGATAAGTAAGCTCTGCTGGCAGTCTTGGGAAGTAAGCCTTTGTGGGTGAGAACTGTGAAGTACTGCGAAGCGTGTAGAAGGACTGGTTACAGTACAGGCTCAGTCTCATCATCACAAGAGACATGACTCTCATTAACTGTTTATTACTCAGATTGGAGTTAATGTGGGGATTATTGAATTTAGCAGGGTTTAAGCGACCATGTGCTTCACAAAATCGCAATTGCGCATCTTTTGAAAAAGGTCATGCCTATTAGCTCCATTTCTCGTCAAAATATGTCTAAATGTATCCTAGTGTTATTTTAAATCCTTTTACAAACAATATAAAATGGTGGAATAATACCTAGGAATGCCATTTCAAAATGCTGACGCAGTTTTCTCGTTGGTTTGCAGTGCGCTTAAAAGACTTTAATATGAGTTTCATTTTAGAAATACAAACTTAAAGAAAGTTTGACCTTTGGGTTTTCTTCCTGTTTGAATGGGAGGTGCGGGGGTTGTTGACTGCAATGGGGCGTGTGCATATCAACCAGCGTTCAGAGCAGAGCAATGTCGTTCCCTGTGTTGCCATGGCGTTATCAACAAGAACAAACTTTGGGCTTGTGACAGTCAGCCCACATTGCTGTTTGCGGAAGATAAGTGAAAGAACTGCAAGACCCAAAAAAGCAAGAAGGACTTCAGCACGAGAGCAATCTTTAATGGAGTCATGCCTGCAACTAATCATAAACTCCATGCGAATTCGGTCTCCGTTTTCTTATTCAAATTTCTGCATGCCTGCTCTTTATGCTAAAGCTTCTCTAATGTATTGCATTGCTTGAACGGAGTCTGTCAGAACGAAACTAACGAACGACTTCGACTTTGCAAGATTGTTGTACCAGATAGAACAGTATTTCCCCACGCCGAAACAGATTCAATTTAAAATCTAATTTGGTTTTGTGAAAGATTCCGACAAGGAAGGCATGTTTCATTAAATGAAGTTTATTGTTCAGTAATGGAGAGAAACGCGTAAATTCTCACCTGACACAACAATTAAGCACTGGGGCGTCCCAATAAACACGACTGCCTCCTCGCGCTGCAAATACATCGCGTGTGGTACGATACCAGCTAGGGCTTTCCGCAGACTGTGCGGAGGGGTCCGTATCCGTGGCTTCATTGCCGTATTCAGCTCGGACATAACATTATGTCCAGTCGAGCTACAGCTTTTAATTCACCGTGCAAGGTTAACTCGGTGTGAGGCCAGTCCGAACTGGTGATAGCTTGACTGCAGTAGTTGACGAGAATGCGGAATGTCTAGTGCTGGAATTCCTTCTTCTCCGCGCCCCTCCATTTTCAGTAGCAGGTGGAGCAAAATCCTGGTTTTTGATCAGTGGGCATGTTGCAGAAATCTCAACCCTAATTGTCTTTGTCAGCTCTAGCAGAGGGCATGGTCTGATGACTGAATGCAGCAGAACTGAGGTTTTGCTGGCTCAAGCAAGGCTGATGTTTTCTCTCTTTTAATGGAAACAACAATGAGTTTGTTGTTCATGTGCCCAAAAGTTTTATTTCCCCGCCACACCTGAAGGGTGAGGGCAAGGGGTATTGTTTTTGGTTCGGTTTGTTTCTGTGTTTGTGCATTTGCTTCTTTGTTTGTTTGTTTGGTAACACTTTAGCAGCAAAACTAACGGCCAGATTCACCCCAAATTCGGTTTAGGGATTGCCACTGACCCAGAATAGATTCCTATTGAATTTCGGAAAAGTGGGTCAAAGTATGTGCGAGCGGCAGGTTTTGTTGTGCCTGGCACCACTTGTTTATGAATGTTTTGCTGATTCTATTGAGTCTTCAGTTAATAACCTGTGTGAAATTGACACCATGCAAGTTTATGCAGTGGAAATGCAATTAGATGGATCCAATATTGAAAAATTTGATGCATTACATTTGCTTAGCTGATGTTTTATCCTGAATTGGCGATGATTGATTAAGCATGGCCCATCTCCCTGGAGCAATGTGGGGTCAAGGGCTTTGCCCGAGGGCCAAATAGCTGCACTGATCTTTGAGTGATCACACCGGGACTTGAATCACCAACCTTCCAAGTCCAGTCATGCAGTCATAAATAAAGGATAAATAAATAAAAATGAAATAAATAAAATGCTCTGTATTTGCTCAGTACTACAAAAATTCTGCCCCTAATTTGGACAAATTTCTAGATTTCTCCATGGGGTAGGAAAACTTCACTTGTCAAGCTACATGGTAATCCAAATAAACAAATTTTTTACTTGTCAGAGAAAAAATAACCAGCTAACCATCACAATTAGACAGACACTTTTTGCAGCATGGACAGGGACAAAATTTCAAGGGGCTGTAATTTGTCCAAGCTTCACTCCAGTGTGTGGACTGTCAGCATTAACTAATGAATATAATATAATATATTAAAATAATATAATTGCAAGCATTAATTTGAGGGCATTTGTATTTACACCGAGTGAACAATGAATTGCAGCCCTTTAATATTGTGCAACCATCCCAGTACATATGGACCTCCCTCTATGTGTTTGGCGATTACTCACAGTTTGATGAGACTGGTTGTAAAAAGTTGGCAAAGCTCCATTAGAAGCAGCTATTCTGCTGTCCCTGACTCTTCTCTGACATCTTTGTCAGTGTGACACGCACTTTTGCTGTAGCTTCGCAGTCCTGCAAAGACACACCTGCTTCACATTTGCTTCTGCACCCACCCACCCCCCTCACCCCGTCAATCAAGAGGGGCTTTACGCTTCCCAATTAGTCCCACAATGGCTCATCAGACAAGCCGTCTTATCTGCCAGAGATCACCTCCTTCATCGCTGGCTTCCAAACAGCCGCGTCTCATTGGATAGGTGCTACTGTTCCGTCTCCCTGGCGATGGTTGTGGTGGTGGAGGGGGGGCAAAAGAAGTGAAAGCATTGCGGAGCGTCTCGTAGGCCGTTAATCTATCCAGATCAAATAAAAGTCCTCCGTAATGATAAATCCTGCCTCTGCAGTTCTCAGCCCATCAACTGGAGACCCCAAGCTTTAGCGTTGCTAGGCAACTGTGTCAGCGGAGGATTGGTGGAGGATTTTCTCTCCACCGCTCTCCTCCTAAAGCCGCAGAGGAAGAGGTGGAGGCAAGGGGAATAAATAGAGCTGCTCCCGAAAAAAAGGTGCAGCTCTCGAACTCCGCCTCCTGAGTCAGACCGACCTATGAATAAGTGTGTCTGATACGGCCCCATCGCTCCTGTGAGCTGCTCACAAGGCACTGAGTAGACAGCTCATGTCCTAACAGGACCCGGAGTGTATTGTCTCCACTCAAGGCCAGCTTCTGTGTCTCAATGGTAGGATTAGACCGGTGGTGGAGAGGGGGGGGGGGACACCCTGAAATACAATGAAATCCTATACTGGCAAACAGAGGTTTTGTTCTGGTCTGTTTGTTGCCGTTGTGCCCACTATGCCTCTAAGCTTATAAGTTATGCCTTTTAAATAGAATGCTAGTATATATGCATGAATATATTATAAACACTATTAGTTGCTTCTTTCTTTCATTTGTCTTTTTATTGTTGTCTTGGGGTTAATAATGGAGGGAAAATGATAAAGAAATGCAAGTCAAGGCTGCATTAATGACCTTGTGAATTACATCAGGGAGACGCAAGAATCATGACCTCATTGTCTACGAGCCATTTACGCTGGGGGTGTGAAGCTTGTGCATAATGCATTCCTGGATTACCTTTGTTTCTGCTCATGGCCGACTGTTGAGATCACAGTGCGCTGCGTCCATTTGTCCCACACAATGGCTGAATCCCAACCATCTGTCCGCTCTGATTCTGCATGCCTTGTCAAAACACGTTGCCATTGTGGGCTTATCTGAGATCACAAATCATTTGCCCGTGCTTTCCCTAACGATCAGTGGCATCTTGATTGCCACAGGTTAGGTTAGCAACACAACCCCCCTCCCCAAGCGCCATTTGCATTTAATAAGCATACGTTTATAAAAACTGTTGACACAAGAATTCACCGTTTAATAACGTTCACCTTTTGCGCGCGCTGTTTAATTGAGGAATTGCTCATTTGCGAGCGTTTAACGTGAACCGCGAATCAAAAGCAATGAATAAGCTTCTAATTATGCCGCAGCAGTGTTCGCAGGGCACCCGCCGCACTTGGATTTGATCTCCTAAATGGCGCAGTGTGGTAGGCAGCTGTCTCTCAATCCTCATTATACTGCGCATCCTCTGCCATGGTGCTGTTTCGTTGGGTACTTGTGAGCTGATAACGGCACCGGAGGGGATGTTTAGTTCCTCAGTTGCGCACCACCTCCATTTTGGACACACTTACTACCTGGTGAACTGTTCTGGCCCTACTGTTCGGCATGCAAATATGAGGCCCTGCAAACTTCACAGACAAAAGAAGCCTGGAGAGAACAGATGGTTTTCCTCATTTGAAAGGAGACGAAAAAGAATGCAAATTCCGAAGTAGAAAAACGCCAGTCCTCTTGGATGAACTGGAAATGTACAACACTTCTCGTCATTGTTTTGGTTTGAATATGCTTGCATTCCTTTCTTGAAAATAAGAAATGCCTGGTCTTCTTCCACTTGATTTTGCTGAACTTTGTTGTCGGACGATAAATTTGCGTGGAGAGCTTGCGCAGAACAGGAGAGGCATGTGAATTTTGTGCATCAAACAGATGCTGAGTTAGGCCGCGTTAAACGCACGCAGCGCTGCCCTCAATAGCGACGTTGTTATCGGCGCGGGCTCGAGTGAAGCCTGACTGCCGATAGCAGTTACTGGCAGGCTGAAGCACAGTTCTTTACTGTAATTCTCCAGGGTTCATTCACCACACTGGGTTCACAGTGAAGGCGGGGACGCGCTGCGGCACCTTGATAGAGAGTTCAGGGGTTTTTATTATCGCTGGTGCGTGAATGAGTGTCCCTGATCCGGGCGCACTGATTAAAGATTAAGACCTTACTTTACAGCCTTATCTAGCAGGAATTCTTCCTCTGTACCTCTGGGTTGTGAATTAAACTACACTGTACGTCACAATGCATAACTTTGATATGTTGTGGGAATGAATGAGGCAAGATGTTGTTTGGCCTATACCTGACTGTAAGGACAATCCTAAATTTACTCTGCTGCCTTAGGATCATGGTGTCCAGTCTTATCCAAAAAGGGCTGAAGTAAGAGCAGGTCATTGTTTTGACTACATCACCTGACTCTAACTAATTAGCTAATCAGGGTCTTCAGTCAATACGTCTATAGGCACTGTAGAATCATATGTGTTGGCGCTCGGCTATAACAGAAGCTTGCACCCATACGGGCCATTTTTGGATGAGATCAGGCACCTATACCCTGGAAGATGAGCAGTTGCTGCTAATGGAACCTTTGACACTGGTCTGTTGCTTGAAAGTGTGTACATGCCTCTGCAATGCAAGGTCCATAACTCCCTGCAATAGTGGACTAATATGGCCATAATGGAATTGTGTGAGTGATTGAGTGAGTCATGATCCTTTCATACTCAATATCTCAAGAATGGTATCAGCCATAACCTTCTAACTTTGCACATTAATAGACATGAGCTGTTTAAAATTTGGTTGAATCTGTTAGATTGCATCACACTAAAATAATATGCAAAAACGCACTGAATCACACAGTCCTATACAATCCAGTAAGACTGCATATTGCTTCTATCAGTTAGCTTGCTAACCAAGCTAGCTACCATGTTAATAAAATTATTACCAGTTCAGTCAAAGCCTGATAAGGGCTCGATTTCACCAATAGTCATGCGAGCGATGTTTGTTTTGTGTTTCCGGCTCAGTTGCAGCGTGCTGCACTAAGGTCACTTGTGTATAGTTTTAATATGACATCTACAATAGCTAGCTACTGAGCTATATGAAGACTGTGGCTTTGAGCAGCTGTGTTTCATGTAGCTCTGTTGCTATCTAGCTGGCTACTGTAGACATGAAATTATGCTGGCCGCATCGCAGGGTCCTGTACAATCCAGTAAGATCGTACGTTGCCTGTACGTCAGGAATGTTCGCACAATGCTACGTACTGTTCGCGTCCTATTTTTCTCCTGGGCAGATCAGAGATTTTCTACCACATTCTTTGATTGTGTCAGATTAAGACTGAATTTTCTCTGCCTTGCTTGTTCAACTGTTACTTTTTTCCTAGTCAGGGTCATGGGGCGGCTGTATCCTATCCCATCATTCAATGAACAGGTGGCAAGGACACATCCTGGACAGTTCACCAATCAATGACACTTTATCTTTATTCGGTTTTATATCATCTATAATTTTTCTTTCTGCCAAATAACCCTATAACCCTGTGAAGAGGCCCGGAGGCACTGACAGGTCAGAACTGAGGCACTGACAGCTCCAGAACTGAGGCACTGACAGCTCCAGAACTCGGCTCTATTGATTTAACACTGAGGGTTTTCTGCACCCTTACACGTCTGCTATTGGGACTTAGACCATCACCAGACGTGTGTAATAACTTGCTTGTAAAAATATATATATATATATATATATATATATATATCGCAGAGAATACTTAATGCCTGTGGAGTCTCAGCTGACTTTTTGTCCTTGTGCCTGGACTTCCTGTTCTGAGACATTTTGAAGATGGGGCTCAGATAGACTCAGCTCCCACTTCCTGTCTTGTAAAATCTGTTAAGTCTCCACGGTAAGCCTTTTCCCGATACGGCTGTTGTCACCGCAGTCCCCCTCCGGCTGGAGGACGGGCTCCAGTAATGAGCCAAGTCTGCGGCTGAATCCCAGTGGCAGCCAGACTGGAACAATTATAATCTTCCCCAATGCACTGGAGACACCCCCCAGTGCCTGTGTGTAACACCATTAATTGCATTGTTAGGTGTTATTGTACAGAGTGGCGGCTGCCTACTTGAGTGCCATTTGCTAATGAAACACACGGCAGGCTAATACAGTTTTTTACCATTTGACTCAGCCTTAACGCAGCTGAGAATGCCTACTGTCGACGACACTCCCAGAAATGAATGGAAACAAGGGCTGAATTCCCCAAACCTCTCCTGAAAATGTCTCTCCTGGTCTTAGGGGTTAGTTAACTTTCATATCATCGCCCCAGTGAAATACATTATGTTGCCATTTGAGGATCAGTCTGATGTACTCCAGCTTGTTGATTATTTTTGCATTTATTTTCAATGGGGGTCCATTTTGTGCTGCAGTTGAAGGAGGCTGATTCTATCAATGAAGTTAATGAATCAAATTCACCGAATGCAACGCTTTATCAAGTATGCATGAAATTAAGTATGCTCCTGACATTGTAATAAGTTTCTAAGGAATCCTTTTAATTGATTTGATTAAAAGGAACCCTTGGGGCTCTCAAGTGGTGCAGTTGATACCAGCATTCGCCACAAACACATCCTTGACCTTTTTGCATAATTCCAGACTCAGATAAGTCGTCAGCCACCCATAGCTGAAAAAAAAACACTGGTGTTGCGCTTGAAAGGGTGGAGCTGTGTGGAGTAAGGAGTCAGCTCTGAGGCAGCTTGTGTAGTGTGTGGTTGTGCAGGTGTGAGCGTTGAAAAAGCCCTTTGGCATCAATGCTCTGCACTATCAGAGCAGGAGCACCAAACTCCGGAGAAGGCAAACAGTAATTTTCTGGGGATTTCATGGACAGTAGACCAGTCCAGGACGCTTTATTACCTGTTGTCCAGTGTGTCAATATGCTCTGGGATTGGCTCCAGACCTCTCCACCCGCTAGCGGCTGGATAATGGTTAGACGGATGGGACATTAAAGGGGGGGAAACAGGGTGACTGGTGAACACTCTTTGCCTAATTCAGGCAGCTGCTGTGATTGATGTCGCACAGCTGTGATACTGCACCCTCACGGCATTGCTTGCCCGACTGTGCCCCTCCACACTGCCTCTTCGTCATCGCCGCGTTAAGACCGGAGACGAATCGAATCTGTTAGGGGCTGTGTCTTCATTTTCATTAAGTGCCTCCCTGGAGCCTGTGCATCCACAGGCTCCTCCTTAACTGGGTCTCCCCTGCCACCAATACAGCAGCCAAATTTAATTTCCCGGCTCCCAGGGACTCTCCGGAGGTTCTGAACCAAAGTGTACAACAACAAGAGGGTTGTTCCATCATGCTGCTGCCACCGCTTTCGGGTGACGTCTGTGCCTCTCCTCCTCTCCGCCCTCAGGCTCTCCTACGATAGTCACAGGAGTCAGCAGACAACTGAAGGGCCTCAAGTTGGGGCCTGATTTGGTGAACCGTTTAGCTCAAGCAAAACTGATAAGAGACAAGGACAGCTTGTGATTTGCTGTGGTAGTTCATTTGCTCCAATCAGAAAATAGGTCTTTGAAAATTGCATGAGCAAAAAATTCCTGCCATAAGCTGAAGGACTTTGGTAACTCTGGCCCTTTGAGTCCAATTTGGACTTGGGTGCAAAAAAATCTTTTGTTATGGATTCCAAAACCTTTCTGCATTTTACACCGCTTTACTGCGTCCATTGGAACAAGTAACTTTCAATGGTAATCAACCCAATTCCTGGAGATCTACCATCCTTCAAGTTTTCAATTCAACCCTAAATAACCGCACCTCATTTGACAGCCAGAGTTCTTCTAGAGCAGCTCTTTAGGATGTGCTAAATTAGGGTTGGAGAGAAAATGTACAGGACTGTAGAACTGTGGGAAGGGGGTTGATTACCGGTGAAAAAAATCATTCCAAAAAGTGTTAAACTCGCACCACCGCACCTGGGAGTTAAGTACGCCGGGCAAGATCAGCGGAGCGCAGAAAGGTATTGGAATCCATAGAAAAAGCCATTTAAACCCAGGCCTGATCTCATCACCTCGGCCCTTCACACGTGAGAGCCCAGCGGTGGGGGAGGTGCCGCCTGTGCTGATTGGATTAGCTGGCCTCCTGTTCTGCTCTTGCTTGGTCGCCTCCTGGCATTACCCCTGTCCTACACCAGAGCAGTGGTATTCACGGCGGGGGACCCAACGGTTTCACTATAAAGATAATGCCAGCAGTTTTTTTACATTACATACTATTCCCTGACCTTCAGCGAAATGTAACATTTTCAGATCCGCAAGAGCTGCTTCTGAATCGCAGAGTCGGAATGGCGGCAGAGACCCAGCACTGATGTGAGGCAGACATCAGTCACCCAGGGAATCTGAATATTTTTGTTTTTCCTGCTCTTCATGCAGTGTCCTTTTATTGTCATCGCATTCATGAGGGGCTTATTTTTACGTTGGAACGTCTGGAAAGCTGGCATGAGGAAAGTGGTTTTTATTGGTTGACAAACTAAAACCCCATAAAACCTATGGACCCATTTGTAGGTTTGTCAGATGCAACTGCTTTATTCAAACCTGTGGAACTTCTGGCCTATTTTAAATTCCAATGGAGATCCCAAGGTTTCCAAAGATCCCAAAAATGTCCTGCTGAATTTCACGGAAATGTATGTAAAATGATGTACAAGAACTAGATATTCTGCTGCAGCCATGAAAACATGGGAGTCTTGGGTTGGAATATTTCACTCAATATGAGTGTGATGTAGCTTCAGTGAAGCGCTGCAGCCAGCAGATACAGAATATGTATGTGACATTGTCCTAAAATATGGAAAAAAACTGCCTTTTATAACTGTGAACCTACTTTAGGGGAAATTCAAGCAAAAATCTGAGTTTAAGGGTTAGTGGAGAAAGGACTTGATTCTGTCACCCTTACTCAGTTTATGGGCATAACCCTTTCATTCCTTAGCCTGCCAAATGGAGCTTGTGCCTCATTTGGGTGGGGTAGTATCAGACAGGACATGAGACTTTTGTGGTTAATACTGTGAGGGTTTGGCCTACTCTACGGGAATAGGCACTGAAACCGTATCCTTGCTTTTGTCTTCCAAATATGCCTTGCTGGATGGACTTTTCATCAGGATGAACCCCCTTTTCCTTCATTTTGGGAAGATATTGTTTTAAGGCTTGTGTAGAGACGTGGTTTGATCCCTGAACTCTTGTTGAGATCATGAGTTTCACCATTAGATTTTTGGGCAACCCTGGTGCCTATCGGGTACCCCACCTGTGTCTTACAAACCTGGTGTCTCCACTATATGGGCCCCACCATACAGCGGTGAAATGATGAAAGGCAGAGGATGATCATTTTGCTGTTTGTGTTAGGTGGGGGGGACCACTCTCTATGGAAGCTCTTTAGGATGATACAGGTCCACGCACCCACCCCATCTTCAGCGCCGCATTATTTACACAGTCTGAAACTAGTCCGCTTGGATGTTTGGCGCTCGGCACGGCCAACGGGGGGAGTTCTCCATCTCCGCCGAAGCTGATTCTCACGGAAAGGGTTACGCACCCTTAAAGAGAAAGCGCCATTAACTCTTAACCCTCACTTGCAGACTGGCAAAACGGGGTGGGCGGCTGCGCTAAGTGAGTGGGGGTGTTGACGGTTCAGACGCATTAGCTGAAATCGAACAAATCATAACAGCCAGATGCGCAGCCTGCATTTTCCTACTTAAAGTAATCCGTTATCACTTTCATTTTCAGGGCTTTGTTTAATCCTTACTCTTAACCTTTCACATCCAATAGGGAGTGCATATATATTTTTTACTGGGGGATTGGGAATGAAATGAGTGGGAAAGAGAAAACATGGGATAATAAGCCAAGCTATGCCAGAAAAATAATATCCCTAATGCAGTGTTGGACACCGCTGGAAATGAAGATGAATGTCTCCCGTCCCCAGGGGTTCATGGGTGAAGGAATTAACACAGCTAGTGACTCTACCCCAGTTGTTCCGGTTGCCAGGGTAACCTGCCTGTATGTGTGCCAGACTCTGGTGACACAGTTGCAGAGGCCGTCCACTGCACCAATCGCCCAATAAGGCGAGAGTCTCAACCATACGGAACATCCTCGATTCATACCCGAATCGCAAATACGGTGAGGTGTGTAAATATCTGTGACACAGTTTTAAGGGGCTGTAATTCCTACATGATTCGCTCTGTGAGAGCCAGCTGTCAGCTTTAATTTGTGGGTGTTTACATTCATAATTCCCAGTGAAGCGTGTAGCAATTACGGCGTTCAAAATTGTGTGGCTGTCCAAATACTTACGGATGTCAGTCACAACAATTTAATATGCTCTGACAAGCACAGTAGACTGAACATGGCAACATTGAAAGTTTCCTCTCCTTTTATTCTTGATATTACCAACATTCTACAGAATGAAATTCAAATGAGCTCTGTGAATTTAAAAAAAAAAAAATTATTTTCTCTTGCCCGCAAAAATAGGCTACCACAGGGCATATATTTGTGGAAAGGGTGGTCATAAACAATGCTGCCTGTGAGTGAAAGTGTAACAGGAGCTAAAAATAACTGTTAGGTTTTAATGAGCTGATGTCATCGAGTTGAATTTGCAGTGGACAGAAACAAAATGATGTAACTGAGTTGCAGAAGGGGTCACCCCAGGAAATTTAAACACCTCCCCTCGCTGCCTGATTTGAAGTAATTTGTAATTGGCTAACCATTGTAGTGTCTGTGTAACGAATCGATGAAGAGTTATAAACAAAAAACCAATGACATCTATTTCTGTCTGTGCTGTGACCTCATCAATTGATATCAGGATATAATTATTTTTGTGTGCTTGGATTTAACCAGCCCTATTTGCAAAAAATGAACACCCAATTATTCGCAGTAATATTACTGCAGCTACATCTCTCCATTCTGAAATTGAGATATTCGGCCTCATGGCGAGGGTAAACAGAACACCCGTAATCTTTAGAGTGAGGGGGATGGGAGGGGTTGACCTGCGTGCTCAGGAGGGATTCGGAGCGTTTGACAATCCTGTAGTTTCCAGGTGCCCATGAATATCTGAGACATTATCTCGGTAATGTCATACGAAATGACTGAGATACAGGGGTTGCTATCAGCAGAGCAGGCTGCTCCTCTGAGCCAGGGGGAAATAATTAGATCGGGGAGCCGAAGGCTCGGCGCAGTGCAGCGCTTGGCGAATGAGCTGCGTGTGTGCGAGCGCTACAGTCAGCTTCTCCTTCGCAGTCTCCTGTCCACATCCCTCTGCCATGGTGACCTTGCTCTCATGCAACCCATTATTACTAACAGACTGCTCTGCGTTAATGTGCATCCGGCACCAGGCTGCTGCAATTCACGGCATTCTACCGACAGGTAAACGCAAGTCTCCTTGTTCTGGCACCTGCTTTGAGAAGGCAAATAGGGTGCACACCTATGGGGCGGTCAGGTGTAATGGCCTCTGAGTATTTTTGGTCACCACTGTTCTTCCCTTCGTCACATTGCACATTAGCTGATATATTTATTATTAGCTTATACCTGTTGTGCTGATAGTTGCCCCCCCCATCATCTACTGAATTTGTGCCCCCTCTCCTGTGCATTTGAGAGTTTTTGTGTTTTTATGAGTGTGGTAACATACTTGGATAAATGTGCAGAATAATTAAATCAAAACTGTGAAAGGACACTCTGATAGTTACACACTCTGTATTGTTTTTATCGAGATTCTTTATGGCAGACGACCAAGTCATATTTCTGTGGGAGAAGCCAAAGCGCATTGATCTCGGTCCAAAGCAGAACACATCATTGATCAATGACGAGCATGAAATAATTACAAATAATCTCTGCAAATATGAATTCCATCCTTGTTCGTCAAGCGCGGGAAACATTACTCAATACTTGCCCTCGGGCAAAAATGTATTATATGCGATGCATGAAGCAACGGTAAGAGAGAGAAACCGAGCATTTCATTGGTGATGAAGACAGTATTGTTGATAGATTGCCATGACATGTGTTGCCTCGTGTCGGAATGTTTATAGATGTGGATTTAAAAAGTTATGCGTCAGTGTTTTTCATTGAAAGGGGCAGTGGGCTGCATGTGGGGGTGGGGGTGGGGGGGGGGGGGGGGTGCACGCGGCTCGCTATCAGGACTGAGAGGAGATAAGGATGCCACTCTACAGGCTGTTGAACTTCGGCTGTTTACCGCTGACAACAAAGGGGTAAAATGACCTTTGCTTTTCTTTAGAGTCTGTTTTTAGAGCAAAAAACACGAGGTGGTGTGATCCTTGTGTGAGGCAATTAAGCTAGGCTAATTCAACGTCAATTTTACACAAGCCTGTGTGTAAAGGTTGTGTACCTTTATGATTAAATGAAAAATAAATCCGTCCCAGTAGTTACACAGGGCAGAGAAGCACAGTCCACAGAGTTGTTTTGTCTCCCAGAGGGCAATTGTGTACATATGCAACGCGGTCCTTGGATTGCTTTCTGTTTACCCACGTAAGCGACTGACATCACTGCGGCTGTTTTTATTGGAATGAGCTCCACTCTGCGGACGAGGCTGCAGGCAGTGTGGAGAGTTCGGCCAATGATCTTTCAGCGCGCCAGCACTCACCAGACAGGTTATCGTAGCCAGACATGTGACACCTATTCAGGGAGGGGTTTGCCAGCAACACCCTCTCCACAAACGGAATTTCCGCAGGTAAACATAGGTCAGATGAGTCAGGGCTTGTCAGAGGTGTTTGTTTTTTTAATGTTGTTTTTGTTTTTTGACATAAGATACCTTTTCCCCTCCCTGTCCTTCTCCAGCATCACAGATTCCATTTTGACTCTTGAAGTTCAAGGTGTGTGAATTGAGGATTACAAATAAACATTTTTACAAATGAGTTAGAGAAAAGAGTTTTTGGGAGGCAAGGCCCATGACAGTAAAAGCAGTAACCAAACACAAGGTAGGGCCAAGTAAGGGGCTCCTCTGGGGTCTTCTGTTAACCTTATGAAAAGCAGGCTTTTCTAAATGCTTTTTCATTCAAGTTGGTGCTTCTGAATTTCATTCATTTACCAACAGTGATTCACTCATCAGCATTGAAAAGTCCAGTTAAGAGCATTATAATTGTATAATTTGTGATCTGACACCTTAAAGGTTTAAAAAGTCTGGGCTAACACACTCCTCTCCTGCTCCCTCTATGCAGTTGGTCAGTATGAACGACTCAGCGCCCGCGTAGGGAATTATCTTTTCCTGGCTGGTTAGAGCAAACACTGTCACAATGTGGTCCTCCTCAATCCAGTGTCAAGCACTGATACTTCTCTGCACATCTTTCAAGTGCTCTTTTCATTGGCACAAAAAACCCTCAAAATTGTGCTTTTTTTCCAAGGTGCCTTGACTCTATTGCTGGTTCATCAGTCTGACTGCTATTTTGAAATCTGATCATGTTACAGACAACTGTTATTTATTTATTTTTCATACAGCCATTTGCATTAAATCTCTGAAGGAAAATGGAACACATTTATTTCGGTTCAGTAGTTCTCAGCTTGCTTTGTACATGATTAGTCAGGGATTTTTTTTTTTTTGCAGTGCATTGTGGGGTAGTTTATTCTGTCATTTCAGTGCTGTGTCTGAAGTTAACTTTGTCCTGTCTCTTCAGACGTAATAGTACTTCTGAGTAATAATGTATTACTGGGCTGAATAGCCTTATTAGTCTCCTTTTCAAAGTTTAAATGAGTTTTGAGGTTGTTATTACACAAGTCTTCTGTTTGGCTGAACAGCGAAATGACAGTTTGGCAGTTGGTTAGCTTGTAATAGGGGCAGCCTGTGTCTTTTCAAGAGTGGATTTGTCTTTGTGTTTCACAGAGGCCCAAGGCTGGTGCAAAATACAGCCACTGTAACCCCGCAGGATTACAAAGCCTTACTGAGTGAGGGCTGGGGAACGGTTCACAGAGCTGTCGAATTTGTACTGCTTGTTTTTTTTTATTGCTCCCCTTTATAGTGCTTTAAAATTAGTTTTAAAATGCCATGAAGCAAATATTTAAGTAAATACAATAAGTGAAAAAGAACAGTTTCATAGGAAGTACAGCAAGATAAAAATACCAACCCAAAAAAAACAGGAAAATTGTGGAGCTCTGCTTCTTGCTCTTAAGAATAAGTTGCTGTGTACTCATGCATGGGCCCGAGCAGAAGTCATCAGTTTCAATGATTAGAACAGATGTTTATTAGCATGCCTCGCGGTTTATTGGGAGAACTGTGAATTGTTTTGATTTTTACACTATAAAGGCAGTGTAATTACCCTTCTGGGGCCATGACTCATCTAGTCATCCACACATATGAATAGTTGGCATTTTTATAATGAAAATACACTTTGCTCCCTTAGTTTTAAGACTTTTTGGGGTTTTCAGAAAGTAAAGAAGCCCATACAACAGTGATACTACTACTACTACTACCACTACTACTACTACTACTACTACTACGACTACTAATAATAATAATAATAAATATTATTATTAATTATTGTTGTTGTTGTTATTATTGTTGTTTTTGTTGTTAAACCTCCATTATAAAATACAGAATTTGATTCATTCGTTGTAGGCACAATAATTAATACGATTCTATAAAACCAAATCTTTTCTTGCCATAATTATCAAAATGAAGGTCCTTTATTAGGACGCTGTCTTTTTATCCTTAGGAACCCCCGCCTCCTGGAAAAGAGTGTGATGTCGATTAATTTATCCACGAATCGCTTACCATGTGGCGCTACCGCTCGGCGGTTCTCGCAGACCTATTACAAACAAATGTTGATTTGCTTGGACAGCTGGTATTTGGGCTCGCAAACAGGCAAGTACTTAATTATCTCCGTTCCTTTACTTTTTTTGCGTTCACCCCCCTCAGTCCATCCCGGTACTGCCGCTTTCCCTCCCTCTGATGACGCCCTGCCCACAGCTTCCCCCTGGTCATGTGTGCAGTTTTCATTTGCTGTCGAGCAGTTTATTTTTTTCTCCAGCAAGAGCTGGGGGAAAAACGTACACTCAATGCGCACGTCAGGCGCTCTCGAAAGTAGAGGCGAGTAGTCAATTTGGTATGCATGTACTGGGTCTTCTACAGATGGCAGGAGTCTACCAGTTTCTTCCCGGTTCTTTTCTCTAAATGCTAGCGTCTGACTTCGGCTAAAGTATGCAATGGATGGATTTGAAGGAATTTGTGCAAGAGCGTTGATTCCAGCAGTATATTTTGGTGTAGCTTAATCCACACATGCCCAGGTAAGGAAAGTAGATGAGCTCTGTAAATTCCTGCGTTTATCGCCTTGCTTGATCGATTACACAACGGCGTTAAGAAGCGCCATGTGTGATTACAAAGTTTTGCTGTTGTTATGAATACGCCTGTTACTCATGCTGTTGTGCTTTGGGTCCGCGCGACTTAACCCGTGTTCTCGCACGCAGTAACTACGTGAAGTTGGATAATACATGACTAATTTCTGAAATGCCTGAAAGCGTTTGATAGTTTTATGTGAGCTACTTTTTCGAGTGCTGCGGCATGCGCTACGTCTTTATAAGGGAAAAGAGTTGTTACTGCACTGACAATTCAAAATACAGTCTTGAGAAGACTGAAAGACAATCTGTCGGTAGTTTGGTCGGAGAGTGTGGCGAGAGGCTTACTCGCTGTATCTGCTCGGAATGTGAAGCTTTGTATCCACTAAATTACTAATTGACATGTGCGCGGGGGGAGGGGGGCGTTACGTGCTTACACAGGTTCGGGTTTACTTTCGGTATAGTGCCCGAGGTGTGACCGTGGTACACTGGATTATGTTGGATTAGCGCACGCTTTTTAATTTTTGAAAAAATTAATTGGCGTCATGGCACAGGATAAGTGGCATTATGTTATAACAGATGCATAATGCAATTGATGAGTGATTGACCATAATGCCATGTTAAACGTTGAGAAAACCATAGGCAATACCACGAATTACTCCAGTGTAAGGAATTTTAAATGGCCTAAGGTTTGGGGGATAAAATCTATCGACATGTAAGTATAGGGCTCGCACTTAAAGCCTCAGTAGTCTGCTACTACACGTTCCAGAAGCCCACCATTATCACCTGAACTTCGCTGTTGATCGGGAACGTTTTCTTAAGGCTTTGTTTATAAGTTTGTTTAGAACACAAAAGAATGGAAAAGAATGATATATGAGATCCCTTGGGGATGCAATTGGCAGTTAAGCAAATTAGGCCCAAACAGAGCAGTGTGTTGTCATGACAACAGTGCAATTAAATTACTTTACTGTCGGCTATAATATAATTTTCCTGTTCAGAGACTCGCGGGACCGCAACTCCCATTTGGAGAAGTTGGATCGGTTGCTTTCTGGAGAGAAGTAGCAACACATTGGCTAATGATTAATTGGTAAATAATCTGATTTTATTTGTCTTTACTACGGCCTGCCAATCTCGGCGTCTTGTGATAACACAACCATAACCACAGTCATTTTTTCTCGACTGTTCTGCAGATTTCTCTGATTAAATTGAAAGATTGGTGTACAAACTTTTCGCTGGAACAATTTGATTTGAATTTGTTTATTTTCAGCATTATAATTTGCGTTTTACTGTTCCCTCGATTAAAGGAAGTGAACATTTTGCGTTATACAGTATATAACTGGTACTCTCCGAATGGCATTGCAATTATTCATATTTGAGTCATGACTTGGATGCAATCGTGTAAATTTAAAATGCAGTATTTTCGGTAATACTTTTTCTGTGTGCATTTGGGTCTTTATGTGCATGTCAGCTGTGATGTGCTGTCTTATTCAAATTTGTCATGTGAACACATTACATGAACAAAACAATTTCAAAATGTGCATTGCCTGTGCTATATAAAATAAATTGTACACACGAACGGGCTCGGTTCAGTCGATCTGCTTCTCATATTCAGAGGACTTTATCTCCATTCTGGCGTATGTTTACCACCATATTAAAACTCCCCCAGAAACATCTGTCCTCTGTGAAACCTCATTAACTATGAGTTTTGTGATAGGCATATATATTTCAGTGTCTGTTGCTTAACAATTTTTTTTTTTTTTTTTAAACAAGGGGCTGTGCCATGAACATAGCTATTACCTTAATTAGAGAGAGGGACTCATTTCATGTCATGGAGTGATAAATGTGAATAGATCTGTCATAATGACAGTGGATTTAGTCTTTAAAAACCTGATCTGAGGATTTTGCAATGCTTTGTTTCAGGATGAAAGACATAGAAACAGTGTTAGTTTCTTCCCCACTGGCTCCTATTGGCTTTAATGGGGATTGTTACTTTACAAATTATATCAGCCATTGCACTGAGGCCAATGCTCTTCCCGCTGGAGAACATACCTGTGCAGTTGTGGAGGGATCCTTAAATCACTGTCCTGAAGGATCGAGAGCTACTGGTTTTCCCACACTCCATATTCCTGGGAGTAGGGCTGGGCGATTGGGACAGAATCAAATATCACAGTATTTTTTTACTGAATACCTTGACAGCAGTATTGTTGGGAGAACTAGTTGGGCTTTCACAAAATATTTACACAATACAAATTTTGGTAGACAGTCATCAATACTGTGGATTTGATGACTAAGTAGATGCAGGCAACAGAAAAGTCTCAAACATAGAAAACTCCATTCCTTTTTGTGTAATGTGCTTTGAAAACCGGAAAAGATGACACTTCTGTCATATCACAATATTCCAGTATCCAAAATCTCAGCCGATATCTTGTATCACTGTATGGATATGATTTCGATATGTGGCCAAGCCCTTCCTGGGAGTCAGGTTAAAAAAGTTTCTAGCCAATCAAAAATGCTAATTGTTCAGTTTATTAGTTAATTACATTGGAAAAAAGAAAACCAGGTCTGGATGTGGAATTGAGGGCCAGATTTGGTGCTCCCTGCTGTCGGTCATGGTTGTTTACAGGGGCTTAAATCAGTGGATTTTTACTCCAATTAATATAAAATGAGTGATTTAGGTGAGTTGGTATGCAGTTGAATGATCAAGGTAATACGAGACAGAAAGTGCATACAGGATGCACCACAGCTGATGTTGCAGATAGTGGCCATCTCACTGTCCCATTTTACATGCATGTCTGTCTCTGTCTCCACTGGCTTCATACTATCCACTGGCTTCAGGCAGTCTGTACATTCCGCAGCCATCTCTGAGAATAGTGGCGGGGTGTTTTTGTCTGATTGCATTTTTGCGTTCAGTGTCTTCCTTTTTTTCCCCCCTTTAAGGCGTAATGTTTGTTTGTGTGAAATTTTTTTATTTTATTTTGGTGGCATGTTGAAAAAGTTGATCTGGGGTGTGAATGTTTATGGGAAACATTCAGATTAGTGAACGGTTTTATTATTGTTTCTGAGTACAACCCCAATTCCGAAAGAGTTGGGACAAAGTGTAAATTGTGAATAAAATCAAAATGCAATGACTTTCAAATCACCCCAGCCAGTATTTTATTCACAATAGAACAGATAACATAGCAAATGTTGAAACTGAAAAATTTTACAATTTTATCCACTAAATGAGCTCATTTCAAATTTGATGGCTGCTACAGGTCTCAAAAAAAGTTGGGACAGGGGCCTGTTTACCATGGTGTAGCATCCCCTCTTCTTTTTAACACAGAGTGGGCATTGAGGAGACAAGTTTCTTGAGTTTAGCCATTGGAATTTGATCCCACTGTTGTTTAATATAGGCTTCCAGCTGCTGGAGAGTTTGTGCCAAATGTTTTCAATCGGTGAAAGATCAGGACTGCAGGCAGGCCAGTTCAGCACATGGACTCTTCTATTACGAAGCCATGCTTTTGTAATGGCTGCAGTATGTGGTTTTGCATTGTCCTGCTGAAATACACAAGGCCTTCCCTGGAATAGATGTTGTCTGGAGGGGAGCAAATGTTGCTCTAAAACCTTTATATACCTTTCAGCATTCATGGTGCTTTTTAAAACCTGCAAGTGTCCCACACTGTGTGCACTAATGCATCCCCATACCATCAGAGATGCTGCTTTTGAACTGAATGCAGATAACAGGAGGGGTGGTCTTTCTCTCTTTAGCCCGGAGGACACGACGCCCATGATTTCCAACAAGAATGTCAAATTTGGACTCGCCTGACCACAGGACACTTTGCCACTTTGCTAGGGTCCATTTTAAATGAGCCTTGGCCCACAGAACACAGCGGCGCTTCTGGATCATGCTCAACAATGGCTTCCTTTTTGCATGATAGAGTTTTAGGTGGCATCTGTGGATGGCACAGCGGACTGTGTTTACAGACAGTGGTTTCTTGAAGTATTCCTGGACCCATTTAATAATGTCAATGACAGAATCATGCCGGTGAGTGATGCAGTGGCGTCTGAGGGCCCAAAGATCACGGGCATCCAGTAAAGGTCTTCGGCCTTGTCCTTTACGCACAGAGATTTTTCCAGTTTCTCTGAATCTTTTGATGGTGTTACGCACTGTCGATGATGAGACCTTCAAAGCCTTTGCAATTTGATGAGAGAGAGCCTCTGGCCATCTTTACTTTTGAGAGACTCAGCGTCTCTAAGACATCCCTTTTATAGCCAATCATGTTACACACTTGATGCCAGTTAAAGGGCATCTAAAGTCGATTCCCATTGTTTTTATTTATCGGCCAATCAGCGAGCCGCACCTGCACAAACAAACCGAAATAGAAGGATTATCTTCGCGTGGACACAAAACATTGGTTTATATTGATGAAATTGGTCATGTGACAATGCAAGATGTCAACAAAAGCGTGATTTGTTTGTAAAAGTTGGACATTCAACGTCCCGTTTGAGAATCTGCGTGCCCTTTATCTTAATTGCTAAATGCTGATTCTCTTGTATATTAATTGCTTTTTCAGCCCTTTTTTGCCTGTGTCCCAACTTTTCTGAGACCTGTTGCAGCCAGAAAATTTGAAATAAGCTCATTTTGCAGATAAAAATGTAAAATGTCTTCAGTTTCAACATTTGAAATGTTCTCTATGTTCTATTTTAAATAATATATTGGCTCATGGGATCTGAAAGTCATTGCATTTTGATTTTATTCACAATTTACACTTCGTCTCAACTATTTTGGAATTGGGGTTGTAAGTTGCAACTGTAAGAGGTGAAGTATGCTGTACTGGGCTGTATGTGGATGGACAGCCCAGCCTGAGCAGACAGACCAGATCAGTACAACAGACATGCCTACAGATCAACTGACCGGATTAGAGCAACAGACATGCCTACAGACCAAAAGACCAGATCAGAGCAACAGACTTGCTGACAAACCAGCAGACCAGATCAGAGCAACAGATATGTCAAGTCTGACAGACCAGATCAGTACGACAGACATGTCGACAGACTGACTGACCAGGGGTGCGTTTCCCAAAAGCATAGTTCGACCATTCACAGTCAATGGGTCCAACTATGTGAGGTAGCATCTGTGATTTCAGGAAAAGCACCCCAGATTAGAGCTACAGACATATGGTTCACTTTTCACCGGGTACGTCACCATGGTAACTTATGCTGAATGCCTAACCTGCTTGGGTGCAGGTTAAGTTTGAAATAATCGATCAGCAGGTATAAAGCACAGCCTACTGACCAATCAATTCTCTTGGAAAATGGTCTGCCCATTCCTAGAAGATTGTGTGGACCTTGGTGCGCATATAGTGAGAGGAGCTCTTAGGAGAGAGAATTTTCAGAGATCGCCAAAACCCCTCTGATTACTCTGACGATGTCCTGTATGAAAGATATAGGTTCTTTTCTTTTTACTCCGTCGGGGTTGCAGCTGAAATAACTAGACAATCTATTAGCCCACTTCTCCAGCCTGTACTGTGTCCACTAGGAAATCTCTATGTAATGGCACAAGTTTGCGCATTATTTGGCCAATCACATCATGGCAACCAAAATCGATTGGTGTCATAATTTAAGTATAACACATGTCCATACCAAATATGAAGGTAATGGGTCAAAAATTACAGCCTGTAGAGCGTCCACAAGGAAGTGTCCATGGATGCGGAGACAACAAACATGAACCCATAGTAGCCGCCTGACTCCGTCTGTTTGCTACAATGAGGCTAAAATTGTCATACACGCCATAAGAGTACATTTAAGCAACACAATTTTATGGGGCACAAAAATGTTAATATACTCTGATCTACTTGTGTCCTCATGATGGAGAAGTAATATTATAATCACACTACACATGCATTAACACAGTCAGCGATTTTTTTTTTTTTTTTTTTTTTTTGTTCAGCTTTCCTTGCGGCTTTTGACAGCTGCAACGGTGTTGCGTTTGGCCTGGATAATATGCTTGTATTCCTCATATTTTGGGAACATAATAGTTTGCTCCTCCATAGAGAAGTATGCTGCTCATTTCCATGTCTGCGACTGGTCGTATGCGGCTGACACCGCCCCTTTTATGTGAGCGCGCACAGAGCTCGATTGGAAAACCCAGGGTTGACTTACCGAGTTGATAACCACCTTCGTATGACTGCTTATCGGGATTGTGGATGTCTTAAGTGAAGCCAGGTAACCAAAAGAGATCCGGGGCATGTTGAACGCACTTCGTAGTACAGGCCCAGGTCAAGAAACAGGCTACCGGACGGATGAGTTTCATGCACAAGCAGCACTTACTGACTCTCTCTCTCCCACACAGGTGTCTTGGTCTAAATGGGTCCCGTCATGCCTCCGAGTAAGAAGCCGGAAGGATCCGGCATCAGCGTCACCAGCGGCCTGAGCCAGTTCTACCAGGCCAGTTCCCTGGCCGCCAGGGTCCTGCAGGAGGAGGAGGTGGACCTCAAGCCTCCCATCGTCAAGCTGGAGAAGGGTAACTTGGACGACGAGGAGCTCACCAACCTCAACTGGCTCCACGAGAGCAAGAACCTGCTCAACAGCTTCGGCGACTCCATGCTGCGGAGCGTGAGTCCCGTCCAGGATGTGGATGACGACACCCCTCCCTCCCCTGCTCAGTCCGACCTGCCATACGACGCCAAGCAGAACCCCAACTGCAAGCCCCCGTACTCTTTCAGCTGCCTCATCTTCATGGCCATTGAGGACTCGCCCCCGAAGAGACTGCCCGTTAAGGATATATACAACTGGATTCTTGAACACTTCCCCTACTTCGCCAATGCCCCCACGGGCTGGAAGAACTCGGTGCGGCACAATCTGTCCCTCAATAAGTGTTTTAAGAAAGTGGACAAAGACAGGAGTCAGGTAAGGATTACAGGATTGTCTTGAGTCCCAGTTTTTGGCTTCAGTGATCTTATCGAGTAAACGCTGGTGTCACTTTTTCAATGATGTGTTCTCGCCCATGACATAGCAGAAGGTTGCAGTGGATACACCATGTTAACTATGGCTTCCAGTGATGTGATCTTGCATGTGCGTTAGCGCCTGTCCGACTGTTCTAGCCTGCTGCTGTTTGTGTTTATGTGCATGGATGCCAGTGTGTGTGTGTGTGTGCATACGTGCTTGCACGCTCCTGCGCCAGCCTGAAGAGTAAAGCCGTTCCGTGTGACTTGCGGAGTTCGCTGCCATCTGGTCCTCGGCTGCGCCGCAAAGAATTTTTTTTGTATACGTGTCTCCATAGAAACTAGGTTGCAGTTGACATGGAAAGCAAGCAGTTGCTGTAGCAACAGGGAAACTGATGTGGCACTGTGTATGTGTGTGTGAGAGAGTGCGTGTGTTCGTGCATTTTTTTCTCTCCTTTCACTGGGAAAGGCTAATCCAGTCGCAGCGGAGCGGTCGAGCTCAGGCAGCGCTGTAGACAGGGAGTCTCTCCCGCTATCTCGCCCGTCACAACAAGTCGGGCTGATTTCCGCTGCCTGTTAACCCTTTCTGCTGGGATTTTTAGATTATTCTACCTCTCACTGGGCTCTTTACCCTGGAAAGGTCTCTTATGACTGTTTGCATCGTATTTATATTGTTTACAACAGTTGGGTTGGTTTACGTTTGACTGTTATCTTAAAGTCTGAAGAGGACTTGGAGTGTCGTCATTAACACTGTGCAGTCTGCCCCAAAATGCTGAAGGGGTATGCTATTTCAGAAGCCTCTTGAGTCTAATGAGGTCTGTGGACTGTACTCAACCATACAACAGAAGTGCATATTATGCTGGGCTTTCATCTAGATTGATGCAGCAATGAGAAACGAGGGGAAGTCTTTGTATAATGGGCATGGCTTCCTCTGAATCCCCCTGATCTGCAGAGTTCACAAAACAAATAGATTTTTGATGAAGAAAAGTCTTAGAAAACAACAAAATCCATTTACACAATAATGTGGTAACAGAGGGTGTTTGCTGTAAGTGATTAGGTTTAGTGGTTAAGCTTAGTTTCCCTTGATGAGGAATACTGTGGTGCAATTCACAATTAACATTTCCTCTACCGTTTTTCTGAATTTCATAATTTGAAGTGTATTGCATGTAATGGGAGCATCAGGGTTGTTAGCTTGAGGCTAAAAGCAATTATCAAAGAAGACCTCACTGAGGCTTGAATATTGTACATTTATGCAGTGTAACAGAATAAAATGAAATATCACAAGTCCATTTAGTCGAACACGCTTGAGAGAGACCCCCCTTTTAATCATAACTGAATTTTAGATTTATTTATTCATCTTTATATTAACAGTGCGGGGAAGGCACAAATGTGCAGTATGTTGTTCATTATGCCAGGGCAAATTAGTATTCAGAGTTTAGTTCTGTAGCTCTCGTATAGAGACTTGAGGTATGTGGGTTAAACTGTCAAAATTGTTGTGAAAGTTGAGAAGTGGAAAAGTACAAAGAAACTGTTCATCTTGTATTACCACTAAACACTCCGCAAACGTGAATCATCTTTAGTTTTACTTTCCCCCTTAAGTTTTAGTCCTATTAAAAGGATCATAATTCTTGATTTGTCAACTTAAGAAATGGCTGATATCCTACCTGCCATGTTTACTTTAAGAACAGGATTTTTTTGTGGTTTACTAAATGATGCTGCGACATGTTGAGTTTGCTGACATATTTAGCATATTTAAGTGTTTTAATTATTTTGCGCCTATTAATTGTCAAATGAGCTCGCAATGTCGTCTTTATTGCCTGTTTCTTGCTGTTGTCCCTCAAGAATTTGTCAGTTTGTCTTCACTGACATATTAGCAGTGTACTGTTTTTTCTTCACTACATGACGCCATCAAAAATGAAAAATGATTTATGAAACTGAATTGGCATATGCTTTCTCAACATATGCCATACACAATTTATGTGGCATATTATTGTAGGCATTTCTTGCTCAGATACAATTTATTCTGCATTCAGAATTTAATCTCAAGGTGCCAAGAAAACAATTTGTACACCTATTTTTTTTCTGGGCGTTCGGTCGGCCGCTCGAGTTGCACCCACATTATTTCAGGCAATGGAGGAACCTGGTTTTATGGGCTGGGCTTATTTTAGCTTACGATTTTTACGGCTTTCTGAAGATGTTATCTGTCTGGTCCCCCTGTGCCGTGATGCACACTGCAGTTGGTTTTGAAATCGATGAAACCTTCCCGTATTACTGCCAGATTTAAAAAAAAAAAAAAAAATTAATAAAAAATAATATATTTTGGTGAATAACACAACGTACCATAATGGAACATTACAGCAAATTCCAGGGCAGAGTCACAGCATTGATGCAATAAAGTCCATATGTGCTTTTTTTATATTTGATCATTTTTTTTATGAGTCCTGTTTACAGTTATTATAGTTACTCAGGTGACAGGAAGCAGCAGCGCTGGAGGACCCTGTGCAGGTATACAGACTTGGTCTGTAATGGTGAGGCAGAGTTGAGTGAGGAAATATACCAAAGAGGAAGATATGATGAGGAAATGGATTAATTAAGAGCATTTTTAGTTGATTTATGTTTCTCTTGGCTGAAATGAAAAACTATCGTCCAAATGGTTTTCCATCAGTTGAAATGGCTGAATTATAATAACAGCGCCCGCTCTTGTTTGAGTGAACGTCTTTCTAGGTCACAGCCTGACAAATGGCATAAATCAATGCAGCTGTGAGTGCGTTTCTGCTTTGACTGCTCTGTGTCTGTGTGCGAGGGCTGTGTGTGTGTGAGAGGTGTATACCGGGGCGGCGGTCAGTGTGTCATTAGTCTCCATGGTGTTGTTTACAAACACTCTGGCGCCACACCAGGATTATCAGTCTGAGTGAGGTGGATCAGTGAAACTGGTGTCTCCAGCGCGCGCAGACACACTCGCAAGCGTGCGCTCACACATACACACACACTTACGAATGGAGTGTATTATGAAGTAAGTTCAACAATAGCCGGGCCTTTTTTGCATGAGCTGGCTCAACAAACCCTCAATTCGGAGATGCCTTCAGTTACCGTGGCAGGGTAAGAGAGGGAGCCACCTTGAAAATTGAAACCCCCAGCTTTACGCTCGATGTGCCTGACCAACCCATTAATCTCGCTTCGATGTGCACTCCTCCGCACTGTACAGACGACACGTGCATGCACGCACGCTTTCCGGCACTGTACATACACGTATGACCCTGCACATAAACATATTTTATAGCATGAACTTTTTTGGTGATACGGCTATGGATGAGCTCCAAGTCTGATCAATGATTTCAGATTTTATTAATGGACTGGAGTTATTGGGATGAATGTGCTCTGTAAGATGGAACTGGAATGAAAAAAAAAAAACTGCTTTAAGTCCCTTACATGTGCATCCCTCTCTTAAATATTTGTTGTATTGGAGTGGGAAATGATTTCTGTCAGAGTCGATGTATTGAGACAGTGTACACACATGATGATGAATGTGGAACTTAACATGTTTTCATTTTTTTATGCTGTTTCTATAGTGACAGGCAACCTAAGAACATGACAGCGACCTAAAGATACAGTAGCCACAAAATATGCCGCAGGACATTAGTAGGCGATTAATCCAGGAGATCAGAAGGGGGTTGTATTCTTGACCACCTTTCTCAGTGGTCAAATCAAACGCTTGGCAAAAATCCAAATGGTTTCATATGAGGGGGGAAAAAAAAATCACTCCATCCCCCTGACCCAGATTCCTCTTTGCTATTGTAATGATGTGCCGTCTGTTAGCCCAATTGTGCTCGTTTTATTTTTTTCGAAAGACGCGCGTATCGGACATGCCGACGGAGACATCTGTCTCCCTTGGCATCTTGCTAAATTGCAATGCATTCTGGGCCCTGGAGGGGAGTCGTGCCCCCTTTCAAACCTCACCTCCTTCTCCCTGTTTGACCTGTTGCTCTGCAAAAAGTATAAAATTTGTCTTAGCAAGCAATTTGCAATTTGTCTTTTTCTGATGAGATTTGAAATCTTTTTTCCTTAATCTTGCAAGTATGAATCTTGTTAAAGTTGCTGTTGTGTGCTTGACAAGTGAATTTTTATTCCCCCATTGGCAAATCCAGGAGTGAGTCATACTTTCTTATGGGCAGTATTTTCATCTTGTGTAGCAAAAAAAGTAATTGAAATAAGTCTAAATATCAGACAAATGCTGATTTGAGGCTTATTGTTATTTATTTATTTATTTATTTTTGTGAGAGGGTCAGTGCTTTTTTTTCCTGTATGTTATCACTGACGGAGCGGTGTTCTCGGTGACATGTATTTGTCAGTGTGACAGCGAGACCCTCCCACTGATGTGTTGACGTGTGTCTTGGGGAGGCAGATGTTGCATTTCTGTGGGACAGATGTTGAGGTGAGGATGGAGGGACTGCGGCAGGCAAACCAGCCCCAAATCCACCCACCCCACCCTCCCTGTCACAGCATCCCCCCCCCTCCCGACAGCTTATCAGGGTTACTAGGGTTACACTGCGAATCCCAAGGTCGCTGATAATAAGCGCTGACGGCGCAGTAGCTGTGATCGATAACGGCAGCGCCTGAGCGCCGGTGGCGTGTGCCAGCTGCTTTCCGCTCAAACGCTGAAGCAACAGGAGCATCAAACTCACAGGAACCTGGCTGCCTGGGCACTGGATTTACGAAGACCTTTTAGCTTTCTATCAAATGGGAGACCAGCGTCATGAGCAAAAACTGGCAATGCTTTGCGGCAGTCACTGGTGTTGTTGGTTTTGAGTGTGCCAGGTTTTTGCGCTGAGTGTGCACATGATCTGTTCAGGAATGGTTATTTCTGTGTTGGCTGTTGGCGTAGTTTTTAAAACAATGGAATGAAATCGGGAACCTTTTTTAATGTACATTGTCATTCACACACTGCCTAAGGTCATTTATATTTATATGGCCATAGTTACAATAACAAGTCAAGCAGTTTAGACATTGATGCAAGGAGGGTTGAGAGTAAATTGATGAATGACTATTGGGAAAATGTTGAGCCCCTTTGATTTCTGGTCTTTATGAGTCATCCCCTTATTTTTCTCCTTTCACCAACTTCGATGGACTGTTGCCGTTCCTATGATTGGTACTTTAATGATGATTGAGAAAACCCCTGCTAATTCCTGAGCTGCGGTATTTGTTTGCTTCTTACAAGGTTGGTATTCATTACCCTTAAGAACTAAAATGATGGGTAGAAGGGGTTAATATTGCCCAGCTTGTTGTTCCTTTGTCCAGAATTAAGACCGTGGACTGTAGTCCACACCTGGTAGTACAGCAGCAGTCTGCACACTATACGGTATCTTGTCCAAGTAAGAAGTGTAGGACCAGGTTATCTGTGCTGAAGTGATTACTATTTCACCTGCTGAGACATAAATTGCTTTTCTGTGTTTGGGGATATTACTGCCTTTTGCCATCTGTTCAGGCATGTGTTTACAGTACTTGGCTTTGTGACACCTATCCCCTGAATACCGAGGAGGACCAGTGATAAGCCATTGAAATTCGACAGAAAAATAAGTGCTGGGTGTTTGAAGAATGGAAATGAAATGGGGACTTTGCACTGAGAATTGTGAGCTGATCATTACTACATTTAATGCCTTTTGGTCTCTTGCTGAGTTTTGTGTGGTGAGAGAGTCTTTGGTTGTGCTCTGATACCAGCCATTCTATTCCATGAGTGCAGCTGAAATTGCTGGGTTTTCTTGACTTACTGCTTCAGTGCCTTTGTTTTTATGTTTAACCCTTAGGACCAGGATTGACCCTGCCTTGCCTCAATAAATGGTTTTTGTGGTCTCCTGTGAGTCAGACGGAACAGAATGTGTTTTTAACTGGTTGGGAAAAACAGTGGCTTGATGCAAGGCAAAACAATTCTTGTAAATCGCCAAAAACACAATCTATTTCCATCATGAGCTGGAATGTATTCCGCAGCTTGTCTTGTTTCTCTGAAAATGTAAATACTTTGACTCACAGATGGCCCAATTCCCCCCTCCCATAAATTTAGATGCGAGACGAGCATTTTCTGAAGTGCGTAATCGGTATCCTTCTAAATGAGGTTCTCACTTCAGTGCAAAATCCAGCCCGAATCGCAGTTTCTCGCCTCTCTGCCTTATGTTGTCTTTGCAGGGGACGCCATATTGCTCGCGAAAACCTCCACATGCTGAATCTGCTTAAGCCTAAACAGTACTCGCACGCGCCAGGGATAGAAATGGCTTCCTGATCCAGTCTGAGGCTCTCTACGCCAATCCTTCATCTTCCAGGCTTCTGTCCCTCTTTGGCTTCGGCTGTGATGCAAGCCTCAGACATCACTCTGTCTTGGACACATTAGATTTTTTAGGGGAAGGGGGTGATGGTGGATTAGTTATATAGACTCGAACACATTTTACATGATTGTCCTGATGCCTATCCTCTAAAGCTGTGGTCTTAGCTTGTGATTCTCTGCTTGGATGCCAGCCTCAGAACTTACTGTGTGTTGGAGCAGTTCCTGTGAAGTGCCCTAATCTCGCCTGTGCCCTAGCTGCAGTGTTGCTGCCCATGCCAGGCTTCGTTTAGTTTTGCAGTCTTTGAAAGGGTGGGCATAATAAGGAGCACGAGGTCCATGGCAGAATCAGGGAATCTTTGTTAGATTTTTCTTTTTTTTTTCTTTTTTTGTTGTTGATGGATGGTGTCGGAGGTTGGTCATGAAAACTAACCTTTTGCGTCTCATTGGCTTGATTTTCGGATGCTTGTCCTCTGTAAAGCTCTGGTCTTAGCTGGGCGATCCGTTGCCAGGATTAAAACGGCAATTATTAAACTGAGCCCTGATATCTGGAAGCGAATAATCTGCTGTAATCTTGGGAAGCCCCAGCGGGGACACCTGCCCTGCTCTCCAGGGAGAGTTGAGTCCGTACCCTATACAAACAACATCTTGTTTAATCATATTGTTCAGTGACCTGTGGGGCAGCTGTGGCATGAGTCCATGTTTTAGACGCTGAAGTGCTCTTTGAAAAAGCGGGGAAGGACCCTGGTTCTGGGGGGAGTGTAGCGTGTGCTGAAAAAGGCCCTCAGATGGTGCTCTTGTGGTGGAGAGTTGGCAGGAGGGCTTCTTCAGGCTGATGGGGCTTGAGGAGTGCATCTGTTGAGCCCTGAGGATTGTTCAACACCATCAGATCTCCTGCAAGGCTTCGTCCTGTTGCTTCATTGTCCCCTCTCCCCCATTCATTATCTGGGCTCTGGATTAAGACGTTGGAGAGGGAGGAGGAAGGAGGGCGAGATGATGTGCTGATGTCCTGTTGAGATGGAAAGTGCAGGGGTATCTCCACCTGTGTTTCCCTCTCTGCAGACAAGACTCCCTTTGAGGAGTAAAGAGGCTCGGGGGGAACCTCTGTGTCCCTTTAGGGCAACTGCTGCTAAACACAGAGATTGGGCTGAGTAGGGCCTGAGACTGGGGCGAGGGTCCCTTGGTGCTTTGCTCCAGTCACGGTAATGGGAGCGAGGGCTCTTAGGTGGGCAGTTGAAAGTGCTGGCGGTGATTGTCAGCTTTCAAGTCATCTGCTTCACGTGCGGCAAATAGGGGTGGGGAATCCCCATTCATCCCCAACCCCGACACACCCCCACACAAGCCTCGCCAGAGGGGATACCATGTGCAACGGGGGGCTGAAATGGCAGAAAACCTAATGGTGAGGTGTTTGAACCTTCAAGGCCACTCTCGTGAAAACATTTAGCGAAATGAATTTGATTGTCTTCTATCTGACAGTCTAAAAGACCTATAAATAAGAAACCCTACCCATTTTATTTGGCTGGTAGTCATGTTTTCAGTACATATGCAGTGAAAGAAGTATGCATCTGCTGTGACTTTTTCATCTGTGCCATTGCTTATCAGAGAACCCACAGGTCATCTGCCAATTTAAGTCCCTGTCTTGGGGGGGTGAGAATGGAGGTAATTAGTCTTCCTCATATCACCAATCAGTTGTGATGAAGGTTCACAGGAAACTGTGAAATACTCTGGAATCCCAATTTTTATGTGAAATGCCCCTTTTAACTGTTGATGACTCTGGAGATATGGGTAACACCCTGGGGTGGTTGGTCAGTTGGGTTCCCTTGGCTGATCAGAATGGGACTCCGGTTGCACAGCAGCGTCGTTGCGTTTGCATACCCAATGACTGGGGAGGGAAGAATCGCCTAAATGGAGCTGCTTGAATGAGATGAAATGGTTCAAATCTCCCTGCGATCAAAGATTTCAGTTGACAAACTGCTGGCCTCAGGGAAAGCAGGATAATCATTTCACTGTCTCATTTCTTCGAAGTGAAGAAAACAAATGGAAAAAAATTAAGAAAATCAAATGCAAGTGCAGGTACCTGTCCTCTGACGGGGGCCCCAAAAATCCATCTTCAGAGTGAATGACAACTCTTTATTCTGACAGCTCCTCACTTCACAGATTTTTAAACTTGAGCCTCATAATGGGGGGGGGGGAGGTTTGTAACAGGAGTACTTTTATTTTGCATAGAAGTTGATGGGATTAACTGTATTGGCTGAGATGGGGGGGCTGTGGGGTATTGCATCTTCAGAGACCCGCAGTTCTTAGGGAGAATGAAGGATCCCTCTGCCAAGACTATCAAACAGCCTTTATATACTCCACGGTTGCCTGTTGCCTAGGAGACTGGTGTAATCCAAGTGTCCCCCCACACACACACACCCACCCCACTCACTGTCTTTTTTTCCCCTCTGATTGGAGGCTCTATTGACTCCTGCCATTGAGCCGGCCCTCAGACTGACTCACCAGCTGTCCGCCAATGGAAATGTATCACTGAGAAAGTGCTCTAAACCCTATTGATTTTCCCTGATTACAGTACATTTGGAAATTTTGACCTACGGGGTCACTTATCAGGGAAGGAAATATGAATAATCCGATGCCACGGTCGCTGGTAATATCATACGCCTCCAGGGGGATTCTTCTTGCCCTCTGTTGCTTGTTGGTCAGAGTGGCACACACACTCACAAACACACACACCCACACACACTCAATTACTTGCATTCACACTCTCTCAGAAACACATGCAGGCATGTGCCAAATTAAAAAGAAATAAAAATTCTAAAATGTTCTAGTGTGGCAAGAGCAACTCCTCTCTGCCATGTACGTGCTTTTTTATGTGAAATGCTTGTCATATCTTTTGTCTGACAGGATAAAAAATTGATACTTTTGTTTTTTTTTTTTTTTATTATTCCTGGAATGTTTCACTTTGCATTGCCCAATAAACATAATTTCACCTAAACCTGTCAGAAGTTAATGACCCCCGGTGAAATTGGCTTTGAAATTCCCATCACTACAGAAGACTGTCAAAGGCTTTCAGTTGCCGATTTATGGTGCTGTAGTAATTAGAATTGATTGTCTTTGTTTAATCCAAACAATTTTCAGATATCCCCCCTGAGATTCATATTCCTACGCATGGTGGCATGTTCTGCGTTATGTGTAACAGTAAATCACTCTGCCTCTGCTCCTGTCGCTGAATTGACGCCCCAAAAGCTCTTCTGAAAGGCAGCCGATACACATTGTCATTTATTTTATTTATTGATTTGATTAATCTCCTTTCCTTTTCTTATTTGCATACTTCAAATGATGTTCCCTCTTTTCCCCAAATACTTGAAGACCTCAATTTCATGATTTCATCTTTTAGTTCTCTCTCCTACCCCCCCCCCCCACCCCCCTTGCCAATTTCATATACTGTATGTTTTTAAGATGCCCTTGTGGGAAGTTGACTGGTTAATTAGGGAATGCCTTTTCATCTAAAAATAAACGCCTGTCGCCTACATTGCTGTCCCGGGAATATAATTTTCTAAACCATTCAATAGGCATTGCTTTACTATTTTCTGGTTAAAGTATTCATGTTTACAGTTTCTGTTTTACAGGTGAATTTAAAAAAAATGGATAAAAACAAATAAAATAAATAAATGAAAAATATAGATTTTTTTTTTATTGTATATTTTTAGTGTGAAGATGTGATTTTATACAAGACGAGGGAAAACATACACTTGTGCTTTGGTGTGTGGGGATAATTCTGTGAGAACACCACTGGAAGAGCATGACTGAGTTATTACATTGGAGAATTAGGATATATAGCCAATGAATCTGGAGCATCAACTGGGCAAGCGTGGTGGTTTGTTATACCCCCGACAACAAAATGTCGGGGGTATATAGTTATATACCAGGAATTCTGTCCGTCCATCATTCCGTCCGAAGACATTATTTGTCTAATCGGTATCTCGAATATTCATTAGATTCTTTTCAAATTTGGCATACATATTCTCTACCACAGGGAGAGGTGCAGTGCAAAGTATCGGCCATCTGGGATGATTTTTCAGAAAAATATCGCCGTTTTCCTGTTTTTGGACTTAGACATTTTCAAGTGGGTTCAATGTCAATTTGTCCGATCGATATCGCAAATATTATACATGGGATTCTTTTCAAATTTGGCACACACATTCTCTACCACAGGGAGAGGTGCAGTGCAAAGTGTCGGCCATCTGGGATGATTTTTCACAAAAATATTGCTGTTTTCCTGTTTTTGGACTAAGAAATCTTTAAGTGGATTCAGTGTCAGTTTGTCTGATTGATATCTCAAATATTATTTCATGGATTCTTTTCAAATTTGCCACACATAGTTTCTAACATATGGAGAGGTGCAGTGCTAAGTGTCATAGATGTGTTGTTATTTTTGTCAAAATTGATTTTCGGAATGTGATAATTTCTATAATCACCGACAGAAAAAGCATGACTGGGGACGTCGGGGTTATTGGTAATCTCTGCTGACTTTTTCCACTTGTTTTTCATTTGTCATGTAATAGTGATGGATCCGTGGTTCCTAAGGGCCTGAAAGGCTGTGAACTAGGCATGGACTGGTATGAGATTCTGACGGTATGATAACCTTTAGCAAAAATATCATGGTTTCACGGTATTGCGCTATTGCAATTACAGCTCTAAAATGTATTATTTTGTCTAGGTAAAGGTATGTCTAGGTAAAATGTCTAGGTAAAAAACAACAACTTTTTTCCATTGAACACAATCTGTTTTATTTTTAAACAACATATAGAATATTTGGTATGTTTGTAAACATGTACCATGTTAAGTTAAAATAAATAATAAAACAATAATAAAATAATTGAATTCTTCGAAATAAAATTAAAATAAATTTAGTACCTTAAGGGAGGAGGCTAAAGGCTAAACCTGCAGCTCAACAATAATCATGGCCTGCACTTTCTGTCTTTGACGACTCATAAAAAACTGCTCATACGGCAGGAACGGTATGATGGAAAATTTTAGCGGTTTGGAAACCGTGACTTTTTCAAACCACGGTATGCGTTGAAACAGGTAACCGGCCCATGCCTACTGTGAACATGCACAGTGGTGGTCTCTTGCTGCATGTCTTGAAGATTCAACTGCCTTGTTGTCACTGCCATGACACAAATCAAAGAACTTGACATTTGAAAATATGTGGACTCCAGAATTATTAGCACCCCCAACAAATCAGTGGCATCCCAGCTGATGTTTAGAAGGCCTTCAGTAATCTCACTTTTTAATGCATGATTGCTTTTAAGATTTCCAAAATCCCTTTTAAGTTTGCCTGATTATCACTCAATTTATTTACTGAATAGTCAGGACTAATACATGGCCTATAATGATTAAGAAATGATAATGACAGTGATTGCCGATGGGCGACATTTATAAAACGTATGTGACATTGTAAGGATGGCAGTAATCAGAATAAATGCAAAAAATCCAGCACCTTCTCTGACTTCCATCTCTTATTTTTGCATTTTTGTAATGTAATTAATCCTTAGATTGTGCTTTATTTTGTTGGGATGTTATAAGCATTCAGAAGAATACATTTGAAGAGATTGAAGAAATCTTAAGTATGTTGTACCACGCTAGACTTTTGGGCAGAAGTCATTAATTACAATAGGTCTCGCAAAGTAATTTTATGAGCAAACTGCCATTTCATGAACTGCAGAGTCTTTAAAAGACATTGACAATTTACATAGTCATTTATGTGCGGAGGGAAACTGCGCACAACTTAGTGATGTCGTGTACAATAATGCTGGCAAAAATACATTTGAAAGTTGTTCTACAAATTAGATTTAGCAACTGTTAAGCAAGGAAAGTGAACAGCAACAGTTTAAGGTAATGAAGTTGAAAGGTGATGTTACTGAATTCCATGTCAAATCAACCAAATTATAGGAACCCCCCAAATTAATTTTTATTATATTCCACACAGTGGAAGATTTATATTTCTGGTGTGAAATGGTGAGATTTAGCTTCTTTTGGGGTGGGTGGGAGGGGGGGGGGGGGGCAGTTTTAAGAAAATCGCCATAATTTTGGAGTAAGTTTGAGGACTTGAGATATGCATTGAGATATGCAACTCTTGGCTTAAGCTACTTTTCTTTACACAGTACGTTTAGTTTACCTGTACTGTGGCTAGAAAAAGCAGAACACCAATCACGAGTATTTTTTCACAATTTAATGTATTTATTGTTCTGTAACTAATTAAGATAGAGCTCTAAGACTTGATATGCAAACTGCCAGTCAACTTTCTGAAGACCACAAACTAATAACCTTGGAAGTTGGCTACAGAATGAAAAGTGTGTATTTTGGGTCATTTTTGTGGGTATATATTTGAAAAGGGACACAAGTTATTGATGTCATATTTTTAGTGCTTGAAGGCATGGGTCTTAGGCCTAAGATATTGAAAAACTAGATGTAAAACTGTTCTTTTTGATTTTACATGATCACACCCATCATAATAGTGGTTTGGCATTCGTTTAAGCCTAGATACCATGATTTGTGACTGAAGAGCACACCAATAAATTTTAATGATCACGCTGTTTCATTCACAGAGCATTATTGCATCATTATCTACTCTTACCAGCACAGTATTTGACATACAAAAGAATTGCCATTATATACCAGTGCTGCTATCAGATTTATTATAGTGTAATAAGGGGAAGCTGGAAAAAAATATTTTCTGAAAAGATGACAACAGTGTAACCATGGTAATTACTGTGTAAAAAGAATTTTCCAATGATTTTAATACACAAGACCTTTCCAGGGTTATAAATGGAACTTTGTAATTCCCCACTTCTATATTTAGCAACATATAAACTGGAACCTCCAATAATCCCTTGTCTGAAATTTTGGGTTTTTCCGCCCCATGGCCCAATATATAGATAGCAGTGGCAGCTCGTGAACTGGCAACTGGGGAGGCTCAAAACAATCCCTTAAAATTAATGATTGGTCACGACCTGTTTTCAATCATTCAGTAGTTATTCTGGTGTTTCTTTATACGTCAACATATTTGTAATGTGACCAACAGGTGCATTCACACTGCAAAAAATCGCGAAGTTAAAAATGGCGAAATTTCACCCTGTTGTTTACCCTGGCACGAAAACTCACGAAGTTAGCTCAGTTTGAAAAAATCGCGAAGTTTCAGGAAGTAGTGCGCATGTCCCGCGTACACCATTCAAGCATTCCCAGCACCCTGAGTAACACAAGTCACATGAGTAACTTCACAAAGTTTCAGATGTGTGCGTTCACATTACAAAACTTCTTGCGAAGTTTCGCACGGAGCGCGAAACTTCGCACTCTGGCTTGAGATTATTCTTGCGAAGTTTCAGACGGCTTTTGGCACGGTTGCTTGGCAACTTTCGCCCTAACTTCGTGAATTTTCTAACTTCTTGAAGTTTCACTTGCTGGTGAATGCACCTAACATGTCTCATAACAATGTGTATGTACCTATTTCATTATGAAACAAGAGCACTCAGAGAGAGCAGCACCTCCGCCACGCCAAGGCAACTCTGTGCATTAGTTATTTTTGTTGGCTGATGTAGGGTATTGTTGCATTCCACCGCCAGGTGGCAGCAAAACCCAAAAGCACGCCGATTGGAAATCCGGCCCAATGGAAAGACTTGAAATCTCTGACATTATAGCTGGATTTGAACTTTGGCCTATATCTCAGCTGTACTTTGGCCTAGATATGCCAAAATTTTATCACTTGTTTCTCTTGTGTTACTCTAACATCCTGCAAAGTTTGTTTAAAATCTATCAGCCGTTTTTGAGATATCCTGCTAACACAGACAAACAGACAAACAAACCAACAAACACTGGCAAAAACATACACCTCATTGGCGGAGGTGAACAAGTGTATGTGTCACATTCATCTTTTCAGTTACACCATGGCTAAGGTGCTCTGAAAATTAAGTTAGATACCTAATATGATTGGCATGCTGTACAGTCTAAAGGAAGAGTTTTACGTCTCCAGTTTTTAGCCCGCTTGGCCAACAGGCCCAAGGGGCTTATGCTGTACTTAGGGTCATTAGTGGTGGTCTGTTGTGCATGCGTGCGTGCGTTACGTCGTTTCAGCGCGATACAGCTTTCAGTTTTCCGCGGATCCTTTTCATATTTTATATGCTTGTATATGGGCCCAAGATCTAGCCCGAGTTCCATTTTGGCCATGCTGCGATTCTCTGTTTGGCCACCAGGGGGCTTTTTCTGCTAAACTTCAAACAGCTCTAGCTCCCTTATTCTACAAGCTAAGATGCTCAAATTTTTACTGTAGCTTGTTCTGCCAAGGGTTCATCACATATGTAATGGGTTTTTGATTTGACCTAAATTTAAAGGTTATGTAGGTCAAAGGTTGTAAAATGCACAGATTTTGTTTCACTGCAATAGTGCCTTCACTTTTCAATGGATCCTTTTCATATTTTATATGCTTGTATATGGGCCCAAGATCTAGCCCGAGTTCCATTTTGGCCATGCTGCGATTCTCTGTTTGGCCACCAGGGGGCTTTTTCTGCTAAACTTCAAACAGCTCTAGCTCCCTTATTCTACAAGCTAAGATGCTCAAATTTTTACTGTAGCTTGTTCTGCCAAGGGTTCATCACATATGTAATGGGTTTTTGATTTGACCTAAATTTAAAGGTTTTGTAGGTCAAAGGTTGTAAAATGCACAGATTTTGTTTCACTGCAATAGTGCCTTCACTTTTCAATGGATCCTTTTCATATTTCATATGCCTGTATATGGGCCCAAGATCCAGCCCCAGTTCGATTTTGGGCATGGTGCGATTCTCGGTTTGGCCACCAGGGAGCCTTTTCTGCAAAACTTCAAACAGCTCTGGCTCCCTTATTCTACGAGCTAAGATTGCCTGCTTGGCCAAAAGGCCCAATGGGCTTATGCTATGCTCGGGGTCTTTAGTGGTGGTATGTCGTGCATCCGTGCGTGCGTGCGTCGTGCGTGCGTGCGTGCGTAAACGTTTGGCTTGTCTGCGCTCTAGTGTCTTCAGTTTTCACCGATCCTTTTCATATTTCATATGTGTATATAGCATCTTAAGGTCCTGACCAAGTTCGATTTTCAGCCCAATCGGACCAATACTATGGCCAATAGGGGGCGTTCCATTTTGGCCACGTTTGGCCAAGCGGGCGCAGTGGCTTTGCCACTATTTTTTTTTTTTTTTTTTTTTTATATGGTAGACCCAAGACCCATGCCTTCAAGCACTAAAAATATAACATTGATAACTTGTGTCCCTTTTGAGATATATACCCATTATAATGACCCAAAATACACACTTTTCATTCTGAAGCCAACTTCCAAGGTTATTAAAACATTTAAGACAACCATTGTGACTTTGATATTTTTTGTGGTCTTCAGAAAGTTGACCGACAGTTTGCATACCAAGTCTTAGGGCTCTATCTTAATTAGTTACAGAATAGCTGAAATATTTGACCTCAGTACTGCCAATGCTTATCTCTTGAAATGTGCAAAGTTTTATCAAAAGCAAAATTTTGATGTGGGGGTCTCTGGTTGAGTTGACACGGAATGACCCTGAAGACCTTTGGTCCCACCCATGGACTGTCATTGGCTAAAATACTGGGGAAAATTAAACACTCCTTTGTGCAGATCCTTTCTAGATCAATCACATGCTTAGGTTTGTCTTTATCACTGTCCCTCTTCAGTTCAGCTCACAGATTTTTGATCGGATTGAGGTCTGGTGACTGGGGTGGCCTTTGAACCTTTATTTTGATTTCCTAGAACTATTTCTGTGTGGATTTTGTGGTTTGCTTTCGGTCACAGTCTTGCTGGAACATCCACCCCTCGTTGTTTAGAGACAAATGCAGGGGCATTCCATGGTATTCATTTTGTTACGGGTAGGACATTTAGAGAAGTAATTCTATTGCAGCGACGAATGTGGTGGTCCTCTGAATTGTTTGAATGGCTGAATTTGAAGTGCTCTGGGATTACTTCAGGTGATATGAAAATGAATGCCATCAACCGTAATTAATGCACTTAATTACATAAAAGAAACTGTTAAGGACAGGAGAGATTGCAACTTGGGGTTTTTTTGTTAAGTGGTTAAATCAAAAATTCTCTTCATTTAGGTGATATTCTTCAAATTCAGCCATCCAGTGATGTATCCTTATATCAAAGGAATATCATTCAGGAATTTTCAAAAAGAATATCTGAACAGATAAATTTGACAGGGGTGTCAATGTGCGTTACGGACAAGATAGAGCAAAATGTTACGGACAGGACACTTTTGTCACTCTATATAAATATCAATTAATTACCACTAAAACTTTTGTTGCTCAATGTTATGTGTACATTTGCTTTGTGAGAGAGACAGCGACATATCTATTTATGAGAAATATGTCCTTTTTAATTTCAAATATCAAGACTTACAGCCTCATATCTAGAAGCATGTACAAAATTGTTATACAACGTAAATGCACACGTCAAAGTCCAATGCCTGGCACAATTAACTTGAAAAATGTAAAATTAGACAAAATTCCATATGTCGATACCGGTCGCAGTCATGAAATCGGCAACGGTACATAATTGCCACAAGAAGTCAAAGACAAGTAGGTGATTGCAAACATCACTTTATGACAGAAAACAGCAACTGAGCAATGGTTAACCTATTGGTACCCTGACATACAAATTCTTCCAAATTGTATAGATAACAGTAAAAATCTCATTTTCATATTTACATTTCCCAGAGCACATTTTACACTTGCCAGGTTTTTACTCTTTAACTGAACTTAATTAGATTAACATAACACACAACTGGTTTGACTTCACCATTTGCTGGTTTAATAAATTTGTCATGATGTACCATTTAGTTTTCACTAATAAGGAGCCAACTACATATTTAATTTGATTGGTTAAATTGTTTTCTCTCATTTTATGCTGTTCTTTCCAATACATTGCAATGTGGGTATGGTATTTTTTATTCTTGGTGGCAAACATAGATATTTCTGTTAGCTTGTGAGTTAAAGAGGGCAAATGAGTACTCTAGACATTACATGCACTTAGGAAGAATTAACAGCTAGTTAAAATCATACGATTACAATTGTGGTGTAAACAAAAAAACCAACATGCGCAGTGGGTCCCCAGGAACGACATTGAAGGCCACTGTCTTAGAGCAATCGAAGTACAAAGAAGTGATCATTTTCTTTTGTGCTAATTTCCTTATCACCACCTAAGCTCCTTGCTCAAATGGAATGACACCACTTCTCACTTGATGCCCCAACTTCAGGTCTTTGTTTCTTCCAGGTGCGAAGGGAAAACTTAAACCCTTCAATTCCTACATTGCAACCCAAGCATAAGTTAACTGTCAATCTGAGTTGACACCGACTGCAACACGTATGCTAGTTAGGTGGCTCTAGTAGTTTTATTCGAAAAAGAAGATCCTGTGATGATGTCTGTTAGTGTTAAAATGAAGTTTTTAATACGTAATCTTTTCTTAGGATAGGTTATCTTAGCCTTGAAGACCAGCTTTTGCAGACAATTTGGGGAGAAACCAATGGATAGGACAGGGTCAGGGGAATGTAGCATGCATTTTTTCATGCATTTAAATCATTCCAAAAAATATTGTGACTTCAGGTGATAACATTAGGTCCAGAAAAAATGTTGTGAACACCCCACACGAAAGGTAATGCAAAAAAAAAATCATGTTAATGATGATATAATCCATTTTCTGTACTGAAACAGTCCTGTCCGTAACATTTTGTCCTGTCCGTAATAAAAAACACTTTCCATTTCTCGTCATGGGTGTGATCCAGTTTTTTTGAGGTAGGGTTTTTATGAAGAGTTTCGACCTCTAGTAAGAGGAAAATAATTCTTACTTTCGGAATCCAGCGTCTGTGGAAATAATTAAAACTTTTTGGCCAAAAACGTTACAGACAGGACACGTGGGGTCTGTGACATGCAGTTTTTGTTGTGTTGGCTTTTCATATAAAAATCAAAGTTGCAGCCTATTGTAACTCCAGGTACAACAATTTTGTCCCCCCAAGAAATTCTGGCAAAGAATATCTTATTTTGGTGATAACAAAAAAAAAAACCATTGTCCTGTCCATAACGCAAAAACCCACAGCTAACAGATTAATTGCTAATTAGCATAATGACTGCAATGATCCATGAAGCCAAAATACATTTTTCAGAAACTTTTGGATGTCAACTGACATATCTACCAGGTATTTCATGAAAATTCTGGAAAAAAAAAAAAATTTCTGGAGCCATGTTGCAAATACCACGGAATGCCCCTGCACATAAAGACGCGCAAAGAGATGCAAGCCTGCACACAGACGCACGCTCAGAGACGCACATAAGAAATTCACAAGCATGGTCACACATACACCCTTACACAGATGCAGACAAAAAGCACAGGCATGCACAGGCACATGCAAGCCCACAGACACAAGCGCGCGCACACACATTAGCACGCAAAGTGCACATTTGCGTGCGTACACCTTGGCACACAGTTCTGGTTTCTAAAATGAGTTTGCCTTTACCCTTGAGGGCGGGGGAGTGTTTTTTTTTTTTTTTTTTTTTGAACTAATAAATAAGTGAAAAGAATTTCGAGTGAAACAGAGGGAATCACTTGGAAAGTGGTTTTGAGGTTAATGCTTTTCTTCTTTTTTGGGTGTAGAGCACTTTGGTCCACGGGATTCACCGAATGGTAAATCGGAACGGTGGCTGAAAGAATGGTGTTTCAGTATGTTTCTTTGCTGTGCCTTTACCTTTTGTGTTTTGTTTATTTTTAGCAGAGCATTAAAAGCTGCAAATAAGTTGCACTTTATAATAACGGGAGTACATATTATTATTATTATTATTATTATTATTATTATTATTACAATTATAGCTATTACAATAAAAGGAACCATAACCATATTGTAAGAATATAGCGAGTGTAGCATGAGGTCCAAGTTGCTTAATGCTTGTAAAGATGTATCCTGCTGTTAATGAATTCCAAACTGGATAGTTAAAATGTAAACTGCAGTTTATTTTCTCATATCATTAGAAGTACCTCTGGATAAATACAGCCACACAGTGGAAACCTGAATTCTTACTATGATCATGAGTATTTTTTTTGGCTCAGTCGTCTGGGCCTAGTCCTCTGCCATAAGCACCTCCCAATTCTACTCAGTACATTTTTATGACCGACAAACTGCGCTTCACAAACAGCACTTTTTCATATCCTCTCTAATTGGGAGGCCAGGATAAGGCTGGTGGCGGCAAGTTCAGTTTTCTCTCTTCTGCTCCCTAATAAATGAAGTGGAATCAGCCTCATCTCACTGCCCACGCAAATGGTTAACCCTGCCCTTCAGTCTAATGGATGAAATGTGTTCTGCAATGTTTGGCGGGCCATTTCAAGTTTCTGTAATGTAGGTCGTGGTGTATCGGTGATAAAAGCTTTGTTCTGACACACTGCTTCCGAGGGTGGAAGATACAAATAAGAAGTTTCCTAGCAACAACGTGGCGCCTTTCGACAACAACAAAGCTTGTGATTAATAGAATTTACACGGAGCAGTCTCAGGAGGTGTGCGTGTAAATACTGTAGATACTGAGAGCTATTTCAAAAATGAGGGGAAAAATGAATAATCGGCAAACCCCCTCTGTGAATGAATCTTTTGAGCCTGCTATCAGGTAAAATTACAATTTACTCTGTTATTGTGCAGATGGCTTAAGTCCCCGTGCTGAAAGTTTTTTTTTTTTTGTTAATTATGTCGTGTTCGATTGAAAAATCAGGCCGCCCATCACGCAGCGGCAAAAAAGGAACTTAGCAATGCAAATGTAGCATTCTCTGTATGCGTTCTAAATAGCGGTTTGTGTATTGTGTATTCAGACATACTGCTTATAGCTATTCGTGGCTGACATAGTGTCTCCTGAACAAATGCTGTGACAGAAAGAACATCTGAAGGCATACGCCTCAAGAATTTGTATTTAAACAGGAGTTTACTTGACTTCTGTTGGCTGTTACAGAGTATGATTTGAGGCCCACACATCTCACAAATTCTCCTAGACCTTGCAGAACTTTTTTTTTTTTTTTTTTTTTTACATTGTTCTCTGCTAGGTCTCTGTTTTCTGCTTGATGTGATGTGAAGCAGAAAAACAGCCTTGCCTTGGTCATTTTTCTGTTGCACATTTTGATGAAATTTGGATTTGAAGCCGTTGTCTGTCCTCATGAATTCCTTCTGTTTGACTCACTGATTGAATCTTCTGCCATTGACAGCCAAAGTAGTCAGCCACTTGAAAACAGTTAAGCTGGAAAAGACGCCCACAGTTCATTCAAGATTTATGTGCATGTTTATTTTTCTTTCAAGCCATGGTTTTAATTAGGAAAATACAGATGTTTGCTATTTTTTTGATAGCTGGTTGTTGACTGTCACTAGGAGGATAGTGAATTAAACTGTGTACAGTTCTCCTGTGATCTGGAAAAACCTAGTACATATGTCACTTTTGGGAGAAACTGAGTTTGAACCTCATGTGCAGCGATTAAGAGTGGTGAGAATCTTAAAACACTAGTTATTAGAGTTATTTGAACTGTCAAAATGAAGTTATTTTTTTTTCGGTTGGGGAAAAATCCAGAATCGAAAGGTTTTTGTTCAGTTGCAAGAATACTTGCCACTGATAAATTGACTAGGTTTTTCCAGATCACAGGAGAGCTCTTGAGGATGCTCAGCACTGGTAACATATTTTATGTTTCCTTTAACAAAATTTCTTGCCAACTATATTCAAGATCCACAGTGCATTTGATTATATATAAATGATAGCGTTATAACTGGCCTTCTTTTCTTTAATTTAGATATCGGAAAGTACCAGTGTGTGATCTGACAGGTATACAGGAGCAAAATAAAACAATCTGTGCGGAAGCAAGCCAATTTAAACTAGGTACACTGCCTTCTTTTATGGTAAAACTTCAGAAGAGTTTTTTTTTTTTTTTTTTGGGTCTTGAAGGCACCATGTTTTTATATGGGGCGTCTTCGTATTTTTTCCATTTTTTTTTTTGACAACAGCGTAGCTGCTTTCTAACACTTTGTTGTTGCCTCTCTTGTTCTCTCTCTCTCCCCCTGCAGAGTATTGGGAAAGGCTCCTTGTGGTGCATAGATCCAGAATATAGACCCAATCTCATCCAGGCATTAAAGAAGACGCCGTGCCATACGTACTCGCAGGTCTTTACCAGTCCCCCATCCTCTCCTCAGGCATATCAAAGGTAAGCAAGAGATTCGCTGGAGATATCGATCCCTCTCACCCCACCGCTGTCATTCGCTCTCGCCGGGAAACACCAGTGCTTGTCATCCGAGAGTAGCTGGGCTTGTGGGGCTGCAAGGCTAACCACTCTGGTTCATTTAATTCACATCCAGCTAACAGGTCTACGCGCCGACCCAGTCAGCTGTGTAAAGGCAGAATAATTGCTTTACTGTAAAACCTAAACTGGCATATCATCCTTAACAAAAGGCTGTGGAACAAGGAGTAGGCTATTTTTTCACTCGCTGAAGAAAAAGCAACGATGGATGTGCTTAAAGAGGATAGAATAAGATTGAGCAGCCCCAGTGTTTTGTGGGAGAACAGGGTTGGAGTGAAGGGGCTGTTTGGCAGTCAAGGGAAGGTGTCTGGGGGGGTGTGTTTATTTGTTTGTTTTTCTTTTTTTTTTTTTTTTTTGAGCTGTTCCAATTTTCCTTGTATTCAGCATTAAAATTACACAGCCAGCACATTTCAGCCTTGTAGATTCAAAAAAAGAAAAGAAAACCGGATCCAAAGCTGTTCTGCAAAAGAAATCGACTCTGAATGAGGGCAACAAAAAAAAACTCTCCCCAAGACTTTACCCAAAATGCACTGGGCCAGGAGGCAAGATGTTCTTATCCGAGCAGGGATGTGAAAGTCATTTCGGTTTTTCTGCTGTCACTGGTGCGCCCGTTCCTGCCGCCCCACCTTCCTCAAAATGTGGCCCAGATTGCTTCCATTCAATTATAAAAATGATAGCTATCACTTAACGCACAGTTGTTTGGGTTTTCAGATACTATGTTTGTGTCTGGCTGTGGGCGATGACGTCAGAGTCAGTTTAGCACTCAGACAGCTCTCTAATGGAGCCTGCACTATCTGAAGACCATTAGCTAACCATCAATAAACGGTGTACAGAACACGTTTACTTCAGCGCAGAAAGATCTGCCGCCAACTTGATGAAGGAATCGGGCAGCCTGCATCGCCCTGTCACTAGTCCGCAAATCACATTTTCTCTTAAAAATTTCAATCCCATACAATCTATAAAAAAAAAAATTTTTTTTCCCTCCAGTACAGAAAGAATGCAGTAAACGCAATCCTCTTTCACGGCAGAACATTCCAGAATTATTGTGAATGTGATATGACCCTGGGTAAGGGGCGTTTGTGTGCATTTCAGCTCTGGTTATTGCCGCATAAAGATTTGATAGAACAGTAGGATTATGGAGGGTGACGGGGGTTTTGAGAACTCTTGGATGCGTGCGATGCTATTGACCCATGGACACTGGTTTCCTGTGCCCAATCCAGGCCAGATGGTCGAACACTATGCGTCAGGATATAATAAAGTGTTTATCTGGCTACTGTGGCTTAAGGGGGTAAAGGATACCTTTTTATAGCGCTGCTGTGTTTCAACAGACGGAGGTGTGATAGGCTTCTCAATTTCTCATTGTCAGTTTACTGTGTATGAGCTGGTCTTGGTTAAGGGCTGGTGTATGGATTTGCCTTTCTTTGTAGAACTTTAGCATTGTCATACATGTGTGCAGTTGTTTGTGTGTGTGTGTGTGTGTGTCTGCGCGCATGTGTGTATACATGTGACTTTAGGTTTGTCTATGCGTATCTGTACATGCGCTAACTTATGCTTGGATTTGTTATTGCGGTAATTTTTGCGGTTTGTGCAGTCATGCGAATGATGTTTGACTGTTTATTTTGAGTTACTTTTTTGTTGTTCAAGTGATGTGCATATTGAAGAGGCCGCAGTGAGAGACGGCGCGTGTCCAGGGGGTCGGCGGTGAAATTGGTTCAGCCACCCCAAGCCCCCGAATTGACGACATAATGAATGCGTTTTAATGTCATTTTTCGTCTTTGTCCCCACTTGGGCAAACGAAACATAAGCCTACGCCGAGCTCGTGCGACTCCAGTGGAGGAGAACCAAAGCTCTGGGGATGGTCAGAGACGTTGTGTAAGGGGGGGGGCCAACTGGGCACATTCCTTAACACGCCGACAGTACCTCGGCAGAGTGAGATCTGGGAGAACAGCTGGGCTGCTGGGAGCCGACTGCTGCGTGTTTGCCCTTGCGAGGTGATTAGCCTGATGGTCGCCACGGCAACCGGAACGCCTCCATGGTAACACATAGCCCAAGACAGGTGCAGTTGCATCACAAGGCTATTTGTTGCCTGGCAAAAGGACAGGCCATTAGCACGGAGAAATACGCTATCACCCTGGAAACACGTAACTCTCCATGGCAACCGCATATGGCTTGAAGCCTATTTTGTTTTTTGTTTTTTTTAAAGTACCTGCTTTTGTCCGTCTTCATAAAAATCCACGGATGCGTGAATTATTGGAGATGACAACTCTAGGTCCGGTAGCTTCAGGAGATTAATTTTAAATGGGGGCTCCTTGAACTGAAAGGACAAAAAAAAACATAGAAGGCTTTGAATGAAAATAAGACAGATCTCTTGCTCATCTTTAAAAGGTGTCTTTTCAGCCTTGGTAAAATAACTGGAAAAACAAATCACATGTGCAAAACTGCGAAAATGCAGGGGATATTTTTTTTTTCTTCTTATTTGTCTGTTCCCCGGGGCTAACCAGTGCTTTGTGTTGGGCTTAGTGTTTCCTGCACCGCACTTCCCTCTCTTTGTCTGAAGCTGCGCTCCGTCTCCACTTCCCACTGTAATAGAAAATTATAGGATTCTTCAGAGCATGAGACGCTGATTCTAATGGAAATAGCAGTGTTAAATGACACTGTTTCCACGTCTGACGCTGGACCCCCGCTGTCGGTGTGCCAGCCGCCAAGGCTGCGTGTGTTATGGGCTGGATGTAACTTTGAGCTCTTATCCTCAGACCGATGGGGGTCACGACCTCAGGTCATTTGCTTGTTTTGTTTTCAGAAAAAAATTAGAGAGGGAGTAGACAAAATAAGCAAAAATGGGAAAACAGTGGGTGACCTCAGTTCACTAATGAGTGGAACCTCTGTATAGCTGGTGGACTGTATCTTTCTTACTCATTGAATAACATTCAGGGAGGTGCGGAAGTATTTGGACGGTTGAACAATTTTAAAGGGTTGTGATTCTTACACGGTTCGCTGCATGTGGATCTAAATGCCCAGAAACTGTCAGCTTTAATTTGTGGGTATGTGCATCCAAATCTAGTGAACAGTGTAGGAATTGCAGCCCTTTAATATTGTGTGGCTGTCCCAACTACTTGCGGAACTCACTGTACCTTGATAATTATATTGTTGGTTTTGCGTTCTTTGAGCATAACTGGGATGATAATAGTCCTCTCAGACAGAAAGGGATATGCTGGGCCTGTTGCACTGTGGATGTTTATGTCCAATGTTGCGCCTCTGATTTATTGTTCTTCGAAGTCTCTCATCTCAGTCTTTGGAAGGCTGTCAAGTCTAAGCTGCTCCGTGCCATAAAGACCCATGGAAAATATTCCCTGTTGGCTTGCAGGAGCTGGATTTCCCTCCAGAATTTCATTGTTAGCAACCTGCTTGGTTTTAAATTTGTGTGTGTATCTGTTTGCGTGTGTGTGTGCCTGTGTGTGCGCGCCTTCTCTGTTTGTATGCGCATTGTGTACGTGTGTTCCTGTTGAATTGCGTTGGAATTTGGAAGTGATTTCTGTTTGGTTGTATGATTCCATTTATGACTGTCAGTTGGTCCATCTTTGTTGTTTTGGTCTTGTGATTATGCGCAGGGTGCCTGTTTTTTACTCGTGAACGTTTAAGAGTCAGTAACTGTGAAAACACTACAACTTATCTGAGAGCTATCCACAGTTTATATTTGTGTGTGTTATTTAACAGTAAATGGAGTCTATCTAATTCATCTTAAATGATGATTTGGAATGAGTTTACTGCCCAATGAAATGTCAGAATTGGGAGTGAATGAAGCAAAATTTTTGTTTCTGGTATTTCCTTTCCAGGGGTTAGATTTAGGCCTGAAATCCATTCCAGTTGTGTATGGTGGCTACAGCTCACTGACCTCAAGAATGGGTCCATTGTGAGCCTTGAGTCTCGGGCAAAGGTGGCCTCTACTCTGCCTGAACGAAGCAGAACGCGATAGTGGCACCTGGAGAGCTAGGACTGGCATCAAATATTTTTTTAGATCACTGAAGGTGGGTTGCAATTTTGAGGGTAAAAGCAAAAGGTTGCGGGCAAGAGGACTTGAAGTGAAATTACAAAAACAAAAAAGGGGGCTAGCCTCTGTTGGGAAATTAATTCAGCAGTCACACTCAAGGTAGTGAGGTCTCTTTCTTTCCTTGAACAGTGGAGTGGTAGCATTACAAAGCCTCACTAAGTACAAGGATAAGGGGGCAGAGGAACAGTGGAGCCCTGCCAGTGGCACATGTGTTTCGCATAAAAAAGAGAAGAATACAAGCTCTCAAGAATGCCTTCGCCTTCGGTATCCTGCTGTTTGCTCTAAAGTTGATGTTTTCTGAAGTGGTGCGGTGGTTCTGGTGCCCAGTACGTTTAAGCGATTGAGTGTATATTCAGTACAGTGATTTAAGCCCTGGCGAGCACACGAGGATCGCGTAGTTCCCGGCTTTCACGCCAGTCACGTTCGATAAATAGGATTTCGCACGAAGCAGCACGCTCGCTATCCGTTCCGTTTCGGTCAGAGGTCTGCCTTTTTTCTACAGGGATTTCGAGAATGCCATCAGGATGAGATACCTTTTTATCTGGCCTTTTAAAACTATGCGAGCGGAGATTAGAAGCAGTGTCTGGTAGCACAGGATCCTTTACTGGTCCAAGATTTCGGTCTATATACCCTTCACAGGCATTTTCAGGTTGGGAGACGGCAACACCACTTTTGGTGATTTCATCACGCTTTTCTTTCGTATGATTTTATCACTCTTTTATTTCATAAAACATGTAAAATTAAAACCTCAGACTCGTGGTCGAATAATTCTCTTTATTCGGTGTCCGTCGGCTCTGATTTATTTTGCTATTGCGACTTAAAGAAGGAATAAAATAACTCACGTTTGTGTTTTTCTGTCCTTACCGCTGGTTTATAAAAAGGACCTGGGTATTCAATCGCAAGCATGTGGTGTCCATGGCAACGCATACCGCCAGTGTAATCTGATGCAAAGCATATGTGCGCGTGGAATATAAACAGACGTCTGGCCCGCCAAATGGCTACTGAGTGTACTTGTGGTGTCGTGGTTAACTCGGCGCTGCTGGGGAAGGCAGTCTTTCCTCTTTTAGCTTTAACAACAGCGCACTTTCTATTCAAGGCAGAAATGTGGCCATACTGACTGCCCACAGTCTGATATCACTCAATTGGTTTAGCGCTCCTCTTGGCAGTTTCTAAAGCCCTTAATGCATTAATTGCACATTAAAAACAGAGTGGAGTGTGCATTCGGACAGTGACACAGTGTCTGCTATTTTTGGCCTCCACTTCACTAGACTGAATTCGAAAACAGCGAATGTGAAAGCACCGAGACTTTCAGGATTGTTTTGTTATGTTAGTTGTTTGAATGCAGTGCACTGCACATTACCTTTTTGGCAGTTACTGCGTTTTTTCCTATTTGCAGGCTACTGCATATGATATGAGGAACTGAATAGTAAAGAAGCCTATATGTTATCCTCCAAATAGGTAATATTGGCAAATGTTTTCCCATCTGAATACGTTTTTTGAGTCACGGAAAAAGGTGAAAAGTTAGGTGTTTTTTGGTTGCTAGGAAACCACTATGGTAATGAAGATGTTACTCTCAAGCCAGTCCCCAGGCAGAATCGCCTGAAATGTCTTTAAATCCATTTCCATCAGGATGAGGGTGGAAATCTGGAGGAATCTTATTTTAGAAATCTGTCTTTAATTTTATAATCTCTTAGACGAAGTGACAGTCTCTCGTTAGCATAGTTGTGGTAAATGTCCTGAATTCCTTAAGTCACAATCATCTTTGTGCAAATTAGATGGTGTTGTAGGATAATGCTGACATGATTAAGGCACTGTGGAACATGAGAATATCATCTTCCTCTGCTCCAGCGCAAGAGATTGTGTACTTCGGGTGATTTGGGCATGCTCACAAGCTGGGACGTGCTCCACTACGTAAAGGATTGGGTTTGTCATGCGCCATGGAGACAGACAGGCTCAGAGCTCCATGCCTTTGCCTCTGTTTGTTCTAATTGTCAATTAGTTAATATACTCTAAGACGATTAAGTGGAGAGCATCGCAGAACGAGTGTCTCGCAGTGTTATCTAATGGCAGCGTCTCTTCCCAGACAGGAAGGCTGGCAGCTCAAATGAAGATCAGACGGTGGCCTGATTAAATTTGTATACTACTCTTTCTGCCATTTAAAAGACAGGGCTGTCTGCTCAGAAACGCATTTGTCTTCAGTTAAGAGGCTGCTGCCTCGATCCTGAATGGTTCTTACCTACACGTGGGGGTGGGACGAAAAAAAAAGGGCTCAAATTCCACTCCCCAGTCAGCGAGAGAAAGGTATTGAGTGACACATTAACCCTTTTAGGCGTTGCCTTCCTAAGAGCTTGCCCTATTTTTTTTTTTTTTTTTGGGTGCCCTCGTGCGAAGGGAAAGCATATTGCAGGAATCGGCAGAGAAATGTGTGTCTCTAAACATAAACGGAGATTCTTTGCCCAGACTTGCAATAAATTGACACTTGTTGGAAAACTGCCTCTGAAAACAAATGCATAATGTAGTAAGGGTCTAGTTCTGAATATGTTAATTTCCTTCAAGGCCGTAGTCATAAAAATTAATGCAGTGAGTTATCTACTTGGAAGAAAGTTCTGGTCCAGTGGCCTGGTGCCGTGGGGGATTGGGACCGCTGATAGTGAGGTGAAAGGCGGTGTAATGCTAGGGGCCCACAGCTGGCGAATAGTGGGAGAGCGCCGGCATGTTTGATTAAGAACTGGGGCCCTGGGAAAAAATTATGTTTGGGGGCCTTAAATTCTTTTCTTCGACCAAGTGGGGGGTGCTGTCATTACTGTAAGCGAGAATTTGAACAGAAGTGACTATCAGTAAACCATTTTTGTGAAATATTTCATCTTATGAAAATGAACCCTTGTTTGTTTGAAAGGTTTATCTAATTTAGTCATATTACTGGAGAATTGGGGGGGTGCTTTGAATGAAATTTCCACATGACCATTTTCTCTCTCTCTGCTCTCCCCCCCCCAAGCTTGTCCAGTCCTCCACTTTGGCCAGGAAGTCCCTACTTCAGAAAAAATGGAGGAGTCCTCTTACAAGGTACTGTCATAATTTTTACTGCAGTAACGTGCTGTTTGTGCAGGTCTGCGTAGCGTAGACTACGCGCTCATGGTTTTCTCATGGCTGGCAGGCTGCTCTGAAATGGGTCCTTATTTTTGATTCTCTTCAAAGCTGCTAAAAAGAGGAGATCTTGGGTTATTTGCATACGCTCTTTTAGATGAGCCTTTTTCCTTCCAACAAAAGCAGCATATTCCAGCACCTGGCAAGATCATAAAGGAATTAGTTGAGTGGGTGTTTTTTTTATATATTTGTACTGGTTTAAAAAGACGTGCTCCAAATCTGAAGCAGTTTTTTTTTTTTGCTTCCATTCAACACTGTTTTTGGATTTTGGCAACATCCTTCGGTTTGTGTTCCCTCTCGTTCCTACTGTAATCCAGTGGAATTTCTATTCTTTTCACTCCATTCAAACCTATCAAGCAGCGTTCAGGAAGGGGGCTTATGTACAAATCACCATTATTCTATTGTTACTTGACCAGTTCATTGGTATTGTAGGCTTCATCGCAGGAAGGAGAACTTAATATCTGCTGTGTGCAAGAAATGAAAGGGTGTAGTGGAACATCTGTGGTGCGGACTAAATCTTTTCTTCCAAAGACTACAATTATGGCCTTCTATGAGAACGCCTAATGATTTATTTTATTCAAACAAAGTAGGGAGAATTTTCTTCCGATATGAAAATCTTTAAATTATGACAATAAAAGATAATCCAGAGGATTCAAATATGTTCAGCATCATTTGTATTTGAAGTATCCTATAGGGACTCTATCTATATTCGATGGCCCAAACTAGTATATGTATGCCTGACGTGGACACGTACTGAGTGAAGTATATCGTACTGTTAGTCATTCATGGCATATGTAATTCGTGAAAACAGTATGAAAGCGAAGTATGTGGTTAACAGCGAGCGCATAAAAATACTGCTCAGAAATGTCCTGCTGATTTATGGAACATTTAAAATGAATTGCCACAAAATAATTTGTTCATGAAAGACTCCCATCTACATCTCAATGTCTTTTGTGCAAATATTGCGCTCCTTGGCATATAAAGGGACTTAAAGTGACATTCGTGAAATTAATCAAATCCAGTGCCTGAAATGACTGAAGTCGGGTACTGCGGTGGAAGCCGTTGATTCGGCCGTCTTTCCCCCTCTCATTCCGATAGCTTAATCTGCTTAATCTCCCATGTTTCATCTCCCCTGGCTGAGAGGGCTGCTCTGTTTCCACAGCTCACTTGTTCTTAAGCCTGCTATCAGTATTCTGTCCTTTGCTTTCTACACCACGCTTCGTTAGAGAATCTTCCCTCGCCTTTCCAATGGCTGGTCGCTTCGCCCCTTACCATAGCAGCAAACTATTTATTATGTGCGCTTCTGAGATTCCAAGTTTGGATGGGTTTTGCAGTCTGTGTCCGATAAATGTCAACCCGTTTTTCTGCATAGGTGGTGTTGTGAAACTGAGGCCATTTTTCAAGAGAAAGGCTGACGCTGTCACGGCGCGTGTCAAGCAGCTACGTTGCAACTCGGGTGCAGATGCTGTTGACGGCATTCGGAGATGTCATCCAACTTTAACAGCTTATGTGAAATTTGGCGGGAGACGAGGCGATGGTAGATATAATTAATGGGATTCAGACCCAGCTCATCCAGCACCTGTTGTGTAAAGGATGGAGGAGGGAGGAGACGGGAGTTTTCTGGTAGACAATATGTCTGACGCAAAACGCAGTTGCGCCTCATACATGCAGTATGTGCAACTCCATATGCACCGTGTGTCTCCAAGTCGGCCAGCGGACAGCCATTTGCAGCTCCAGTCCTGATTGCCTCACGGGTCCAACAGGAGTGGGAATTGTTCTTTTTCTCTTTCCTGTCTTTCTCTCCCTCTCTGTCTGTCTCTCTTTCTGCCACTTTCTTCCTCCTTCACTCCCTCTCTCTCGTACCTTCTCTGCTCTCTCTCCTGCTCTCTCCCTGCTCTCTCTCTGCCTCGGTCTCTCCCTCTCAGTCCCTATCTCTCTTTGTCTCACTCCCTCTATCCCTGTCTCTCTCTTTCTGTCTTCATCCCTCCCTTCCTGTCTCTCTCTCTCTCTCTCTCTCTCTCTCTCTCTGCGTTTCTCCTTCCATGTCTCTCCCTTTCCTCCCTCCCTCCACTGTGACTGTAAAATTTACATTCATGCCCAATCACAGTGCCTTTTGAGTACAGTCAATGTACTGAAGTGGGGGGTAAATGGGTACATAAAACAGCGTAAATGTGCCCTTCTTTTGTTCTGCGCCTGGTCTAATGACCTGGGCGCCGTGGTGGAGAGGGGGATGATTGAGGCTTCCTCTTCCATTACCGCTGTTCCTTGAAAGCTGGGCGTGCCTTAGAGGAGGATCTTGAGAATCTATTTCCAACTTCCACACTATACGCCTCTCCTGGAACAGACTTTTACCTGCCATTTGAACTGCCACTGTTGCATGTGAGGTTGACGCCGGTCACTGATAAGTTTAAGCTTTATTAGCTTTATGTAATTAGCCATGGCATTAAACAGTAAAATGTGGTTATGGCCACATTTGCAGTTTATGTCCAATTCATTTTTGGGTAAGACAAAAAAGTTGAGTGAAATTGGGAAGTGTTTTTGATGATGATGTTGTTTGATGGCTGTCATGTGCTGCTCTTATCATAACATTTTGACTGTCTGCCTGATGTATGCAAATGAAATGATGGCTAATTAAAGCTAGCTGACCTATTTGCATCAGAGATGGCTGTGCAGTTTTTTTTAATTTACCATTGAGGTTTTAAGTAGGCTATCAAGTTGTTTTAAGAAATTATGTTTGAGTGGAAGGGATTAACTTTCAGGTAGAAACCCCTCACACTGGTCGTCAGCTCCAGAACACAAGTATGTTTGCACACCTGAGAAAGACTGGGCCTGAAGAAGGCGTAAGCCGATACGCGTTGGTGTATTTTTAACGTGTTCATAGCCCTACGGATTAAAGGCCTTTTACATTTTTTCTAACCATCTTGAGTGCCTGGACTTGGATTATTTATACCATTGTTTTTTTGGTTATAAGTTTTCCTTTCCTTTTTTGTTTTTACCATGTCGGAAAATATTAGCAGAATGTCTAGCCATGCCATCTTAAATGCAACAATTTATATCACTTGATGTGCAGTATCTGCCGAATGAAATTTTCATGCTTATATTTGGTTTAATATTTATAATTCGAATATGTGACACAACAAAATAAGCAAATGAGTTTAAAGTCTTTGGTTACCTGGTCAGAAGGTGAGTTAAAATGAAAACGGTGATACATGTGCCAGGAGGAGACTGCGGGTGAGTTTGTTGTGATGGGCGTGATGAAGTGTGCCACATCTCGCCAGTATATCTGATCATTCACTGGGGGAGTGCTGATAGGGGAGAACAAGTGCTCACATGTTGGATTTGGCCGAACTATGTGCCTCATCTGAAAATCCATCAAGACAAGGAGAGGAGCTGTAAGTCATGTGACCCTCGCTGGTATGTGGAACATTATGTTCTATTTAGCACGGCTCTCTCAGCATCTGCAAGAACCGGTTTATCTTCTCATTGCTCATCAACTGCTGGTCAGTATAACTATTGAAAAATCCTGAAGTTGCCAACTCTGTTTCCAATATAAATGCATTATTCTATAAACTGATGCATTAAATTACATTGAAGTTCCTCCTTGCTTTGAGTGTATGTGCGTATTTCACTAGATTAAGCCACTGTAAACTCTTCCCGTGTACCATTTTGTGTAAATACATTACGTTACATTACAATATTGACATTTAGCAGAGGCTCTTATCGAGAGTGACATACAACGTAGAATGCATTCGAATTAACAAAACTGCTGAGAACCCCGAGTAACATTCCAAATTTCAGAAGTGACAAAGCATAGTTTGGACATTGTTCTGTGGAATACCAGAGGATCAAAATGCATCAATTAAAACAATCCATTAGACCTTTGGCTGACTAAAAACTAGTCAAACAAAATTCTGTTCGAATGGTCTAGTCTTATATGTTACATTATTGTTTATTGTTTAGACTTCTCTGGCATGTAGTCACGGATTGCCCAAAGATAATAGATATTCAACCTGCTGTCCACAATCTGTGTGGAGCTCTTAATCATGTGCTCATAATAAGTCTCATTTTCATCATGCCCATCTTCATGAGAAACCAGATCGATATACTTCTGGCATATAATGTTGAAAGTAAGTGGGATTAGAGTTAAGTGACCACTGAGCTAGAAGCAGAAGTGGGTGTTCCAGCGTGATCTAGTCCTGAAACATGGAGGAACAGGAGGATAAGAACTTAAAAATTTGTGCAAATACACTGCAGGACTTAGATTAAGGTATGTATGAGGATAAATGCTAATGCTGATCAGTGGTTACCAACCCTCCTGCCATAGATCTGTTACTGCGTGGCTGTTCAGTTAAAGCTTATTTTGGCAAACCAGCAACTCAGTTGGTTACCGTGAATAAGGTCTCCTGGAACCTGGTTGGTTACCTCTGATCTAAATGGTAAGGAATATTCTCTTGTGGATCCCTTCATCTGACTTGCAGTAAAAAGCCTTTGGAGGTGTCACTCCTGTTCCTTGCGCTGGCTTGGCTGGGCTCCCATGTGACGGACTCCCACCGTTCCCAAGCCTCTCGGCAGTCCGTCGCTCCTGACATTTTCTTCAGAGCACAAAGAGAGCGCCCCACCTGTCTCCCTCTTAGCGACGCACAAACAGTGTAGACCACCTACCCCTGCTCTCACACAGCCACATGCCTCTCTGCTGCTGCTCGTCCCCACGGTAACCTATACTGTATTTATGCTGCAGCCAGTCTGCTTTCAAACTTGGAGCGCAGCCTCGCGTGTTTCTCCAGAACACTGCGCGGCGAAAACGCATCGACTAATGCTCCAATCCATGACAGGCTGCTAACGGCTATGTGCGGGGCCATGGATTTAAATTAGCCAGGTCTTTGTTTAGAGACCTCTATTCAATTTTTCCCCTGCTGCCTACTGATTTGAATTGATTGATGATTCCTCATACGAGGGTGAGGAGTGGCCCACCCGATACAGCTAGTTAGACAGGGTTCGTTCCTCTTGCAAATGCGCCTGACAGCACAGCTCTGAGTTCTTACCTACATTACGCTCTCTCCGTGAACTGTTGCATACAGTGAGGGCTGTAAGCATTTGGACAGTGACCGTTTTAACAGGCCTCCGATTCCATATGGTCCCACTCCCAAGTGCTTTATCTGCTTCAGTTTTTTTGGGTATTAAAATCCATGTCAATTGGACTGTGTAAGAGCATTATCCCTTTAAGATTGCGTCAGTTTCCAAATATTTGTGGATGGACCCCATTGTGTCAGGATAACCTTGTTTCTTTAAAAGGGGATGTGTATCCCAAAAAAGCAGCGAATCGTAGCGCCGAGGAGCATTTCACTAAGGGACGCGAACAAGCAGCGACTTGATCTGATCCGGCCCGGGTTAGGAGAGAAGAATGCCTGTGTAATTGGCGGTTTGTGTCGCGTTTTGTAAGCTGCTTTTTTTTTTGCGGCTGCGAGATTATCCTCAGTATCAGGAGGTAGCACGGGGGGCACCTGGAGCTCCTGTATTCAGTAACGACCGCCAACATGCGCGTGGGAGCGACATCTGCTCAGAGCCGCGACACAAACACTCGCAAATCCCTAGCCGGCCCTCACCGCTAAGATCGTTACCCTGGTGTCGGAACAAAGAGATGTCGCTTCTGTAGCATTTTTTTTTTCTTTTCTTGCCACGTTGCCAGTTTTTTCGCAAATGACCCACATCACCATTCATTGTTTGTGTTTGACAGTAAAAATGGCGCAAGGTTATATTTGGTTTGGTTGATATGCACATTGTTTACTCTCAGAAGGAAGGAATGAACATGATGCCGATTATATACAGTACAGTCCTGAAGTATTTTGAGTTACTGTGTGAAAATGGCTGCACTTCCTATGTGGTTTCCTACTATATGGATGTCAAGAGCCACAAATTCAAGGGAGCAATTGAACAACATTTGTGAATACATGCAACTGATTTTTGCAGCATTTCACAGTAAAAGTCAAAAGTGAACTTTGTGTTGAATTTTGAATGAACAGTCGCACGCAGATCTTCACATCTCATTGGAGCAGGAGTGATGACACATTACGGTGGGGGGTTTGGGGATTACGGCACATCTTGCCGGGGCTCTTGAGCGGGACACTTGAAGTGCTCTTCAGATGACAGGATTTACTCTGGATTGTCTGCAGGAGAGGCAGACAAATGAGCTGTTTCATTCTTTAGCGCATCGGCGCGGCTCCACATCAGCAGAGGCCGGCCCGTGTCCCGTGCCCAGACAGGCTTTGCCTGGTCCTTTCATATAGAGCCCCAGTGTATTAGTGGCTAAGCCTTCAATCTCCTCAACAAGCGTGTTTTGTAGTTGGAGGGTTGTGATTGAGCGGCGTCGTAACTCAGTCCTTTAAAACAAAGCCATGTGAGAAATTATGGAGGCGGGGGGGAATTCAAATAAGGCCGCAAAATCTTTTATTTTGGAATGAGTCGTCATGGAACAGAGTTCAAAGATAGGAGTTTTTTTTTCCTCTTTTTTTTTGCTAACAAGCTACTTTGCTTGCGTGGGAACTCTGGGCCAGCACCATAACCTGTTTTAGCTGTGTGATTTTCCTCCAGCACTGTGAATGTTGACCACTGCTGTCTGCCTGCAGCTGACCCAAGTGAAAGTGGGAAGAAGCCTCTACATCGTAGAAAAGGAAATAAAGCAATTTTAATCAGGGATTACTTTGGAGAAGAACCTCTCCAAACCTGTGCATAATGCAATAAATGATAACGTGATGAACTGCTTTTTTTCCTCTCTCTGAACCGGCGCTGAGGGAAAAACACCTCTCAATGCTGACAGTCGGTTATTTTGGGATTTTAGAAGCGCTCTTGACATTTCCGCGAAAAGCGATCTAATGACCTCCTCCTCGCCTTTTCTGTTATTCTCCCTCTACCTGTTGAGCTTCTCAACTTTAGTTCAAAGGCCAGGAAAAGCCAAGCGTTGCCTGGAATTATTTTACAGCCTGAGCGCTTCCTCTTGGATCCGGGGATGGGGGATTTGACAATTAGGACGCTGCCGGCGCTGCTGGCGCACTCAAACACGAGAGAGCTGGATGCGAACAGCACGAGCTAATTAGCCGATGATGTGGGTTTCTGTGGCCCTGGTCAGACTGACTGACTTGCGCAGCGACAGAGAAGGGCGCTCAATTATCTCGTTGTGCTTAATTGTTGTTAAATTTTCTACTGGATCAGAGTGATCCTTGACAGGGAAAATTGCCGGCTGGCAGCCTGGACAGTGGTCTCTGACACCTCGTATGGTGCTTCGCTCTTGTGGGTCAGCGGGAAAAATGGAGCACTAGGGCGGATTTTCATATGTCTGCGCACATGTATGTGAGCGTTCAAATGAGTTAAAGTTAAAATTTCACTGCTGCCTCCATAAACCTCAGCCTGCTTCAGATTAATCTGCCTGAAGTAGATGAAATTAACTTGCCCAAGTGTGCATATATATTTTGCATGTGATGGTAAATCTAAGCTTGAAGCCTTATAGACCCCTTACTAGTGTAATATTATGCAGGTCTCCATGTAGTAATTGATTTTTCAATACATCAGAGTGGCACAGAAAGTCAGGCAGCAGTGGCTGATTCCAGAACTTGTGTATTGATTGTTGGCAGGCACATAATAGCATATCATATCCTCTGACTGAGGGGTCAGACAGCTCTGCTACCAAGGAGAATTGATCATAGGAAACCTATAATGATGCTCTCACGCTCTCTTCCCCCGAGAGAGGGTGAGGTGTGGTGAACAGCAGAGCGATGGGGCATCTGTTTCTGATACTTCCTGTCTCAGTCTTTGATGCTGACCTCACCTTTGATGCCAGTGTTTGTTCCTGAACTCGATCTCGGATCTGAGAAAACACATGGACCCCCTGCATCTATTGAATGATTCAGCATCAGTTTGACTGAGGAGTGCCAGAGTGAAACTTTCTTCAAGTCTCCCATTCAGACTTGCAGGAGGAAAACGCATTTTCAGTCCAGCTCTTTCTGTCATTTGCAGAGGGGTGAGAGAACGACGTAAAGCGCCACAAAACATTTGGAGCATGACGGTTATGTGCCTTCCTGCAGAAAGTTGGGGAAAATTCACCATGGGGGGTGTTTTTGTACTTGCTGATACTGGGGAGGATTCTGCACGGGCCTGGTGAGCATGATGGGTAGATTGCTGGGGAATAGGTGTTGTGGCGTATCGTGCAACTTTTCCATAACGTGACCTGGCCCCTGTTTTTATAATGCATAAAGAAGAATAAGCAGGGAGTATTTAGACAACTTTGACTCCTTTTCCATTGTGACTTTGTATTAACTCCAAACTTCGCCTCTCTCGCTGGGCTGCTCAGATGATCCTGCTGATATCAGGGGGAGAAAAGCTCCCAATCTCACTGGGTTGTGGCTGTTACTTAAACATGTCTGCAAAGGTGTCGGTGGCACTGAAACTTCGTCGACATCGATGTTCTTCTGAAGAGATTATGTTGGTCCGCTGCCACATTTATTTATTTATTTATTTATTTTCCCACAGCCGGTTTCAAATAGCGCAGCTTTTAAGCAGGCCCTCCCCGCTGTGACTGAAGAGTAGTCACCATTATCCCTAATCCCCACAATTAGACATTCAGCAGATTAGTCTCTCCGAAGAGCCCTTGAAGAATTGAACCCCAGTTCTGGAACACTTTCTGTGGTACTGCTCTGTCTCTTTTATTCGCCGTACACAGAGTGCCCGCTGTAGCAGGACGGGCTTCTTCCTAACGTTGCAAATCACCCTCTCTTTTTTTCACCATTTGTTCCCTGAGAGCTGGATTACTGACTACTGTGACAAAAGCAGGTGTGCCTCCAATATTTCTGTATTGCTTTCTCTGCAAATGCCCCTTAACCAGGCCTAATTTCTTTAAAGTTTATCGATCGCGTGCGCCGGCCATATCCGTCTCGTTTTTATGGGGACGTTATCGAATTACGTGGGCAGTGCAGTTTTTGTCGTACACTGAGAGCTCTCTGTCGAAGCTCCTCATTCAGTCAGGAAGCTGTCAGTCGTCACTCGGTGAACTGGTGGGATGGATAGTCGACTGGGCCATTTACAGCGCACCAATCAGAATCCAGTATCAACTTGCTGGTCTTCTCAGCATGCGGCTGTTTGAGGTTTGAGATCACAAAAAATTTGATGAGAACTTTCCCGAACGGAATGCTCCATTGCAGATGTCACACTCGCTGCCTGTAATCCATGACTGTGCTGTTCTAGATCACTGAAGTTTCAGCAAATGCCTCGTCTCTATGGTATTAAACGAGAAGCTGTTTTATGAGCTGAAATTTCTCTGATAAAGGGAGTGCAGTGGGGGGTCTTGCTGGCTCTCTGTATTAAGCTGCTGTTAGAGTGAATTCAGAGAGATGAAATAAACTGTCAGCTATGGGCCTGGACTGAGTGATGATGGTCACCCTGGTTTTGTAAGGACAGATTAGAGAGCTGCAATTTAAGGCAAAAACTGTCCTCCTTTCATTTTTTTTCCTAGGCTTTGGAGTTGCAGTATGAGTCAGTTTTATGACTAAGAAGTCACATTGAATTGCAGGGTCCCTGTCCATGCCTGCGGCTCGCCTCCAACATTGACATTGGTCTGTTGCAGTGGCTGTGGTCCTGCTTCATGTTTGGGAAAATGTAGGAATCAGTGTATTGCTCGTACTCAATTAATCCTTTCTTTCTCTCTTCCTCACCCCTACAGGTATACATGCATAATATAAAGTCAGTATTCACTTCATCTGTGAAGCCCATCTAGTATTTGTTAGATCCCCCCCCCCTTTTCTCCTTATAAGTCTGAATTCCATGTGGCACAGTTCTGGCAACTTTTTTTTTTTTATTGGGGGTGGGGGTGGGGGTATTTTGCTAGCCATGACTCTAATGTCACTATCCAAGGATTTTCCTTGTTGACATTCCTCCTACCAATAATGCATTCACGCAGAATTGCCCCAACATCGGTGCAGGATGAGATGCGGTTGTATGAATCTACATATTTGTGCTGTTTATCATTAAATTCTAACCTGATCATCTGCATGTGACAACCAGTCCGTGGCAAATTTTTTGTATCTTCAGTTGTTGAGATTTGGTAATTAAATTTCCATTTTGCCTTCTTTGCTGACCGGGGATGAATCCAGTGTCCTGCTGTTATACTGTTTAATTGTCAGTTTCAAGCTAATATGCGTTTTTTCCATTCTTTAAAACATTTGGTTATCAGTGGCCTATCTAGCTTGAACAAGTCTACCGATTCTCCCTGGACATCGCCAATTTACAAGTTTGAACCCGCAAAACTGCTCATTGGAAGTTCTTTTTATTGCAGCATTCATTTTCTTAAACTCTTGGGACTGTTGTGTGTGGAAACCACAGGATGCAGTTGATTCTAATAACTAGAACCAGCAGGTCTGGCAGCAATAGTCACATTTTCATCATCCCAAGCTGTTTAAATCGTACGTATCGCCCACTGTGATATTTTGAGGGTAGTTTAAGGCTGGTCAACATGTCCAGTACAGTATGTAGCCTGTGAGCTTCATGATTTACTGTTTGAAGAAGTGGGCTGTTTGCGTTAGCCATCAGATGTGCCAAATAAAGTGGCCACTGAGTACGCGAATGTGTGCAAGTTAAACAAGAGGCAGTTGTTCTCTGACCTTCAAGTAATTGACTGCCCCCCACTTTGAAATATTTCCGGTTCTTGGCGAAGTTATACACGCCTGATTTTATCAGTCCACTTCCGGCCCGGAATATATAGACGCAGCTTCCCGAAGCGTTATTTAATCTCTCTCAATTTCCCCCCGGCTCTCGCATTTGTCTTCCATTTCTAAAGGACGAGACGCACGAGAAGGCAAAGTGCTGTGTAAGGAGAAAATGGACAAAGTGGGAAATAAATGGTGGGGGGGGGTCAGTGCAAAAACCTCTGTATTATCATGTGAAAAAATCCATATTGCCCATTAGGGCTGCTTTACAGTGGGGAAGCTGTTGAATGAGCTTCCTGTCATTGGCTGAACAGAAGAGGCTTGGAGCTCTCAATGTAGTGGGTCGAGAGGCTGGAAAGAAAGAATGAAGGAGAAAATAAACACGCTGGCTATTGGTCCTCCTGCTCAGTACGCAGACAGCCTGGTCTGGTCTCAGAGCCTCGCTGTGCTGGAAAAGTCTGCTGTCTCCATTGGTATTTTAATTAAGTAATTTTTTTTTTGTGACTGAATATGTGGGTGTCTTGTACTACAAATTTGCATTGTCAAGCGGGATGGCAAATGCTAATTGCTGTGGAAGACGGTGAAAGTTTATTGAAGTCGAGCAGCTTTAAAGGTTGTTAACCAGCCTTTGTCACTGATATTTATTTATTTTTTTCCCCCCAGGCAGAGCATACAGAAACAAACTGATCAATTTCATTGATGGGAGCCTCTGCTGTTGAACAATCTCAAATGCAAATATATTTAGTTAATTTCTGTGGGTTTTTTTGGGCTAATATTTGCCTGTGTTGCTGCATGTAGCCGTGACGTTTTCTCACTGGCAAATATTTTTACATTGCAGGGGAACCTAGTATCCGTAAACCAGATTTCTTCTTTCTAGCCTACATGTTTCAAGTACATGCTTGAAACATTCATGCCTGTCCTTTCAGAACATTATATAGGAGTCAGTTTTCTGTTGTCCAGTATTTGCACGCTACCCCAGAGCCACGGTAAAAACTGTGTGTCAGTCTGGCCATGGGCTTCATTGCTGCCCTGTAACAGTTTCAGAAAATCGCTTTCAAATGGCTGCAGTGCTGGCAACTCCTCGCGTTCCTTTTATCAGGTGCCTTCCCCTATTTTTCTCCCTCTTCCCCAGTTACTTCTATAAATAGCCAGGGAGTCAGTGGCTGTTCATTGTGCTGTGTTTCTGTGTAACATAACACCGCCTCCTCTCGCAGAAAGAGAGGGAGCGAGACTGAGAAGGACGAAGAGAGGGAGTGAGTGAGCAAGAGAAGAAACCGGATTCGGCGAGATGTATAGAAATGACTGCACTTGTGGCTGCCATGGTGGCGATTTCTGTTAAAGGCAGCGAGCGCTCCAGCTGGGAGTGTTTGGCTCTGTTTCTGAGAGGCAGTATTAAGCCGCGGATTGGTATTTCCTGTTTTACCCAAGCGACGCATGATATACCACTCCGAAGTATGTGAAATGTGAGCAGTTGCCATGGCGACAGCAAGCCTGGCTGGAGTGGAGGAAGGAAACGACAGAACAGAGAAGCCTTCAGAGAGAGAGAGAGAGAGAGAGAGGGAGGGAGAGGGGGAACCAGGGAGAAACAATGGAGAATACTGCCTCCTAAAGACCCCTTCAATTATTCATCTGCCGTCGCGCTTGGGGAAAAAAAGAGCCATTTTCGGCTCTGTTCAAACACACCTCTGGCGCTCTCTGTCTGTTTATTTCTCTGTGAGCGCAGGATTCCTCTGATACGTTTCCAAATCAGACTCAAAAACTGCCACCTCTGCCTGTGCGAGCTGCCTGGCTCGCCAAGCCTGTGTTTGTGATCGAGTCCATGGAAGAAGAGCCTTTAAGTGCTCCAAGTTTTACTCATGCATGACGAGGCCAATTGAGCGCAACCCTGTAATGTTTTGGGCACAGCGGTGGCTTCTCCTAGGCTCTTGTGTTAAGACCTCTTAACCCCCTTGCACAGATATAGACGCCGATGTCCAAAAATTTCAAAGTTTAATTCATAAACAATTCTTTAATTGAATTTCCAAATGTCTAGCTTCACTGGAATAATTTTCCAGAGTCTCTGTGACACAAATACTGAGTTATAAAGTTTAAATAGGTTCACGCACAAAAGGAAAAATTGGCATAATTTGGTATTCTTCGCAAAGGGGTTAACACAGTGATTGTCCCTAAGAACAGATTAGGGCGTTTTTGGGCTCTTAACATTGCTCTTGTCCCACTGAACCAATCGTGATGTATTTGGCTTCTGTTATAGGAGCATCCCGTGTCAAGTGTGCATCTTGTTTCAAGTCTATGTCTGCCGTACTCGTCCCACCCTGAGTCCCATCCTACGCCTCCAACCCCCCATATATTAGCCAATGATGGTGATTCCAGACCCTCTCTCTAAATAACTCCTTAGACACTGTTGTTGGGTTCACACACTCCATCCTAGTGTGCATCAGCATAGAACCAGGATTGAGAACGGCGCAGTGTCCTTCTGCGCCGCATGGAGTCGAGGCTTAACGCCCACCACACGCTAACCAAGCGCAACAACGAGTCGCGTTCCAAGAATTTCCTCACCCGGCTGACCCCCACAGGGCTGGAGTGGAGGATCCAGGTAAAGGAACTAAATCCTTTCCTGTGTTTTGTTCCAATCACTTGAGTTTGTTAATTTGGTCATTTACATGATTTTTTCACCAGGGGCTAGAGCTAATTTCCTAATTCTGCCGAGTCCCTGAGTGAAATAAAGACATGGCGGGACTCATACCTGCTACCTCCTGGAGTTTGCTTATCTCACTTGGAGAAGCAGAAAAATGTCAGGGTTTCACCCAGGCTACGTTGTCTATGACTGCCCAGGACCAATGACGGCCAGGAAACTATTTGCCACTTGGTCCGAGATGCCAGGAGGCTGCCAAGCGGAGATGCTCGCTAGGTCTTAGCCGGCCGGGGGAGCATGTTCCTCCTGCGAAAGCCCTATCATCTTGTGCATTCTGACGTTGTGCTCTTGAAGGCGTAGGAATGAATGAGCTGTAGATATTGACAGTGGGAGGAGGGCGGAGCCCCCAGCAGCTGTAAATACAGCGCTAAGAAGAAGCCACTGCACTCCAAGCCTGGTGAACAGCAGCTTCCTGTCCTCGAGTCTTCACACTGTCACTGGCAGCAAAATTATGGGCCTGTCGCATTGACGCATGGAATTATGTCACAGGACACCAGCAGCTCAAAGACGGCCCCTGAGGTATAAAATTATGGCGACTGGTTGAGTGTGTCAATCGTGCAGTGGCCTGCAAGCAGGGTACTGTGCATTCTCGTGTTGCGTGAATGACGTTGAGTGTGCGCAACATCTGCATGACTTCTGACTGACCGTGAGTCACTCCGTCAGAGTCCCATGTCCCATCTAACCCCTCTGCTGCCTGCTCACTTTCTCTGGATTTTTTAAAATTGTATTCAGAGAAGTACTTTCCTCTGACAACATGTTTCTGCTGTGATACTCAGGGAGAAATCCCTGATAGAGCAGTCATAGGGTGGCACTGAGAGTGATTACGGTATTTGTGAAGGGCCTTGCTCAAGGGCCCAACGGCAGAGTTCCTCCGATCTTCATCTCTCATGATGCTGGTCAGAATCCCCAAGCCCCACCGAGGGCTTGGACCAGCAACGTTACAGCTCCCATTCATGCCATCTACCAAGAAACTGCTCGGCTACCCAAATGAGACGCTCTGTGGACTGTTAGTGCCGCTCTGGAGGAGAAAGTATTTTTGGGGAAGGCCCTTCCATGTGATTAGCTGCGCAATTAAACAAATGTTGTTGCAAACAAGCAAATCCCCATCCGCATCATTATAAAAATGGTAATTGACCTTTAGCAGTTTCTGGATGCTAGCGCTTCCTGCTTTCTTGTGCCTGATTATTCAACAGGGCCGTATGTGGGCTGTAGCTCCACTTGTTGGCTGACTTTTTTTACGCTTCTGTTTATTTTAGTGGCAAAGAAAAATTAATGTGAAAAATTGAAAGAATTCCCACAATGATTCTAGAGATGTTTATTTAGCAGACGGGCTTATAAATAAATTTTCAGCTTGAACGACGGTCATTTTATTTTGGCTAATACCTGTGGCATCCCTTCTGTGGTACTGCCATTAAGTGCCTTATCTGTGAATAACTGATGCGCATTTAGCGTGCGGTGTTGCTAATTTTGCTGTCTTCACGCGCTTGAAAAGCCCATGGCACGTACAGTAGACTTGCTGAAAGTCAGCTTCCTGTTCTGTAAATAATAGATAAGCGCAGACAGAGTTTATCTTCAGTGGTGCACATTTATGTCCTTCTGAAATCAAAGACATGTGCACTTCATGTGCAGGAGGGAAAAACGAAAAACTCCTACTGGCTTCCTGCCCGATAGTATTAATGTAGTGCCAACGTAGAAAGAAAGCTCTCCTGTGAGGGGGGGAAAAAAAGAAAAATTTGGAAAAAGAGCGACCCATTTGCTCTCTTCCGCCTATCGTTTGAGTTGTAATTTAGTAAAGAGTGTTGCGCTGTGTTGATACAGCCAGGCTGTTTACCTTTTAATTAACCTTGCACACAGGCCTGCTATTGATAGCAGTGGCTTTGTGTGAAAAATGTCCTGTGAACTTGGAGGAAGGTCTCGCAGGGTGCTGGGGTTGCCACAGTAACTGTGTAAATAGCGGTGAAGGAACGGAGAGTTCACGTGTTTCCTGCGCTGCGAGGAGAGTTTGACACCTCGAGAAGCCACAACAGAAAGCCTCTCTGTGCTTCTCCCCGCTCTCCCCTGAAGTGGCCCACTGGCTCCTTAGAGGGGAGAAAAGGCTTCTATAGCTGTCTGCTGTGGAACTCAAAATGGAGCATTCACAAAAGATCGCTTTTTATGTGTTGAAGAATTTGGCTTCTTCGGCTAGCTCCTGTACAGTGTCTTGGGTTAGAGTTTGTGGTAACTGCATGTAATATGTGCTAAGTGTAGTAATTGTGTTAGGAACTGGCCTTGTTTATGTTCATGGGTTTGATCCTCGGCCAGGATACTGTAGTTGTACCCTTAAGGTAGATGCTTAACCTTCATGACTTTCTTGTTCAGTGAGTTCCATGAGTATTTGAAGAGTTTTGGACATTTGGACAATGACACCATTTTAATGGGTCATAATTCCCACACAGTTCACTAAGTATAAATGTGAATGCAGACTTTCAGTTTGAATTTGAATGTTTGTTTACCTCATACGAACCTCAGGCCATTAAATTATGTCGCTATCTAAGTACTTAGAGGCGTCGCTGTATTTATATGCAGTCGGGTACTGTGTAGAAACTGTCACTCTGGAAAAGAATATCTGATGAATTCCTGTATTTTAATGCGGTTAGCTTGTTGCAGATTCTGCTGAGAAGTGGCACGGTCTTTAACCTCTTCAACCCCAACTCCCTCTAGAGGTCATGGCGGTATTGCAGGATTTACATAAGTACTCTTTCCCCCATTTGGCCCTTGTGTGAAAGAAGTTAGGCCTGGCCTGCTTTTGCAGGCTGTGGGCATCAGAACAGCTGAGACCGTTTACTGACCAAATGGAATTTACTGAACAGCAGATCGGGGAGGAGGAATTAAAAAAAAGTTCATTAATCTGAAAGACAAGTCTCTGGCGAGTGATCACATTGCAACAGGAGATTGGAATCCCCGGTCATAGACCAGCAGTTTCATTGTCGTTGTGCGCGGAAGATGTTTGTGGGACACGCGTCAGTGTGCAGCGAATGTCCCCTTTCCCTGTGTAAGATGCCCATATCAGCTGGCTGCACCAGATTTTAATTCTGCCTAATGTTGTTGTTTATCACATAGAAACGTTTGTCCTCGGGCCGATACCCTCAAATCCAATCTGTGGGTTGTGCTGCTGAGCGCCAGGGGACAGAATTTTGCTAAACACTTGGACTTTATGGTTATGTTCACGTGGTCGGTTTTTGAGAGTGACAACTAAAATATTACTTTCTGGAGCTAGCATCTTCGTGCATCGTATACATTACAGCTGAGCTGAGTGACTTGTGCTCAGTGTGTATGTACGGTAGCAAGAGTTGCTCTGCTAATTGCACCTCGCAATGACTGTGAATGTCGAATGTAACCAGTTACAGTGGCAGTCGCATTTGTATAGCTTTAGCGTGAATAGAGTGCTTTGAGTCGAGCATAATTAGCGGTCTGTCCAGTGTGTTTCTCATAGGCACAACATGGACTAACTGCAACCACAGTCAAATATGAGTGTCACCCTCTTCCACGGCCAAACTGTGTGTGAACATGAACATTCATTGGTGAGTGACAGCTGCAGTTAGCTGCAGTGTGAATGTAGCGTCTTTGTAACATTGCAGCCGCCTAGTTCAGAATGCTAGGCGAAAGTCAACTGCACATTTTTCTCAGTGATTAAATGCTGTTGAATGACTCTCGGAGAAAAGGGAGAGAAAAAAAGAAGTCTCTGTCTGCATTAACCTGAATGGCCGTGTCTTCTTCTACGAAAAATCACCCGACCCTGATGACAAAGTTTGCCGGGAGATGTGAATTTTTCATGAGGGGATGTATGTTGATTGAGAGGAAAATGTGCTCTGCGAAGCTCAAACAAAGTGCCGGTTGCATTTGTTATGCTGTAGTTGTCTCCTGGCCATTTACCGGCAGGGCAGTCAATCTTGATTCCAGCCTCTTCACCTCTTGTGGTTGCTGGGTGATCCCACCATTTACTGCTCTGCTGGGAGTTTAGTTGCTCCTTGCTGTGGTTTCAAATCATGAAGGACGGCGGAAACTGGAGATGTGGATCAAGCGCGCTTCCCAGTAGAGACCATTAAGGTATCTGGAAGAAAACATTGTTTTCCGTTCCATTCATCTTGTGAGTTTTTGAAAATTTTCCTGTCAGGGCATTCCTGTGCTCTCTCTGAGGCTGCTTGGCGCTAGCCGTAGCCGCTCACCCAAGACTTCCATTTGAATTAATACCCATTAAATTGCTATTAAACAGACTCTGTTACCCAGCAACAACATGGATGGCCTAGTTTTTAATCTCGGCAACGTGTTTGCATTGCTATTTATATTTTTCACACGGTGGATGCATTCCGTTGCAAAAATGAACTGCGCTGAATGGCTCTGAATGGCCTCGAAAGAACGGTATAGCGGTTATTGTGCGCAATCTAATTACACCGTATCAAAGGTTTTGCAAGTAGAGTAATTTACCATTCTGTCATATTTCATCATTTACACCTTAATATTCAGTAGGTATGTAATAAAGGCCCTTTTTCCCATTATCAGAAAATGAGTCCAAGGCAGTTCATTTGTTCCTTGGTTTTTTTTTTTCTGTAGTTAACCACTGGTGTGATTGTATCTTTTCCTATTATTCTGTTCAGCAGTCGCAGTTTATTGTTGTTTTGTTCCAGAGCAGCCCAGATTCAAAAACACCCTTGAAATGGGTTTTCTGGAGCTTTATTCCAAATCTCGTCCCAGTGTAATGATCAGAAATTGGCCTTGTCTCCTTCTTCCAAAATGGTGCCACTGCAATGTGTATGTATGGCAGAGGCCAAATACTGAGAATTGTGGGTATTGTAGGGCTAGGAGAATAAAGGTATGGCTTCCTCTCACTTTGGGGACAATTTGTCCATGAGATGTGAAAATCTCCTGCATTTTAATTTGTCCTATGTACGGATGAAACATTAAAGCTAATGCGGGCCATTCATCATCTTGTTCCAAATCAGTGGCGACTTCACTTTGTATTTTCTCTTATGAACAGACAAATAAGAGGGCTTTTAACAAATGGCGTATGCTTCTCAGACAGACACTGTAAGGTGAAGGGCAGAGGACATTTTATGATTCTTTACTGCTGTGTGCAGAAGTTAAGCCTGGAGGCTTGATGGTCATTCAGCTGTATCAGACCTTTAAGAACGAGAGCATTTGCCCATCCCTGTAGTCCCATCCCTGACATGAGGCTTTGAGATGAGTGATGAAGATATGCCAGTTGAGCGTCACAAAGCCTTCACAATGGCAGTTTGTAGCTTGCATGTAAAGCGGAAAGGCTGAAATGGCACGGTAAGTGGCCTCTAAGCCAAGAAGATGGCACTTGGATGAAGAATGTCTGGTGCTTTGCCTTTTGTAAATAAAGCACTCCTTTATGTCTTGTCCAGCCAAGCGTGTCATTGTACATCCCTGAATGTACAAATTACATAGCCTGCAGCCCTGTGTTTTATTGTGCAAGAACAATGGAGCACTCCCGAAACCTCTGTCAAAACAAACTGCTATCAGGGAGCTCTTTAAAATGAACACTTTGCCCATCGTCAATATAGATCTTTTCAGGAAACCATGCTTTGTAAAGGGTGACCAGATATTTTATTTATTTTATTTAACCTTTATTTCACTTGGCAAGACATTTAGAACAATTTCTTATTTACAATGATGGCCTTGCAAGTACCAGCAGACAGTTGTAAGGGGGAGAAGGGGAAGAGGGTAAATAATAACATAACACAAACAAAATAAAAAAGTGACTAACTAGTAAGTTCAAACTGAAGTAAAATCTTTACGCGCATCAATAAAGAAAATCCATAAGTAAGCCCTTAAAAGCAGTAATTGAAATAAAGTTATCCAGTTTCAGTGTTTTTTTTTTTTTTTTTATTTTTTTTTGTTACTAATTGCAATCATTAGCAAAAGCAGACTGGAATGACAACAGACAAAGGCATGTGTTGGATTTTGTGGCCTTTGCTGTGATATAACAAGAAGAACACTAAGTTTTGTACTTCGTTACTTAAACTGGCTGCAATAAATGGCTTAAATAGGGGGGTGAGTATCCAAGAAGAGTAAACCTATGGTAGTTACGATGAGTTCACAAAAAGGCCAAAGAAAAACAAAAGGCAGCAATGTGTTTTAGAGGGGGCATTCGTCACATATCGGGTAACAGAATGATAAATTGTGTCAAGATTACGAAATGTTGCTTTGCAAGTCAATCTATGAATTGAATCCCCATAATCAAACAAGAGAAGTATGGTTTTTTGAGCTATCGTGCTGGGCAGCAGATGTTAAAGAGGATCAATGTCGGTATAGAGTCATTCCGTGTCAATTCACTGAATCGCTCCCACATGACCCCCTCAGATTTTCTTGAAAAAAAATCATGTTGGTGGATTCACTTCTTAACAGAATAATCCCAAAAGTGTAGGTCTCTACTGCCAATAGTTTTGCCACAAAAAAATTTTAAAAGGACAAAGGTTTGGTTGATTTTTAGCATCACCTTCTGAAGTTCTAATTTTGAGCTGGAATATCTTAAAAAAGTGCTTGAGCTAGGACCTCCAAAGTTTGTATGTCAAATATCTGGTCCTACATCTGTACATTATTTAACTTTCAGCAGTCTAGCTTATGTGTAACATGCAGTAATAGGTCCCTAGATTCTGTCGAAAATTTCTATTCGCGAACTGTGGCAGCACTTTTAAGGGCCTGTAAACTCATCAGTTTTTATGACAGGGGGCTGATATTTTGTAGGGGGTGTCTTTTGGACTAGGTACATGGTTTTCTGAAAAATTACCAATGAAGTGAATAGCATCTGAGATATTGCCGATCAAAAATGAGAAAAAACACATTTTCCTGCAACTTTGAAGCTATATTCCCGTTGAATGACACCATGTATCAAATCCAAATCAAGTTCACTTTAAAGAGCAGGTGTTTGTTAATGATATATCCAAAAATTGTGATGGTGTTCTTTCTCTTTTTCCCAATATGAATTTTTAAAATTGTGTTTTATATTGGAATGCTAATTCTCGAATATAGCTTCATGGTCTTGTGGACAGCTCTGTAATTATGTCAGAGATCTCAAATTTTGTACAGTGCCTCTTATAAACCATTTGACATTAACTTTTAACACATATTAGTGCCATTCACACTATGGAAAGATATTGAAGCTTGAAAATGGAAATCAAAATAAGCTTTATTGCAGTTCGAAATCAAGCATTTTAAGCATTTGACAGTACACAATTGTACAAAAAGTATTGTCAAAATTATTGCAAAGTAAGGTAGCATCTAGTCTGCAATTAGTTCTAAGAAAATAAATGTTGCAGATAACCATACCCTTGCAGCTAACCTACTCACACACATATACTTTTCAACTATATTGTGATAATGATAAATGTTCTGCAGCATACAAAAGTACAGACAAAACTTATCAGTTCTAATGAATAACATAGAATGAATATGATGGAACATGTTCTGCCAATTAAGAGTCACTTCAAGTCCTTCATGAAAACATCTGCAGCTCTAATATCTTCCTCTTTTAGAGAATTAATGAATTATGAAGTAACATTTTATCTCAACATAGTTATCTTGGAATAAACAAAAAAATAAAATAAACTAAAAGCATTGGCAAAATAAGTATCCGCCAATTTCATATAATGTTATAACTTAGAAACATTGACCAGCTTTAGCTTCAATGTCAATTTGAATTTTAATTTGAACAGGTCAGTTGCAATAGAATAATTTCCAGCTTAAAAAGTCACAGCTAGAGGTACTCTGAAATGATTTCTGGTGATTGTTTTGTGTTGTCACATACTTAAAATTCTCGATTTCGAACTGCAATGAAGCTTATTTTGATTTCCATTTTCAAGCTTCAATATCTTTCCATGTGCGTGAATGTGAATAATATGTATTTAAAGTTAATGTCAAATGGTTTATAAGAGGCACTGTACAAAATTTGAGATCTTTGACATAATTACAGAGCTGTCCACAAGACCATGAAGCTATAATCGAGAATTAGCATTCCAATATATAACATAATTTTAAAAATTCATATTGGGAAAAAGAGAAGGAACACCATCACAATTTTTGAATATATCATTAACAAAAACCTGCTCTTTAAGGTGAACTTGATTTGGATTTGATACATGGTGTCATTCAATGGGAATATAGCTTCAAAGTTGCAGGAAAATGTGTTTTTTTTTTTTTTTCATTTTTGATCGGCAATATCTCAGATGCTATTTACTTCACATTGGTAATTTTTCAGAAAACCATGTACCTAGTCCAAAAGACACCCCCTACAAAATATCAGCCCCCTGTCATAAAAACTGATGAGTTTACAGGCCCTTAAAAGTGCTGCCACAGTTCGCGAATAGAAATTTTCGACAGAATCTAGGGGCCTATTACTGCATGTTACACATTAGCTAGACTGCTGAAAGTTAAATCATGTACAGATGTAGCACCAGATACTTGACATACAAACTTTGGATGTCCTAGCTCAAGTACTTTTTAAGATATTTTAGCTCAAAATTAGAACTTCAGAAGGCGATGCTAAAAATCGTCCAAACTTTTGTCCTTTAATAATTTTTTTGTGGTCAAACTATTGGCAGTAGAGACCTACACTTTTGGGATTATTCTTAAGAAGTGAATCCACCAACATTAATTTTTTCAAGAAAATCTGAGGGGGTCACGCGGGAAGATTTTCTGAAATTTGGTGAATTGACACGGAATGACCCTATAGAAAACCAAGTTTTGCCTTGACTTTTGAATGCCATATGGTGATATGGTCAGAGAAGGATAATGCACAATCTAGCCAGATTTCTAAATATTTATAAACTGTTACCTACTCTAGGCTGGTTCCATCCTAAGTGGCAGGGTTTGAGTTGGGAGGAAACACTGTGGTCTTATGAAACTACATAATATTGGTCTTGGCAGCTTTTAATAAAGATTGAGGTTATTGAATGCCTGCTGGAGCTCAAGAACTATGCTGCTGTGAATTAATTTCTGCATTGAAAGATTGACCATGGCACTCAGGGTTATCTCATCAGCATGTAATTTAACATGTGAGTAAATTGGAGCATAAGGAGTATCATAAATAATGAATATGGAAAAGAGAGTGGGACCAAGAATTGAGCCCTGGAGAACACCTAAAGCCACAAGGAGAGGCTGCAAGAGATGGAGGTCTAAATTTACACATTGCTGCCTATTAGAGAGGTAGTTTCAGTTTTTAAGTGTTCAATCCATACTGTGTGCTGATCTATTTTGGGCAGTTTGCTTCTTGCATTTACATACAGAAAACCCTTGTTACTTTGGGTAGAAAAGTCCTCAAAACGCGTCATCGCAAGCCAAAGCAATATTTGGTTGGACAGGGTTTTTTTAATGGGTCGGGATGAACATGAATTTTACCAGAAATCATAAAGAGTAATAGGACGAGGGCACGACAGTGCAGAGAGAAATCTGAAGTGTTGTTGTTTTACGGACTTCAAACTATGCTCATATAGTAAAAGTGCCATCTTGTAAAGCTTTTTTTGTGATATCACATGATATCACTTAAAAAGAGTTGTGTCTGATGCAGTACCAAAGATCCTGGTAATTCCTAAACAGCCAAAGTCTCTGTGTAGGCAGACATTGTCAGTTTCAAAGCTGGGCCAACCAGTTAGTATCAAGTGGGCATTACTGGACATAACTAATGTTAAAGTCACTATAAATTAGGTTAGAGCAAAATAAGGCACTCTGGAGAAATCCATAATAAATAAATGAGCAAAGAACAGTTTAATAGTGGAAGGAGCAGAATAAGAACACAAAATCATGCATGAAATATGCAGAGGCAAAGATGTTGAGAGTCTGGCATCAAAACACACCGTAGCTGAAATATTGGCTAGTATTTGCAGTTCAGTATGAAGCACGCAGCAGCAGAGAAGCTAGTAGAGGTCAAGATGATGTGTATGGCAGCCTGGAGATTAGCAAACTTCAGCGTACAGTAATAGAGAGGCTGGCATTGTTCAACATGGCATGTAAGACAACAGAGATATTTGCAAAGCAAGCAAAATGCAACATGAACGTTATTGCAGCAGATGAATCAGCAAAGTCCAACCTGAAACCCACTGCAGTGGAAAAGCTATCGGAGTCCAACATAAAGAGCAAGCAGCAGAGGGATTAGCAACGACCAACATCAAGCATACAGCAGCAGAGATATTAGCAGCTTGTAGATGATGTCAGCTGATTGAAATTCCCAATACTGTCTGATGGACCTTCAGCTTGTTTTAAAGTTGCCAGCATTTGCTGCTGTCTTTCAGTTATTTGATTTACATTTTTTCAGTGGCGTTGAATAATCCTGAAGTTCCTGCGAGCATTCCATTCATAAAAACACTAGTAGGGCTCTGCGAAGTTACCTACCACAGACCTAGTCACCCAAGGTCAATGTTTGTCAAACGGGCTTAAATACAAAATCATGAGAGCAAAATGTTGGGTGCTAATAATAAAACAAATAGGCTGGAGACGATAATATCACCAACTGAATATTTTGTACCAACTTGAGATCATTAGATTGTTGCGTCGATGTGGTGAAATGAAGGCGTTAGCTTACGTACAGTAAAGAGGCGGGGCATGACAGTTAAAATAAATAAATAAAATTCAATACCATACCATTCTCATTGTTAAAATGATAATTTTTTTCTTTGCCATCTGGTGTATATAATAGCACGCCAGTAATTAGTTGTCAATTTATTTAATTATACTGACCTTAGGTTATTTATTGGCTTTTGCAGATGGGGTAATATTACTGTGACTAAAAAAAAATGTTGTGGCTTCTGTTGTCTCTGTGCTGTTACACTGTCTAAAATCCGCCTGAGCTTACAAGATCATTTAGTGTGCGGCCTTTACTGTGGCAGCGCGCTTGTTTCTTATCTTATTCCTGCAATATTAGTGTGGTGTTAGAGTCCAGCATGAGAAATAAAAGCGGTGCATATCTTGGGTAAATAAAGATGGAATAGCTGGTGATTCTTATCCTGTAATTGTTTTTGTTGACTTGTCAGCTTGGCTGTCGGATCGAGTCCCTCAGCCTGAGCTGCTCAGCACAGCCTGGGAGAAGCACTAGCTGTGGAGACCAACCGTTTCAACTCTGGCTCACCCACAGAACAGGCTTTCGGTGGGCTTGCTGTCATGGTGGATGCTGACAGGTGACCGCCATTCCTGGCGGAAGTAAATGATCTTGCAGTAATTGCGTCTTTTTTCCTAATCTCGTCGTGGTCTCTCGGGGACAGTAGCTGTGCTTTGAGATCGGCTTCCCAGTGAACACAAAACATTCTCAGAATGTTACAGTGTCATGCCAATATTATCCATCCATCCATCCATTATTGAACTCGCTTGTTCCTTGTCAGGTTCGTGGTGTCGCTGGAGCCCATTGCAGTATGCGGTGTGGGAGGGGCAGCAACACACCCTGGACAATTTGCCAATCCATCACGAGCTGTGTTTCCATCCAACTTGTATCGCAAATCTTAAGCGAATTTTCGTTAGTGCGGCAAAAGGAAAAGCACATTTGTGTGCGTTTCCATCCACGTCAGTTATGCGCTTTTGTTTCACGAGATAAGCCGAAAGTGCTGTTAGGTGGCGGTAATTCTCGATTCAATTGCATGCTTCTGCAGAAGAAGACGGCGCACGCTATGACGTCAATAAGCGCGACGAACGAAAAGGAAAACAAACGGTAAAGCTGGTGGCGAAAACGAATGAAAGTAATCACTTCAGCTAGTGGTTACAAAGTCTTTAATGTTACAGCTAGCACAGTAGTGTAAGGTTACAGTTCGCTTCTACTGTATTAACCACTAGCTAGCTAGCTAAAGTGATAATGAACTCTAATGTTATAGCTAGCACACCAATGTTGCGAGGTAGCAAACTAGCTAGCTAGCTTGCCAATGTAGGCAAGCAAAAATGACGTAGATACTAAACGTCATCATTTATTCGCATAACTTGTTCGCTAACCCGTTTCCACTGCACTAAAGCGCATTTATCTTTATCGATTCGGAGAATTTTCCACCCCCTCCTTGCGCAAAAAAAAATTGATGTGATATTTCAAGTTGATGCGCATTTTGGCCATTTCCACTCAGGCTTTTTTAAGCGCAAAATGAAAATGCGCATTAAAATAGGTGGATGGAAACACAGCTACAGAGATGTGCCAGTGTTATAATCTTGTCAAAATATTTCAAGAACATTGTATGAGCACTTTGTGTCGGGTGGGTTTGCAATTTTGTGCCGTGTCCAGTGTTTATTTTTTTTTGTGTCTGTTGGTTTTTATTTGGATGCACAGCAACTTAATTACACCAGTCAGCAAACACCTAGGAGCTGAGTGGTGTTGTTCAAGAGTTTTCAGTCTTTGTAGTTACTGATGTTGCTGTGCAACACTATAAAAATCTCAGCTTTTTTATGATCTTGTCTCATCCTTTATTGGTGGTCAGAGGTCACAGGCTGAAGTCTATGCTGCAATCCAAAGGGCAAGAGGCAGAAACCCAACCTGGACAGTTTGCCAGTCCATTACAGGGCACCCGCATCATTCATTCATACAGTTACAACTATATGCTCACACACCATTCACTCTCGCACTCACATCTGTGAGCGCACAGACCAGTCACTCCTGCAGTATGGCCTAAAGGCACATGCACCATTCACTCATACACTCATTCCTATGGGTGTACAGATCATTCACTCATACAGCAATACCTGTGGGCACATGCATCATTTGCTCACACACTCATACTTATGGGCATCTTTGAGTCCAGCTTTACGCAATACTGGGAAACACTGATGCATACATTCTAATGTTTTTACAAGTCTCCATACTGAATCAAATATTTTTCCTCTTGTTATCCAAAAATTTTGATTTATTTTCTGTTCTGACAAGTTGCGTCACATTTGTTGTGGATATTTGGCTACATATTTCTTCAGAAATATTCGTCCGATGATATGCTGTGCAATGCAAAGTGAAGGTAAAGAAAGCATCGGATGAAAATGAAGTTGTAATTACATTGAGGTGATGCGGGTGAGCAATAATAAAATTGTCTAGCTGCTCTGCACTGGCATGGTGGGCCGTACTAGTGTCCTTGTCCCCTTGTGAATATTGGTAAGTTCATATTGTCCAGTCTATTGTTGACATTTAATCCGTACGAGTGGTATTGACTGTCTGAATGAGCCCTATTCCTCAAGGAACAGATGAGCACAATTGATCGGAGGTCAGAAGGTCATGTGCGCGGTATTTGGTTTCCCTAAAATCTGCGCTTTAAGAAGACTTCACTTTTATAATTCTTATCCCCAGCATGTAATCTCTCCTGAGAGTCTGCTCTTATGAGGTCAGCCCATAAATCTTTGTTTCATTAGTCAAAACAGATCCTTCCGCTCATGTGGACAGACTAGCCATGTTTTCAGTTTACATATATTATGGGGGGGAGCAAAATATTAAGCACTCGCTACAACTGCTGTATGTGGTGGACATTGTTTGTGTCTGCGCGCGTGCGCATGTTTGTAACTGTGTGTTTGTGCATGTGTGTGCGTGCTTGCGTGCTGTTTTTAATGATGCTTTTTATTCATTATCCATAAAGAGGAGATTAGTGGAGAGTGAAGCAAAGAAGGTCAGGCATTAAACGCTGGACCTGGGCTGATTGGTGGCATAGCTGTACTGTTTCCAGGGCCATCTGCCCCAACATTAATACGCTTCACAGGAGGAGAAAAGCACCCAGCAACGCTCCTCCACTGAGCTTGGGGCGCTGTCCAATGGGCCCTGTGAGGAGCTAAACAGAGAGGATCCTGGGATATGTGACCAGCAGGCCATTTCAGTCTAACAGGGACTGCCTGCAGTCCAGCCCTCCTTAGACGCAGTGTGGCTTCATTCTGTTAACTGCACCAAAACGTTAACCACGGGCTTTACTCGGGTTTGGGGAATATTCCGGCACGCGGAAATTCAGTCTTTGGGGGAAGCCATGTTATAAGATCTGGAGCCAGAGTCCGAGTTGGACTGCAGCCGAGTCAGTCGTGCACTAAGCGCTTAAGATGCAGTTATGTAACAGTATCTTAAATTGGCACACAGGGAAGCAATTGGATGAAATGCAACATATATTGAGCATATATTTACTTGTTGGGGGGAAGAAATATTGACTTAGTATTTTTATGACAAAGTTGTATTGACTTGAATGGAGAATGGGATATTTTTGATCTGTAGGGGTGGGGCTTGTGAGCAGCATCTCTCAGAGACCTGGAATTGTGCCTCAAATCAGAAGCTCATTGTGGCCAGTCGCTTCAAACAAGTGTAAGGTGTCAAAATAGGATTCAGAAAGACTGATGAACAAAACATTTGATACCTGGTGACTGTTACACCTAGGCTAAGGTGGGGGGTGGGGGTCTTATTTGCATGCTTGCAATATCTTGGGGAGCGGGGGGATGTTGCAACTCCACCCACCCCCTATGAATTGTACCTACTTGTGCAAAGAGGACCGTGAAGTGAAAGTTAACTTTCTGACTGCGTCAAAATATACGCTTGTCCAGGGCTTTTATCTGTGGTGGTCATGAATCGGAATACCGCAGCTGTAGAGCCTTGTTCACCTGCCACACCGAACGCTGATAAATCAATTCCATCTGTCGGCTCTGCTAAGCTGTGGAGTGTGTCAGAACAGTATTGAAACGCTGTGGTGCGGGTATGTCATAGCCCTTGAATTTTGCATGGCATGGCCGCACAGCGCCTCCCCGTCTTTCAAAGAAACGTAGATAATCTTATGCCAATGGAAGGACTGGTAGTAATTCTGGAGGGAAATGTCTTGATAATGAATCCATGTAGCAAAACCCTCAAGGTCATTAGCAGTCTCACTGAGGATATCTGTTGCAACAGTCAAAATTTCTTTTGACATTATTTTGCAAGTTAAGGCTAAAAAACCAGGAACCAAAATCTGTTCCCGAGGCGGCGGGACTCCTTACCCAGGCGTAACACACTTTTAAACATCGCCCTTAATGTGCCTCGGACACTTAAGGCAGTTCCCTCCAGTTCTTTTCCTGCTGGTTTTTTCTGTCACTGGGATGCAGGGATTCACATGACCGCTCACAATGGAGGAAGCCCATTCAGTCTGCCAGCCCATCCATGCTAATCGGGGCGAGTGCGCTTCTCTCTTGTCAGTTTTGGTTGTACAGTTGGCTAGCTGCAGCGCAAAGCCAGTGGCCACCCCTCTCAGAGTCGGGGGAATAGTTTTTTTTGGGTGGGGCGGGTTTAGCCTGAGGGGGAGCGCTAGCTGAGCCGCTCCTCAGAGGCCAGACTTTCCTTTCAACCTACTTTTCGGCGGCTTAGTTGTGTACTGTCGCCATGGCAATTTGGGGGGTTTCCATGGCAACGATGCTACCGCTTAATAAGCAAAAAAAGTGTACATTTTTCCAAATGAATAATTTTTTTTTTCGTCTCGACCCAGCCATCTGTTTTGGATTAGAGGCGCGCCCTCCATTGTTAAAGTAGACTCGTAGCGCATCCACCGAGCTGAACAAGGGAGTTGGAGAGGTCAGCAGGTGCCACCTTGATACGACCGTCGTCACCGGCGGGTGACTGTTTGTCTTTTGTGGGCGGAAGTCTGTAGACTGTGTGGCGAATGGCACGCCCCTCTGTGTTCTATACTCATTAAGAGAAGATTAAGAGCAGTCTACTGTAAACCATCATCACCTTATGGCTCAGGCTCTGCAGTACTGTACAACGGATAAAATGAGACTAATTAAGTGCTCTAGTTCTGAAGTGAATTTTAATTGCCTTGTAGTGCTAAAGACGTGAATACAGAATCACTTCATTTTGTTTATTTTTGTTTTTTCACTGGGTAGAGTAAGAAAAAGAGAACTCTACTAACAGTGTCAGATCTTAATTCAAGCAGACATGACTGACCTGACCCCCTTATGATGGTTTAATGGTCAATTTCACTTCCGCGTGCTCTGTCAATAACTGCGCATTTCGGCTGTTAAGAAAACCGGGGAATATTGACGGAGAGTCGTCAAACGGAGCCAGTGTGGACGGCATGTAAAGTTCCCATCTCCCTTTGCATTTCTCAGATCCCGAGTTTGACGCTGCTGCAACCATGATGCTTTTGAATACACCTGACCTCCCGACCTCTTGTGAGTACATTGGGCCGCATCTTGAGAGCTGTGACTAACAGCAAGGGGATCTGAATTAACAAAATTAATAATAATCAAACTCTGATGACCATGCAGAATCCAGCTTATGATCCAAAATCATTGTTTGCTTCTGGGCTTTGACCTTTTTTGGGCTTCATAGTTTTTTTTGGGAAGTCTTTCATGGAATTATCGGGAATCATTCATGTCTGACTGCCCTTACTGGAAATAATTTCAAAGAGGAATCGCCTTTTTTGGGGGGTTCTCAGCTTTCTGCGCACTGGGATTCTCTGAGACGAAAGCTTTTGTTTTCCACAGTTTCTGCGAAAGTTTTCTCGGAAATTTCCAGAAAAGCTTGATCCAAGGGGGAGGAGAAGCAAACCTCACTTACTTTCCGTCATGTGGTGTTGGTTTTTTTTTTTTTTTTGTTTTAGACGGAATTTTGACTCCTGTCTTTTCACAATTCTTACGTCAATGTTCTATTGCTGTTGTAGGCTTTTTTTCCCCCTTCCTCAGACCTTTGTCTTGTTTTCCTTTAATTACACATGCAGTGCAAAAAATCTGTGATTTTCACTGCATTTATTGACAAAAAGGGATGCTGGTGTGTTGGTGAAATGATTTGTCTTATTAATGGGAGCTAATTCAACTCTGTCTTTTCTGATGGTGTGATTTTGCTGTGAAAAAATAACCCGTCAGTCCTCAAGCAAATGCTCATTTGTTTGCTGGATTGTCATAAAAATGTTTGACTGCTGACCTTGCACTCCCAGAAAGAGCTGCGCTGTCATTGTGTGTTTGGCTTTTATTTAACCATGTGTGGGTCTGTGGAGTTATACTCTTGACTGATGTCTGCTGTATTTATGTGAAGCAGTAACAGTTTAGGAACTCCTCATTCCGTTTTATGATACCGGCAACCGACAGTGATTGAATTTGTGAGCACGAGTGTGTGTGTGTGTGTGAGAGAGAGACAGAGAGTGAGATATCAGTGACCTGTGTGGGCTTTGATTTCAGTGAGCCTTGTGTGCACGCGTGCATGTGTGTTTGCGTTTGTGCGAACAGGGCGCTTGTGTGTGTGTGTGTGTGTGTGTGTGTGTGTGTGAGAGAGAAATATCGCTGACTAATCCTCTGTACTGCGTGGTATGTCATATATAATGCGTATATCTGCTCTGTGTGTGTTACCCTGTATAGCGAGGCACTGCATGTTCACTCCCCGGGCCTCTGTACTGCGCAGTATGTTATATCTAATGCTTATACTTGCTCTGTGTGTGTTACCCTGTGAAGTGACGCACTGCTTGTTTTCTCCCAGTCCCTCAGGGAGTGATTCAGAATGGTGCCAGGATGATGGGCCAGAACATGTTCCCGGGAATCAGACCCCTTCCCATCAACCCTATCGGCAGCAGGACGGCCACGATGAGGTCAGCATAACCAGTGTTTCCCCTCCCACCTGTCCCTCCACCATGCTTCATTCGCCTTCTGTGAATGCTGATTGGCTTTTCCTCCTGCCTATTATTTCCTGTGACTGGTGCTACAACCTATTGCACTGAAGAGTTGGGGTCTTGGGAAATAGGTCCCTCGTATGACATTACAATTCAAATCGAATGACTGCTTTAGTGTGAGTTCTTTTGGAGCCAGTGACTGTTAGAAAAACCACTCTTATACAAAACATTTAGCTATATCAAGTTAACAGAATAATATTAATAACTACCTCTCTAAGTGTTAAAACACAAGCCTTAATTGCTTAACTGCACTGAACGTCCGTCTAGGAAAAAAAGTCTGCTGAATGAAATCATTCCATAGTGTTAGAAGTAGGGGGCAACTTATTTCTGATAATAACTGGGGGAATGTGACGGACACTGACGCGGGTCAACTGTTTATTTACGCCACTGTTTTATTTATTGTGTGTCAAATCCATAGAAATGCATTTGTCTCTTTGGCTATACACCCATTTCGCTCAGTTCTGAGGCACCTTGTCATGGTTGGTGGCATGCATTGATCTCAAGCCTGACATGCTGCTCTCAAAACCGATGTAACAGCTTTTTGATAAAGATGCGATTTTAAAACCAAAACCAAATATTATGCTGGCACTTAATTATCTAGCAGTCTATCGTGAGTTGGATAAACACCTGACTAAAAGGTAGGGTGGGTAAGATGTTTCTGACGCATTTTTTGTTATATTTGCTGGATATTTTTTCTGGAAATTTTCTTAACAGTCCAATAGCAATCAGTACGTTAAAAGGTTTAAAACAAAAATGAATAAAATCAGGTTCCTATAGTGATTGCAGGACTGTTATGAGTCCGTCCGATCATTTCATCTGGCCCAATTAAATGATTGTACAACCTCACCCGCCTGTCTATTTAACCTATCTTCACGCACCCAAGCACCATGCCTGTGTACTCATTGCGTATTTGTGTACAAAATTTAAAAAGCTCGAGAGCTCTTCCTACAAGAATGACAGTGAATATTCAGCCAAAGTTAGCTGTTCTTCCTGTACCTATGACAGCTTCCACAGCTAAGCAAAGCAAGAAAAGAAGGACAAAGGTAGAAAAGAATACGACTAAGAAAATTTTGGTTAGCTAAATAGCCCTGCCTGTTGCATGCCCTCCTTCCCGATCCTGTCCTCTGACCAAACGTGCTGGATTCTGGAGTGGCTGCATTTGGGATGAGAGCCGATTATTTGCATCCTTGAAGCTCTAAAATGAGTGTCATTGTACAACACACTATGAATTCTATGCATAATTCTCATGCGTCGTTATATCGCCAATGAAATATGACAAAATCGTCAGGTAGCTAACTTCCTAGTTGGCGAGATGGCTAGGTAGCGACTTATAGTTGATTCATGGGAAATGGTATCAATGAAATGCGCTCTGCACTAAAAATGGAAAATGAGCATTCAAAATATTGTGCTGTGTTGTGTCCTGACCTTGTTGATTTCATCTTTTCTAGTTATATAGTGTTACTGCTGTCAGGGACTACATGGCAGTCGGCGTAGCACTGCTAGCTTTGAACTTGTATTTGCTGTTAACTTTGCTGGCAAGCTATTAAATCCTTGCTAGCTTGCTTGCATGACAGCTTTGATATCGAGGATAATTTCAGTTGTGTTTATTGCTTACGTTCATTGCATTTGTGTTGTTTACGCTAACGTTGTGTACATATCACTTATAATGTGACGTTTTCAATGTAAGGTAGTGATGTGCTGGGGGTCACTATTCTGCCCATTCTCAGTTCTTTTATCGGCAGTACACTGTGCGTGTTCCTATTTTCAGTGTAGTGACTTTGGAGCAATCACTCTAATGAGGGGTTGTTTGTTTCTGCTCATGAATTTTAAAATCTGCCTTGTTATCTCTGGTTTACACAAAGTTGCCTACCCTACAAGAACATAACACTGGTAAGTTAGCTAGCCAACTTTTTATCTGGGTGAGTTAAAATATATTTATAGAATTGACATTACCTGATGGCTATACTTCTTTGGGAAGATTGTGTTTTGATGGAATATAAGACTAATGTCATACTTTGCCATCACTTAAAATAGTTTTTATTGATGGCTGTTTTCAAAATCACTGGTTGTTATATTGCAAAGTTGGAGAATAACCCACGGCTTACAGCTACTCGGTCTTACTGCGTCATCTATCATTATTGATCCTGCTGACAAGTGTGTTTAGAATGCCAGGTGACAACCAATGTCCTGGGTTTCAGTGCTGTTTGAAGTGCTCATGACACCATTCTTATCTATCTCTGAAAATGCTGAAAATATCCCCAACCTTTCACTAGAGAAGCCATTCTACATGAAATGAACTGAATGTTTGCAAATAAAGATTTTTGAACTTCCACCTCGTGAAAATACAATATATCCTGAATGCTTTGCTGACAGTGAGGCAGAAGGCAGATATGACATAAGCGGCCAAAATTTTTCCTGGGAGGGAAGCAACACACATTGAAACATTTGGAGTTCTTTTTTTCTTTCAGTCTATTTTTATATTTTTTTAATAATGCCGCAACGTTGCGTAGCAGGACTTGGTAGTAATACGTGAGAGATGAGTTTTATTTAGATTTCCAAAAGAACAAGTAGGACAGACCAGATTTTCCATGTCTATGGTACATGCAGCCAATGGCGTCAACTATGGGGGGCATTTGGGCAATTTCCCCTGCAATACTGCGGTTGGGGGTAATTTTTTTCCCAATTCTGACTCTGTGCTGGAAGCAAATATTTCCTCTCAAAGACTGAGCAAGTTATGTTCAGAACTCACGATTTACTGTTCATTCTCTAATTTGGAGTCAAACTTGACCCGTATGAACCTATAATTTCTGTTCAACGCGTACACACCTGCTTCCAAAAAGTAGCTATTTTTCAGTTCAGTACTTTACATGAGAATTACTTGCACTCAGTGTCGTGAACTCATTCGCTTTTTAAGGCCTTAATCTGGTTAGCTCATATGGTCACCAAGTTGTAGGCCAACTATGATAGATAGGGCATTCTTTGCACTTACAAATTAAATGCCGGATTTACTAGAACCTTAAAAGCTATCAAGTGATCCTGTTCAACTGTGTTAGGCAACTTTTGATATGAAGTTACCCAGAAGTAACAGCGGTTAACTATTTATTAAATACAATACTTTATTTGCTTCCGTTTCCAAAAATAGGAGGCAGTTTTAGCATTTCTATGGGCCATCAGTCAACTTCGATGTTCCCTCAACCAACATGTCTCAAATAAAAGCCATGTCATGAAGATGTTGATTAATGTGGTATAAACTTCAATTCGCAGAGTTTCAAGCACATTGTAAGCCTCAACTAACACATTCATACCAAAACAGTTACTTTGTTGAGAATTTTACCTCGGAGCGGGTTTTTATTCGGCCAGAGGGCATGTCCAATGCTCAAGATTATTTAGCGGAGATTGAGGTCAGGGATAATGAAGTATTAGACAAGTTGCATAAACTAAAAGCAGCTAAGGCGGCAGGTCCTGATGGCTTATATCCTAGAGTGCTCAGGGAAGTTAGCGGAGAGCGGTTTAAATATGATCTCACTATCTTCAGATGGTCTTTAGAAACTGGAGAAATACCAAATGATTGGAAGCAGGGCAATATAATACCAATATATAAGGAAGGGGACTGTACTGAGCCAGGAAATTACAGGCCAGTCAGTTTAACTTGCATTGCATGCAAAATACTGGAATCTATCATAAAAAACGAGCTGGAATTATTTCTTGAACGTAATAATATCTTGAGGGAAAGCCAACATGATTTCCGTAAGGGAAGGTCATGCCTGACAAACCTTCTGGAATTCTTTGAAGAGGCCACCAAGACTTATGACCAGAGCAGGGCTTATGACATCATGTACTTGGATTTTCTGAAAGCATTTAATACAGTACCGCATAAGAGACTAATTTTTAAAATGAGCTCCATAGGAGTTACAGGAGGTATTCTGGAGTGGATTCAAAACTGGTTACAGGACAGAACACACAGAGTGGTCGTCAGTGGAATCTCATCTGACCTAGGTATGGTGGGGAGTGGCGTCCCGCAGGGATCGGTGTTGGGACCCCTGCTGTTCCTCATCTACATTAATGACCTTGATAGGAATATTGAGAGCAAATGAGTTAAATTTGTGGATGACACTAAATTGGGAGGTTTGGCAAATAGTGTAGAGTCCACTAAAGTGATTCAAGATGATTTGGATAGAATCCAGAATTGGGCAGAAATGTGGCAAATGAAATTTAATGTAGCGAAATGTGAAGTTGTACATGTAGGTAATAAAAACATTAGACAGGATTACTTCATGGGAGGTTTAAAACTAGAATGTGCTCCACATGAAAAAGATCTGGGAGTGATTGTTGACCAAACCCTCACAGGTTCTAGCCATTGTGCCCTAGCATTGAAAAAAGCCAATCTGCTCTGCCGCCATATCCTCGCGTTGAAATGCGTTCGATGGGCTCACAAGATTTCTGCCTAACGTGGCAGTCAAAGTGGTTCAGTGCAACAAATCTCACTCAGTGGCGCTAGAGAAACGTAATTTTGAATCGCTAGCTCTTTGTTATTATTTCGTCGCGGCTGGAACTGTCTTGACTCAAACCTTCCATGACGTCATTACTTCAAATTAATGAGGTCTTTTTATGCGTTTTTTTTTTTTTTGAGCATTTTAAACCCAGTTTGTACAGAGATGAGGTTCCGGCGTTTGGTCAGACCTACTGCTGGCTAAAATTTTGACATGAGACAGCCACATATTCTGAACGGACCTTACCATGAAGCCCGCCATGAACACCAGTACTCATTTTTTCGGCCGGCTTAAATAAAAAAGGAGTCTTGCATATGCGATGCCATGAATATTTGATCAAAAAGGAGCTTTAATGGTGCAAAACCTGTAGGAGGGTTGCCTGTTGGCTCGTGAAGCACTCCTAAGCCCAAGATACCTCAGCGGCTGAAGAGGACTATGCTTTGAAGGTCCTGCTCCAACGTGGAGCGCATAACACGCTGTACCTTCCTTGTGAAGGGAGATTGAGCCGGCCGATTCTGATCAGGCCTGTTTCCAGACAAGTGTGGACAGAGTCCTCCTGCCCCGGGGGGCGTCAGGTGTGCAAAGCCAGCGCCGTGACGCAGAGACCTGATTACCACATAGAAGCAAACTCATTAACTATTGCCGCTGATGAAACTTTGGAAATGATAAATTAATAAATGGCTGCAAAAATGAGGGAGAACGAATGAAAAATGATGGCGCGTCTCTTCCACTGTGGATCCATGCTGTTGGCTGGGGTTTGAGATGCTGTCGAGATGATGCACTTGTTTCCCATGCCCGCTCCCCCTCCCCCCTCCACTATAGATAGACGGAGCCCAGTTCTGGCCCATTGGCTCTTCCTGCTAAGCTTACGGACTAATGACCGCTCCTGTGGCTGTAAAAGCCAGAGAACGTAAATGTGCCCTATTTACACCATAGTGACCGACTCTGCATTTACACATTAATTATTGAGCACAATTTTCTTAGCGCACGGTACGCTGACTATAATTTATGAGTCATAAATGCACAAACTTGACAGGAAGGGAAAAGCTGTCGGGTTTATTTTCCCAGCCGTGTTGTGAAGCTTTAAGGTAACATATGGTAAATATCTCCTCAAAAGAGATTCAAAATGCAGTTTTTATTTGCATGTTTTCATTTTTACTGGCTGCAATTCAGTATGAAAATTACCCCATGTGACAAGCAAATGTTACTTGCTTTCATCTATAAACCATCTGAATGTTAATCTGACTTTTTTTTATATGAAATGAGAAATTATCACAATCGCTATAAACTGAATATTGTTATCAACACACTCTGTAATTAACCACATATCCACTGTATGAGTCAACTGAAGTGGTGGCTTAACTATGGTGTTTTGTGAGAGATGGTTGTCTATTCTAATTCAATTAAGATATTAATCATTTTTTTAATATGCCGTTTTCTGTGTCTTTTTGTTCTGACTGCAGTGTGGTGTGCACGTTAATGCTTTGATAAGACGGTTATAATGTATGTCAGGGCTAATCTTCATGTCAGTGATGTTTGAGGGTGTGTATGCTTGAGTTTGTATCTGCATGTGCATGCTTGTTTGTTTGCCTAGATGTATGTGCGCACTTATATGGAGCTGTATTAGAACCTACAATTACAATTCAGATTACTGTAACTGCATATCTGTGGTTAGACTGATCCATACAGATCATTCTAATCTCACAGTTGTGTGCAGAGTGTTCAGTTCAGAACATTTTAATCGAACCACCCTGCTCTTTCACTCTCAGCGCTGAATGCATCCTTTTCTCTCTCTCCCTGTGATGTCAGGTCCGTCATTGGGGGGTACCGGATGCGCAGCGACAGCGAGCAGTCCAGCGACTCTCCATTGGTCAGCAGCGACCCCAAGGAGGATCATAACTACAGCAGCGGGGCCAAATCTTCTGGCCAGCACGGGGGCGACGCCTCCTCCCCGGTCCCGGCGCGAGGCGAGGAGGCCCCCCGGGGGGCCAGCGAGGCCAGCTTCCGCTACGTCGACACCAACAGCGACACGGAGGACGACGACAAGGGCAAGATCAAGAAGGAGCCCAAGGACATACCCGTTGATAACGCCATCACTCTGGCTCAGCACAAGAAACGGCTACACTTGACAAAAGCCCGACTGAGAGTGTCCAGTGATACGCTGCCCCTAAAAAAACGGCGCACAGAGAAGCCCCCCGAAAGCGACGACGAGGAGATGAAGGAGGCGGCTGGCTCCCTCCTGCACTTGGCCGGGGTTCGAGCCTGTTTGAACAATATCACCAATCGGACGGCAAAGGGACAGAAAGAGCAGAAAGAGTCTATGAAAAATTAAGACTGAAATAATGGAGAAAAAAACATCACTTTTAATAGAATTTACAATTTTTTTTTTCAGGACATCAGGTGAATTCTAATGATTTGTGGCAATATCAACAATCACTTTGTTTTCCTATCCTTTAGAAACTGTTGTTTGAGGGTTGTTTTTTTTTTTTTCTTTAAAGGAGATTAAAGCCATAGCGAAACTTTTTTCCTTTTTTCGATGTTCAGCTAATTTAGGAACACATATTGTTTTGTCTGCTGAATTTGAAGAGAGAGCGAGACAGTCAAAATTGAAATAAAAACCCCAAATTCTCCAATTGGCATCGGTGCAAACATTGCAGGGAATTATGGCTTTATTGATTTTCCAAATATTCTGTAGCAATCCCCCTCGATTGCAGCGCAGCTAAACCGAATGGGGAAACTGAGCCATTTCAATGTGATATTGCTAGGGGCTAAAGCAGCCAATCCGAGTGTAGTATTGCTGACGTCCTTGGCTTTGGAATACTTGCCGGCAGCACTACAGCAGCAAGTGTCTTTACTGTGAACACTTGGATAGTACAGTGCCAAAGACGAACCCTAGATAAGCCAGCAACGATGGTTGTACTTCTTATACCACTGTGCTGTCAGTATGGCTGGCGTTCCAAGCCGCTAATCTAGGGTAATTACACACGACTGAGTACCAAGGCTGAAAAGACATTAATGTAGTGAGGGAAAATGATTGGGTACTGGTTTTTGGTTGTCACCACAGAATTCTAGTCATCGATGAAAGAAAACCGATTTAAAAGCCATAAGCTGTTTTTTCAAATCGGCGTGTGCAAAAAAATTGAAACGAATTCAAAACTGCCTATTGTCTTTCTAAACAATTACTGAAGAAATTCTAATCAAGTGATATGACTATAGTGATACTTCTGTGGCAAAGTTAAGCTGATTAATTTCATGGAAGAAACTGATGCTACAAAACCTGCCTGCCAATAAGTGTTTTCGCGACAAAAATGATGAAATAACTGTGGAATTATGATTTGTGTTACTTTGTTTTTTGTTTTCTTTCATACCCTCATGACCTAATAAGCAATGTCATCCAGCCAGGATAACACTGTATAAAAGTTACACTAGATTTTTTTTTTTTCCTTTATTAATTTAAGCAATGTAGCCAGCAGGATTTTCCAAATCGTGTTGCATGGGTTCTGTAAAAACAATGTTTTTTATTCAAAGTTCATGTAAGGTAAATAATGTATTTAGCATGGAGCATGAATTATTTTCATATATAGATCCTAGAGAAAAAAAAGGCTTTGCCTCTAATTTTTATGCCCATAGGCCTAGAACTTTGTTTTGTGTTCATTTGATTTAATTTTATTTTCGCGTCTTTTTTGTATTTGTTTTGAAGCAGGATTTTAAGATAAACCTTCTTCAGGGACAAAACAGTGACTGTTGGGAAACTTACTCTGCAATATGAAGACTTCACATTTCCAGTTGGGCTTGAGTGGTTTATGAAACTGCCTTGTGTCTCGACCACCAGCCCGCTTCTGCTTTTTTCCGAAAAAAGTGTGATATTGGAGTGTCCGGGGTTTTTGACCTGTATATGTTTTAGCCTGCATAAACAAGGAGAAGTTAGTAGTGAGTGTGAGCGCCCAGCTAACCCCCCCCCATATGAGCCTGTATTAACACCACCCTGCCCCCCCACATTGTGCCTGCTTAGTGTACAAATAGGTCTTTTGATGTCTTCGATATTTCAAGGTCTTCCTTTTTTTACGTTTTTATTTGATAATGTGTTTGTTTGTTGTTTGTGTTTGTCTGGGTGCTCGTGTACGTGCATGTGCACGTTTTGTCTGCTGCCAGTTTGGTCAGTTTAAGTAACAGTGCTGTTCAGGTTAAGCTGGCAGCAAAAATTGCCATCAATTTAAAAACAAAAAAAGGGTGGTATGATAATCATTACACGAGCGCAAACATTTGCATCTGCTTGCCAGATTGCACTAAAATATTGAACTAAGGATTTTAAATTTCAGTGCCAAATCGTGTAATTTAGATTTATTTAAAATAAATGGTGGATGAAATGGTCCGTTTATATATAGGCTACACATAACAATGAATTTGTCCATGGGCTGTCTTTCCAATAACCCTTAATTCAGTGAAGATAAGGAGAATTGGGCATTGGTAGCCACCCATCATTAATACTTGTATTTTACATGGGTGGTGAATACTTTTCAGCTCAGCCTCCTGTATTTTTTTTGGACCTGATCAAACATGATGTTTATTCTTTTTGCCCAGGCGCATGAAATAAATTCTCTATATTGGGATCTTGATAAGAATCCAGTAGAATTTTTTTTTTTTTTTGCCTTTCCCAGTCTTAACAGGTTTTCTCCGTTGACTGTTGGCAAGGGACCTATTGTCTTAGGGAGGTGATTCTGAGGTGAAGTACGAGTTGAAACTATTTATTGTTTTGGTAAATTAATGGGGGAAATGCAATTATTGAAACAGCAAGTTTGTAACAGACTGCTTAAAGTTGTCTGTGAACAGCTGCTTACTCACTGCCTTCCTGTAACATTTATCACTCACTACCTGACTTTTCCTTTAGTTTCACACTTTAGAAATGGGGGAGACGCGAATAAGAAAGTGATCATGATGCTAAGATTAGCCAAGCAAATAACTCTCATTGAGGCCAATATACTTGTTTTGTTTTTTGGTTGTTTTTTTTTTTGTTTGTTTGTTTTGTTTTTTTAGTAACTGCCATTTTTGTTAAGAAGGTTTTGTTGGCAAAAAAAAAAAATTTTTTTTTTTTTTTTTTTTTGTTTGTTTGAAATACGCGGTCTGATGGCATGTGCACCCAGCCCATCTGTTTTGAAATAAGAAACTGTCAATACAGAGGCATACTTGCATTCTATATTTCCTCGATGTGTAATCATATTGCCAAAGACAAACTATTTCATCAATTAATGTAAATATCACGTCGTCCGTTACTATGACAAAAAAAAGAAAACTTTTGTTTTTTATTTTTCTGAAACCTACCATAAAGTTTCTGTGATGTATTGTCTTCCAGTTGCAATAAAAAAACAGTTGCAAAACAGTCTCCTCAAGATCTGGTGTCTGTGCCTTGCATGGGTTGTCTCTGCCAAAAATTCTATAGTTTCACCTGAATTATTCGCCTCTGTTATGTTATGCTTCATGGCAGTAGCCATAAATATCCATGTGCAGCTCCTGTAAAACTAGTTCAGAACTATGCTTTCTTGCTTTTGTGGAATTTCCATGGGAGTTTTTTTTTTTTTTTTTTTCGTCAGAGGTTTCCACTGAGGCATTCTCCTATTTTTGACATATTTCCCATTTATGGCTAAAACTCCGTCCATCAGTTATCAGACTGGCATATTCCTGTTCGGGGTTGGAAGACTACAGCCCATTCCAGCATACATCTGTAAATGGAGAGAATACTTCCTGGACCAGTTGTCAGTTCATCACTGGGGTCCAAAATCCATCTGCTGTCAACTGATCAGATGTGGAAAGTCTAGAAAGTTGGTCCTGCCGCATGTTTCTTCTGTAAACTCACCAAGTTCATTTCCCTACTCAGCTGTCCCCGTTAGCTGAAAGATGCACTAATTAGCAAATACAGGTGGTTGGATCAAAATACTGGGGCTTTCAACAAAACCTGTGCCGTATAATACAGTTAACCATATTCGCAGCTGTTAGTCCCACACGGAGTATCAAAACAAACCACCCTCATGCATAACTACTTTCAGGGACACAGCTACTGTTCGCTCATAATAAAGCAATTGGGACCCTTCATTATATTTGAAAATTAGCATACTTGGCATATTTAATATAAACTTAAAATTATGCTTCAAGTACCTTAAGGTATAATACTATTCCTAAGCTTACTGTTTCTGTCATGTAGAAATGGAGCTCCAGTCAGTGACTGCCACATGAGTAATCTTGGGCCTCACCCTGCCTAGTAAATCCCTCCTCACAACTCTGTTTCAGCCAGCAAACCAACAGAACTCATTATAACCTCGAAGATTTTAGCAAACAACTTCTTGTGGAAGTGATCGGTGTCATGTCCGGAGTCTTTCTTCTTTTCCCCCACAATCCAGCTGGCCTTGTCAGTTTCTCCTTCCCTTCCCCAAATTATTTCTCATTATGTTCATTGTCTTACTCTTTGCCCTTCCTTTTGCGGTCCCTCTCTCATCTGTTCCCTATTAATTGTTGTGATGTACATTTAAGTTCCTGGTCTACATCTTCCTTTGCTGCATTGTTTTCTTTCGTCCTTGGTGTTAACTTATGGGTCAGGTTTTCAATTAGCGTACGTTTGGCCTTTTTCCAGCCTTTCCACCTTCTAAGTGCTACAGAATAAAAATGAATCACCAATCTGGCCTATCTTAGGCTATGTTCAGACAGCAGGCAAATGTGGCCAAATCCGATTTTTTTGCCCTTATGTGACCTGTATCCGATCTGTTAAAGACAGTTTGAACAGCACAAATCCGATTTTTTTTAAATCCGACCCAAGCCACTTTCATATGTGGTCCTAAATCCGATACGTATCTGATATTTTGCAATGTGACTGCTGTCTGAACGGCCAGGTCGCATATATACGACCTTTACGTCATTGAAATGCAACAAATGTCACAAATCTATGTCCCAGGAGGAGGAGCGGCGGGAAAAACAATAACAAAAACAGCCATGGCGGAGGACGGAATGGAAAGTGGACAGTGGAGGGAGAACGAGGTCTTAGAATGAATAAATATTTGGGGTACAGAATTATTTGTCTGTTATGGTACTGACTTCAGTTGTAGATAAACTTTATCAGTGCCACACACGCGCCGAGACGAGATATTTACTCGTCTTTACTTCCGTAAACAAACAGTTCGTGCCTACGTGGTCACGTATTACCTCAGGACCTCTTTTGCGCATGCAGGTCGCTTCAGGGTCGCATTCAGTTCATACTCAAAACTGATAGAAGTCGCATATAATGTGTAATATGAACGAGCACACAAAAAAATTGGATTTCTCCAAAAAATCCATACTGTGCATCAAGACCTGCTGTCTGAACGTAGCCTTAGTCTCATTCAATGCAGGACAGTTAGGGCTTTCAGAAAAGTGTGAGTTTGTGTGAATCCCATGGGTATACCCTGAGATATGGGCCTTCAAAGTTGAAAAATGCTTCAAAAACCTGTTTTTGGGACGTTTTTTTAAATATTTGGGTGTGTGCAATTACCACAGTGACACTTTTAGTACACCCCAAACTTATTTCCATGTGCTCTGGGGTGTTGGCTCCAAGATTCATTAGGTTGAACCGTTGGTTGAGTCTTCCTTCTGGTGTGCCATGGCTTGAATCAGAAATAAGTACGCGTTGTAACGTCAGACACTTTTATTTTTCACCCACCATGTACTGTACAACCAATGCAGGCAGATTATAACTATTACCCTCACTTTGAACAGTGCCTAGGGCTAGTATGTTGGGGTAAAGATTTTGGGTCCACTGTCATTCACCTACATGCTACACATCAAAAAACAATTTAAACTGGATAAAAGTGTCTGATGTTACATCAATGTTTGGCCTCCTCCTGTGCATTCTTTACAGTTTTTCTGTGTTTTTTGCACTCTGGCTCGTATTTATGATTATTTTCAACAATCCTGACCAGTTGTTGTATCGATACTTGCTTCCGTTAGGTCCCTGTGCATGTACTTTGCTCGATGTAACATCAGACACTTTTATTCGCTCTATCGAGGCGCAAAGCTTTGAGACGCCATAGATTAACTGGCGGAAGTGGTCTCGATCCCCTGCACATGCGCAGTTGTCAGAGGCACCTTGTTTATGTTTTAGACGAGTTATATACCCCCTGTAGTTGATCACTGAGGCATAGGTTATAAAAGTGTCTGATGTTACATCGTATCTATTTTATTTAGATTTCTGCTCATATAACTGTACATATCCAATATGTGTCACTGCTGTTGTGTTTTTCAGGTAAAGAAACACATTATAAAACATCCTGAGCTATATAGGCATCATATCCTATTCCCTGGGGCTGTATTTTGGTTAAAATTATAAAAGTGACTGACGTTACATAATCAGTTTTTCTATTAGAAATACCACTTAGCCTTGGAGTAGCCTCTCCATATTTTTACATAAGATGCCCCTATGATACTATTATCAAATGCAACAGCCATTTACTCAATACTGCATACTTTTTTTTTCAAAGAAATTTTAGGTGGTATAATTTGTGACTTTAAAAGAGACGTGCAACCTGTTTTGTACAAGTGTACTGAGTTTGGAGAGGTTCTGGACATGTTTGGTGATGAAATGAGTGGTATTCCTATCCACAGGAATAATAATGAGTGTATGATGCAGATCTAGTGTGCTACACCAAAGTTAATATAGTGTTCGCAAAAAAACTTAAAATATCGACAACTCCCAAATTTTCATTTTGCCATATTTTCAAAACTTTTTAACTTAGGAACTTGCTTTTTGGCATGCAAACTCTTATCAATTGTTCCTGTTTGGAAACGAAATTTGGAGCTGATACGAGCATTTTAACTTAAGATTTGTAACATTATAGTAATAAAAGTGTCTGACGTTAAACGAAAATGGATGGTTATTGTTGCAGGGCTACCAAAACTGACATGTTAGGAGCACAGGGTGTGAATCAGGCTTTTCATGGAGCTGATATGTTGGTCTTCCACTGTAATAAAGTTTTTTTAATCAATATTGACTTTCATGATTTGTCTGTCCCTAGGGGTAATTGTGTGGTAATTGGAAATTTTACCCTTATACAATTACTAAGTAGCTAATTACTGAGGAAAGTCTCTCCAGTGTTTGTTTTCCTTCGTGAGTGGCTTCTTCCAGCATTTCCTCCACCCCAGTTTGAAGGTGCCACTTGTGTGCCCTAGTTCACTCAAAAAAATGAAACCCTATGAAATGTTAGATTTACTTAATAATGTTATGTCAACTGGTTCCACGCAATAGCTTTGCATAACCTTTTATTGACTTCTAACATTTTTAGCCAGTTTAATTAATTGCATTGAATGGAAAGTACTTAACTCAGTTTTGTGGAACCAGTTGACATAATATTATTAAGTAAATCTAACATTTCATAGGGTTTCATTTTTTTGGGTGTTCATTCAGCTCGCCGTCCTTATAACTGAGCTCAGACTAGTCTCTTCAACGACGTCTTACCTGTACCTTGTGAAATCCAGTTTCTCCCCGCCTGAATTTGGACTGTCTCCTAACCAAGCTTTTCTGAAGTGCCTTGAGTTGAACTCATCTTTAGAAAATAAAGAAACTCATTTGGCTTTATTTGCAATCTGCATCTGGCTCTTGTTCTGAAAATGTGAAAATGGGTTTTTGAGGTAAAGAGTTTTTGCTGTGCTCAGTTTTCTTGTGTGGGGGATAGGGTGGGGAGCCATGATCTGTCAAACTGATTAAAAGGAAAATGGAGCGGCAAAGCCATGGGCATTAAAGGTCCATAATGGTCCAGTTTTCAAGAGTCAGATGCAGTATAATTTCAAAGCATCATATGGCTAAGTTGTAAAGCCACAGGAGAAAATGTTACCGGTATCAGCTTCACATTATCACATGGTGGGAGGGCTGTGATATATCCCTAACAAGGTAAAGTCTACTAAGAAAATGCCCGTCAACTGTTAGGTGAGGTACCTCTGTAAACCTGTGCTTTCATAATCAGTTTATGGTTTATGCATGAATGCATGTGTATAAATGTCAAGGTCACCGTTTAGGTTCAAGAGGAAATGATCGTACAGAACGCACTCCACAAAGTTGTTGACGTAAGGCTAAATGTCAAGGTAGGAAATCAAGAATGAAACACTAACCTGCGCTTGCTCCAGTTACAGCGGCAAAGTGAAAGTGATATTTTCATGAATTCATGTAAAGGTTGTCGTTTCACTCCGTCGACTGTCAGAATTATAAAAATGTATTCTGTCTCTGAAGTATGATTCATTCTGGAGTTTCCAATAACAAGGATTGACGAAAGGTAATTGGCAGTTTTCAAAGGAGTTTAGCCCGAATCTGAGATTTCAGTGCAGTTCATGACGGTTTGGACAGACACAATTTTTGCTGTTTGCCTGTGTATGTCAGCACATCTCAGTTGAGAATAATCAACATACTGCTTTAATTTGTAAGTATTTGCATCATGTGGACCAATGAGGAACTGCAGTTCTTTTTATGCAGTGTCACTGTCCAAATATTTATGGACTGTTGTGTATGTCCCTGGACTCCTCAACAGTTTTCCCTGGTTTAATTTTTTGCTTCATTTAATAAAGAAAATTGAATTTGTATCTGAGGGGGAGATAATGGTTGCCTGTATATTTTTTCCATCTAAAAACAGAATATTCTTCAGAGCACCTTGTTTTCAAGGCCTTTATAATTCATAGATGCCATTTTAAAGCCAAAGTATGTAGACAGAGGCCCATGTATAATTAAAGGTGGATAGGCTTAATCATAGGCTACTGGCTTCCAGTAGACTTGCACCACACCCATGGCTTACTCTGTTGCTATGCAACTGCTGTAAAGAGAAGACAAGTTTACATTATGCATGTTGCGCACAGCACTTACAGGAGCTGTGACTTCCATATCCTCTGAGCTGTATTTCAACCTCCCGGTGGTGGCACCTAACGATTTTCCAGCTCATATGCCAACATATCATTTTATGAATAACAATGAATCCCCTCATGCATATTTGTGGGAAATTTTAATTCAGTAAATGTGGCCCGCCTATCCCTGTGATTGCAGTGTAGTGATACATGTGGGTTTTTTTTAAATTATTTCCAGGTGTATAACTATCTGTTTAGCACTTTATGACCCAGAATTGCGAGGTCTTCAGTTGTCTTTCTCCAGGGAACTGTGAGATGAGTGTGGTTGTTGAGCATTTAGGGCTGTAGGACTGCACAATTTGACAGCGCCATGGTAAGCCCTAACCAATTAGGTGGTGTGGCCACAGGTAGGACCCTGGGTCAGCAGTGTTGCAAAGTCACCGTGGCCAGTGGTGGGGAGGCTGGTGACTGCCATATTGATTACTCTGCAAGAGGTCCATGATCATGCTGGGAGAGATGGAGAATTAGGCTCAGTCACAGAAACATTGCTCTAGTAGCCGACCAATCTGCTTTCACACACAAGCAGCCACTTACCATGTGAACTAAAAATGCCAGGTTTTGTTAAAATTGCAATAGCAGTAGTGGAAGCAGAAATGTAGGGATTCTGAACTATAATAAAAAACCGCAAAATTTGTTGTTTGTTTGTTTCTTGAAATTGATTAAGAGAAATGATCTGCCATGTTGTCTGCCAGCCTCTCTGGTCATCTCCACCATTCAGAGAAATTAATCCTAAAGAGTTTCTGACCACACTAAATGGTCAAGTAATTTTTGGTCAATTTGAATATCCTCTGCCCTCCAATTTGTGTTCACAATAGTGTCTTTATTACCGTGGCCATGTTTTTAGCCGGTAACAAACAGATGGTTACAATGGGGGCATTTTTTTAACACCTGATGGACAAAAACAATCTTTCGTTTGCTCCCTCTTTTAATAGCCCTGGTATTCACTGGACCAAAATTCACACTTGTCATGGACCAAAAACATTATCACATGAAGAGGCTCATGAAAACATTTAGACTTGAAAAGTTAGAAAAGGAATGTAGCACTTTCTGCTGGTAGTAAAACAAGTGGCATTCTGCAGAGTGCACTCAGCAATTATTCTGCCACTTATTTCGGTTTCCAAGGGAGCGGGTTGCGGAGGTGTTCATCCGCAGCGTGAATCAATATCCGCACTCCCAGAGAAGAAATACACGGGAAGATAATGACCCTCCAAATCCATCTCACACCGTCTTTAATTTGTCCCACAGTCCCCGTAAGTCAGAGACAAATATAAGAGTATTACTGCAACTCTAGGGCATTAGGCATTGAGGGTTAGGATGTATTTACAAACCATGTTTGTCTCTCTAATCTAGGTCATTTGAATGATGGCAAAGCCAAGGGACCTGAAAGAATATTGAAATGTGTGCCTTGGCATCTAATAGACATACAGGGACTTCATTAGAATTTGCATAAATCATTAACATTTACGCACATCCACCAATGATTGGCCCGGAAATTGCCAACTACAGTGCAGAATATTGAATGTTCTTCATTGGTCTTTGATAATATTCAATTTACCAGTCTAGGAACGCATCTAATTCGACCTAAATTGTCTGCAAGTAGTTTCAGCTTGAATTAAGTATCTGTTGTTACAACATCTCTGGAATCCAGAAATGTGGCTTCTCCAGATCTGATGAGCAGTTATAAAAGTGTAAAAGGAAACGACCAGTGGCAGTTTGGCCCAGAAAACTCTTTTGGATGTAGTTGGATTTGGTGTGATAAGGTTGGAAAAAAAAATGACCCATTGGGCAAAGGCAGTGGGAATCACTCTAAGGAAAATGACTGTGTTGGGTGGAGGGGGAACAATAAGCAACAGAGGGAGAAGGTAATGAATCTGACATTTTCATGCTGCAGTGCTGACTCGGCGACGAGAAATTCCACAGCACACGACTCCGATTTCTCTTCCCCTCTCTTCCCACACAAAGACTGAAATACATTTTTACCCCTTTTTCCATTGTGCGTCCCTCACAATGGCTGGCTCTGCCTTTCCCTCTCTATAAATGAGGCTGCAGTAAAATTAATGTTCTGTAACCGCGCGGCTAACTGTAGGTACCCCACTTGCTTTCTGTGGTGCTAATGCCCTTGATCTTTCATTAGGAGTCTACCTACAGCACCTGAGGGAGTCTCTGGTCCAATGGAGCGGAGGGACCAGAGGAGGCAGAGTCGTTCCTCTGTCATCGGAATCACTCTATCCTCCTCTGCAGCAGAGTAATACCATCGAGAAATATAAAGAACTGGAGACAGCTGCCACTGAACTTGTCCATACAGTCCTATGTGAGAAGCTCACTGGTGCAGGAAGCTAATTCGTGGAGGCAGGATGTTTGGACATAGTGGGGGCTTCTTGCCACCAAAGCATACACATTGGGTACCTAAACTGGAATAGGTAAAAAACAATAAAAATTGAATCATAATCCTCAATTTTGCAACTTAGAAAAAAAAAAACTATTTGGTCCCTGAACAGCTATTCACTCATTGGAAAAACTTTTTTAACTGGCAAGTATAAGATAGACTTTATTGAACCCTGTGGGGTAATTTGTCCTCTGCATTTAACCCATCCTATAGTTAGGAGCAGTGGGCAGCCACGGAGCAGCACCCGGGGACCAACTCCAGTTCTAAAGCCAGTTCCTTGGTCAGGGGTACCGGTAGGAGTGTTCCTATGATGCATGTTTTTGTGGGTGGGGGAAACTGAAGTACCCGGAGGAAACCCACGCGAACACGGGGAGAACATTCAAACTCCACACAGAAAGGCCCCAGGCTGGATTTGAACCCATGACCTTCTTTCTGTGAGGCAACAGTCAAATATACCTTAATTTCACAACAGTGAAGTCATAGTTTTGAATGGATTTTCATCAGGTTTAAAGGCTTAATTAGCTGCACTACCGCCTGTAACCACCAGTTCGCCACCCTCTGGGGCAATGTCAATCCCTGGTGTCCCAGTCCCACCCAAAGCAACACGCTCTCCCTTTTCCAGCACGCATTTCCAGTACCATCCCCCAATATTCTTATAGCAGCCCCCTCAATAAACCACCAAACATGTGGATGGTGTCCCTCTTTGTGTGAGGGGATTAAGCTTCTTGTCCCTTCAAATCATAATCAGCAAATAAGTTCAATCCATACAGATTGCTATGGAGTTGCTCTGTTCTGCTTAGGAATGTGTTGTTTATGTGCCCGCTATTGGCTAGCAACCGGCAGAGACATAAACAAGTTTGGTTGATCAGACCAGTGGTTCAATGCTTGGGATAACGCCCACTGCAATAATCTATTTCAGTGGTAACTGTGAAGAAATGTTATGAAAGTACCTGGTAAACACAGCACTGTTGGCAGTTTTAGTCGTGGCCTCTGTGATAAGATTAATTACAGTAGCTCCACATTCTTCAGCATACATGCCCAGATTGCTTGCTGGCTAGACAGGTACTGAGCTGTGTATGTGTGAATCTATTATCTACTTGCAAGCTTGAAAACCATGATTGAGCCATGACTAGGGTGGGGAAAAATGGAGGGTGGAGGTGGGGGAAAGACCAATGAGTAAACACTTCGTGCTATTGATCATGTTCATTGTGGAACAGCAATCAAACTGAAGCCATTAGTCTGGTTTCTACAGTCGAGCCACCTGGAGACAGAGAGGGGCCAATTGATTTGCAATGACTTAATTGAGAACTTGTTTAGAGAATTAATATATCTTGGCAGACAGCAGCAGTAACACTAATCTGAAGTGCCATTATAAAATCAGGATGTGGGATGGATTAATTTTGGCCTATTTACAATGCAGTTCCAGGGCTTCAATTTCATTTAACAATGCAGATTTACCAGCCCTCTGCTACCAGTCGTATTCATGAGAGTTTATAACATTTGGGGCTTGTGGACGGCAGTCATTAAAAAGGAGCCCTGAAATGAAACCACACAAGAGAGTTGAGATCATTTTCATTCATCTGCTGCCGTGGTGGCTTAAGATTCACTGATTATCTTAGTCCATGTCAGAAGTATCTGGAGAGGGTTTATATATGTAAGTCGGATATAATGTATTTCCAATCTATGCACACTGGAGGTAATGATTTAAACTTTACACCTTCATATTCTGCATGATAGTCAGAAAATATATCAGTACAAAACTCAATCACTTTTTTCTTGTAGCCTGGGGTAGTGAAGAGACAAAACTATCGGAATTTTAATCGCAGTGAAAGTTAGTTAACCAGGGGGATAATCGTGAAGACGTGTTGTAGACATGAGACAGGTGGAGAGGGGAGTGCACCGGAAGACCACACTGTACCAATCTGGCTCGGCGTCGATAAAGAACCAGCTATACAGCTCTCATTTGATGCTTCCCCTATTCCTCTTAGTGTAAATATGGAATCTGAACTCTTGTAATTGCAGATAGATGCTGTAAAAGACCACAGCATATGAGCCATCTCATGCTTGCACACAAGGGTGAAGGCAGAATGAGAAGGGACTGTGTGTGCAGTGTCTGCGCAAGTTTGTAAATATTTGAGTGCGTGTGTCTGAATACCTGTGTATGGACGCACGTGTGTGAACGTGTGTCCATTTGAGCATGAATTTTAGTGTGTATCTGTTCCTATGTGTGTGGGAGTGTCTATTATGTCTGTCTGTGTTTGTTTGTGCATTCGTTTATGTGTAAAACGCACGTGTGTACGCGCCAGTTATGTGCGCGTGCTTGTGTGGTGTGCACGCGTCTGAGCATATATTTGTGTGTGAGAGTTCGTGTGTGTGTATTTTTGTATGTGCACGTGCGTGTATCCGTGTGGTTGGGGAGTGTCGGCTGGAGGCAGGGCTGATGTCTTTATCCGCGGGGCTGTTTAAGACAGTAATCCAGGCCAAACCCCGGATGCCCGTGCCAGGAGGCGCAGACGGTGGAACCAGCAGCAGCATTATCCAGAGGGGCAGGCAAACGCCCGCTGTCCCTAGCAACAACGGGAGCGCGGGCGTCACTAGCTGTTACGCAATCAGCAGCAGCAGACTTGCAGCCAGAGCCGAAGCACAAATTGAGACATTTCACTAAAGACTTCCCCACTTTCGCTTGGATATATGCGGCGAGATGAAAAATCATGGTTTCGCTCTAAAAATAGCCCTGACAAGAGGGGAAAAGACGGAGTGATTGAAAGTGCAGGCAAAGTAGCAGGTTTACTCATTCATCCTTCAGGGCTGAGTTGTCAAACTCAGCCATGTCCATGTTTGGATATTTTAATGAATCAGTGTGGAATTAAAGGGGGCTGCTGCAGCTGGTGTGCCATGGTATCACAGCCATTGGGTCTATTTCTCAGTTTTCCTGGCCACCACACTTTGCTGCTTGTCAATTAGACTGGGTGGCAGTCGTGACTGATTGAATGGGCAGATGTTGAAGGACAGATCTGGATGAAGGCCAATAGACTCCACTAGACTTGACTCCCCGAACAATTCAGATGCATCAACAATACCAGTACTGCCCCCTTTCTATTATCTGTCTCACTTGTCACTTTTCCAGAATTCATGAAAATCAAGGATCCATGACTCATGAGAAAATTAAAGATATGTTTGAGTGGATTAACTGTACAAAAGTCAGTAACAGGAGCTGTTTTGTTTCCCGAAAAGAACACACTGACTAATCGGACCCGATATTCACATAATGTAGTCGACCCATACAAGAGCTAAAAAAAGTGAGCAGATTTAGCCTACTGTGCGTGTGTGTGTGTGCGCGCGCGTGTGTGTGTTTGTGTATTCCTACCTCTTGTGAGGACTGAATGGGTTATGTTAAGGTTAAGGTAAGGTTAAGGTCAGGATAAAGGTTAGGCATGTACTCTTTATGGCTTAGGTCAGGGTATGGCGTTTGGCAAAGAATGTAAGTCTATGAGATGTCAACACAAAAAATAAAAACAAAATGTGTGTGTGTGCGTGTGCGCGCGCGTATGCGTGTGAGTGTGTGGAATTTCATGGCCTAGGAGACAAGCATGCAGTAATTTATCCCAACATTCACCGCACAGCTAAATAAATTAATGCCACACCATTTTTTTTTTCAATCCACGGGTGTGCAACATAGGTCAAGAGCTGCAATAGGTCCTCAGAAATGCTGTAATATGCAAATTCCAGAGTAATCGAGTACGATTACCTTTTCAAGAATAACATTAGTCGTACCCCAAGACTGACGAAATTTGAAACTACCATTAGCAGTAGCCCAACACTTTGATAAATATGAACCTACACTGCTACTGCGTTTCTGCAATAGAGCAGTCACTAGTGGAATCATTGAAAGGCCAGAGGGGAAGGAAAACAAACAAATCACATTGACATGTAGAGTATCATGACCCAATTTTTCTCTGCAGTATGCTCGCAATGATAAGCGCTATATACAGAGGTGGCGCACAAGCTGGGTAAGTAGGTCATAGATTTATGCATACTTGTAAGAACCGCCTGAGAAGAGAAAGCTTCAATATTTCCGTTCAGGAAAGTAGCCAATACATACTAAGTTGAACAGGCGAACCCTGTACAAGGATTAGATGTACATGTTTGAATTCCACTTAAAATACATGAGGAATTCCAAGCAAACATGTGACCTCTTTGATCCAGCCTTTATTATTTCCTTTACGTTCTTTTCCAGTCGTTTACTCAGGTAGGCCTATACTTGAGGTGCTATGTCCATGCACATCTGTTTTCAAGAGAGCGACAATTTTATGGACTCTACTGCCATCTACTGTTCATTTCGTATAATTCCTCAATGCCGTTCGAACAAGTTGACAAATGTTAAAAAGTATCCATCATCCATCCATCCATGCATGCATCCGTCATTTAAATATCATAATCTAATCTGGGGTGCGTTTCCCAGAAGTACAGGTGCTAATTGAGTTAGCAGCTTGCATCATTCGTCCATTCACAGTCAATGGTTCCAACTATGAAAGTTAGCATCTGTACTTTGGGGAAACGCACCCCTGGAAGCATGCTTATCTTTCCTTACCAAGTTCGCCAGTTGATCGCATGACACATTCCTTTGGGAACTTTAGAATATGCAGTAAGCATAACATGCACGTCTAAGAGCAATCAGTGAAAATCTGATGGAAAACCAAGGGGGCACGGGAAGACCATGCAAACTCCACATCGAAAGGCCCTGGCCGGATTTGAATCTAAGGCCATGCTGTGAGCTGTCAAGAGCTATTTACTGCACCACCGTGCCACTCAGTAAGAAATAAAAAATAAACGTTTTTTTTTTTTTTTTTTTTAGGTTGTGATTGTAGAGGAATGAACGGCAGTAAATAAAATATATGGGAATACATTGTCTGTCATGGAGACTAAACATTGGCATTGACAATAACTAAGTCACCAACCGACTATCTAACTAACTAAATATATATATACAGTGCCGTGAAAAAGTATTTGCTCCCTTCCTGATTTCTTATTTTCTGCATATTTGTCACACTTAAATGTTTCAGATCATCAAAAAAAATTTAATACTAGACAAAGATAACTCGAGTAAATACAAAATGCAGTTTTTAAATGATGATTTCATTGATTAAGGGAAAAAAGCTATCCAAACCTACCTGGCCCTATGTGAAAAAATAATTGCCTCCCCTTGTTAAATCATGAATTAACTGTGATTAACCACATTTTTTGAGTTCAGTTTCACTAGCCACACCCAGGCCTGATTACTAACAGACCTGTTGAATCAAGAAATCACTTAAATAGAACCTGTCTGACAAAGTGAAGCAGGCTAAAAGATCTCAAAAAGCAACACATCATGCCGTGATCTAAAGAAATTCAAGAGCAGATGAGAAACAAAGTCATTGAATCTATCAGTCTGAAAAGGGTTACAAAGCCATTTCTAAGGCTTTGGGATGCCAGTGAACCACGGTGAGAGCCATTATCCACAAATGGAGAAAACTTAGAACAGTGGTGAACCTTCCCAGGAGTGGCCAGGATACCAAAATTACTCCAAGACCGCATCGATGACTCATCCAGGTCACAAAAGAACCTAGAACAACATCTAAAGAACTGCAGTCCACATTTTCCTCAGTTAAAGTCAGTGTTCATGATTCAACAATAAGAAAGAGACTGGGAAAAAATGGCATCCATGGGAGAGCTCCAAGACAAAAACCACTGGTGATCAAAAAGAACACAAAGGCTCTTCTCACATTTGCCAAAAACATCTTGATGATCCCCAAGACTTTGGGGAAAATATTCTGTGGACTGACGTGACAAAAGTTGAACTTTTCGGAAGATGTGCATCCCGTTACATCAGGCACAAAACTAACACAGCATTTCATATGAAGAACATCATACCAACAGTCAAACATGGTGGTGGCAGTATGATGGTTAGGGCTGCTTTGCTGCTCAAGCCCATGACGACTTGCCGTAATTGATGGAACCATGAATTCTGCTCTCTATCAGAAAATCCTGAAGGAGAATGTCAGACCATCAGTTCGTGACCTCAAGTTGATCGAGCCTTTTTGTGATCAAGCCTCTTCGATTAAGGCTCCAAGACTCTGGAACAGCCTCCCAAACAATATTAGAAATGCTGAGTCTTTATTCTCTTTTAAATCTCTTTTAAAGACTTGCGTTTGCAGATTTTACGGTTTAATTTTTTTTTATTGTATGGGTGTGTTTTCATGTAAGTCTCCTTTTATAATCTTAATTCTTTCTATCTTGATGTTTAATTCATTACTTTCCCCATTTTGTTTTATTGCTTTTATGTACATGTATTTTTACCTGTTTGTGAAGCACTTTGTGCTGTATTGCTTGAAAGGTGCTATATAAATAAATTTATCATTATTATCAAGTTCAAGCACACTTGGGTTACGCAGCAGGAAAACGATCCGAAACACACCAGCAAGTCCACCTCTGAAAGGCTTAAAAAAACAAAATGAAGGTTTTGGAGTGGCCTAGTCAAACTCCAGACTTAAATCCAATTGAGATGCTGTGGCATCATCTTACACAGTCTGTTCATGCTCGAAAACTCTCCAGTGTAGCTGAATTAAAACAATTCTGCGTAGAAGAGCAGGCCAAAATTCCTCCACAGCGATGTGAAAGACTCATTGCCAGTTATCGCGAACGCTTGATTGCAGTTGTTGTCGCCGAGGGTAGCACAACCAGTTATTAGGTTTAGGGGGCAATTACTTTTTCACATAGGGCCAGGTAGGTTTGGACAGCTTTTTCCCTCAATAAATGAAATTATCATTTTAAAACTGCATTTTGCATTTACTCGGGTTCTCTTTGTCTAATATGAGCCCCTAAGAACCATACCGGGCCATCCCGCACTTTTGCCGAAATTGAGTTGTGGTAGTCAGCATGTGCAGAAAACTGAGATCTACATTTCCTAACAGCCCAACCCAATCTGCCCACATGGATTGTTAATACAAGCAAATGTCTTCTCTGCCCCTGTATATATGCACTGCACTGCCTTAGCCATAATACGCCATCCCACAACCTTCCCATAATTCATTGTAAACATGGCAGCTCGGTATCTCACTGATGAGGAGTTGCTTATTGTGATTGATGATGATGGTGAAGTGGAAGATGACAGAGACCCAAAGTTTGTCCCAAATGAATCAGAAGATTATGCTTCCTCCTCAGAAGGAGGTTGGTTTCAATTTAATGCAGCAGAAGGGCACCCAAAACCTGCACAAGAAGTGCATGTGCATGATTTTACATATCTTGAGTTTGTACCAAATGCAGTGTTTAAACTAGATGACTCTAGGTGCAGTGTTTACTCTGGCAACTTTGAGTCCCATTTTCTCAAAAGTACCCCAACATGGGTTGGCCCAGTATGGTTCTTAGGGGCTCATATCAAAATTTGTTTGATGATCTGAAACATTTAAGTGAGACAAATATGCAGAAAAATAAGAAATCAGGAAGGGGTAAATACTTTTTCACAGCACTGTATATACTATATATATCTATATGATGAAAGTACAGTAGTGTCAAAGCATTAGTCTGTTTGCACTATAAAGGCTGTAAATTTATTGGTGTGCTCCAGTCTCGTTTTTCCTTTCTGAAACAAAAACAACTGTCAGTTAAGAAGAGGCAGATGGTCATAGACCTTCATATATCTGGTAAAAGAAGATTGACAAAGGATTGAATATGCCACTGAGCACCATCAGGGTAATTATTTAAAAAATCTAAAGATATGGAGCTTTTGAAAATCTCAAGGGTAGAGGACGCAACTGCATTTTGCCCCCAGGATACTGAAGAGGACGGTGAGAGAGGCAAAAAAATCCCCAAAAATCACGGTGAAGGTATTGCCGGCCTTGGTGGCATCTTGAGGTCACCAGGTTTCAAAAAGCACCATTAGACGCCACCTCCACAACCACTGGCTCTTTGGAAGGGTTGCCAATAGAAAGCCTTTTCTGACCAGAGGACACAGAAGCAAGCACTTGGAGTTTGCCACATGTCATTTAAATTATGAATAGAATAAGGTGCTTCGGTCAGATGACATCAAAATTGCAAGTTTCGGTCAGATACAGTATCTGCATGTTTGGCATCAGAACAGAGATGTATACAAGGAGAAGCACCTCATATCCACGGATACCTTGCAGCCAGACTGAACCAATCCTCACAGAAGACATTTTGAGATATTGGCCATTTTTACTTTCTAACTTTAAGATCTGAATGAACGAGTTTGAAAGAGGTCATGTAAAATCACAAACCACACTTTGATGTAACTCAATAATCTGTATCAAAGCCTCATATCATCACCCTATTAAAATAATGGCCTAAGTCATTTTTTGACGAAAATGAGTTTTTGCCCTAAGTCATATCTTGCTCTGCATTTCGTAAAGTTTTTTGTGTTTTCCCAAAAACTTGAAAAAAAATGACTTAGGCCATTATTTTAATAGGGTGACGATATTTGTTTTGAAAAGAAAAAATGTAAATGTAAAAAAAAACTTCTTTGAAATGGTTGGTTCGCTATGGCTCATGCTACAGAATATATTGCAAAGCGAAAATGCTTAAGATATCCATCCCCTCACTCTGACATTTTAAAAAATAACAACACTTTGCTGAACAAAATTTTATGCCAATTAATAGTTTTGCACATACTGAACTGATATGGACAGCTGTTGTCTGCGACAGAAAATAAACTGCTCCGTGAATTACCAAATACTTGACCAAGGATAACAAAGGTATCACATGATATAATTGTGAAGCACTGAAGTCTCCGCAGTTTCAGAAGTCAAACACAAGTTAAACAGAGTAACAATGTTCAAATGAAAAGAGCATGCCCTCTAGAAAAGACTACCTACATATGAGTTTCACAAATTTGCTTTGAGATTAAATGTAATCGAATGGAATTACCACATTTGGGAAGACCTAGTAACTTTCAAACATGACTATCTTTATACACTTTTAGCAATGTTACACAATAGTCTTATTCATACGAAATTAACACGTTCATCACTGAAATACTACCACCCTTTCAGGAAGTTTTCATGACTTTTCAGAATCGCTGAACCAGACCAAACATGGGGGAATTCCTGAGTTAAATGGAACCAGGCTGAGTGTGACTGTAGTGCAGGTGTCACAGACAGGATTCTGTTGGAAGGGTTTTCATCAACATCATTCTAATGTTCTTAATGCTGATACAAATAGTATAGTCCACTGTTAGGGACTGCAGGTGAGGAAGGTTGACCACTATGCTCAATGTATCATTTTCAGTTCAGTTCATCACTGAGATGTCCGAGCACTGAGCAGTACTATTTCACAGTCCAACTCGAAGAGAGAAGCCACCAATGTTATAACAGTCAGTTAGATCTATCTCTTTGATACAAGTCATGAACTTCTAAAAGATGACAGATTTAATATAAGGATTATGTGGCACACACAAAGAAGTATAGTAAGGTGTCTGAAGCAAGAAAGCTGTGTCTCAATGTAGGATGGAATGGTTGGTTCACTTCAGCATTTAAAAATTTTGACAGGAGCTGATGGTTCTCTTTGGCACTATTATATTTGCCTGCTTAGGGCTCTGTGGGTTGGTGTTTTTAAGTGTTATATGCTATTCAGTGCCATAAAGATCTTTGCTGTTTGGTTGACATGGTACTTTACGTTACAATACAGAAGACTGGACTACTATATAGATTTTCATGTATTTGTGGGTTGATTTGGTTTGGTTTTGCAGCAAGGTATACTAATATGATGGTGGGTCAGTCATGTTTTGGGGCTGTTTTAATCCAAGAGGTTCAGGAACATTAATTAAGATTACTGGCACAATGAATTCCACCAAGTATCAGGATAATTTGGCTGACAATCTGATTGCCTCCGCCAGAAGGCTGGGACTTGGCTGTAAGTGGACTTTCCAACAAGACAATGACCCAAAACATATCTCAAGATCCACACAAAAATGGTTCAGTGAAACCAAAAACAGTGTTGTGCAATGACCATCTCAATCGCCAGACCTCTATCCAATTGAAAGCCTGTGGGCTGAGCTGAAGAGGGCAGCTGATAAACGCAAACCCAAGAATGTGAAGGATCGTGAATGGATCTGCTCGAAGGAATGGTCCGAAATCCCCCCAAATGTGTGCCTTAACATTGTCAAAAATTACAGGAAAAGACTCCATGCTGCTATCCTTGCCAGACGTGGTTGCACTAAGTACTAATTGAAGGGTGCCAATAATTATAAAATATTGATTTTGTTGAAATTTATTTTGCATTAAATGATTGTTACGAATTTGGTTATTTCCAGTGAAATATTAATAAAGTATTTCACGCATGATACATATATTCCATTTCTCTATAATTATATTTCTTATATATTTTTTGTATTGTTTGTGCATTGCCAGTCAGGAGTGGCAGTAATTTTGAAGCCCACTGTATATGTGTGTGTGTTTTCCAAAAAACACACCATCGTGTTGTGATATAGTTTTATAAGAGGATTGGCGTTTTGTTTGTTTTAAGCAGAGTGGAAGACTTCCCACCATTCTTCTGCAAACTCACTGTCTCACTTGTGTCTGTCCCTCCAAGAAATTTTTGACAGCCATGATGATGCTAACATCAAGGCTCTGTCAAGACTATATTATCTGTAGCAATTTTTTTTTAAAAATAAAATACAAAAATTATTTATAAAACTATTGTTTAAATTAGCATTTGGAATTTCAATATACTTTTTATCCTCAGAATCACCTATGCGGAAAACAAAGTAAACATCTTAAGTAAGATTTTTTTTTTTTTAATTTGTAGGGTCCCGAAGACTTTTGCACCGTGCTGTAAGTATTTCATAACACACACACACACACACACACACACACAGCTCGCGCGCGCGCGTACACACACACACACACACACACACACACACACACATCCTTGTACTTATATCTTTGTGAGGACATTACATTGACTTCCATTCATTCTTCCTGTGTCTCTACAGCCTTTCCCTAATCTTAACAATAAGAAATGTATGTTTAACCCAAACCCAAACCCTTACCCTAACCTTAACCTATCCCTAATTCTCACCTTACCCCTAACCTTAACTAATAAGTCACAATTAGCCTTTGTAGTTGTGAGGACCGGCCAAAATGTCCTCACTTCCCAAAAATGTCCCCACTCTGTAGGAAAAAAAAACGTTTTTGGTTCTCACTTTGTAGCAAGTACAAGAACACACACACACACACGCACGCACGCACGCACGCACACACACACACACACACACACACACACACACACACACACACACACACACACACACACACACACGTTTTCGATTTTCAGTTAGAGCAAGTGAATAATGCGCTTTTATAGGCTTCGTAGAAATCAGTTGAAGTGCATCTAATACTATCTCCACCAGATGGTGGTATAGATACTTGTGTGACTGTTCTTCGACGATTAGTCTGGCGTCTCACTTAAAGTTGCGGTAATATATTGAAAAGTAATATATATCAATAATCTGGGAGATAACTGGAGACAAGTTTTTCTTGTTGCGTTGCGGTCTGTTTCAGTGGCCAATCTCAACGCTTTTTTAAAACTATAATCAATAGTCCCCCGCCCCCATGTTCAAGTAAACGTTTATTGTTGTGGGATAGCAGCCACCTATGGGTTGAGTTTGTAATAGCAAACCCATGGCCTTTCATAGCGCACTCAGTCTCAGTGAATCATAATGCACATTTTCTAGTAAAGATAAAGTTGGTTAAAACTCGATGCATTTAAGTCCACCAGATGTTTACAAATTTTTAGCGGCACTGCAAGTGTGAGGTGACCGAGATTTTACATAACTGGGCTATATAAGCACATTTAACGCAACACTTGCTAGTTTTTAAGTATTTACCATGCGGCCAATCGGGACTCATTCTCGCAAGCCTTCCATCTCCAGAGGCCAATCACGCTACTGGAATGTCGTATGCTATTGAACATTCCGGTTGCGGTGTCTGAAAAGGAAAGTGTTTCAAACTGGGAAAAGGCTGGTATGTTACATATATGAGCATTTAGCTATTTGTTTTGTAAGCGTTAGCCTATATACCACAATGTTGGCATATTTATTGATGCCTGTTCAGGCAATGCTTAGCTTTGTGTACCGTTGAAAAGCTAATTGTTGCTCTACAGGTCCGGGAAATGTGAATTGCGTGAAATTTTAAGGCGAAACCAAATGAAGTGTACGTTCGGTTTCTCTTATCAGTGTTTAACTAACGTTGTATATGAGTATTTCCAAAATTTTCATTCACTTAGACTTCCAGATTGAGCTGCGCTCGTTTCTGCGTAGTAACGTCTGTTCGTAACGTGTACCACCTGTCCACTTTGAAATGTTGCATGTGTGCACATTTTTTCGAGAAACGAGACAGATTCTGATCATTTCTTATTTTGAATTTATATACTTGCGCGTACGCACGATTTCATGTGATTTTTTAAAAATTGTTGCGACACGAAATGGCAACCTCGCAGGATTTCTCCACCTGTCGCACCATCACTTCGTACACTAGCTACCTTTGCGGTCGGTTGCGATGAATGTAGTTTAAATCAACATGCTGTGAGCACCCAAGTTACACGGTGACAGTTAATTTCTGCGTAGTTGAACTAACCACGAGGCTGGATACTGATTGAATGAGTGTTATGTGAAATGACGGGGGTTCTTGTCGTTAATGTATGATACATCTCGCATAATCAAACAAAAGATTGGAGCCCGTTCTACTCCGACTCGTGCATACTATACACTATGCTTTTAAAGATGTTGCTTCCTTGCCAGTCACATGTATTATTGATCCTTCTATATTCTGCATTACTTTTCGAGTGCCTTAATTCATTTAGTGTAACCGAAGAGTCTAACCTTTGGTCGTTTTGCACACTTTAATACCAGAAAAATTATAGATTTCCTTTTCCAACTTCAGAAGCAATTTTTCTAAGATCAGCACAGGGGAGGAAACTCACTATCTCCAAAGTTGTTCATATTTCAAAGTTTTGAAGTTCTATTCCTGGAATAGAGATGGAAAGACCTTGGCTATTGTTGTGCCCTGTAACAGTGAAAACCATGGGCCAGGAGTTCTGATGAATGCTCTCAGACAATTTGGGTCGTTTAACTACCCCCCAAAAAATGAGCGTAGCCCACGCGGCAGGGGTGGAATCAATCGGAACGTGCGATTTTTCTATTCCAGGAATGGAACTTTCTAACTGTCAAATATGAACAAATTTGGAGATGGCGAGTTTCCACCTTCTGCCAAAACTGTGCTTATATTAGAAAAATGGCCTCGTAATTGGTTGCCTATTCGGCTGCAAACTCCCTCAAATGAGGGAATATTAATTCAATGTATCTGCTACGTAGGTCCCGACAATGATGAATCTTTAAGGGACAGTAATCCCTTGAACACGGACTCTATTCAGTAGCGTGCACAACTATTTTACTTTTAAAATTACATTTTGAGTTGAGTTGGCATCACATCAATTCAATAATGGGCTTGCTCTCTTATTCCATAAAGATTTAAATTCCTGCTGCTGTCACGAATGTGAGCAATGAAGCGAGTGCTTCAGAATTGTGAGTGTAATGGCATGAACCACGCTCTGGGTGCACAACTGTGACTCATTGATTCAGCTGTTATGTGTTATGCGTCTGCAGGATCTGTTGGGGTAGCAGAAAGCATGTGGAGTATATCATCATTGGCCAGCAATGTCTTGTAATGAACCTAGTATTGTCAGCTTGGTGATAAAGTTATGGCGTGTGCTGTACATGGGTTTAGCCAAGCACCAGTCTACCAATCTTTCAGAGGGATATTGAAAAATTGAGACTGGTTTAGGCAGGTGGGAGTTTTTAAGGGGCACGTCTAATTAGATTTTTACCTACAACTTTCCCGTCTAAAAGATGGGTAGACCAGCTAAACCCTTAGGTTTATAAAATACAACTGTATTTGGATTGTGTCACAGTTTTTGTTGTTTTTCTTGGTTAACTGGCACTCTGAATTGGATATGAAATTTTGAATGAGGTGTAGCCTAAGGGCAGAATGTCAGTTTTGAATAGAGGGTATTTGGATTGGACAACCTGCATGGGAATTACTGCTCATTGTTAAGCCTTTCTATTTTCTGGGAGGAATAGTAATGGGTTAGATTATTTTAATCTGAAGTAAAGCCATCATATTTTGTAAACTGCTTGGTTGCAAATCCTTTGCATGCAGTCTCTCTGCAGCCTAGAAACTGCCGGATGCTGGATATCGTCCCTTGTGATGCTCTGCCAGGCCTGTACTGCAGCCATCTTCAGTTCCTGTTTGTTTCTGGGGTGTCCTTATGTCTTATCCTCAGAAAGTGAAGCACGTTCCCTGCTAGATTCTGAATGGGCAGTTGACTTGGGCAGTAAAGAACAATCACAACTTAAATCCTCGGGGTAGAACACCTATTTGGTTAGTTAATTAATGTTTATGTTTTTATGTGAAGAACTGTGCAAAGAGTTTTGAAACATTTGCTGGGATGTGAGCAGATGGGGTGTTTCTGTACTTTTCAGAATTCAGTATACTGCTGCCATCGGAAGTCTCTTGTCTGTTTTGTTGTAACATTATTATGAATGTGGTAACATGGCAGTGGTATGTGTTCATGCTTTAACGTTAAACTGGCCATTCGGTCAAATATTTATGCTGGCGATGACGCCATAATTTCTGTATTATGCCTGCTTGCAAGCATGTTTTTTGATTAAGCACTGCACACTTCTAATAGAGCTCACTGTAATCGCCTAATGACACTAAACATCTCTGTTTTATTGCTTATAAAAAAAAAAAACCAGCCTGAAATGGATGTTTTCTACTGCTGTGTTGAAGTTTCAGATTACAAATGACAAATTTCCTACTGAAGGTAAACATAATCACCACTCTCAATCGGCAGTGTGTTGTGCAACATTGTGAGAACCCACCACTATGTTTTGTAAAAATCACGGAGTGTTAGTGAAGCCAGTCTCTTGTTTTGTTGACAGCTGAGAATGGGGTGGGGTAGGGATGATTGCTGTATGTGGAAAATTGCCTTTTAGCGGCCTGATTTTGCAAGGGCCACTGCTGTCCCGTTACACAGAGAGAGGAGAGAGGAGTGAGGGAGGATGCAGGAGAAAGGAAGGGAAAGGTTAGGAAGGACAGGGGAAGAGATTGAATGAGGGTGGAAAGGGAGGGAGGGAGTCAAGAGAAAAAAATAGTGGAGGGACAGCAAGGGAGGAAGAAGAAGGGGGAGAAAGCAGGGAGAAGGAGGGACTAAAGGCCTTGAGGATCATATTTCAATGTTTCTCATCATATTCATCAGTAAATCAATAACTGTAATTAATAACCATAATCAATAATCATTATAAGTAACCATATTATGTAAGCAGTAGTAACACAGGCACACGCACGCAGGCACACACACGCAACACACACACATACAAGCAGTAAACCCACACACATAAGCAGTTGGCTTCTGTAGCTTTGATTGAAAACTGTTCAGTTACTTGAGTCAGGCAAAATCTGTTCAGTCATCAGCATTATTCACCATCATTCATCAGAAATCATATAGTTATGCATGCTCCAGTATCACACTGGAAGAGGGTTGTTATCTTTTAGTTGCAGTTTTCAAGGCAAGTTGGCAGTGTTTTGGTTTGCCTGTCTCTGGGACGACCTGTGACCCAACTAAAAGTCCTCTGAAACAAGTAGCCTTGAAGTTGTTATTTTGCAAAGGATGCCAACTAATGAAAAAATGCGAAAATCAATTAACATGTAGACACCGCATGATTGCACCACTGAAAAACAAGTAAGAAGCAGACATTATGTTATTGAACCATTGTAGCGTGAGAGGGCGGAAAAACCATATTTGGAAGATATCTCCTGTGATGAAGGTATAAAAACTGGGTGTGAGAAGCAGAATGTCAGTTCTTCTTGCGCAAAAAGAACTCTGCTTTATATTCATCAATATGCCTGAATAAAGCCTAATTTTTTGAAGAATCTGTCTCTCTCCAATTGCTTGAGGATGGGGGAACCTCATAATATGAACATATTTCTGAATGAAAACCGCGACAGCTGACTCGGAGACAGACAGGCAGAGACAGATGGGAGAGGGAACAAGGGGCAGAGAGAGAGACAGAGAGAGAGATGGAGAGGGGGAGAGAGAAATGTCCGACTCAGTGAGAAACAGTGAGAGAGGTGCACCAAGAGTGACAGTCAGGTAGAGAATACTAGACAAACAGATGGACACAGACCAACAGACTGAGACTGACGGACAGAGAGAGTGAGTGACACCGACAGAGTGAGTGAGACTGACAGACAGAGAGAGCGAGTGAGACTGACAGACAGAGTGAGTGAGACTGACAGACAGAGAGAGTGAGTGAGACCGACAGACAGAGAGAGCAAGTGAGACTGACAGACAGAGAGAGGGAGACTGTCAGACAGTGAAAGCGAGTGAGACCGACAAAGTGAGTGAGACTGACAGACAGAGAGAGTGAGTGAGACTGACAGAGTGAGACCGACAGACAGAGAGAGTGAGTGAGACCGACAGACAGAGAGAGTGAGTGAGACCGACAGACAGGGAGAGCGAGTGAGACTGACAGACAGAGAGAGTGAGGGAGACTGTCAGACAGTGAAAGCGAGTGAGACCGACAGAGTGAGTGAGGCTGACAGACAGAGAGAGTGAGTGAGACTGACAGAGTGAGACTGACAGACAGAGAGAGTGAGACCGACAGAGAGAGTGAGTGAGTGAGACTGACAGACAGAGTGAGTGAGACTGACAGACAGGGAGAGCGAGTGAGACTGACAGAGTGAGTGAGACCGACAGACAGAGAGAGCGAGTGAGGTTGACAGAGAGTGAGTGACGACTGACAGAGAGAGTGAGTGAGACCAACAGACAGAGAGAGTGAGTGAGACCGACAGACAGAGAGAGTGAGTGAGACTGACAGAGAGAGCGAGTGAGACCGACAGACAGAGTGAGTGAGACCGACAGACAGAGAGAGTGAGTGAGACTGACAGAGAGAGAGTGACAGACAGACAGACAGAGAGAGAGACCGACCGACAGACAGAGTGAGTGAGACCGACAGACAGAGAGAGTGAGTGCGACTGACAGACAGAGAGAGCGAGTGAGACCGACAGAGAGAGTGAGTGAGACTGACAGGGTGAGTGCGACTGACAGTGAGAGCGAGTGAGACCGACAGACAGAGAGAGAGTGAGACTGACAGTGAGAGCGAGTGAGACCGACAGACAGAGTGAGTGAGTGAGACCGACAGACAGAGAGAGCGAGTGAGACCGACAGACTGAAAATGAGAGACAGAGGGTTCTGGACAGTGAGGTGGAGGGATGTTGACCACAGCTGCTGAGGCCTCTCATGAGGCATTAGGCTCCTGCTGGCTGAAAGTGAGTGCTGTTTGTGCGGAGCAGTAGCCGCAAACGGCGCGCGGCTGCTACATCAGGCCTGTGGGGGTCTCTCCTGCTGCTGCCCCTCGGCTTGGACGGGCCCCAGCAGCACACACAGTGCCCTCTTTGTGCCTCTTGTCCAGAAAAATTTATTTACCATGCTGCCCCTCTGAGAGAGGTTCAGGCTGTGGCAGTGTCGGGACTGCTAAGACGGCCTGTAAACTGTAATTTATTTATTTATTTATTTATTTATTTATTTTTGCTTCAGTACATTATTGCATATGCAGATTTGGCTGGTGTGAAGTTTCAGGCAGCACAAGAACTTAGTTCCACCATTTTGTTTTCAGTTGAAATTGATGTAGGACTTTATGCAGTATTGAGAAATTGTTTTTCTGCAGCTAAATATCCATTAAGTCACTGCTCAGTCTGTTTGTATATGGACAGGGACACAGTTTCTGTTTTCAGCGCTGTTGAACACAGAATGAGATTATTAAAGTGGAGACTGCAAGGGCTGTTCACATCCGTAATGTTTAAACCAGTCAGAAATAGCGGCTCGTTTTATACAGTGTGCCTGTCCCAATACTTACGGGCAACACGAAAAGAGTGTGCAGTTACTGGACTGTTCGTTGTGGGGATTGGTTTCTGGGGGGAAGGCTATGTTTGCAGCTCCTCCATCAGCATTATAAATCTATCCTTCATGTTAATGCTTGGTGCGAAAAGCTGTCATTCCAATCCGGCATATCAGATTTCTGTTTGAATAATGCTAGACCAGAAGGCGTACCTCAAGCAGTGGATATCACTTTTGACATGCGTTACGGAATGATCAAAGATTTCAGGGCGCAGCCATCTGACTAATGCAGGGATTTGAATAAAGATAGCCATTTCTGCCAAATACCATTTGCATCTTTACCTTGTAAGGCAAGCAAAAGGTAGATATCGGTGATCTGTTAAATTTGGTTCCGTTATTATTAAACAAAACCTTCCTTTGTCTGCATGGTTTCAGGGCATTACTTGGTTATCCTACAAGAAATTTCAGCGCTAAATTACGTCTTACAGAGTCTAATTTTTTTCAGAGACCATTTGATCTCACTCTTTCCAGAGAGTCATCAAAAAGGCTGTTTAAGAGTTGATTCAGATCTCAACGTTTCACTGTGCTGACTCAATCGCCGGTCGCTGACCTAAATTGTGGTGGGTATTTATTGGGAGAGCGTCGTTCTGAAACGATAATATTATGTTAGGTGCAGAAAGCTGTGTGCGCATATTATGAGTTGGCGAGCGCTGTGGAAGAATGAGAAAGCGTGCCAGTGTTCTCCCGGCGGATTGGCTGTTTTTAGCTGGCAGTGTCCGCAGTCAGTCAGCATTCTCATTGTGCGAAAATGGAGGCGGTTTCGAGGCAAACATGCTGAACACCTCTGTCTGATTCATAACCCGGTCTCGGTAGACCTGCGTTAAAATGTGTCCCTAATTAATTTTAAGTGTAGAATTTTGTCTTTCATTCAGTAATTTGACTGAGCCTTCTGGGGAGATGAGAAGTGAATGAAAAAATACTTTCGCAATTGGAACGATTGCAGCAGTGCAGATTAATGTTTTGTTTAGGATGACGATTCCTTTTTAAAGTACGCAACCACGTGGTTGTACAGCATATTTCATGCCGACATCCATGATGAAGTGCTTCATGAAACTGGATGATGAAGTTATACGTCAATTTACTGAGAGCTATACTTCATATCGTTCTACAGTCTGCAGATTATGAATACGGTTTTCATATTAGTTTTGGCAAGTTTCATGACTGAATTTATATTTTCTGTCAGGAAAAGCATGAGAGAAATCAGTGACAGAAGTCTTTAAAAAATACAGGGTGCGTGATGTCAACCTTGTTTCCATGAGCCAGCGGACCGGAGCTTCATCCAAGTCTCGCGGAGCGGGATGTAGTGTTCTGAGAAGTGTCGTCTGTGACACAGATGATGAGCGGGCGTACTGCAGTTCTATATGCCGTACTGAGACGCGACCGGCGCATTTTCTTGCGCTTCTGTGGGGATCATAATACTTGCACCATGTGATACTGGCTGGACAATAATAAAGAATCAGTGAGTGGTGGACACCTAACATCGTTGTCAAGTGAAGCCGAAGAACTTTCAGTGTTCTGCTGAATCTGCTTCGCTTTCTACAGGTCAGCATCACATTCACCGTTGTCTTCGTAAAAGTTTCACTGAAGTTTGCATGCCGGTAATAGCTTCTCTTGTAAATCCACTTGAACTATGGCGTATACATTGGTATAAACCCTTGTCACGTTGTCATTTATTAAGTCCATTTTTTTTTTAATGTTGGTTGCTGTAATCGTGCGATGTAATAGCCTCTAATGTGGCAATATGCATGCAAAGGACAGAATACTGAGGAGTAATCAACTATTTGGGAGAACATATGAGTCTGTCCGTAATTGCATTTTGGAGCTAATTCGTATACACTGTTTCTAGGAGCTAATTAAATGTGCTATTTCAAAAATTTAACTTGTTTCATTTTTCTTCATGAAGATATTAAAAGTAAGAGTGGTTAGAAGAACCATGATAGACTTGGTATCTTGCTGTTCACAAGCTTGTTCTGTAGATAATGCCTTTGTATCTTTTTTCTCTGTGGAGGCAATATTTGAAATTCTAAGACAGAGTGCATTTTTGTGCTGCAATCCTTTTCGTAGAAGCAGAGCTGTAGACAAAAACAAGCAAATGTTTAGTGGGTGTGTTGTTAGCTCGGCGAGAGCGTGGAGTGAAATACACTGGAGAGTGGGAGGGGAGAGGCTTTGCTTGGGTGAAACGGGGTAGTGTCATACTCGAAAGAGCTCAGGAAGATCAGGGTCAGCATGATTTCATTCTGAAAACAGGCCCAGAATGACCCTGTGTCATTTATCTGATGGGGACAAGAACTCAAAGTGCATTTCCTTCAGGACAGAATGTGTTTCCCGTCCTGCTGTCGGGAAGGGACGGAATCATCTGTCTTCATAGAGGTGGAAATGTAATTGGATTGTCGTAGGAATTAATTGTATTTACCCCTGTCCTTTAAAGGTCATACAGCTCATATAGTGGTGGATGTGTATCTCTTTTTAGATGATGTCCCTTAGGCTGTGTTGAGAACAGCTGAAACTTCCCATTTGGCAACCATTTTAGGATAATGTAACTCAGCTTGGTGTCCCTTCTGTGTGTCCCGACTCCCTTCTGTACAACGTTTCACACCGCATCCTTTAACTGGGCCACCTTTAGAGGCACAAGATCCCAAATAATAAAATATGACATTGACTTCCTTTTACTCTCCATTGGACTTCATTTTTTGTTTAGGATGAAACCAGGAAGGAAGTGAATGATGGACTCTATTTATATTTCAGATTTCTGACAAAATTTCCATCAACATGACTGAAAATCTTACTTGATGGGAAATGAACAGGATTTGAGTGTGTGAGCTCCTTGTAAATGGGTCATTCCATGTCAAATGTCCGAATTTCAGAGAAACTTCCCACTTGACGATCTCAGATTTGGCTGAAAAAATTCCAGCGGGTGCATACACCTCCTAATAGGATAAATCCAAAATTTTAGCTCTCAACTCCTAATAGTTTTGTCTTAAAAAAATAGTTTTGCAACTAAATTCCGGCCCTTTTTGAACAGTGATTTCTGAGGAGCCACTTTCACATGGCTATATCTAGAAAAGTATTTCAGCTAGGTCCTTCAAATTTTCAGGGGTGAAAATCTGCTACTCTAACTTGAGGGATATGGACTTATGAATGTGTCCCTTCAGTTCATCATATATTTCTGGGTGCTTAAAGTTGCTCGAAAATTTTACTGTGCGCTCTGCGGTAGCATATTTGAAGGACTGTAAAAACCCTAATGTCAAAGACAGGGATTTGGTATTGCACATACAGCTGGGTCATTCCATGTCAGATCATCAAATGGGTCTCACCACCACCTTCTCAATTTTGCTAATTTTTTGTATGCTGCTGCATAAATATATATCACTGTTAAATCCGAAATTTCAGCTCATTCGGACCAAAAGTGAATTTTTGGTGAATTATTTTCTAAGGGTACTGTCCATCAATTTTTTTGTTAATTGACATTTTTCTTGTATTTAACATGGCATGACTTTTTTATTATTACACCAGCTTTGAAACTGTGCATCTAAGCTAATGTTATACTGCTCAATCAGAAAATCCAGTCCAATTTACTTTATCTTTCTTGGTTGTGGAGCGATGAGAACACGAAAAGTGCCTTTTGTTCAGGCAGTTCCATATTTAGGTCTCCAAAACACCCCCAATATAAACCCTAGCATAGGCTCTATGGCAATTTTTCTATTCATTTATGTCTGCTGAATGTAAACCAGGCTGAATTCACCATGAATTCATCACCAACTGCAGTCATTACCTTGCCAAATGTGGAAAAAAGCTAAAATGCCACCTGTTCAAACCCCCGTATCTCCAGGGGCACACCTTGGATTTTCTTCTATTTTTTTTAACTGATTCCTCTATTATAGTAGAGAGACCACTCCAAAAATTGTTGATGTGTTTTGACCAATATAAATTTTGCAGGTATCTGAGCAGGGGTGGGGTAATCTCAAGAATCGCTTGGCATTTTCAGCTTCTTATACAATGTTAATGATTATTGAATCACAATAATTGTAAGTTCTCAATTCATCAATATATGACATATTCGCAGAAAGGTCAGTATATGCAGGTTGGTAGATCGTGTTGGCAGGGAGAAACCTGAACCAGTTATTGATCAATAATTTCTGATTATTGCTATTGTCTTTCATGAAGCGAAACAAGAGGACACAAGCATTAACATGGACTTCTTCTGAAAAAAAAAAAAAAAAATGCTGGGTGCCATTCAATAACATTCTCCGAACTGTTCCAACTCCGGATGTCACTGGACGCACAGCCCGGCAGTATAAGTTTGACAAAACTGGGACAGACAACATTGTTGTGCTCCTTGCTGCATTTAGGCAGCAATAACACTGTTAACATAGCATGGAAAACAAAGTTTTAATTTGACAGTCAGTTTACAAGAATTAGTGTCAGTAAATTTTATTGATGCAGAGAAGTGTGATTCTCAAAAATTGCCTGACCCCTATTTAGACAGTTCTGAAATGTACGTCGTTCCAGTCACATCAACAATTTTTGTTTTGTTATGTCTACTATAATACAGGAATTAGTACAATTTAGCATGAGATTGACTAATGATTGAAAACACTTAAAATGTTGCATAGTTAAATGTGTAAGAAGCTGAAAGTGCCACGCGATTCTCGAGATTACCCCACCTCTGTTCAGACACCTGCAAAATTTATATTGGTCAAAACACATCAACAATTTTTGGAGTGGTCTTTCTACTATAATATAGGAATCAGTTAAAAAAAATAGAAGGAAATCCAAGGTGTGCCCCTGGAGATACAGGGGTTTGAACAGGTGGCATTTTAGCTTTTTTCCACATTTGGCAAGGTACTGACTGCAGTTGGTGATGAATTCATGGTGAATTCAGCCTGATTTATATTCAGCAGACACAAATGAATGGAAAAAATTCCAGAACGCCTATGCTAGGGTTTATATTGGGGGTGCTTTGGGGACCTAAACATGGAACTGCCTGAACAAAAGGCACTTTTAGTGTCCTCATAGCTCCACAATCAAGAAAGATAAAGTAACCTAGTCTGGATTTTCTGCTTAAGCAATATAACATTAGCTTGGATGCGAAGTTTCAAAGCTATAGGTGAATTAATAAAAAAGTTATGCCATGTTAAATACAAGAAAAATGTCAATTGACAAAAAAAAAACTGACGAACAGTACCCTTAGAAAATAATTCACCAAAAATTCATTTTTGGTCCGAATGAGCTGAAATTTCTGATTTGTTCATCACTAATACATATTTATCTAATGTGAAAATATGGAAGCAATCTATGACTACATGGTGACAGATGTTTTGAAAATCTGATGCTTTGACATGGAATGACCCAGCTTCCCATATATGTTGTGTATTTTTTATTCTAATTCTAGCCCTCTCTTATGAATAATAATATAAAATAATATATAGAACATATTTTATAATAACATTATAAAATAATGTTTGAATATGCCTTTGATGCCATTAAATGCTGTATGTCCACAAAAATAGCATATTTTCAAAAATTTATTTTGAGAAAATAGAGCACAACCCCATCATGAATTTTGGATATGTTAATAACAGGCATCTAATCTTTCGAAAACAGTCAATTTGATGTTGGTTGATGCAGGGTTCCCGCTGCCGCTCGTCATTTTCGTCATTGATGAAAATAATTCATCGGCGACGAGGAGAAAATTATGTGCAGTCATCACAGTGGCGAGTGTATTTGTTTAATGACGAATAAAAATTCAATGGCAAATAGAGGCTTCTTCTGCCCAGAGCATTCGAGGCTGTAGCCCAATGTTTTCTTTTCTCCCACATAGTTTATATGAATGCATAAATAAATAAAATGAATAAATAGTTCTTGACTTTGGGCAGTTTGCTATGTTACTGAATGTCTGTAAAACGGGACAGCACTTTCGTATTGTTTTATCCTCAATGAACAGAGCCAAGAAAGACCAATCAGAGAGGGGTTTTACAGGAAAATACGTCCAAATGCTGTCTTATTGGCTGACAGGTCTCCATAGAGTTGAAAAGCCGAATGATGTTATCAGGCAGTCAGTCATGTGAGGGAGTGCTTATTCGTGGATTCTAGTTTTACCTGTAAAACGGTGGAAGCTGTCATCCCCTCATAGTGAACTAGGAAAACAAGGTGTGTAAATTTCTATACCAGTCCCTAGTTACATAAACGTGATTGATATGAGCAGATATGAGCGCATCTTTACACGGCATATATTAGTTTGATTAGTCTTCGACTTAACAATCGCTTGATGTGGACAATCATGTCATTTGTTGCCATGTTTTCTACCACATTATGACTGGCGATTTCTGAGCTAAAGTTATGCAAAACATGGTACTTCCAAGTTGGCTTTAAAGGCACAAGACAGTGCTATACAATATCTGATTCATCATCAATAATAATCAAAACTTTGTACTGACAACAAACCGTTCCTACACGGCTGGGTTGGTTGTCTGTGAACTCATCGCTGTTAAAATATGTTCGGCCAGTGCGATAGTTAGCCAGTAAGGTAGTTTGCTGAAGTCTAACTCAACAGTTCTCAAACGCGGGGTGAACGCTGTGTGCGATGGTTTTTTGCTCTAACTGGAATTGCTATCGCTGAATTTTAACGAGCTGCAAGCAATAATTTTTCTTAACGAGTGGCTTATAATGTTAGTGGGGCGTTTCGCTCTTTTAAACACTGTTGTTACTGAAATGGCTATGTATTCAATGATTTTCAAAAACTCAGTGCAAGTAGCAGCAATGTGTTTGTAAAAATAGACTACACCTTATGACCGAATGGACGCCAAGCTTTTGACCAATAACAATACGTGTTAACCGCTAGGCATGGTGTGAGAATTATGACTGAATTATGTAAATCCCGTGGCGCTTGCTACCGCTGGGGGGCTTTGGGTTTACCAGCTTAGCATCACGTGGTGGCTTCGGACAGTACAGTAAGCAGAAAGCACTAGATGAGGGTGCCAGTACTGAGACTTGTTTGTTGCTGGCATCAGAATTAATGATTATCTGACATGTTTAACATTTGAAACCCTTAACATTTGAGATTTACATTAAGGATTTCAATAAATTGTGCACAAAACACTGAACTCACCTAAAATTCAATTTGGAATCAGTTAATGGAAATCTTAAGAGTTAAACATTTTAAATAAACATTTGACAATTCCACTAATTCTGATTCCTACAGCACAAAATTTTGAGCTCACCCCAAGCCCAATTCAGCATTTTTGTTGGGCCTCTTTATTGTCCTTAAAGGGTGTGTCCCTTTTTAATTTTGGGATGCCAAAAATGGCTGCATTGATAAAAATGTGAAGGAAAAAATAAAGAAATTAAGGCTTTAAAGGGATTTCTATTGCCAGTCTTTTGAATAAATTCCATGCTAAATGCTCAAGAGGTTTGAATTTAGCTTTTATGGTCCACAGGGTCTCCATTATTAGAGGTTGGACTTGAATGGACCCAAAATTATACATTCAATCGAAAGTATAATGGAGAGACCTGTTATAACGCAAATATTTGAGGTTTGACCTTGTTCATGCTGCATGCACTTTGTCCGCTTTGAAGGCTTTTCAAAGTTTTATAAAGTCCATGATTGACTATGAGTGACCAATAAAAAATAACGACTGATAAAGTGAAGAATTTTTTTTTACTTCATTTCTCGAGGGAGAAAGTGAAGAATATTTTTCAGAACCCAGGGGAAACCCTGTGGATGGTGTCATTTTTTTGGTATTAAATGTAAAAAATAGCACAAATTTTTTTTTTCCATTTTTAAGCCTTAATATTTTCTAGATTATACATAAGAGAGGGCCAGAATAGAATACAAAATATACAAAATATATGGGAAGCTGTATTTGCCAGACCGAAGCCCTGTCTTTGAAATTAGGCTTTTTACAGCCCTTCAAATATGCTATCGGAGAGCGCACAGTAAAATTTTCGAGCAACTTTAAGCACCCAGAAATATATGATGAACTAAAGGGACACCTTTATAAGTCCATATTCCTCAAGTTATAGTAGCATATTTTCACCCCTGAAAATTTGAAGGACTTAGCTGAAATACTTCTCTAGACATGGCCATGTGAAAGTGGCTCCTCAGAAATAGCTGTTCAAAAAGGGCCGGAACTTACTTGCAAAAATATTTCTTATGATGAAACTATTAGGAGTTGAGAGCTAAAATTTTGGATTTATCCTATTAGGAGGTGTATGCACCCGCTGGAATTTTTTCAGCCAAATCTGAGATGGTCGAGTGGGAGCCATTTGGGCATTTGACATGGAATGACCCAAATGGTGTTAGTTTCCCTTGTAAAAGTTTGAGATGTTATGGGAGCTACTGCCCTTAGTTCAGTAAAAGAGAAAACAGCACTTTTCTGTACTTAACATTATCATGGAAATGTGTTTTTTGTTTAGAAATCTTTGGGAAACGGAGCTATGTTTTTCATGCCAGTTAATTTTTGTAATCGGGTAGATGTCAGCGGAAAGAATTGATTGGTATGCCTCCGTCTGCCTTGGCTTCATAAGCCGTAAAAGGTTATTTTTGGTCCCCACATGCAGCTGACCTTACATGACCTTGACTTTTGACCCAAAGAACTCCAAAACCTAATCACTTCAGCTACCCTCTGTAGGGAGTTACCATTTCTGATTTGGTCAAAAACCGTCCACTCCTTCAGTTGATGTCGCGCACACATGATATATGTGACAGAGGGATGGTGTGATGGACAGACAGACAACTGAACAACAGTATTCCTCCTGTCTGCTGTATGTGGCAGAGGCATAATTAACTAAATGATTAGTCCTACTAATTTGCCTGTTCTCCCTCCTGGCTCACAGGTGAGGTGAGCGTGGGAAACCTGCCACACTTGGTCCTTGAGTCCTGTGATTGGGGAATAGGGGACTGAAGGATGTTGTTGTGATGAACTAGGATTGGAGCTATAATTAAGAATTCAAAGTGGGAGGGGTAATAAGGCATACAATGAAAAAGCTATTATCAGTGTGTGAGGTACAAAATGGAGCTTGTGTCAATGATATGTCATCCACGCCCTAAAGTTTTCTCCCTCTGTGTCTCAGCTTATTAAAGAGATGGATCACGAGGCGTGTGAGGTGTGAAGTAAACTGCAAACCACAGACCGCCCACCATGAGCGCTGCTGCCGGTGATGTCGCCAGCACCCAAAGGCCTGGCTGGGTGGCCTTTACGGATGACCCCATGTGGGCCAATGCTGAATTCCACAAAGGTACCGACATGATAATCACCAGAGTTGATATGTTTATACTCACTGCATTTCCCAGTCAGCTGCAAATGCATGACAGACCCACCCAGGAATCGTGAATCTTTTTGTTCTTTTGTTGTTCTAAAATGAGTCATCTGTTCTTTTTCTAAATGCATGCTGTAGGCGCCTGATGTGTTCTCTGTTGACATGTACGCGGTACTTAATTGTTGAGAGTAAATGAGTTTGCGTTGTCAAGTGCCCTTCAAATTCAGTGGCTCTGCTCCTTGCCTCGGGCAGCAGATTTGCTTCCATCCCATTATTGAGCATTCTCCCTGTGCTGTGAAATTCCAGCCTCTCCTCGTAGATTTTCAGGCCAGAGATCTCCTCAGAAGCAGGTTCTTCGACTTTCCCCATTGCTCTGTACTAGTTTTTACACCATCCCCCTGCCCCCCCCCAACTCTCTGCGTGCCGAGAAAAGGCCAACGGCGCCCTATTCCCTGCTGGGTGTCATGTTTGCACCCGCTGTTTTTCAGATGGAAACTGCAACCTGCAGAAGGCCTTCACAGCCCTGCCTGAGGAGGAGAAGGGCACCCCGACAGGGGAGATGGGGGCTCTGGGTGCGATTGTGCAGCAGAACGCCTGGGTCCATATGGAAGAGAAGCCCTGGCGCTCCCCCTCCCCGTCTCAGTTGCAGGTAAAAGGTATGACACACACTCTATATCCCCGTAGGCCATGTACAGGCCAGTCCACAAAAAACTGTCACTATAACAACCTGAAGAGGTGCAAAACTCTACTGAGGCCAATGGCCTACTCTTCTATTATTTGCAAATCTGCAACAGCAACCACAATTTATGTCTGGATATATTTCCAAATCTCTTAGAATTATGTAATGAAATGGTGGTGTCCAGCTGAAGCCTCAACATCTCAGTGGTGCATTTATTATGTACTTATACATTGGAAATATTTCTAATTTTTTATCTGTATCTGAATGGATTTTATTGCAGACAGTTCTTATCTGGAATGGGAGTAAGGGTACAACCAGTTGCGTGGTATGAGCGTATTTACGTTTCCATAACCACGCCTTAGAGTGAGGAAAAAAAAGCATTTTTTCAGTTATGGCAATCCACTGTCCCTATGTGCTCCATAACGACTGCTTTCTGTATGAAGTTTGAGTAGCTACATGAGTTGGCTACCCCAGGGGATTACTGGTGCCCGTGAATGTGGATTGTGCTATAGGTTAATCATATTTCTTAGTTTGGTAAGATTTTGTCAGTACCGAACCTTATTACCAGCTACTGGATTTTAAGATGTTTGGCATTTATTCTACCAAGGTTAAATGTCGCATCTTGCAATGTTAACGAAAGTTAAAAATAATTTGCGTATCTGCCCTGTGATTCAGATCTGCTCCAATATTTTGTGGGTTCTTCCTTGGCTCATGCTACACCCTTCTACCTAGTTTCATGAAAATTTGGCCAGTAGTTTTTCTGTAATTCTACGGCCAGACAAACAAACCGACTAACAAACCCAACACATAACCTTCTTTGTGAGGGCAAAAAAAAAAGCTATAGCTAACAACTATCAAAGTGGTTCTAACAAAAACACTCTACGTTTACATGCACAGTTAAGTCGAGCTATGGTAATAGCTTGATGAGGCCATTTAATCGGACTACTGTCCTTGTCCCAGTATACATGCACGGGGGAAAATCGATTTATTGACCAAAGCATATCCGTCTCCGCTGCGATAGGTGGCGATATGCCCCTTTCAGCTTGTTCATGTTGGACCTTTTTCTGGTTGACCTACAAACTATTACGTCACAGACTAAATGATCGTTAGCTGGCAGTAAATTAGTCGCATGTCGAGTGGCGAGAACATGGGCCACTTTATGGCTCTGTACATTTCATACAGGCTGTACGATACGCTTTTCGTACAATTGAGATGCACGCTATTCCCTGTGGTTATTGCATTAGCCGAAGCTAGGCAGCAATGCTGCTATACTCCACTTTGTGCCCTCTCTACTACCCTGGAGTGCGTTCCCAAAAGCGTTGTTTGTCCACACTCAGTCTGTGGTTCCAGCTGTGTACGTTAGCATCAGTGCTTTCGGGAAATGCACCCCTGGCTTCCCATGCATTTTTGATGCGGGTTAGGAGTAAAGACGAGTGGGAGAGCGTCGTTTTGAAAGAGTCCTCTGATGACGAGTGGACGGAAAACTTTCGGATCATGTGCAAGTCATTTGATAAACTAGACAGTCTGGTTGGCTGCGACCGCCTGGGCGTAGTCCCCGAAAGCCCACTTCTCCCCTTTGTAGCAGATTATCTGGCCAATACTGTCGCTATGGCAACCAAAATCAATAGGTGTAATAAGCGAAGTATAAGACATGTCCATACCAAATATGAAAGTAATCGGTCAAAAATTACAGCCTGTACAGCGTCCACAAGGAAGTGTCTACGGACATGGCGGCAGAGACAACAAGCATGAATCCATAGTAGCCGCCCAACTTTGTCCCGGGGCTTCAATTATGCAGATTAATGTAAGAAGTCATGAGTCCCCAAGGTATGACTGTCCAAGCACCAATACCCTTGCAGACGAGGATTGCTACTCTTCTGTACAAACTTGCTGGTTAGGCAGAGCACAGAGTACAGAGTTGTTGCTAATCAGTTGGTGTTTACAAGTCTACAAGACTTCCGAGTCAAAGCCCTGCACGATGAATTGTGGAGCATGCGCAGAGCACATAGTCCAGTTCGGTTCAATTCAAGTGTATACATGGAGGAATAATGCGATTAGCAACCGCATTATCTGGGTGTGTTAGTCCGACTATGAGAAAATCAATTTTGTACGAATCTAGTTGGACTAACATGTTGACTTGTATTTTAAAAGTCTGGTTATAGTCGGACTAGCTCAATAATTTGATTTTTTTTTTTTTTTCCCCTAACGTCATGTAAGCGCACTCATTGTAAGCAGTGTTTTAATGTACTGTCTGGGATGGTGTCTCTGCCACGATATTTGCATTTTTGAATGTGGCTCACTGAAAGCTCTGGAAGGAATTTGACTGACAGTCAGTGATTTTGTTGTTTTGATGGCCAAACAAAAATTTTTCTCTGACAGTGATTTGCGATTGCTAGTCATGTCGTAATCATTAGGGCTGTACTGCAGACTCTTGCCATCCACTTCAGTTAGAACTGTATTGGTGACTATAAATGTGTTGTTTTCATTCTCAGTATGGTCAGCCCTTTAAGAGAACCTTAAAAATATGGCTGTCATATGACTGATGTAGAGCTTTTGATTTCCTTTGTAATTGTTTACAGCACAATATCTCCTGATGTTTCCTAAAGAAACTAGATAGTGACTTTTTCTCACAAAAAGACATTATTGTAGCCACGGATGGAACGTGTGGGGTACTATGGATTTGCGGTTGTCGCGCGTCCGCGTCCTGGCCCAGAAGTACCTGTGCATGAGGGAAACGATAGAAGATAGATGATAGTGATAGAAGAAGAACAGTATCAATATTATGCCAAATTTTTGCTTCAGAAAACCGATCTTTTTGAACCACAAATTTGAATACCATTGGCTCTATATAGGTGAAGTGGTTGCTACAGAGGACAACAAATTTTTCAGTCACAAGAAAGCATTTTTGGAATTGCTAGATAGATAGTATGGGCAAGTATATTGAGCAGTTTGCACGTGAGGCTTAGCTGAGGAGTTTAATTTATGCAACTGTTGAAAAACAGGGTTGGGAGTGAACTTGCCAATATTCTGAACTGTGTTCGAGGTCGACTTGCTGGTGAATATTCAATAACTGATCCGGGTGTGCCATCTAGTGAGAGAATAGTGTAACTGCGTGCATAAGTAAAGCAGCTCCATGTCAGCTGGTATGAACATCTGCACAGACGGGTTATGGGTCGGACCGGAACGTAAACACTCGCACGTACGAAGTGAAGACATAAAAGCCACCATTGAAACTAGTGACCACAAAAATAGCGAAACAGGACAAATCTTATTTCAATTGTATTTGATTGTGATTCCACATTAGTTCTTTTTAAATTTTCTTGATGCCAATAAAATTACTTCAGTTAATGTATTCATGCACTCATTCTTCTTTGTAAATTATGTACGGCACGACAGGCTGAGCCGTAAAGTTATGTACCCGAATATTCCTCGGAGGTTTTGCGTATCTTAATGGTAACGCTGGCAAACAGATGCTGATGACCTAGCAAGCCTGTAGGCCTAACGTAATTAGTGAAGGCATAACGTTTGCTTATGAACCTCGCATTAGGCAAACACTAGCTTTGCTAAGCAGTAATTCCATTTAAGGTAGACTGCAAACAGTGGCATATCACATTCATGAACATATGTTTGTTTTTTAACGTTACATTTCTATCAAACGCTTCTTTGTGTGATTGTTTCACACAGAGAGAAACGTTTTAAAGTAGTGCCAAATTAGCTTAGACCTGCCAGTAAAAATGAACAGCCTGGAAAATTAGCAAGGTTACCTTTTTAAGATTAGGAATTCGTACCATCGGGCGAATTTCAATAACCGCAAAATCGCTGGATAGTTGAACTTTGTTCTGATGATGACATACGAATTGCACACTCGTCCACTTGCTCACTCACTGTCTTTATATTGTTTTCAATGCAGAACATTCACAACATAATGCCCTACATAGTGGGTGAGTGTACATTTGGAACGCGGCCGTATTGTAACCAAATCATCTCCATTGGAACTCAGCTGAGCTGTTAGATATCAAATCAGCGAATCACAGAGGGCCATGGCAGGACTGGTTCCCCATGCACAGAGAATCGCTGAGTCACTTCGTGAAAGAAATCCTTGCTCACGCACACCTCAAACTCCTGCTTCTCACGCAAAAAAACGTTCATCCTGTCACAAATGTAACCATATTATTCAAGGCACGAGACTTTGCTGAGTGTGTGGATGTCTTTTTTATTTCTCTGAGTGATATAATGTTGGAATTACAGCAATCTAAAAACTGTCTGTTTGCTGTTCTCCCAAGAATGTTTGGGTGATTTTTGAATGGAAAAGATAGAGAAATTCGACGTGCTTCATGTCCTTTGACTGTTCCCTGAGACAAAACTATGTACTTCTGTGCGACAAAAACTATAGTACTGTGACAACAACAAATTTTCCTACGTTTTTGTGAAATTTCATGAAGAGGGATTCAAATTTATGGAAGTTAGAGCAATTTAAAAAGTATTTTTTCATTCTGTCTGCTCTCAGCTCCCACTCTAACTGTGACATCACGCATTCTAGCTTTTGCCATTCATTCCAATGGGAAAATTTTTGTCACTTTTTTGGGAATTATCGGGACGAAACTCAACCAAAATCGATAGGCTTCATCCTCTTACCACTGTCAACGTGCATGTGAAATATGAAAAGGATCGGATGAGAATTGCAGTCTGTAGAGCGTTCACAAGAAAATCTCTACGGACGCGGACGCTTGACGACCGCAAATCCATAGTACCCCCGGACACTTCGTCTAGGGCTACAATGATGCTTGTCAGCATCTGACAGAGTAGCTAGATGCAGTCCTTCCCCTTGAAATTCTATTGTTGTATTTTGTAGGAAGCGTGGTTGGCTCAGTATGCCTCGGATTGGTGTAACTGACAGATTTTGCTGCAACTAATGAATTAATCCTGCATATTATTGTTTTTGCTCAGGCTCAGAGTCATAGGGCCTTGCAGCAGTTCTGTAGCACCTTTGCCCAGTGATCCATTTCTGTGCTACTTATATGTCACCTTAATGGACACCTCAGGATGTCCAATAATTCCTCATTACTTTTTTCTCTGTGTAATGGACGAAGATGGTTTCTTATTTTTTGCCAATATATGCTCAGAGGATTGATCTGTTTTCTTCGAGCTCAGTGCAGCTTTTGGCAGTTTAGGGCGAGAGAGTGCAAGTTGTCATGGCAATCATAATAAATCTTGCAGTAGCTTCATTTGCTAAAGTGCGTCCGTGACCACGCGTACACTTGTGTTTTTTATGTGGCTATGAAAGCGTGCTTTTATGAAATGGTTCCATTAGAGTGCATTATGGATGGACAGTGATTCATAATGCTTTATCACAGTATTATGAATCAGTCCTCTAGAAAACCTATAAAACATTGCAAAGGAGGCCGGTATGCAAAGGCATTTCATCTGTGTACACGTTTTAGTCTGATGTTTTTGTTGCAGATAGATTGAGATTTTATGTCAATGTTGGGATTATCTGTTCATTTGAAATGTGCTGTCTTCACCCTGGGAGGAGTTATGAGTGCTTTTCCTTTTAAATCTTGGAAAACCTTATTAATTAGTGAAAATGGGTCTTTAGTTTTCAACAGAACATATGAAAAATATGGTTGACTGGTTTTGGAAATGGCACAGATGCCTTTTGTTCAAAATGACCTTGAGTGATTTTTAGGGTTCCTGAGAGTATATTTAGAAAGACGTGTAAAATACAGTTTATCAAAGTGCATGTTTGGATAACGCCCATTGCAAAAAGTCTGTTGAAAGCTTTATATAATGAAAGATGTTGTAACCCGCTGGCAGGTCTTGAAATGACATAATGCCTGAATTTACTGAAAGATGGTGTAAATAAGATGAAAAGAAGACTGGAATACTTGCGAAGTCACACTTGTTTTTTTTGGTTTTTTCAGGGTGCAGTATTTGGGTTCCATTTCATGGTTGTCCTCCACTATACAGTGTGGTCAGCTTGGTCACATGATCAGCTGCTGTCGTCCTTTGTAACCGATGTGTCACGAGCGCATGTGGCTGGGATGTGCTCTGCCACTGCGAATGTCTGACACAAGCGCCGATTGTTGTTGGCCCTGTGAGACAAAAGATGGCTAATTCTCCACACCCTGTCTGATTATTGATGGCTGTGGCCGACCTCTGAGTATCGTGACATCCCTCTCGGAGTCTTTTTGACCCTAAAATAAAGAACTGATGACGGGGCAAGAATGCGAGGGTGTGTGCTGTGCTTCCAGGACAGTGAAGTGGAGCCCTGGGTAATGCTCAGTCATGCAGAGTGGTCTGTTCTGCCCTTTCATTTTAAATGTGCTTTTCATCCGCATTATTGTGAGACATGGCTGTTGCTTCAGATAGACTGAGAATAACATTCTGTATCACAGACAATATTTGCCTTAGGAATCTGGGCCAACATTAGCGATATTGTTTTTCAGGTTGCAGTTAATGGTATGTTGCCATTTAAGCTTTGAAGCATATTTCAAATGGGGTGTAGAATGGACAATGTTTTTCTATATTTGGAGTCAGTAAAAACGACCGACATGCAGTAATGTCAGTTATATCTCTGAGGTCAGTGTCTCTTCTGGTGAAGCTGTAGGAGTAAAATGCCCTTGTTAATAAACTCATGAAAGTTGTGTTGTGTTTTACAGTAAATCTTACCATCAGCGGCAGTCCGTTTGCAGGTATATTTATATTTATGTAATTTATGTGATCTAAAAATGCCAAGTCATAGGGTGGCAAGCAATATGGTTTGGTCCTGCTCTATTTGGTTACATTCCCTGTCCGACGTGTGTGCGTGCATGCGCGTACACATGTATTGTGTACTATACATAAACTTGGCGTAAGGTACCTTACTCGTAGCTGCCCAGGGCGGGGTCAGTCCACGACAGAGCCTGTTTTCCATTCTCGGACAGACAGCCAACTGATTGTTGACCGGTGACCGTGCAGATGACACGCACGTCTCGGCAGCTGAGACCTGCCCGTAACATGCCAATGGCTCTTTTTTTCTCTCCTGTGTTGAAATCCGTTCCATTTTCTCGATGACGCAACATTTTTCATTTTTTTTATGGCTTTCATGTGGGCATTACAATACTGCAAGCTTTTCTTTATTTCCACTTATATCTCACAAGAAAAACCAATAAAAACCAACTCTGATTCTTCAGTTAGTAGCTAATACAGTACACATCTCACGCATGCCTTTTTAACGGTGCTAAGTGTGTATTAATTTGTCACCTATCTGTTTCTGCGTGTGCATGCGTAGTGTAACGTAGCGATCTTAGTGAGGTGTTCGGCCTCAAAAAGTTGCCAGATCAGCTTCAACACACTTTGGCATACAGTCAGAAAAGCGTAAAATTTTACTTTAGGGACAGAGTACCTTTCTTCCAAGAGATATTCCCTCATTTGGTGTTTTCAAATGTTCCAGAATCTCCCATATGAGTCGAGTTGTTTTGAGGTCTGGTGAGTGTGAAGGTGATGGCTTATGCTGAGGATCATTTTCGTACTCACGAAACCTCTCAGTGACCCCCTTGTGCCCTCCATTATCATTCCTCAGGATGACTGTGAAATGCGACGTGCCAGAAAGCAAGGAGTGTAAAAGCTTTTCTTCTGGAAAGGCATATCAACTCAATGATAAGACCAGCAAACAGTCTGAATCTCAATCCAACTGAAAATTTATGGGGAAAAAAATTTTAAAAAAAACAAGGCCCCGTAATAGGACTGCATTAGCGTAGGATATAAGGGTGTTCACACCGAATGACCCTACATTGATGTGCTGAAACCCACCTGCATTTAAGGGGATGTGTGAACCAAACCCATATTTGGAAAACGGAAGCGTTTGCATTTGTTATGGTTGTCCATGTCTTTATTCAGGGTTTTTCCATTAATTTGTCTCCCACTCATGTATGTGTGCATTTATATTCTGCATGTATTCATTAATGTCACCCACTCACATATTTATTAAAATGGTGCCTTCTGACTGTTTCTGGCATAGAGAGCTTGGGTGTGTATGGTAGAGCCCTCTCTGATACCCTGATGGTTCTCTCTCAGGCCCCAGACACAGTGTTTGCTCCTCGGCCAGTTTCTGGAGCATCGCCCCTCCCTCGGAGAGCAGCTGGACCGGGCAGTCTGAGGGGCACAGCTCCCTGAGCCTCGGGGCTTCGTCTTGCGACCTTCCGTCCCTCCCTGCCGAAGATCCAGCCGATCAGTCGTCATCCAGCGTGTCTTCTCCCAGTAAGTGCAGTAGGGAAAAATTACAAAAGTATGAGGACACAGTATGTTTGCCCTAGGGGGTGTGTGTGTATTTTTGTCTGTGTATGTCGTAAGGGCTAGAAGTTGTCATCAGCTATAAAAAAAAAAAAAAATATATAGTTAAACGCTGATACAGAGGGACTGTGACACAGTTTATTTTGCAGTTCCATATGCTCTTCTGGCATTTCAGATCTGAGATAAAATGGGCAGGATATGAAGTTAGTGTAGGCCAGTCCATGTCAGGTAATCCGTGAGTTTTAAGTGAAGGCCGGTTCATGTCAGATAATTCGTCAGTTTAAGCGTAGGCAGGTCCATGTCAGGTAATCTGTGAGTTCAAGTGTAGGCTGGTCCATGTCAGGTGATCCATGAAGGCATCGCAGCCTTTTGTTCTTTACCGGTGACTCAGCGTTTCTCACGCTCTGCCGAGAAGCACACCTTCTCCTAGGTAAACTCTCAGTGTGAGTCACTCCAGGATCGCCAGATGAAGGGATTTCTGCACGCAGGGGTACGATAACAGGAGTAGCAAAAGCGGCTTTGTTGCTGCGGTCTTCTCCAGAAGTAAGTACAGTTTGTTCAGTGTTGAAGAAGCCAGTTCCTTATTCCCAGTGATTCACAAGTCTCGGTGCGGACACTCCCGGTCACGGTTGAGGTTGAGGAAAACATGAAGTGAAAATTCTGCTTTCAGCAGTCTCAGGAAGAGCAAGAGGGTGAGGAAAACAATCTAAAATGTATTATATTTTCTGAATAAGACAACCGCCTTCTGAGTTCCATCAACCCCGGAAAACAAGCAGGAAAGGTATCCACAGATGTGAAGGAATATAAACTCTCTGTAAAAACCCAGTCTTGTATAATGGAGCGTGCAGTACCATATGTTTGCCTGGCTTTGCCTGGCCTTAAAAAAAATCGCTCTTGCATATAATATTGCAGCCCAGTGGTTAGATCACTTGAGGCTGATCCATCATTGTCATGACTTACCTATTCCTCCTGATGGCTGCTTCTTGAGAGGAGCGTTTCCATGGTGACAGAAGCAGAGGCTTGGTGGTTTTACTGGCTTTTCTTACAGTGGTGTGCAGTTCTGATTTTCACTTGAATATATTGTCTGATCCTCCCATCCGGTGAGACATGGGTACACCAGCATCTGTAAACATTACTGTGGGGAAAAGAGATGTTTGACAGGTCATGGGGCTTATAAAGAGGTTCTGGTGGTCAGATCATCTCTCTGTCGTGGAACTCGCTATAGCGGTGCATTGCTGTGATATATTGTTAAATAATTATCAATATATTTAATTTGCAGTCCGTAAATATTCGGACATTGATTCAAGAGTGTTTGTTTTTTTCCAGCAAATTAAAATTATGGGTATCAGCCTATGAGGATAAACTATACACTGAGGCTTTTCGGACCTGATTTTTGTGCGCAGTGACTGTCAAGATGGTTGCGGCCTGTTCTGTGTGTTTGAATAAATGCCGTGTCATACCACCTTGTGCTGCTCCATGGGTTGTGTACTACGAACCTTGAAAGCTATAATATCCTCTTCATAGTGGAAGGCTCTATGCGTTTTTTGCTCTCAGGATATTTTATGAAACTTTATCATTGGCTCATGGAGCAGCTCACTCTTAAGCCATATATCGTGCCTTTGTGCCGGCGATTGTTTGATGATCCCCGTTCCCCAGCCATGACATTGTGTCAGCTGTGATGCCTTCTCTGTCTGTTACTGGCTCAGCCTAGTCCCCAGCTGAATAAAACAAAAAATGGATGACGAGGGTAGTCGTTCTTCAGGTAAAAATGTATCCACAAACCCCTAAAACTGGCCTTGAAGTTTGTGTTGATAAAGGTGCGAGTGATGATTCCTCATAAGTCCCAGCTGCAGCAACAACTGCTATGATGGATAAAGAGCAGCTGACATTATTTCAACCTGCATTTTAGTGAGACAGTGGCTATGTTTGAAACAGCCTACTTTATACTACTCTATTACTAATCATTGCCAAAAGGAGCATGTAGTATACAGTTCATGATCAATATGACATGTACCAGTATGCCAGGTTACCCTTGTAACATACTACACTGGCCAAATTTCACAGTATGCAGCCAGAGCAGTCTTGCTGGTGCACTGTATTCCACAATGCTACTCAGTAAATGGTAATACCCCACTGAGACTTGGGTGATCACAAGAGCCTGGTGGTGTGACTGTGTACGGGGGGGACATATTACAGGTCACTGTCACATACTGGCTACAAAACTGCATGCTACTGTGGGAGGTAGAATATAGCATCTCGTATGCATATATACACTGAGGTGCAGCATGTAGTAAACAAGTATGCAATTCCAAACGTGGCCATTGTGTCGGTGTGCCATATGGTGTCTTTGTTTTTATGTGCGCCTTATTTGCATTCCACTGCCCAATCTTTGCTATCATATTTCTTCCTATGCTCCTGCTGGTCCGAAGAAGTTATTTCTTTATTGTCTCTCCATTTTCTTGTCCCTGCATCTCAGTTTTAGTGATTAATAAACTCTGCCTTGGCATCTGAACCTTGCAGTTTCTAATCTATTAACTGCTGCTCAAGGCATACATCTTAAAGCTATATTTCTGTACAGAACAGAGTTTGTTTTTTTTTTTTTGTATTGTTTTTCAAACCTCATTTATTTCCATCTGTTTACTTGACCATAGTCTTTTAATCAATATACTTATATTCTCCCTCTGTTAGCCTATATAAATCATATTACTCCTTTTGCATGCTGTGAATCTAAGCTCATTAAATTGATCTCTTATCGATGCTTATTTTATTAGAAAGCCCAAGATGAGAGAAATCTTCCTGGTCATCCAGTTTACCTTTTTATTGTGAGAGGACTTTTATTGTGATTGGGACTTTCCGGTGCCTCTTGCTTTGTTTGCTGACCGATATTTCCCGCGTTAAATGTCACCCCCCTCCTGAGTTGACTCCCTTCCGTCGATCAAAGTGACATTTGCATTGGTGTGCATTGATAATTATTGTATTATTACTTTTTGTTTAGTTTTGTTGGGGTGTATTTATAAATTATGTGCGGGGTGTTCCACAAGCCCCGGCTGCCGGCGATTTCGCCGATTACTCAGTCCTCTTCTGCGGGCTACTTTCCTGACGAATTTAAAAGTTTTAAAAAAGGCGAGTTTTGAAGTGTTTTATTTTGATAATTATTTTCAGTATAATTCAATTTATTTTCAGTTGGCTGATTTACCTTCTCATTGCTGACGTTTTGAAATGTTGTTCTGAGCCGCACTGTGATTACTTGAGAACAATTTCAATATCCAGTAATATTGTGCTTGTCATATGAACTCTAGTAATTCCCTGAAAGAGGAAGGCATACCCCACTGTAGCTGCGAGTGTGCTAGTGTGTTCTTCACATCTACTCTGTAACCAAGCATTGATTCAGTCATTTGCAAAGACTAGGCAGTTTGCCTTGCGACTGGTAAATTTGTTCTTAGCTTGCATTCCTGTTCATTTCATCAAAAAAAGTTCTCACGCATTTCTCTTAATGAGGACATCAAACGACAATTATCTGATTATTATTCTGAATATCCTGAATCCTATAGCTCATGAGACTGCACATATTTAGCTGGGCTAAGGCTGTAATATGCAGTTTTGCGCCAATGTTCACGGTTCGATACGCTCAAGATGTTTCACATTTCAAGTGTTTTTTACCTTTTAAGACATTTCGAATAGTATTGTGCCATCTTAAAATAAATTACACTGCTAAGAAAATGCTAAAACTCCCGCTGTAATTTATGGTAATTTTTGGATTAATGCCAACCTTACAAGATCGCGTGTTGGCTATTATGTACGTTTTTGGTGTCGCCTGTCAGTGATCTTTTTTAGGCTTATGTAGCGGTCTTGATTATTCAATTAAAAAAAAAAAAAAAAAGTTCGGTTGTCATTCAGGCGATCTTGAACAGGAACAGGTTGAGAGCAATAATGAGGCTTCAATGCCTCTGACGGTAGGCTACAGAAGATGCGTCAGAAAATCTGGGGGCGCTCAGGTTGAACGGGTTGACTCTAGTTAAATTAAATGCACATTTCGCCTCCTGTTTAATTATGTAGATATGGGGTGGGGTGAGGTCCAAATTTGAAATCAGTGAATTTATCAATAATCACTGTAGGCACATACATTTTGTGCACAGTGATGGAACGTAATTACAGAACAATCACAGAAGTTGGACCTGATCCAATCCTGATAGTTTGTGCGTACTAATGCACCCATTAACAGCAATATACTGGCAAAATATAAAGGTACCACTACAGTTTATATGTTAGGAACGACCGTGTGCGTGTCCTTGATTTAGTGTATCTGCCTTATGTAAGTTAAATAGCCTAGTGAAAAATAGCTTCCCAAAAATATTACAGTAAAGATTAGCAGGCCAGCCATCTAATAAAAAAAATGCAAGTTAACAACTGTGATATGAACAACTGTTCACAGCACTATGCACTTTATTATGAACCTTGACTATGTTGGAAAATTGATAAATCAGTTTACAGTTTATTATTTGACCACATGATAAAATGTTGTATAATTTATTGGCTGGATAACTAATATTAGCTACCTAGCTATGATTTAGCAATGATTTGCTTCCTTGAAACGACATGAGACAAAAGTTTTAGCATCATCACCGTGGCCCATGCAGATTCGTGAGTCGTCACTGAATATCACTTTCATCCAATCATCCGCACTTCATGTGTGCTTTTCTTTAGCCCACTCTTACTATATTTATGTGATAGTGCTGGTTTTCATTTGGCTTTTCTGTATGTAAATCCCATTTCATTCTGCCAATTTCTTACAGTTCTGTCACAAACACTGACACCTGTTTTTGTTTGTTTTTCATTTCTTTTGTAAGGCATTTTCTATTTTCAAGTCATATTGATTTGAGTTTTTTGTCCTAACGCTTTGATGTCTTCTGTGGTCTACCAGTATGTTTTTTTTTTTGCACCAAATTTTAGACGCAGCTGACTGGGAACAACCAACATTTTTTGGCACTTTATGTTGAATTTCCTCTTTGGAGCAGTTTTATAATCCTTTTCGTTGTTTCAATTGTCAGCTCTCTTGTCGGTGAAATGCTTCCATTGAATTAGCCAAGTCCAACTCCTTGCTTAGGTCTGCAAGCACTCTAAATGCAGGGTAATTCGCATATTCAGACTTTGTGCTGGTATTTCTTTTAGAAATGTCAATTACAGGGTGATCACATCATTTTATTCCTCAACACTGTTTTTCCTCTACTTGATATGAAAAAATGCCTCTAATTAAAATAATTTAATCTAATTTGTTTGTGCTGTGTTTCATGAAGCCTGATTGTTCAGCTAATAAAAAATTGTTTTGTCATATCTGCAATTTTTTTATTTGCTATGAAGTAAAAAAGCTGGATGAAAATTCTCTATACGTGGCAATTCCATAATTCTTGACAGGGGTTGTTTAATGTGTGAGTGGGTGTTCATGCTTGTACCCATAGGAACCGAGCAGCTGTTGGTGCTGCAGTGGCTCTCTGTCTATGTGTTCCCTGTTTGTCTGCCTGCCTTATGTTAACAGATCCGGAAGTCAGTGTGTTGACCCATTGTCAGAAATTGAACGGAGATACCCCTGTGATGTACTAGAGTGGGAGTTGCAGGTGGAACTCAGTCTCTTGTCTGTGCTGTGAGGCTGGTGGTCTGGTTGCCATTTGGGACTGTAGTTATAAAAAAAAAGAATTGGCTCGCTCTGTGGAGTGTGCGGTCTTTGTGTTGGGCTCCTGTGTGTGTGTGTGTGTGTCTGTGTATATGCGTCTGCGCACGTATGCCCGCATGTGTTTGTGTGAGTTTGTGTTTGTTATTTGTGTTCAGGCATATGTTCATGTGTGTCAGTGATATTATTTTGTCTATAACGAGGACTTGAGTGACAGTGCAAATGCGACGGAAGGAGGCTGTGTGTAGTCCTGGAGTCTGTGTGCAGAACTAATGACCCTGGCAGATGGAGGAACACATCCATCAGTGGCTTATGAATGCTCAAACTGGGGTCCAGCGAGGGTGTTGGGCACGTTCTAACAGAGAGTTTCATCTTAATGCAGCGACAGGGCGCCTTGTCAATATTTCACTCTGCTTTTTCACTTTATCTTCAGATGAAATCGAGTGATTGGCGCATTGACAGAAGCCTGACAGATTTTCCCACCTGCCGCTCAAACGGTGGTCTCTCGCTGTGTCTGTTTATGGATGCTGCCTCTCTGTGCTTCGTCTCAGGTGACAAATACAGTGAGGGTCGTAAGTATTGGGACAGTGGCGTAATTTAAAAGGGCTGTAATTCGTACACTCGTCAGTTCCTGTGGATTTAAATGCCTGAAAGATAAATCTGACTGCCCTGGCTTTTATTTGTAGTTTATTATCCCCCGCCACACGAAGTGGCCGGGGGATATTGATTTGACCTCCGTCCGTCCGTCCGTCCGTGCGTGCGTGCGTCTGTCCGTGCGTCCGTCCGGGATAAAGGACAACAACTTTTCACAAGAAATATCCGAGATAGGATAACCAAATTTGGTGTGTAGCTTAAGACCATAAAGACCTTGATCGAGTTCGAAAATGAGACACGCGTGATTATTTCTCCCGGAGTTATTGCCCTTGATTCACGTTTTTCAACTCTGTTCACGGTATATGTAAAGGGGAACTACTTTTCACAGGAAATATTCCAGATAGGATAACCAAATTTGGTGTGTAGCTTAAGACCATAAAGACCCTGATGGAGTTCGAAAATAAGAAGCACACTATTATTTTTCCCACAGTTATTGCCCTTGTGGCACTTCTGGGAGCCTCTGTTCATAGTATCTTTAAAGAAGACATTTTGGCGGGGGATGTTGTTGACCATGTCTACTTGTTAGGTATGCATACATATTAGCTAAGTATTAATTACGGGGCTTCAGAATCGTGTGACTGCAATTACTTGCTGTTGTGAAAAGAAATCAAAATATGAGACCTGGTCAGGTATGTTTGGTGAACAGGGACGGGTATGATTCATGGTTAATGTTTTAAGTTATGGTTTTATGATAAAAAGGGTATTCATTTCCTGTGTAACAATTCGTAGACCAACCAAAGCTATATTTGCATCTTCTGTAGTGTAAATATTGATGGGCACGTACCTGACCATTTTGGCTCTCATAATGGACATTTCTCGGCAAACTTTTAGTTTCAGTGTGTGTTGGAGGTGTGACTGTGTGTAAAGGGATCAGGTTTCCTTCAATGTTATTAACACAAGGGCCCCTTTTGTTTGACCCCAACCCCAACCTGACCCTCCCACCCCCCATGAATTACACCTGTGCTCATCTATTGCAGCCTTCCAGTAATTCTGTCACTGAGCTAAAGTTTCCCTCAGGACGTCCTGTGAGGAGGGAAGTCGATTTTTATTTTTCCCTGGAGTTGTCCTCTTTTCGCGGGATGTGCCCTTCAACCTTGAGGACTCTGTTTCTTACAGCTTGACCAAAGCAGGAGGTGAAGAGTTGTTGATAAAGTATACTTGACAGTGAAATGGAGACTTTGGTCATTTGGATCCTGTTATTGGTGTTTGCAGTGCAACAAATACATCCTAGCTGCAGGATTTCGGATGACAGAACGGCCTATGTTGTTGTTTTTTCTATTGCTAGTGAATACTACTGGAAGGTTGAACACAGGAATGCCTGTTGAGTGGAAAAAAGATGTCAACTTTTCATAGTAGTGTCTGAATGTGTTCTGTTAGTGAAGTTCATAAAATATTTTTGCGAGGCCATAGTTTCAGATCAGTATGTTTTGATTTAAGTTACCCAAGATCTTCTGTAACAATGAATCTTCAAATGAACAGACCAAAGACTTTAGCAAGTCACTTTTTCAAGTCTGTGGGCCCAACAGTGGCTGTTGGGTGCATGGTACTGTTACTTTCAGACTGAATGTAAATATCTCAAAGTTCAGATAAAGTTAGTCTCTCTCTCTCTCTCTCTCTCTCTCTCTCTCTCTCATTCACTTGGGCTGTTTCACTGGGTGTGGCTCACCTGCAAATAGAGTTGGCCTGCCTCTAGGCTTCCTCAGATCCTCGCACAGTTAGGCTGTCAGACAAGCAGCCACAAGCCTCTGCTGAAAAATGCAGGCTGCCTGGTCTGTCACGTGAGCCGCTGCCGGCACTGCGGTATAGGGCCAGACAGCCACAGGAGCTCGACGGCACACTGAGTTTCAGCCACTGAGTAGTTTGGCACCGTTTATTCTGGTGCTTTCTGCGTTCGGATACCCTCAGCCTCATCCTCTGCTTGCTGCGGCTCCTGCTCCTTCTGGCTGCGATCGTCAGCCCCCCCACACTCCCCTCCTGCAGAGGGCCGCTTGGGATCCGCGTGAACGGGTAATGTGATTGGGGGTAACTGACTTTCTGGTGTGCATGTATGTGTATGTGTGTGTGTGTGTGTGTGTGTGTGCGCGTGTATGTGTATGTGTGTGTGTGTGCGTGCTGCGAGTGGAAGTGCTGTGGCTCAGGAACAGCTGGTGGGGTAACAGTTGAAATTTGCGAGGCTTGAGGGCTTTGTCTGAACCTACAGGCGAACTACCAGGCCAAGGAGAGAGATGGAAGACTTTTAGTACTGCTTTATGTCATATTTAAGTACAACCATATCGCTTTACTTTTGGGCAAATGTTTCATTCTTGTTTCAGAATTGTGTATTTTAGGCAGCCGATTTCTTTATTTTCCACTTTTGAGGATTTGGCTTTGAAAACAATAGAAATTACATTCAAATACAAAGCAATTGTACTTTTTTCCCCTCAGTTTCTTAATTACTTTCATTGACTCATTGTCTGAGCATGAAATATCCGGTTGAGATGAGAGCAAATACCTCTACACAGAGAAAGAGAGGGAGAGAGAGGGAGCAAAAGAGAGGGAGGGAGAGGAAGCCATGCTGACAAACCCACACACTGCTCAATACTGTTTAAGTACTGAGACCTTTGGTTCAACAACAGTGCATTAATCTAGTGCCTTGTTGTCTTGAGAGAAATGGACAGATGAGCCAATCGGAGCTGGTGCTTAGCAATATGGACGGGTCTTTTCTTTTTATGTGGGTTTCTTGGCTATTGTTGTAGTGGACCCCCCTGAGGTCTAGAAGCTCCCCCCTCCCCTCCCCTCAGCCCCACTTTCACATTGTAAGGAGTTCTAGCGTAAGAAGGTGGATCGACAGGAGATTGAGATCAACATTAAAAGAAAGAAACTCCCTCGGCATAAGCTGCTGCTCTCCGCGGTGCAATGTGCGAACAAGACCTTTTTACCTTCTTTGTAGATAATCATCTCTGCCCCAGGTTCTGCTTTGTGTTCTGGAAAACATGAAGCTACTTGTTGGGCCGCTGTAGTGTCTACAGTCAAAGCAGTCAGCAGTCGATATCATTCAGGAGTCCTTGAAGACTAACTGTTTTCACAACAACCCGATAACGCTGATTCAAGGTTTATTGTGGAAGGACTTGGTCTTAATGGTAAAGCTTCAAACTTAAAAATGTTTTTTTTTTTTTTAATTCTGTGTTTTTGCAGTACAATGTCCTTCCTCACACTTACTCTGGAGGCTTTTTCCGGCCCATTTTAAGTCTTCATAAAGCTTATTGATTTGTGTCCTAAAAAGTCAGAAATTGTATTTTGTTCTGCTACAAGTTTGTGAGTGAATCTTAAGGCAGACTTTATCTTTAGAAGAACACTCTATTATAAATGTCTGGTGCAATGTAATGTGATCTGGAAGGAAAGAAGCTTGTGTTTCTCCTCTTTACTACACAAATACCAATCTCATGGCTGACATCCATAGTTTTTCTTTTTTTTTTGAAGAGGCACGAGAAATGTGCTTTTTTCTCACCGTTTCACTTCCCCCGCAGATCTGTATTCCCACACGCTCTACACAGGGTTTTACCTCATTGTTTTTGCTTGGCGACCGTGCATTCATTTAATGCTTTGTTGCCTTGGCAGAAGAAGTGAATCTGTGCTGGAGAATGCTGGTGCCTAGCAACAGGTGAAGACATTTTCTTTTTATTGTCCAGAAAAAAGCGGACTTTTAGGGTAGAGTGGGAAGAGTGCTTGAATATAAGGGTTTGCGAGTAAAGTTTCATTCCCTGGATTACCATACTGTCTAATTCTGTTTCTTTTTAAATATTTCTGTTCTCCGAAGTTAAGTGTAAAATAAGAAAATAAAACTGCATAAAAATATGAAAATTATGACAATGACAGTATTCAGTTGTCTGTCTCTTATGTTGTGACCTCACACAAAACAAATTTTTGATGATTTAAATCATAAATTCATACAATTGTAGCAATAGGCCTGGTTGAGCATTCTATATCATGAATAAGGAGATATAATCTTCCAATTGCAGGGTGTTGCATCTTCTACAGATGGGTTACAATTACCTTACTGCACGCAATTTCAGCCAATAGTTTTTGAGTATGGCGTTTAAGGGGGTACTTCATAGTTTAAGGGCGGATTGGGTAAAGCTTCAGCATGCCTGTCTCTTCATTTCCTCCTGATATATTTTTTAATGAAATAGCTTTACTTTTTATCTTCCAGTAATGATCAAATTTATCTTTACTAAGAAAGATAAGACCTTGAGAAGTACCAAAGTAATAACCTCAGTTTTATTTTATGTGGTACATCATGACTCCAAAATGTATTTTGATCCCGACATGAAGTACATTGAAACAAAATGCCTCTAAGGCCTCAGTTCAAATCCTGTCAGGAGATATTACTGTGTTATTAACCATGACATAGCGATCTTTATGAAAATCCTCTTCAGGTTGGGCATATAGAGATGTTAGGGCTTTGTATGAATAACAGCTCTAAAGTATCCATGCTGTCTGCAGAATATTGCTGTTGAAACAGAAATTGAAAGCGGCTCGGTAACAAGATGTTGTGCAACCATCTGTGTGTCGTAGTGTTTGAGTGGCGCTTCCTAGTTTTGTAACCTGTTAATTAGTTACCAACTGCAAGTGGGAGCAGGCATGAAGGAGGGTGTTTTCTGTGCTGTCTCAAAGGACGGCCTCACTCGCCACAGCAAATGGATTCTGTACTTGGCTGATAAATGAAGGGTTACATGGTGGTATATAGTGATATGATTCTGTATTGATTGCACCAAGTACAAAATGGCTCATTGCTCCATTAATATCGTACTCAAATTCTTTTCAGCAATCAGACCTAATTGTAGCAGACAAATGTTGGCATTAATTTTAAATAAACTACACTTTAGATCAATTCAAAATGAGTGCTGAAAGTCAAAGAAAGAAATACTGGCGCACACAATTACTTAGGCAATTTATTATGGTGCAGGTGACTGATGTTTCGACAGAGTGTCTTCTTCAGAGTCAAACAGAGGGCCATAAGCATCAATGCAAAGTTAACTAGAGGCACCCGTAGAGTGCAAACCTCCGCCAAGGCAGCACAGTCCAAATGTGCATGAGTGGGAGCAAAGTTGAGGTATCGCGTGTGATAGGATTTCAAGGTGGCTGCCGTGGCAGCCATATTGTTTCACTGATCGCGGTCAAAATCAATAGGGTCTATCCTTGATGTAATAGCAATCCGCCCACAAAATTTCAGACAAATTCGTGCATAACTTTTTGAGTTATCGTGTGTGATAGGATTTCAAGATGGCTGCCGTGGCGGCCATATTGTTTCAGTGATCGCGGTGAAAATCAATAGGGTCCATCCTTGATGTAATTGCAATCGACCCACAAAATTTCAGACAAATCCGTGCGTTACTTTTTGAGTTATGGTGTTCACAAACAGACAAACAAACAAACAGGGGCAAAAACATAACCTCTGCCCCAACTTCGTTGGTGGAGGTAAATATCAGAGGGGTAAAAAATACCACAGAGGGGTAAAATTTTCGTATTGGACGAGGAAAGTGCGTCCAAGTATCACAGCCAATGGCCTCTACACGTACATACACACACACACAGGAATGACTGAACAAATGAAGAAGCCCCTTGTAGCAAGCCCAACTGTAGCAAGTATCGGCAGCCTCACAGAACCACTTCCCCAATTTGTTGACTTTTCATTAAGAAATTGGTCGTTGATTTGCCATCTTTTGTAGGAGACACTACTGATGTCCTTAATGTTGTAAAAGATTTGAAATGTGACCATAATTATTCATTATTGTCATTTGATGTAGGGGAGACTGGGGTCCGATGAGCCATGGAGACCAATGAGCCATATCACCATTTTGCGATCAATCGATGCCAAAGGTGTTTAAAATAGGCAAAATAGTGATATGGCTCATTTATCCCCATGACTCATCAGTCAATGGTCAAATATACTACTCAAAATTTGATATGGATCATAGGAATTTTTTTGTGAAATGACATGCAAATTTGGTAACTGCCACTGATGAACAATATATTGGATAAATGACATGCAGTCAGACACAAAACACATTTGCACGTGCATTTCATGACATTAAATGAGCGTGCAGCCTCACATTTTGGCTTTGACCAACACTTCACCATTTCAACTCAGACGTGTGTTGTTTGTTGGTGAAAATTTGAAGTTCCCAAATTTTTTGCATTACATTTAGCAATAACAATGTCTCCTCAACGCCTTAGACGCCGATTGACTTCAGAGCAATTGGGAAGATGCATCGAATGCTTGACTCTGGCTTCTCACAACGCCACGCTGCTAATGCACTTAACGCCAGCCAAAGCGTTGAAACAGAGCGTGGAACCGCATCAAACGTTTGGTACAGCAGCACACCGTCATGGGGGTGGTCGCCAGAGATCGACTGCACAACGACAAGACCACTTTCTCACACTTCAGGCACGACGTCATCCTTTCTGGACAGCCACCACCCTACGAAATGACCTTCATAACGCCTCGGGGGTCAGGGTATCCACTCAGACGATACGGAATCGTCTTCATACTGCTGGCCTCAACTCAAGAAGGCCATGTGTTCGAATCCCACTGACCATGCGTCATAGGTGTGACCGTTTGGATTGGGCTCACGATCATGTCACATGGACACACAACGATTGGGCTCCAGTTCTCTTTACTGATGAGTCCCGATATTGCTTGGACTTTACTGACAGGAGGCAACGGGTGTGGCGAAGACAACGTGAGCGATTTAATGATGCCTACATCAACGAACACGACCGTTATGGTGGCGAATCAATTATGGTCTGGGGAGGAATAAGCAGGAACGGCAGAACGGACCTGCATGTCATGGGGAGAGGGACGATGACAGGGGTACGGTACAGGGATGAGATCCTCAATGTGTACGTAAGACCATACGCTGGTGCTGTTGGCCCTGATTTCATCTTGATGGATGATAACGCCCGTCCCCATCGTGCTAGGGTGGTGAATCAATTCCTAGAGCAGGAGACAATTGTCCGCATGGACTGGCCTGCGCGTTCGCCGGACCTAAACCCTATCGAGCATGTGTGGAACATGCTGCAGGTCGCCATTTCCGGTCGTAGGGCACAACCCACAACTCTAGAAGAGCTCGGAAATGCCCTTGTTGAAGAATGGAACAGCATTCCAATTGCAAGCATCCGGGTTCTGATTGACAGTATGACCCGACGTTGTCAAGCCGTCATTCAAGCTAGGGGAGGCCATACCCGTGCTGAAAGTGTTGGCGAATCTAGCTGTGGTCTGTGTATCGGGAAATTATGCGTATGCACATGTGATTAGCAATCATATTTGTGTACTACCACAAATCAGAAAAAGTTTCAACATTATGATAACCCCGTAAAACCTATGATTCCATTTATGGGTTTGTCAGTTGCAGCTTTATTTGTCTGTGGAACTTAATGCTCACTTTAAATTCTTTTGGAGATCCTAAGGTTTTCAAAGATCTCAAATACAGTATGTCCTGCTGAATTATGGGGAGATGTGCATGAATTAATGCAAGGTCTAGATATTTTCTATTTAATGTAATTCTGTGGCCATAAAAACATGGTGTAGTGTGTTTGAATAATTTACTCTTTGTAAATGTGATGTAACAGTGAAGCGCTGCAACCAGCTGATAGAAAATACATACAAGGTCCTGTCCTCCAATATGGGGAAAAAAATGCTTTGTCAAACTTGGAACCTAAATTCGAGCACAAAGCAAAGTTTAAGTAGTGTTAAATTACACTTAAAACTGAAAGCAGTGATTTGTAAATTGTCTTTGACCTGCATTAAATTGATAACAATAACAGCACATTATTTGGTGATTCATCATTTGAATAATTTCTTTTTCAAAAAAAAACATTTCAATTGTGACTCTTCTGACAAAAAAAAAAAAAATTTGGTTGAGTAAAGCATTTGCCACTGTGTAATTTTGCCATTCCTTTTCACAACATTTAGTTAACATTTAGGGACTGAAGACACCAAGTGATTAAGTGTTTCAGGTGTAATTTTGTCCCATTCTTCCTGCAAACAAGTATTAAGGTGTGCAATAGTTCGGGGTCTTTGTCGCATTTTGCATTTCAAAATGCACCAAAAGTTCTCCACTGGGGACTAGTCGGGATTGCAGGTTGGTCAGTCCAGCATGTGTACCCTTTGAAATGTGTGCAGAATGCGGTTTTGCGTTGTCTTGTTGAATATGCGTGGAGCTCTTTGGAAAAGATGTCTTCTTGAAGGCAGCATCTAGCTCTAAGAGCTGTGTGTACTTTTCGGCGTTAATGATGCCGATCATAGAACTGCAATTTACCCTCATCAAGGACACTGACACAACCCAACACCATGACAGATTTATTGGATTGGATTTATTGCTGGTAACAGTCTGGATGGTCCTTTTTATCTTTGGTCCAGAGTATGTGGTATCCATTTCATCTAAAAAATTGACCTAAAATATTGATTTGTTTTACCACAATACATGTTTCCCTGGTTTGATGGTTCAGCGCTGATCCCTCTGAGCCCAGAGAAGTTGATGGCATTTCTTTACACTATTAAAATAGAACTGCATTTATGCACATTTATGTCCTAACTGGAATTTGTGGATGTAACTACATATTGTTATACTTGACAAAAGCTTGCCGAGGCAGTTGGAGCCATTGTGGTTATATCACGTATGAATAAATAAATGACTGATTTTGATGCAATTCTATTTGTATGATCAGAGAGCTTGGATATTCTGTCTGGCTTGCACCCTTGCCCGTTACACACAGAAATCCCCCTGATTCCTTAAATCTTTTAACTCCTGTGCACACTACAGGTTTATATATCCAAATGCCTTCATTTCCTTCTTTGAGGGTCATTGTTTTAAACTTAGTAGTGATTTTCTCACGCGTATGTTGGCAAATTGGTGACATTCAGCCCATCTTTGCTCCAGATGGGTTTAGCCTTTCCTGGATGCTGCTTTCATACCAAATCATGATTGCAATTAACTGCTGATATCAGCTGTTTGAAGTCACGTCATTATTCGAATTTTTTCTTTTTAACAAAATACTTGATTTATGTCTCAGGTAGGTCCTTTCTTTTTGGTAAATTTCATTTGTCAAGTGTGGGAGAAAAGACAGATTGCTCTATTTGTCTGCATTTTGTAGAACTATTTGTATTTTAGTGATTCACTCCATTGAAATGACTGTGTAGTGTATTGTAAGTTAATGTGGGCTGGGCATCTCAAGTGCACGACACTAAAAAAATATAAAATATTGTAAAACATTCTCTGTGTGATATATCTCACTGACCTCACTTTAGTTTAGATTTATTTTAATGTTAATTGTATACTGTTCATTCTCTACTGTTTACAAGATGTGGTTCTCTGCCAGCTCCTAGAAATTTCAGATAGTGTTATAATGCATATCCCTGTTGATAGTGTTATAATGCATATTCCTGTTCTTGTTTTGCAGATTGTTTCATATATCAAGACGATGAGAGCATAGACATGGACTCTGTTAATTGGCCCCCGAACGCTAAGCACATGAATGGCCAATCAGAAACCAGTACAAGCCGGTTCTCCAGCTGGGTCACCTTTGACGATGATGAGCCAAACTTTCAGTGTCCTCGGGGAGCCCCCTCCCTCAAACTGGAGAACCTCCACTGTGGTTCCACCCAGGATGCAAACAGCAACGTGATCGTTTTTCCACTTCAGAACGAAAATGCGGAGCGTCACCTTCTGGACTTGACTCCAGATGGTGCCAACCATACTTTTACCCTGGATAGCTCTCTATTCGGCACTAACACACCACACAGAAAGAAGAACCCATTCTTGGATGAGGAGCTTGTGCATGTCCAGCCCTCCCCCATCAACCCTTTCAGTTCCTATTTCAATGAGAAGGAAAAAACGGTCTCTGAGAGCTATGGGTCTTGCTCAGAGAGTCCCAACATTTTCTCCTTCAATGCCCCTTGCATCAAGTCGAATGTCCCAGATGTCAAAAGAGAATCTCTTCTGTTGTTCTCTCCTGTTGATAACCATGTTTCCTGCCCACCCAAAGATGGGCTGGAGCAGCTGAAAAAACTACATATTGCTGACCCTGACCAATTGGGCAGTCCCACGCTGCCGGATGATCTTGTGGACTCTGAGGTGCTGGAAGTACCCCCATACCAGCCACCGCACATGACCCTGCAGGACGGCTGGCCCATGATGCTGCGCATACCAGAGAAGAAGAACATCATGTCCTCACGGCACTGGGGCCCCATCTTTGTGAAGCTGACCGGCTCTGGTCAACTGCTGCTCTTCTATGAAAAGGGCCTGGAGAAGCCCTTCAAGGAGTTCCAGCTGTACGGATGGCATGAGCTGTCGGAGCACAAATTGCAGAACTACGATGAGAACGGCCGGGTTCACGCAGTCAGCATTGACCGTGTTGTCTACAAGGAGAAGCGCAAGATCCAGCCCAAGGTCGCCGTGGTCCACATGCCCATCAAGGAGCAGGTGGTGAAGCTGGGTACCATCAACTACGCTGACTTCCTGAGCTTCACCCACACGTTGCAGGAGAAGCTGATGCACCTCCCAGTCAGTTCAGAGCCCTTGACTCCCATGTCTTACACTGAGGAGGAGATGATTGTGGATGTACGAGATGAGTTCCATGGGGTGGTCTCGCAAGGGGACAACCGGATCCTCCAGCAGCTGGTGGTGACCCATGTTAATGTGCTGGCATTCGTTAACGGGTCTCCGCATTGCAGGATAGGATTCAACGACATTCAAGTCAAAGGGAACGAAGTGGTGGCCCGGCATGACATCATCCCCAACACCACAACCCGCTGGATCAAGCTGCAGGATTGCCGGCTGCACAGGTATGCGGACGAAAGGGAGTTTACAGAGTCAAGGGCAATAGTCTTCAGCCCGCTGGGCGGGTGCAGGTTCGAGCTGCTGAGTTTTCGCACCGTCTTTGCCGAGAAGACCCTCCCTTTTACCCTGAGGACTGTGGCCAGTGTCAAGGGGGCGGAGGTGGAACTACAGTCGTGGCTAGTGATGTCGACTGGCTTCTCGTCCAATCGAGACCCTCTCACACTGATCCCGTGTGAAAACGTGATGATTCGGTACCCCATTCCCCTGATCTGGGCCAAGAACTTTCGCCGGGACAGTGTTACAGGGGAGAAGTCTCTGAAGGCGCGATTCAACAAAGGCGCCAGCTTTGGCTCTGCCAGCACGTCTGGATTGGAACCTGCCATGAGAGTAACATTGGGAACTGCCAAATATGAACATGCCTTCAAGTCTGTGGTGTGGCGAATAAACCGACTCCCGGACAAAAATTCAGGTAGGAAAGACTTGCCTGGTATGCTGTTAAAGCACATGCAAGGAGTGACAGAGAATTTAGCTAGTTTATTCACAGTGGCTCAGTCATAAGTTAGTATTTTGAAGTGATCAATTGGAGTTAATGAAATTTTTTGAACGTTTTGTCAAATGTAGGTTCCAGAAATTTGAATCGCACAACATCTGTATCTATAATTTCTACTTTCATCTGCGTCCAGATCACTGACTAGCGAGAGTATCTAAACCTTGTTTGCAATAGTCCATCAATACCAGAGTGAGCAACCACTAACAGTGTGTAAAATTTTCCTATTGCCATAGCTTTGCTTTACTTGTGACATATTCATCATGGCTGACTGAACTCCAGAACTCTCCATTATAGTAGCTTTTACAGAAGTTTTTGCAATTGTGTTGGTGATGCTTTAATAAATAAATAAATAAATACATACATATTTTATATATATATATATACACACACACACGCGCGCGCTACAGGCCAAAATATCACGAAAACCCTGTATTTCTCATAATTTGGCTGGTTTTTGTCATCTTAAAGTTAATTCTGAGCAACAAATGCACACAAAATGCCAGAGGGACACTTGTATTGACTAAAAATGTTGCTTGCTAAGAACTGAAGATCTTGAAATTCAACTTGAGTAGTTGTGGGATGAACTTGACCAGGCAGTCAGAGAAGTGCGCCCATCAAGTTCAAAAGAGCTCATGAAGGAACTCTTGAAAGCCCGGATTGACTTACCGGAAAGTTCTCTCCTTAAACTGCTGGAAAGAATTTCTCGGATATGTCAGGCTGTAATCAAGGCTAAGGGAGGGTACTTTGTTGAAAGTTGAATTTCAATATGTATGTGCTCAAGTGTTTGCATACCATAGCTGAATTTTTAAAATGGGTAACATTTTTTTAAAGAAAACACGAACGGTCAGGCAAAACACATTACTTCTATTTCTTATTGAATTCATATCCAACTGTAGGTCATGTAGAATGGCACAATCATCAAATAAAACAAGGCAATAAGGAAGAAAAATGAAACGAGCCCTGTTCAAAAGTGTGCATACCTTTAGTTCTGTGTATTTCCCCCTTTAGCATCAATAGCAGTGTGCAGTCTTTTGTGATAGTTGTCAATGAGGCCCCTAATTTTCTTGGGTGGTATAGCTGCCCATTCTTCCTTGCAAAATGCCTCCAGTTTACGCAAATTCTGCGGTCCCCTTGCGTGAACTGCACATATGAGATCTCCCCAGAGTGGCTCGATGATATTGAGGTCAGGAGACTGTGATGGCCACTCCAGAATCTTCACCTTTCTCTTCTGTAACCACTGGAGGGTCAACTTGACCTTGTGCTTTGGATCATTGTCATGCTGGAATGTCCAAGTGCGGCCCATGCGCACATTTCTGCTGAAGAATGGAAATTGTCTACCAGTATTTTCTGATAGCATGCTGCATTCATCTAGCCATCAATTTTCACAAGATTCCCAGTGCCTTTAGAGCTCAGACATCCAAAAAACATCAGAGAGCCACCATTATGCTTTACAGTGGGAATGGTGTTGACCGCTCTCTAAACATAGCGCTTGTGGTTGTGACCATAAAGTTCTATTTTGGTCTTGTCACTCCGAAGGACAGCATTATAGAAGTTGTGAGGTGTGTTGCATCGCATATTTTTGGCGGGCTTTTTTGTGGGATTGGCGCAATAATGGCTTCCTTCTAGCAACTCGACCATGCAGCTCGTTGTTTTAAGTACTTCTTCATTGTGCTCTTTGAAACGACTACACCATCTTCTTCCAGAGCATCCTGTATTTCTCTTGAGATAGCTTCTGGATTTTTCTTTGTGTCCCGAACAATTCTCCCCGCAGTTTGGGCTGAAATCTTTCTGGCCTACCTTGGTATCAACATATCCCCTAATTTTCTACCTCTAAATCACAAAATGAACAGTACTGGCTGGCATTTTCAAGTCTTTGGATATCTTTTTATATCCTGTCCCATCTTTAAAAAGTTGAACTACCTCGTTACGAAAGTCAGTTCTTTTCCGCTCCCCACGGCTCAGTGTCTAGCCAGATCAGTGCATCTACTTGAGAGCGAACAAACTCGGTGACTATGCACAGACAACTCGTTACAATTTAAAAAGCTGCAGGTGTGGAAAATTAATCCTGAATAAACATTTAAAGGTAAGTGTGTCACCTTGTGTCCATATAACAAGGTCAAACATTCAAGGGGTATGTAAACTTATGATCAATAGGGTGATTTCAGTTATCATTATGATTATGCCTCGGTACGCATGCGCAAGCGAGGTATACGGTAGTTCGTTTTTGTGTCATTCATTCATTCAGTCATTCTGTCTGTTTCCGGGATAGCTGCTATGCTGGTCAAAATCAAGTCCTAGAATATGGCTCTATGGGTTAAATGCCATGATCTCTTGGATTTAAATTTGCCAGATTTTTGAGATGGTGCTTTGTTTTCCAGTAATATCACTATTTGATTACCACGATGGCTGCTGCGAGCGATCAAGACTTCAATGAAGAAAAAGCTCTTCACAGTGGATCACTTTACAACCAGTGGCGGTTCTAGAACTGGGAGTTGGGGGGGCACAGACACGTCCCTTTATGACAGTTAGTCCTGGCTTGTTCTCAATCATTTTCCTTTACTGACGCGTTTTCCAATTATAATAATTGGCAACTGAAGACACGGTTTCTCTCCATATGCAATTGAACAGCGATGAAATCATGGGCGAAATTCAGTCCAGAAAAATAATTAACTTATTAATAGGCCAATACTTTGCGTTGATTGAACAGGTCCGCGTTCCAATGAAATATCACCTTTCACTCTCAGTATTGCGTGGGTTGAGTTAAAAAAAAAAAAAAAAGTGGCTCTCGGCAGTTAAATAGGCAGCGTGCAGCTCAAGCCATTTGTGTGAGAGTCGACAGGTATGCAAATTTGAATAACGTTGATTTAAATACAGCAAATACGCGTCCAGATGAATGATTGTCTTCCTGCGTAATCGGGGAGAACAAGCAGCACCTGTTAAGTGTTGAGTGCTCTCGGAGTGAACCTTTTGTTAATCATGAAAATGACTGAGAACAGGTCAGGACTAATAACTGTTTTAAACGGATGTTTTGTGCACCCCAATTCTCAGTTCTGGGTCCGCCACTGTACTGAATTTAGCCCATGATTTCATCGCTGTTTGATCGCATATGGAGAGAAGCAGTGTCTTCAGTTGCCAATTAAGATAATTGGAAAACGCGTCAGTAAAGGAAAATGATTGAGAACAAGCCAGGACTAATTGTCATTAAGGGACGTGTCTGTGCCCCCCCAGTTCCCGGTTCTAAAACCGCCACTGTTTACAACTTTTGAGTTCTCATTGCACACTGTGTTAAATACAGCACTGCATGGATTTTCGAACTTACTGCTGTATGAACTTGATAAAACATCACAAATGATTTCTCCCCCCACACAGTAACAGTGTGCAAATGAACAATGCTTTCAATTATTGCTGGGCTTCACTAAGCCTAACAACCGCAGTGTCGCTAAGCGGTCTTACGAAGCTGCTTATCGACTCCTTATGTTAACTGGGGCTTTCCCGACCTAGCTATCTGAGTGTTCGCATAACAGAGACAGCGTTTGTAGCATATGACCAATCGTCTACTGGCAGCAGAGCAGCATATTTTACAAATGAAGAGCAAATGATCATATTACAAAAATATGAGGAATACAGGATCATACAGATCAAAGACAATGCTCGAGACAATAGGACACCCACCACCAATTGGACGGGGGCGTGAATTACATTCTGTCAAAATGACGGACGGCCTTCAAAATGTTCCGTCATCGTTAAAAAAAAAACCCGTCAATGACGGAAAATATTCGGTTAACGCGACCTCCGTAAGACCCGCATAGTATGAAAGGTGCTACCCTCCAAAAACCTATTGTTGTTCCCACAGAGTCTGTATTGCACTAATTATTGGTCAGTGTTAAATAGACCCTGAATAGTGTGAAAGGTGTTTCCCTCCATAACTGTACATTAATGTTCATCAGACTGCCACTGGTGGGTAAATACTTGAGTATGTCAAGCATAGATGCACAGCTAGGGCACTCTGACATGTCCACACCCAATTTTACAGATTCATTAAGGGACATACTTGTCACTGCTGTAAGCACCGAGGCATCAGCACCTTCAGTGCTTTTATTGAAAAAGGAGCCAAACACCGATGTGATGATAAATGACTTCACATGATCACTATCCTTAAATAAAAGAGAAGTTTCTTGCATGCTGAGTCATAATTTCAAAATGCAACATTTCACAAATTCAGCTAGGGTATTTGCACATAATTTTGCACATCTCTAGTTAAGACGTGTTTTTATGTTATTCTGTTTTTTGGTGTTGCAGAAAATATACTTCAAGTTAAGAAAAACCAGCCAAATTCTGAAAAATGCTGGGTGGTTGTTATTGTAATTTTGGCCTGTAGTTTATATACACTATTCAAAAAAAGTAGGGGATATTGGAATTTCAAGGTCAAAAACAAAATAATGATTGTGTTTTGGATACAATTACCAACTGCAATGAACATAACATGAACTGCTCTAAAACAGAACACCAAAACGCACCCAATGGTGCGCATGTGCAGCGTGTGGCTGGGGTGCATGTTTGAATTTTACACTTGAGAGAAAGGTCATCTACTCCCTTGTGATTGAGACTTCTTTCATTCTGATAGCTTTTTGAATGTAATCCTTTGTAGATTTTGTTTATCTGAGACATCCTTTGATTGTTTCTTCGATATGCAACATCTACAACATGGTGAATGTCTGAGCATCTGGTATGCATGAAACTGGCAGCCGTCAGTCTGAGGTTGCCTTTTTTTTTTTAAATGTTTCCCAGTCTCTGATTGGCACATTATGGAGTAGGTATCAGCAAACCCATAATGTTGATGATCGATGCCATTCAGGGCGACCACGGTCAACAACAAGAGCCTAGGATGGTTTGATTCGTACCCAGGCTCTGAGAAATTGCACTTAAACAGCAAATCAGATTGCTGCAAACCTACACCAGGTGTCCGAGTGACAGGTCAGACGATCAGAAATCGTGTACACCAGGGGTGTCATATTCAAATCTACTCAGGGCCACATTGAAGGTTATGAATAAAATCAGGGGCCAGACAGTTATTACAATGACTGTTTTTAATTTAAGAAATATGAGTAGGCTAGTAACATCATTGAATTAAAAAAATATATATACACTGCACACATGCACAGTTCAAATATTTTGGCTTCTCCTTGTTTGTGGATAATTCTTACCGGGAAAATTGATTGATGAAGGAAACCAAAATTTATCAAGTGCTGAACAAGGTTTTGAGTAAAATGACAACTGCAAAGTTTCACAAACCACATTTGCATCACAGTTATCTACTTTTGTCTGCAACAAAATAACTGCTCTTTGTTACCAGCCCTAATGTTAAATATAGCTGTAAGCCGCAATTCTGGGGTTCAAGCCAAGAAAGACCATTAGTAGTTGAAAGCTTTAACAGCTTAATTAACAAGTGTTGCCACTAAACGTGGCCATGTCCCCTGCCAGGTGACGGAAATTGATTGGGTTCGGCGCATCACACAAATACACATTGAAGCCCAAGATGAGTAAAATTGGTCAAAGCGTTCTTGAGATTTCTCGTTCAAAACAAACAGGACATGACGGCCGGACGGATGGACTGACAGAGCTGAATACTATGTCCCCTGACCCTAATACACCTTGACATCAAAGATGAATGGAATTGGTCAAACCGTTCTTGAGATATCACGTTCACAACAAACGGGACATGATGGATGGACGGACAGACAGACGGAGCTGAATACTATGTCCCCCGCCGCTAATACACCTTGAGACCAAAGATGAATGGAATCGGTCAAACCGTTCTTGAGATATCGCATTCACAACAAACAAGATGGGACGGACGGACGGCCGGGCGGATGGAGCTGAATACTATGTCCCCCGCCCCTAATACACCTTGACACCAAAGATGAATGGAATCAGTCAAACCATTCTTGAGATATCATGTTGACAAGGTATTTGTAAGTGGTCAAATGATCGTAATGACCTTGAGAATAATGGCAAGGTCACGTAAATCGAGTGGGCCGTGAGCACCCCTCTAGTACACCTTGACACCAAAGATGAATGGAATCTGTCAAACCGTTCTTGAGATATCATTTTGACAAGGTATTTGTAAGTGGGAAAATAGTCGTAATGACCTTGAGAATAATGCCAAGGTCATGGAAAGCGACTGGGGTCGGCGTATCACACCAATACACCTTGACACCAAAGATGAATCGAATTGGTCAAACCGTTCTTGAAATATCGCGTTCACAACAAACGGGACGTGACGGACAGACGGATGGGCGGATTGAAATATCGCGTTCACAACAAATCGGGACGTGACGGACAGACGGATGGACGGATGGAGCAGAATACGATGTCCCCGCCCCCTCTAATACACCTTGACACCAAAGATGAATGGAATCGGTCAAACCGTTCTTGAGATATCATGTTGACAAGGTATTTGTAAGTGTTCAAATGGTCGTAATGACCTTGAGAATAATGCCAAGGTCACGTTAATCAAGTGGGCTGTGAGCACCCCCCTAATACACCTTGACACCAAAGATGAATGGAATCGGTCAAACCGTTCTTGAGATATCATGTTGACAAGGTTGACAAATGGTATTTGTACCTTGAGAATAATCAATTTAATCAAGTGGGCTGTGAGCACCCCCTAATACACCTTGACACCAAAGATGAATGGAATCGGGGAGACAAAAACCACTTCAAGAGTATGTTGTTGCAGGTATTTATGTGGACCTATTTTGCCAGTGTAATGATTGGACCAACAACTTATGATGTATAGTCTGATTTGTGTTATGTTAGGCTATTTTGTGCATTTGTGGGGCCCATACTGGTCGATTTGATTGAAACTTTCAGGCTATGTTTCAGGTTCTTATATGGACATATCCTGTGAGTTTTGTAATGATTGGGAAAACTATTTATGATTTATAGTCTGATTTGTGTTATACCACGCTGCTTTGTTTTGCATTTATAGCGCTCCCTATCAGTCAATTTGTATGAAATTTTCAGGGTATGTTTCAGGTACTTATATGAATATATCCTGTGAGTTTTATGGCTATAGGACAAACAATTGCTGATTTATAGTCTGATTTGTGTTATACCACGCTGCTTTGTTTTGCATTTATAGCACCCCCTATCAGTCAATTTGAAATAAATTTTCAGGATATGTTTCAGGTACTTATATGAATATATCCTGTGAGTTTTATGGCAATAGGACAAACAATTGCTGATTTATAGTCTGATTTGTGTCATGCCATTCCCATTTTTTGCATTTATAGTGCCCACTATAGGCCGATTTGCATGAAACTGTTAAGGTATGTTCCTGGTACTTATATGGACATATTCTGCGAGTTCTGTGATGATTGGTCCAATGGTTGTTGACTTTTGTCCATTTATGTGCTAAGCCATGCCCCTGCTGAAGTTCATTGGTCACTATCTTGGAAACAAAATGAGATTTCAACAAGCCTTATGTTACTTTTGATAAGCTTGGTCCAATGATGATCCACAGCGAATTTCGAAGGAATCGGACCTACGGCCTAGGAGATGTCAAAAATGTGTTTTTCAAAAAATTCAAAATGTGGAAAATCCAATATGGCAGACCTTAGGGGTCCTTATGGGAAAGTTGTAGTGTTTGGACCAAGGAATGTCTGTACCAAGTTTCATGTAAATCGGACTTACAGCGTAGGAGGTATGACCTTTAAAGTGAAAAACTGTTTTTCTTGAATTTTAACGCCCCCATCAGGCCGATTGAGTAAAAAAATGGCTTGGGCAGCATTTACACACAACTTCCAACCAATGTGCAAAATTTCAGGTCTCTACCCTTTACCATATCACGGGAATTTGCGAAAACATTTCTGAAGAAGAAAAATAATAATTATAATAATAATAATAATAATAATAATAAACCAGCACAAAAACAATAGGGTTTCTGCCCTACGGGCTTGAGCCCCTAATAAACCAGCACAAAAACAATAGGATTTCAGCCCTATGGGCTTGAACCCCTTATTAAAGAGCAACAATTTCGTAGTTTGCTGAACATTTTTTGTATAAATTCACAATTAAACAAATAAATAGTAATGGGTTTAACTTTTTCCTCGCTAACACTGGAAAAGCGGATAGCATTTACGGTGGCCTGTTGGCCTTTGTTGTGATAAAAGCAGCGCAACGGCGCCTCCTGCTGCTGCGTTTCAGTATTGTCATCACAAAGTATGTAATTGTCACGGACAAAATTATGCACATCACACGGGCGGGCCTTATTAAATTCATTTTCGGATTATAAGTTGCAGAGGGCCGTATGTGGCCTGCGGGCCTTGTTATTGACATGTGGTCTACACGATGCCCATCTTTATGCTAGACGGCCTCGTATAGTGCAGCCATTGACCAACCGCCACATTAGCAATAGACGCGAATGATGTATATAACGCAGGAACTGGGGAAATAGTTGATGGTCACGTGTAATGTTCTCAGATGAGTCCCAGTACACTTAAGACTTCCTTGATGGGCGTGGTCACATCTGGCAATGTCGTAACAACGCCTTGCCAGTGTTATCCTGAGGCAGCATGACAGATTTGGTGGTGGGTCTGTTATGGTGTGGGGTGGGATCACTATGACTTACCAAACCCCAATCCATATCGTGCAAGGTAGAGTCACAGGCAAGTACTATCGGGGCAACATGCCGATACCCTGTGTTGTCCTGTTTGCGCAACATGAGGGGCAGTGTTTTGTCTTTCAGGACGACAATGCCCGTGCTCACCGTGAAAGAAAAGTCAATAGGGAGTTTTCACAACTACGACGGCAGACGTCTGGGACGGTAAACTGATGCCAAAGGCGATTTGCGCATGCGGGACCCTGAAACTTCTTCCGTATTCTCCAAATCTGCTACAGTAGTAGGCCAATTTCTCGTTCGTCGTGGATCTTCTACGATGGAGCGTGGTGGAGTGCAACCAGCCAATCAGCACTTGGCTGCATCATCAGCACTCAGAGCGTGGTGTATGCAAATATTCGCTCGCACCTCTGGCTTTTTCAATGTATCATGGACATGAATTCAACAACTAGGCCTACTTCTAGTAGTAATGCTCTTCCTGTGAGTATCCGGCGACTGTGCGTACATCGCGCAGTCAGGTTTATTTCCTCGTCCAAATCGGCCAGTGCGAAACTGCATAATAATTTAGACCTTTAGATTCCATTATTGAAATTTAAATACGAGTTAGTTATTGTGCAGGAATGGTTTTATCAATTCAAAGCAGCTCTCCTAAGATCTTTAAATTAAGTGACCACTCTCATCACCTCCTCCAATTAAAATTACTACATGAATATTTTAGAGAAACACCAACTAAGTTTACACGCGCACACAATAGAGGAGTGCATCTACAGCTGACGTCATGCACCGTCCCCGTACTCCTTTTGCAAAACTGCACGTACGTCAGACGGTGGCACGAGTGAGGATGGTCACAGTTGATGGCTCACCGGTGTAGATCTTGCACCGTCATGGTTTGCGAAAACTCCCTAAGAACCACCTTCAACGGCACAATATCCAAAGGAAGCCCTGGCCAGCAATGACTGACCTTTACCTCATTGAAAATGTCTCGGAATGTCATCTTGGGCCGACGCAAAAATGTCAACTTTCAATTTCCGTTTCTTACCCATTCCTTCTTTGATGGACTATGAGAGCTGTTGCAGCTGTTATAGACCATTAAAACTGTTTAGGTAATGACATATCAGGTGAATTGTTTACTCAATTCCTCCTTTTTTAAGATACAATTAGTTTCAGACCAATTATTCTATATCATTAGTTTGTTGTTGACCTTGCAATTTCAATATCACCTACTTTTTTTGAAGATTATATACAGTTGCAATAAAAATTATTCAACCCCCGTTGCAAATTAGGTTTACTGGCAAAATTTACAAACTTTGATTTGTTCATTGCAAACAGCTTAAACAAGAACAATTTAAATGGCTCAACACAAATATTACAAGTGACTTCTCCAAATTCAACACAAAATGCCACTTATAGTGACTACTGTAGGTTCAAAATTATTCAACCCCTTCATGACAAGCATCTGTAATACTTAGTAGAGCACCCATTTGCCGCTATGACCTGCTGGAAATGTGATGCATAGGCAGACAACAGCTTCTGGCAGCATTCACAAGGAATCTTAGCCCAGTCCTCTTGGACAATGGCCTCCAGTTCACTAATATTCTAGGGTTTGTATGGTGCAACTGTCTTCTTCAAAATCCTACCAGAGATTTTTTATGGGGTTCAAGTGAGGCGACTGTGATGGGCACTCTAGAATCTTCCCAGACTTCTTCTGAAACTAAGCCTTGGTGGATGTTAAGGTATGCTTAGGATCATTGTCCTTTTGGAAGGTCCAATGATACCCAAGCGTCAGCTTCCCTACAGACGGCATGACATTTTCTCCTTGGATATCCTGGTACTTGACTGAATCCATCTTGCCCTCCACACTTCGCAGATTTCCAGTGCCAGAGGAAGCCAGGCAGCTGCAGAGCATCAAAAAGCCCCCACAATTCTTCACTGTAGGCAGACTGTACTTTTCAGCATATGCTTCTTTATTCCTCCTGCAGACATACCACTGATTCATAAGCCCGAAATATTCCAGTTTTGTTTCATCACTCTACAGAACAGTATCCCCAAACTTCTGAGGCTTATTTATATGGTTTTGAGCATATTGGAGCTTGTGCTTTTAGATCAGTGGTGGCGTATGTTATGGAGTTCTTCAATGTTTAGTATGCGCCCTACTGCGCAAACTGAAACTTCAATGCCTCCTGCCTCCAAGTCTTGCTGCGGGTCTCCTGCAGTCACTCGAGGGTTTTTGACCACCTGTCTCCTCAGGAATCAGGTGACAGCCATTGGTAGCTTCCTCTTTCTGCCACATCCTGGTACTGCAGCCACTCTTCCTTTAACTCTGAACTTGCGAACTATGCTTCCAACTGTTATCTCTACAAAAAGTCAGTGCCTGTACTACCTTTTTTTATCCTTTTCCTAGTTTCTGCCAGGCAATCATCTCCTTTATTAGCTTGTTGGACAATTCTTTTGGCAGCCATATTTCTAATATGCAATCAAATGTCACTGTCAATAAACCCCTAGCGAGTGCAAGTATTTGATGTGTTCTGTCTTAAGCAAACCTGATGCAATTAATTAAGCTTTTGATTAGCGGCATTAGGTGTGCATGAGACAACACCTGATTAGCAAATATGCTCTAATGATGGATTCTATTCGGGGGTTGAATAATTTTGAGACTGCAGTAGTCATTAAAAATGGCATTTTGTGTTAAATTTGGAGAAACCACTTGTAATATTAGTTGTGTTGAGCGATTTAAAATGTTCTTGTTTAATCTGTTTGTCACAAACAGCTGAAAGTTTATAAATTTTGCTATTAAGCCCAGTTTGCAATGGGGGTTGAATAATTTTGATTCCAACTGCATGTGTGTGTGTATGTTTGTATATAGTGGTGTACAGTGAAGATTATACTCTTAAAAAATGAAGATACATCAGAAATCAAGTACTATTCAAGTAATTATCTCAAGTAATATTGGATCATATACAACTTGTAGATGAAAATAAGTAAATAGATAATATATCATGAGAACAAAAATAATAATGCCTTCTTGACAGAAAAAGTCAATATCTAGTGTGGCCACCATTTGCTTTGATTCCAGCATTTAATCTTTCAGGAATAATTTTCACATATTTCTTGTTTCCTCGCTGGCTAAACCATTCCGTATGGTTTGAAGTTCATTTTTAAGATATTCTTTTGATGTTACATCAGATTTGCTGAATCAGATTAAGGTCTGGATTTTGAGCGGGCCGAGTCATAACTTTTATGTCACCAGATGTTTTTTTCAGATTGAGATAATTCTTGCACAACTTCGAACTGTGTTTAGGGCCATTATCTAGTTGAAAATAAAATTGCTGACCAATCAGTCTCTTTCCAGATGGCAATGCATGCCTTACGAGGATGCCGCGATACTTCTTTTGATCTATGATTCCGTTGATTTTTATGAAATCACCGGCTCCATTCGAGCAGACTGAACACTAAACCTTGATATTACCACCTACATGTTTTACTGACGGGGTTGAACGGTCATTTTTGAACTCTATGGTGCACATACAGTGGGCTCCAAAATTACTGACACCCCCGAGAGAAACAGACTGTATCAACATGTGTGAAATACTTAATTAATGTTTTGAAGGAAACAACCAAAATCATAACAAACATTTAATACAAAATAAATTTAAACAAAATCAAGGTTTCTTAATCATTGGCACCCTTCATTTAGTACTTGGTGCTACCACCTCTGACGAGGATAGTAGCATGGAGTCTTTTCCTATTGTTTTTGACAAGGTTAAGGTACACATTTGAGGGGATTTTGGACCATTCCTCTAAACAGATCCTTTCAAGATCCTTCACATTCTTGGGTTTGCTTCTATTAACTAACCTCTTCAACTCAGCCGGCAGGATCTCAATTGGATTGAGGTCTGGCAACTGAGATAGCCCTTGCAGCATGTTGATGTTGTCACAGAACCATTTCTGTGTGGATCCTGAGGTACAGTATGCTTTGGGTCATTGTCTCTTTGGAAAGTCCACCTATTGCTAAGTCCAGCCTTCTGGCGGACGCAACCAGATTGTCAGCCAAAATATGCTGATAATTGGTGGAAATCACTATGCCGTTTATCTTAACCAGTGCCCCTGGACCTCTTGAATTAAAACATCCACTAAACATGACTGCCTCACCATCATACTTCACCGCTTCTCCTTGTATGCATCTCTGTTTCAGCGCCAAACATGCCAATGCTGTATCAGACCAAAACCTGCAATTTTGGTCTCATCTTACCAAAGCACCTTGTTCCAGTCATAATTTCAATGATGTATAGCAAACTCCAAGCACTTGCTTCTGTGTTTTCTGGTCAGAAAAAGGCTTCCTTCTAGCAATCCTCTGGTTGTGGAGGTATGGCCTGATAGTGCTTTTTGAAACCTAGTGACCTCAAGATGCCACCAAGGCCTGCAATTCCTCCACAGTGATTCTTGGGGATTTTGCTGCTTCTCTCACCACCCTCCTCAGTATACTGGGGGGCAAAATTCAGTTGCATCCTCTACCCATGAGGTTTTTAACAGTTCCACATCTTTGGCATTTTTAAATATTTGCCCCGACAGTGCTCAGTGGCATATTCAATTGTTTGTGAATCTTTTTGCAGCCATTACCAGATTTATGAAGGTCTATGACCATCTGCCTCTCTTGAACTGACAGTTGTTTTGTTTTCTTCATGGTGCTGGATGACAAGGGATATTGCATGTTCATTACATAATTTTCACCCTAATGGAACAGGAAGTGATGTTATGGCTCAATATAGTTTCTTTACACTCAAATAGAGCTTAAATAAGTGGAATTTAATGCCTGGTTTAATTTTTGTGGTATTATTTATTGTGTGCTTGCTTCAGCGAAGAAGCAGCACACACTATTCTCTTACTACTCATTCTTCTTATTCTTTTTCTTCCTCCGCCTAAATTTGGCCGACTAACTCCTCCTACACCGTAAATGCTATTGATTCCGTTCAAACTCTAAAAAATCCAGCTTGTTCTGAATAATGTTGCTTCTTTTTAGTTTTTGAGATATTAAATTTTAAATGTCATTTTTTGGGGTCCTATTAAATTAAGCCATTTTTGTGCTGATTCAGTAGATTCAGCTATTTTTTGCTATTTTTTTTTTTTTACTATGTCATACTTTTAGCAAGAAATGGGCAATTCCACAGTAACGGAATTACGATCAAGAGTAATTTTCATGTCATTTTTATCTGCCATCTGTTACTCTAATGCAGTAGCTACTTGCCTGTTCTTTTTTCAGTTCCACTGGCATGCCTACTGAGCTGTATAACACAAAGTTTGGGGTAATCTATATTGTAGAAGGCTATACGAAGGTGAAAGTGTCATTAACGGAATTACGGCAGAAAAAATGCCATCATTTTTGCCTTTACTTTGTCAGGCATTTCTCTGAAATCTAGCAATGATAGGCAGTAGGTTTAAGCTTAATTTGGTGGCCTAGGATGTTGACCAGGCCATGGTAAGTTTATATTGACTGGTATGTTCACAGATATTTTGTAGGATGCCACTTATAAGAAAGAGATAGCGGTAACGAAATTACAAAATGGTAATGGAATTACATTTTCTGATAATCTACTAAATTTATTCTACTCAAATCAACAAAGCAATTGAAAATTGGTATCATAAATGATGTTTGTGTTGCTGACCTCGTTGAAAAATGACAAATTTCACAATGAGCCACTGGAATTGTGTGTTTCAATTTCCTGCAATGACTTACAGTCTCAAATACTTTGGCTACCAATGTATGGAAATACAGTAAATACCAGGAAATGGCTAAATATCTATTAGGAGTTTTCAGCTTTGGAAAAATAGCCTTTGATCCTTGTCCTCGAGCTAAAAAAAATTACAAAATTCAAATCTACATTTTGAGAAGACCGTCAAAGATACTTCAAAATGGTTTTCAGTGTCTGATTTGGTAATGAGTCATCTACATGAAAACCAATATATTTCTAACATAAAACACTTAATATTAAAAATTGCTGTTTTAGCAACTTTCATGTGGAATTGCCGAAATGTCATTCAAACTGCAAAATCTTAAGTTAAGCTTGTATAATTTCTTCACTGTTCAAATTTTTTGTCACTTCTATAATTTTTTCATGATAATTTTTAAAAATAATTTTTTTACAATACATTCTGGGAACTTACTGTGTGGTGATTACTGTTAGAGTGGCAAACAGCTGTAAAATCATTAAGAAGTCTTCTCTTAAACTTGCTCTAACTCCGACAGTTTTCACTCCACATAAATATTTAAATTTGTGCTGGTCACGAAAATATAACTATGCAAGCAATCAGACGGAGGGTTTTGGCAGTATGAGCCGAGAAGCAACAGGAGCACTAACTGAAACTCCATTAACTCCAATATTAAACGAGACAAGAATATTCTGGTTGGGAAGATGAAAAACAGTTATATAACTTGTTCGTGTTCCCACATTTTTGGCACGACACACACAATTTTGACATATTTTGCTCAGCAGACTCTCCTCTTCAGTATGGTACCTCCACTTTGTAGATTGGACTTACTATCTTTGAGGTAGAGGCAGTAGTATGTAAGAGACGCCTGAGCTAAAATCTCTATTGGACCAAATGCTTTATCCGTTAACTCAAATGGCTCAGAGTGACTCAGCGAAACTGTGGCATAGCGGTATTGCGGTTCAATTCTGCCCTCTGCTGGACTTTTTCCTGGCCTCAGCATTATCATTATTCGGATTAAGATTGATACGACTGTTAGACAAATCTCATTCTTCTGCGTCAAACTCAATGAAAGAATTTTCAGTATCTTCGTTTGTACAGTCGCTCAAACCAACTCCAAGAGAGCACATTTAGGCCAGCATAGACCGGTCTTTTTGCAGGGCGGGTCCACGAGAACACATGTTACAGTAAAAAATTGCAAAGCAGAAGAGAATTGCTCGAGCTCCTATTCCAGTATATACAAGCAACTGTTTGCACTAGCTAGATATATTTACGATCGTATCTAAAACAGGCGAAATATATGACCGTGACTGCCATCCTTGCTAAGCTAGCAGACGTAACTTTTCCATACTCATTGAGTAGTTTAATAGTTAACGTCAGCTAGCTATTGATTACAGGGTGGGGAAGCAAAATTTGCAAAATAAATCACCATCCATAGATTGTGTATTATTCTCAACTGGCATGTTTATTGAAAAAAAAGAGATTAGACTCAGATTACAGCTTATAGTCTTTGCTTTTTCAAATAACAGGTGCACACAATTCAGGGGAGTGGTTGTGGGATTGTTTGTACTTTAAATGTCAGTGCAAGTTTTGCTTCCCCACCCTATATGTCATCTGCAGTGATGGCAATTTCAAAGCTCAAGTTCGACCCATTTTGAACACGTTCTGTGCACTGCGTGTTCGCAAGCTAACCAGCTAATAATAGCACAGAAATAAAAAGGGACCCGTGAATAATATCACAACATGTGTTAACGATATCTTGCAGCTTGATATTATTAGCTATTTAACTAGGGAACACAGTGCACAGAAATGAACAAAGAGCTGCGAATAGTAGCATTTCACTACGTCAGATCAACGTTGTACAGTTCGGGATTGGGGGAGACACTGACAATGAGGTGTCTAATGACTTAATACTTACAGCTGACGCTGGGCTGTACTCTATTCTTGTTCTTCTTGACCTTAGCTCTGTCTTTGATACAGTGGACCATAAGGTCTTGATCAGCCCTTGAAATACTCTGTTGGCATCAGTAGTGTGGCACTAGACTGGTTTACCTCCTATTTGTCTAATAGATCTTTCTGTGTAATGCTCAGAGATGCTGCCTCTTCGTGGTCTCCTCTTTCTTGTGGGGTTCCCCAGGGGTCCAATTTGGGTCCCCTGTTGTTCCCTATTTATATGCTTGCCCTAGGGCAAGTCCTGCGTAGACATGGTGTAGAATTTCATTGTTACGCTGATGACACTCAGCTCTATGCCCCGTTAAAACCTGGCACCACTGATGTTTCCCACATTATGTCCTGTCTGGCTGATATCGAAAAATGGATGTCTGATAATTTTCTTCATCTGAATGACTCCAAAACTGAGGTCATTGTTATAACCCCCGTGGGCCCCTCTTCCAAAAATATTAATCACCTCTCTGCCAGTTTTTGTGCCTTGTCGAATAATCTCTGTATAGAGGCCCGCAACCTTGGTGTCATTTTTGACTCAGACCTCTCATTTGATGCTCAGGTGACCAAAGTTACTCAGTCTTGTTTTGCTCAGCTGAGACTATTAACTAAAATTAAGTCATTTCTCTCTCCCTCTGACTTGGAGAAGGTCATCCATGCTTTTATCTCTTCCAGACTTGACTATTGCAATGCACTATATTCCCGTATTGGTAAACGCAATATTCATAGATTACAATTAAATCAAAATGATGCTGCCAGGCTATTAACCCATGCTAAGAGGAGTGACCATATTACACCTGGGTAATTCTGTGCCAAATCACCAGAAGGCTCCCGACTGACCATCTCAGATTTGCTTCATAACTTTTTGTTTTGATGCCCTTGTTACTAATAATTACTGTGCAAAATTTTAGGCCAATATCTCCACTAGTTTTGGAGATATTAAGCCAACAAAAAGGGGGTGTGGCCCCATATTTAGCAAAAAATGAGTACTACAGTCAAACATCCATAATTTTATAGCTAATAACTTTTAAACTGTTCACACGAAATGGTTCAAATTTTCAGACATGATTTTTTTGATATAATAAGGCTCTGTACACAGAAGGAGAGCTTTGTATGTGACATATTTGCAGATTTATGGTATGCCAAATATGGCTTCCTGGAATGCGCGTTCATCCATGGTAGCACTTTTGGCTCTCTGTATCTCCAGATTTAATGACACCAGATGTCTGATTCTTTTTAATATATGAGACATATTATAGTACTATCAGGAAAACATGTTATACTATAACAAAAATTATACTTTCTCATATATAGGCCCCTAAAAATGGAAAAAAAGCTTGTCGCGTCTGTATTTTGAATGCTTATGGCAAAAATCTGACAAGGTCTACCAGAAAAAAAATTTGATCAGTGAAAAGAGCAAGGTCTATTTGATATATGTACCAAATATGAAGTTGGTGCTGAGAAGAAAACTATTTTATTCAAGCTGTTGAATATAGAAGATTTTATGACATGCGAAAATGCCATTCACAAAGTTACATCACACATGCTACATCATGATTAAATCAATTCTCTTGACTATACATATATTTAGTATATTTGTAAATATGATAAATGATTTACAAATCTCACAAAAGTCAATTACACAAATTTAATTCTATTTATGTAGACTTAGCATGTCTATTTGAAGCGTTTGAATAATGGTCAATTTCTTTAGCCACACCAGACGGAACTACATATTGTCTACCATTTGATGTGATTGGTGCATCACTGCATTCTTAAGTTTTGGCCCTGCGTTTATGTGTAGCTGCTCCCCTTGTTTTTTAACTTGTGTTTATTTTGATTTGAAAAGTTCACTAAAATCCTTAAAGCATTTTTCCAGCCTGCGCATTTGGGTCCTTTACTTTCTTTTAGGCCCATGGTTCTAGCTCCCGCCGAATTGCAGTATTCATCCGGTGGGAGCAAATCCATGACAATGGAACCTTGTGAATGGCATTTTTGCACGTCATAAAACCTTCTATATTCAACAGCTTGAATAAAATAGTTTTGTTCATAACACCAACTTCATATTTGGTACATATAGTAATTAGACCTTGCTCTTTTCACTGATTTAATTTGTTTTCTGGTAGATCTTGTCAGATTTTTGCTATAAGCATTCAAAATACATACGCGACAAGCTTTTTTCCATTTTTTTGGGGCCTGTATATGAGAAAGTATAATTTTTGTTACAGATATAACATGTTTTCCTGATAGTACTATAACATGTCTCATGTACTAAAAAGAATCAGACATCTGGTCTCATTAAATCTGGAGATATAGAGAGCCAAAAGTGCTACTGTGGACAAACGCGCACTCCATAAATCTGCAAATATGTCACATACAAAGCTCTCCTTCTGTGTACAGAGCCTTATTATATCAAAGAATCATGTGTGAAAATTTGAACCATTTAGTGTAAACAGTTCAAAAGTTATTAGCCATCAAACTATGGACGTTTGATTGTAGTACTCGTTTTTATGGTAAATATGGGGCCACGTCCCCTTTTTGAAGGCTTAATATCTCCAAAACTAGTGGAGATATTGGCCTAAAATTTTGCACAGCAGTTATTAGTAACAAGGACATTAAAATAAAAAAAATGAACAAAATCTGTGATGGCCAGTCGGGAACTTTCTCTGAAATCTGGTGATTTGGCATGGAATTACCCACCTGTCCTTGCTGCCTTTCACTGGTTACCAGTAAGGTTTAGAATTCATTTTAAAATTTTACTGCTGGTTTTTAAAGCATTAAATGGCCAGGCCCCAGCTTATTGTACCCCCGCTACAAAGTAAGCGGGGGTATATAGCTCTTCCCGCCTCCGTCCGTCCGTCCGTCCGTCCGGGGTCATATCTCAAAAACCGTGGGGAAATATTTAGACCAAACTTTGTACAATCGTGAACCATGTCACAAACTACGCATCCAGTCATTTTCAGCTTTCTGGGATGTCAATTTTCTGACGTTTCCATGGAAACGCGTCACATTTTGTACTTTATTCTATAGTGGACAATGGGGACAAGTTTTCTCGGAAACTACTACACCTAGATGAATGAAATTTTGTTTGTAGGTACTCCTGACGATTCTCTTGAACGAGTTCGAAACCCAGTTCGAAACTTTATTTTTACGGAGTTATTGCCCTTGAATCTTTGATTCGACTTACTGCAAAAATCCGCCGGGATGCATCAATGGGGACAAATTTTCTCGAAACTATTACACCTACATGAATGAAATTTTGTTTGTTGGTACTCCTGATGATACTCTTGAACGAGTTCGAAACCCAGTTCGAAACTTTATTTTTACGGAGTTATTGCCCTTGAATCTTTGATTCGACTTACTGCAAAAATCCGCGGGATGCATCAATGGGGACAAATTTTCTCGAAACTATTACACCTACATGAATGAAATTTTGTTTGTAGGTACTCCTGACGATACTCTTGAACGAGTTCGAAACCCAGTTCGAAACTTTATTTTTACGGAGTTATTGCCCTTGAATCTTTGATTCGACTTACTGCAAAAATCCGCCGGGATGCATCAATGGGGACAAATTTTTCTCGAAACTATTACACCTACATGAATGAAATTTTGTTTGTAGGTACTCCTGATACTCTTGAACAAGTTCGAAACCCAGTTCGAAACTGTATTTTTTACGGAGTTATTGCCCTTGAATCTTTGATTCGACTTAGTCTAAAATTGGCTGGGACGCGTCAATGGGAACAAGTTTACTCGGAAATTACTACACCTAGATCAATGACATTTTGCTTGTGGGTACTCCTGACGATACTCTTGAACGAGTTTCGAAACAGAGTTCTGAAACTGTATTTTTTACGAGTTATTGCCCTTGAATCTTAATTCAACTTAGTACCTAAACAGGGAGGCATCAATGGAGACAAGTTTGTACACTAAATGGACCTTTTGGTACTTGATTTGAATATGACTGCATATTACATTTCCATAGAAGCGTTATTTGCTATTGACATTCATTGAGCGACAAATGGGGAGCGGGGGTACGTGAGCTTTGCTCGCTTTTTTCTTGTATCCGTGAGCTGCTAACTCCTTATGAGCCAGAGCGCTGCCTGCGATCTTCTGGCCGGGCCCTACTAGTGGTCCCGAAATCTCGTCTGGTCTCAAAGGGTGATAGAGCCTTTGCAGTTCGAGCCCCTCGTCTGTGGAACCCCCTGCCTGAAGATGTCCGGCAAGCAAACTCTGTTTTCTCTTTTAAATCTCTTATTAAAGCTCATTTTTATCATTTGGCTTTTTCTTAACCGTTCATTTTTTATATTATTTTTTAATTAATTTATTTTTTTTGCCCTGCTCTGGGAATTCCGTGTATTGTTCTTATTGCCTCACTAATTTTATTGCCTTGTTTTTGTCTCTGCCTGTTTTATTGTTTATTGTCTTTGTTTTTAATTGTAAAGCACTTTGTAACTTGTTTTAGAAAAGTGCTTTATAATAAAATTTATTATTATTATAATAAGCTATAAGCAACAACAGCTGCAGCAGTCTGCCAGTGTGGCCTGCCATGTTTGCTCCGCCATTAAAGCTAATTTCTCAGCATGCACTGCGTTGACCTAGATGGAGAGAAATGCGTCAACCTAATTGACTCCAATTGACATTTTTTTTTTCACAGCTGGGTTGAAGCGGAGTAGACTCTTTCATGATGCAGCTGAAAAGTCAGAGTTCTTTAAACAATTACTTTCAGCTTTAAAGGGGACCTTGGATGCTATATTCCCAAGGTTATATTTTGATCTTGGACTCCCCTAGAGTACTCCTGATCGTTCAAAGCCCCGACAGGGTCCTTATTTAGCTCATACTGCCATCCTCAAAAAACCCCATTTGTAGTCCATTGTAGTCTCTGCCTGAAACGCCTCATTGGGGTGGCTCCTCCGCTATGGCCCCCACTCCCCGTGTGCCCACTTTCTTCTGACTGGCCAGCTCTGTGGAGGGCGGAGTTGGGTGGGACGAGGCAGCAGAACGCAGTTTTCCGGGACTGGCTTGCCAGAGCGAAACGCGAGACACGTCTGCAATCTGATAAGGAAGCGGCGGGAAAATTCCGCAATCTAACCTGATACTTGAATATAGATCTAATGAAATGAACTTGTTCTAACAAACGTCAGCGGCGAAAGTGGAGGACGCAGTGCGAAAATCTGGCAGCTCAAGCTCAAATTTGCTATCGGCTACAGTTTGCTACAGCGACAGTGGTGAGTTACAGCGGTTTTTTTACTTTAAAGCTAGGATGCAGGGAAAGCTAGAATCCACCCCATATAGACACATTTGTAGAATGGGTCGACATGCCCAAGTGTAGACCGGAGACCGTAGAAATACGGTGGGTCTGAGTTTAGAGGGAAACATGGACAGTGAGGAGCAGCTAAAAGTGGACCAACAGCTTATGGACTGCTTCAATGAGTATTATATATATATATTATATTCGTGTGCATCGCTGTGGTGTGTTGTTAGCGTGGAGAAACGAACAGCTTCCGCGCTGGTATATGACGGAGGGGCGAAAGCTCCAGGCTAAACGGCCTTTTCGTAAATTGCCCGTGATAATGGTTTACTTATTGCATCGGAATGACAAGCGTTTCCTCGCAGAGAATGGGCGCGTTATGGATAGTGTGCGAGAGCTAGCTAGAGCTCCGATTATGTTATGAGCATAATACAGGTTTTACAGACCGTAAGTTCCGTTTGCGTGAACCGTTGCTTATGTGGAGCTAGCGAATCGAACACTTTTACAGGAAAGAATTTAATATTCAATCGATGGCAATGCAAAGAAATTGTTTGTTATACCGGACACATTATAGCCTGTGCACTTCCCTATTGCTTTCACCGGTAGCATTAGAGAGCTTGCCCAGACATTGGAGATGTATCAGGCTGACCCCGATCATGGATAAGTAAAGTGATCGTTTCATAAGCACCCAAAAACGCACCCCAAGCTCTGCAAAATCTACGTCTGGTCTAACTGTAGCCCAACTCGGCAGACACATACAGCACCTCTCCGTTTAGCTTCAACTGTAGTGGCTACAATCAGGCAACGTTATGATGAAACTGTCACATTGATGCTTACCGAAGTAACACAAGCATACCAATCATAATTGCTGCATATAAGTTAACCAGAAGCATTTTTAATTTGCAGAGCATGCGAACTAACATGCAGTAGCTGATAAGCGGTCATGACTTTGAATGTAATCTGTCGCTACGCGAAAAATTCGTTTGGTGTCTGATGTGAAAGCAGCTTTATGGATAGTACGCGACAGCTAGAGAGAGCTTCGGTTATGTTATGAACATAATACAGGTTTTGCAGACCGTAAGTTCCGTTAGCGCGGACAAGTTGCTTATGTGGAGCTAGCGAATTGATCACTTCTACAGGAAAGAATTACCTATTTAATCTCCGCCTTTTTTCGGCTTTTTATTAGCCACAACAATTTCTAAAGGGGGATGAAATTATGTCAAGGTAGTGCAGAGAAATCATTTGTAAACCGGTAGAGCTTCTGCGTTTCGCATTGCTTTCACGGTAGCACCAGAGAGCTTGCTCAGACATTTGTGAAGTATCCGGCTGATCCCGGTCATGGATAAGTGAAGCGATCACTAACTGTAGTGGCTACAATCGGGCAACGTTATGATGAAACTGCCACATTGATGCTTACCGAAGTAACACAAGTATACCGATCAGAATTACTGCATTTAAGTTAACCAGGAGCATTTTTAATTAGCACGACACGCAAACTAACATGCAGTAGCTGGTAACCGAGCGGTCATAACCACAGAGACAAGCCCTGGCAATACAGGTTTTACAGACAGCAAGTTCTGTTACTGTGAACAGTTGTACCAAGCATCCAAATTACAAACAAGTATTAAAAGTTAGCTTCAAATGAGGTTTATGTTCGCACACCTTCTGTAGAATTTCCCCTGATATCACTCTTGCATATTTAGGACACAAACATTAGCAACAGTAACTTGGCTACGTTAGCTGCTGTGCTGCAGCCACAATCAACTGGCTATCACGTCAGGTTGGCTTATGCAGTAAAAGCAACTTACAGCTTCTGTGTCTGTAAGTCACGGACAGTCGCGACCGATACAGGCTTTATCTTCAGATATTTTACAAAGCCTGTGTTTGAGGCCAGTTGTTAGTGCTAACTATCGCTAGCGGCCCTGCTAGCCACCCGTAACACGTTAGCTTCACTTACATTATTTGCTGTTATATCGTTACTTTCAGCTTGTGGCTCCGAGCGCTTGATCCATTCAGCTGCTTCAGGTTTGAGAAGCAGCTGAAATGCTTATCCTGTGTCGAATTATCCTTTATTGACAAAGCTGTCTTTGGTGAAATGCTGAGCACAAACAGCTAACGCTCCATTTGGCCGTGGCTGTTTGCTGCCAGCAAACAAAAAAAGCTACCCACTGATTTCTGGTGGCATCGTCTTTTCGAAGAGAAATATTTGTTTTTCTTCGCGTCCAAAAGTAAACGGACAAGTAGCTTTGGGAGAGATACTAACAAAATTGCACCTCAAATGATCTGCGGTTCTTCTTTCGTATTTCCAAAAGTGTCGACGCTACTAAGGCATAGTATGATCTGCCGTTGTTGGTGCCTGCTAGAATAGTTTCCGGTGTGGGCAGGTCCAGCGCAGTGGTTGGCTTTGGCTAGGCCTGTACTAATTGGATGGCACAACCTGACGTCAGGTTTTGCCCAGATCTCGTGAAGATCTCGGGAGGAGCTGTTCAGAGAGGAAATCACGCTTACGAAATCACGTTCTTGGATTACGGCAAAACCCCTGTATCTTATGTTTCGAAACTTTTCAGAGGTTGAGCATGGACAACCAACATTATAACATTACTAATATGTATTAAAAGAAGGATCAGCATCCGAGGTCCCCTTTAAAGTCTTGTGTTTACAGTTCAACATTTCTTCAACAATTTCCTTTGCCTCTCAGTTTCCAAGCACCTTCATTTTATAAGCCAACCTCTTCAACTTTTCTCGCTGAAGCAAGCACACACATTTTCTTCAGAAAATTTAGCCTTTTCTTGTTTACAATAATCTTCAAGGGTGCCGTTAATTGTGAAACCTTAATTTGGTTTAACCTTAATTCAGTAAGTGATCTTGGTTGGTTCCACTGGAACATTAATATAGGACAGTATTTCTCACATGTTCTCTAGAGTTTCTCAGTAAAGAGATATTTTTAGAAGTATTGTTTGTGCATTGCCAGTCAAGAGTGCCTGTAATCTTTGAGGCCACTGTAAGTTCTGTATTTGAGTGAGAACCTTTCAAATTTAGATTTACCGGTCCAAATGACTTGTACCGAGTCCATTGATGTCCAATCCTTGAATGTCTTGGCAATACAAGCCTTTTTTTTTTTTTTTGTTGCCAGCTCTTGGCAGCCACCAGACCAATCAGACCATTTTCATGCAGGCATCTGGAAATCATAGATACTTGATACTTTTCTCTATTCACTTCTGCTGCCATTAATATCTTTACTGAGTTGTAGTGCTGTCAACCGCCAATTTTATTTTGTTTTCTTTATTAGTTTATTTTACTTGTCATACACCGATAACGAGCATCAGAGGCATTTCCGTTTTCCACCTCTATTGCCACTAGTTTTCAGGGAACCGGTGTCTGTGAAACACTTGATGGTGTTTCTTACAGTACCATGCCAGCATTTGACGTTTTCAGCATCATGTAAGGCCACACCGCGGCCATGAATAATCTCAGAGAGCCCCTTCCGTCGTGCCATCGTGTTTAACACTGTGAGACTGCTCAAAGTTCATTTCACATAATATACTGGAACAACTGACCAACAGAGGTAATTTTGCCAAATAATGTTGCCTCCAACCAGTACAAAAATTTTCTTTGCATCAGTAATCATGGAATGAGCCTTCAAGCATGCATTCAGGCTATGCAGGAGTAAAGAAATAAAATAAAATTTGTGACACCTTTCAGTTGTTATAAAAAATAGATGTTTTCAGTGTTTTTGTTTATTACCCATATTTTTACTTCAATATACTTGTGAGAATGATTTTTTTTTTTTTTCTCATTGCCTACAATAGTAATTTTCAATACATTTTCACCAAAACATTATAGAGAAGTAATATATTAGGACCCCTTTTAGATGAAAGTGGTGGTGTATAATCATCACTACACACTAATTTATATATTTAATATATACTGCTTTGACGTGATTGTGCAAATCTGGTCACTGGTATTTTTGGTTCATATATAATCAAAATCGGCTAATTTTAGACTTAGAATGCACCATATCTCCCTGCAAAAGTTGCTGGCTCATGTCTTTGTGCTCCATATTCCATCTGACGCTGCTGAGTAATTAAACCATCACCGCCAATCAGGGCTGAGATATTGTATGTCATATGATTGGCTAGAGTGGTTTGGAACAGTAAACAAAACCTTAGTGAGTTTGTACCTGCTTCTGAACCTGACCCAAAACCATAATATGAATATTTTTGCATATCCCGTTTGTTTCTTTTTAATACATCCTCTGTGCATTCAGATGCTGTAGAAATGTTGAGCATTTAAAAGTAAATGTCTATTTTTAGTTTAGATCTTTTTTTGAAAGGCAGTTTTTTCTCTCAAATCAAGTGAAAACAGTCTAGTTCTGAATGTGCTGTTCATGTGAACCCTATTAATTCATTTTTTGTGGAGGCCATAATGTTACCACAGCTTTGGCTGCTTGTGTGTCTATTAAAATGTTCTCTTCCACCGTTGCCAAACAGTAGCTTACTTATGGGTAGTTGGTGAAGTCAGTTTAGGTGCTTTATGGTGCAGTGAGAGCTTGTCATTTAGAAAATTGGTTTCCTCTCGAAGTGCATGCTTTTCTTGGGCCTGTGTTGGTATTTCCATGTCGAAGCCCAGCCCCTCCGGGCCTTTTAGGGTCCTTCTCTCCTTGTTCGATTTGTTAGACAAAGCTGTGCTGTCACCATTCATTAACTCAGAGGATCTAGGCCCCAACCTCCTCATTGTGATTGCGTCCTTTACCCATCCCTTAACAGAGCGGGTCGTTCCTTTCTCTCCCCGCTGCACAGAAGCCAAACATTACAAAAGTCTTTTTATCCCACCATACCCTCAGGCCGAGGGAATTGCTGAATGGGAGAACCGGGACTCTGTGTTACTGTTCCACACAAGCTTCAGCTACTTAGGTTTGCTTTTTCCACTGTTAGCATTAATGAGATTTGTTCACTGGATTCGTAGGCTTAATATGCCCTGTCTCTCGATTCTATCCACCCTGAGAACTGAGAGTAACCACTGTCCTTCCCAAATGCCCAAAATCAGCACTCCACCCTTTAGACAAGACTTATGGTTAGTTGTTTGTCAGCTGAGGTTCTGATGTTGGTTTGCAAGATCAGGATTTTGGTTTGCAAAGTTAGGATGTTGGTTTGTAATTAGGTGAGGTTTTTGAATTTGTAGTTCACCGTTCCCATAATTAATGCCCTGGGGCAAAAATTTAGATTGGCTAGGATTGTCCTATTCTGTGGTTATGCGGATATCAGGAGGACATATAGGGCAGACCAGATTTCATGATAGAGTAGTGGTTATCAAACTGGGTCCTTAGGACCACTGACTTTTGTTCCAACCACAAATGCAATCCCTGGATTTTACTGAGTTGATCATTTTTCTTAAAGGAAACCTCTGGAATTAAGAGAAATCCTACCTATTGTACTTGTAAGACTATAAATAAATACTTTCAAGCAAAGTCACTGCTTGCTGGAATTTAGTTTTGATTTTGTTAACTGAGAAAGTAAGGCTATATCATGGCTTGAATTTCCTGGGGTTTGCCATATTTGTAACCTCACTATGCATCTTTGGATAGTGATGTCATCCGGTTGCTTGGCCTTTTAAAACACAGCTGTAAGAAGAACTTGTAAGCGCGAAAAGTGTCATAAAAAATCACAGAAAACATCCGAGAATGGCTCATATTTTGCCAAATCAATTTGCAGCAGAATACTCCTCAGTCCATGTTTAGGCTCAGAGCTGCATCAACAAAAAACGTTCCTTTTTTTTTTTTTTTTTTTTCTCCAATGAACACTGTATCCTTGGTGAACTTGGACAGCTGAAGTGCATTTGAAGCTGACAGGTTTTTTTTTTTTTTTTACACATATGAACTAGTGGCTGAGCAATTGTGAAGAACAGATCATGTTCTGCAATCAATGTGCAGCAGCACGTATCTCTGTTTCTGTCAGTCCGTCTGTCTGTGAGACTTTTTTGTGTGCTTTGAGTGAAACCCGCTATTTTAAGTTACACTGGTCCTTTGGAAACATTTTCAGATAATATTATTCCTTAACTCCGATTTTCGGTTTATATTATAAGTGATGCTTTTTAAAAATTCAAAAGTAATCGCTCTGACTCAAGCTAACTGGAGCTGTCCGTTTTCCATTTGCAAGTAACACAACAGACCAAGCTATAACTGTTCTTATTTTTATTGCATTGGTTTTTATGAAGTTATTCATCCATTACACTGTGTGCTTTAACGATCCGTGAAGAATCGCTTACATTTTTGGTGTTTCTGGTGGACTTGGATCGCTCCGTTGGGACCATGGAGCCTGCTTCTTTCTTAGTTCTCTTACTGGTGCTTGAAAATAACTTCTGTTGTTTCAGATCTTGACTGGTCCTTCTCTTCATCTGTTTTATTTACAGAAGCCTACTTCTTCACCTGGCTTGTCTTCCTGGTCATGTTATACATCTCGTAACGTCATTGTCTCACTGAACTTCTTAACTTCTGAACTTCTTGAGGGCCATTTTATTACTGTAATAGGTTGTTATTGACCCCTGTCAGCAGGCAAAGAGGCTGTATCATCATTGAGTGCGCAACTGTCAACCTCAGATTTTAAGGAGCTTCTACTTACTGGAGGTTTTAACGGGGACTGGTTGTCCCCCGCCTCAGTCTAGGGGTGGGGGATATTGGCCAAAAAAAAATCTCGAGTATAATTTAAAATATCCCGATAACGATATCTAACGATATCTGACGATATCCTTTAAAATGTGATTTTAAAAAAATGCTGTTAAAACTCATAACAGGTCATGCCAGGGTGACTGGCATGACCTGTTAGCTTTTTCTGACGATATTCTCTATGAACGCTACAGATTCTCAGCTGAGGGAATTTGTTACTTCTGCGATCTATTGGAGCCTTATGTTGGCAATGCAACAAAAAGAAGAACTTACAGTTGCACGAACGGTTTGCATAGCATTGTGGTTTTTTGCCACGGGGACTTTCATTCAGGTGGTGATGCAGAAAATCTGAGCAAGAATATTGTACGCTGCGCTATACATTTTACAGGCATACCATGAAAATAACTAGAAAACGCAGTTTCTGAAGAAACTGCGAGTGGGATTGCTGTCTGCTGAAGCTGCTGATGCTGAACTGCAATTGCAGAATTAAGACAGAAATTGTTTGAATAAAAATCTAATTTTTTAAAGTGTGAATGATTGTAATGTTACCATGAATTGCTGAAAATATGAAAGATTGGAAAGACTCTTGAAATAAGTGTGAATAGTTGCTAAGGTGCACCGGGTGGTTGCTAGGTGGTTGCTATGGTGTTCAGGGTGGTTGCTAAGGCGTTGCTAGGCAGTTGCTAAGGTGTTTTGGGTGGTTGCTAGGGCGTTGCTAGGCCGTTGCTATGGTGTTCAGGGTGGTTGCTGAGGCGTTGCTAGGCAGTTGCTAAGGTGTTCCAGGTGGTTGCTAGGGCGTTGCTAGGCGGTTGCGATGGTGTTCAGGGTGGTTGCTAATGCGTTGCTAAGCAGTTGCTAAGGTGTTCCAGGTGGTTGCTAGGGCGTTGCTAGGTGGTTGCTAAGGTGTTCTGGATGGTTGCTAAAGGGTTGCTAGGCGGTTGGCAAGGCATTCCTGATGGTTGCTAAGGCTTTGCTAGGCAGTTCCTATGATGGTCTGGGTGGTTGCTTGGCTCTGATCAGAGCAGGCTAGAGTGTGGCTAGAGTTCCGTATTCATTTCTAATGGGAAAAATTTTTGGGAAATGTGGAATATCTCGGAAATTATGAATTTTTGGAAAATTCTGAATACATCCGATAATGTCTGAATCGGGCTGAATAATTTGAAGTTTGAACGGTTTGAATATGTTGAGGTATGTGGAAGTAGTTAAGGTCCGTAAAACGGCAGAAGAGGAGGAATAATAAATAAACTGGTAGAATAACATATAGTGAGATTGCTGCATGCAGCAATCCCACTCAATTCAATCCCACTCAATTATGAAAGCAAAACAACATAGGGCGTACCACTTTGATAAATGTTCTTATGCTTTGTTTGAACTTGCTGCCATGTCCTCTTGACAGTGCTGTTATTGGAACTATTTAAGCACCTATTACAAAATTAAATAGTATTTTATCATTCTTATCATTGTTTTGATATGCCACAGGACTACTGTAAATTTGCAGTGGTGCAACTGGTTAGGGTTAGTGGTGGGATACGATTTTATTAAAATCATGCTGTATAAGAGAATAGTAATGGAAGAAATATTTTAAACCAAAAACGAAGAGATTAGTAAAACAGAGTTTACTATTGGTATTTACCACAGTCAGATAATATTCAATCAGTAATTTAATTTCACTTTGTTTGATTTTGCCGAGGAACTAAAGTGATTTCCACTAGTCCTTCATCAGAGGACTTGACGCATTTACACGGTCAGCCATTTTCCGCCATAATTCCTCTCTGGCCTTATTAGCTGCAACAGTGTTGCTTTTTGCTGTTTTTATATTTTTACATTCTTCATAACCTTCCATAATCACGACCTACACCTCCTAGGAGATTTTTAATTTTTTTTTTTTAAAGATTTTATTAATCACCTTGCATCCACTTACATTACATCCAACGAACAAGTGCATACATCAACCAACATGAATGCATATACTACCATGTGTCGACCCGAGTATGCGCATGCATGATCGTGCAGTCCTTCAAGTGTCCAACCAATCAGTGTAAAACTTCATATGTGTCTCCCATTAAGCCGCTGGCGGCGCCCCCTGGTGCCACGGGGGGAGACATACCGCAGTCTTCCTGATCCTGGATCAGGGATAGCTTTCCCGGAGAAACATACAGCACGCGATCGGTCATTTGATGACCAGAAATAATGTCAATTGACGTACGGAACGCCCTTTTATTGAGAGCGTGCACGGCGTTGAAAGCACAAAGCCGAGGTTAGCAAAGAAAGATTACAACCACCGTTGTGGTACCAATTATCTGTGATTGCGAGTTGGGGGTTCGTTGAGCCGTCTCACTGAAATAAAGCCTGTCTGTGTTGAACTTGCTTCGTAGTATACCCCCCTTAAAGCAGTCTAGGCGGCAACACAACAAGCGCACCTCCTCCATCTCTCTCTTTTGTTTTGTTTTTTTTTTTTTTCGAGGTTGTATAAATACTCGATAATGTCAAATTGCACAATGTCAAAGCAACATTTGCGATACTATCACAGACGATATTTATCGTGCACCTCTACCTCAGACAGTTTTAAATCTGCCTGTGACCAATTAGGCAACTCTTAGGAAAGTAAACCTATTCCCGTTTACTTTGCTTGATTAGCAATCAAATGGTGGATTCGTTTACTCTGTAAGTTGAATGAGTAGAGCTGTTTATGAAGACAATATGTCTGATTGCTGCATTTTGAAATTTAAATGGCTATAGAATGGCACAGATTTGCATGAACACGATTGCCATTGCCACGCCATTTCATGCGACTGTGATAATTCATGTCTCACATGCACGTTTCATCCACTTTTCAGAATGATTTCCATCTTGTTTATTTTTTAGACGGTTAAAATCCAGGGCGATCTTATAACAAATCTGTTTTCAATTAATCTTGAATAATGTCCTAAATGCTACAATGAGAGATGTAATTCAGAGGAAGATTTTTTCTAATTGTTCAAATTATTGGCATTCTTTCAATCGAACACATAGCCCAGTTAGGTTTGTCTGCTTTTCACCATCACATCTTAATCGTTATAGGCTACTGGCTAAATTTCTTGTTATTTAGGCCAAGTACACAGGAGCAGATTTAGGGAAGGGCGGAGCACCTGCAATTAGCGAAATCTAAACTCAGGCTTCTTCCCGATAGCATTTTAAATCGTTTTAAGCCGCTTCAGGTGTGTACGTTTCAAGAAATTACCCGCGACTGCCTAGACACCCCATGACGGCAAGTGGTCTCATCACCCTTTAAAAAAATCCTCGTTCAACGTCGCCACATCCCAACTCAGCATTTCATCTCTCATTGTAGTATTGGAGGAAAACATTCTGTAAAGTGGATGAAACGTGAATGTGAGATATAAATTATCACAATCACGCGAAATGGCCAAATACGCGTTCTTGCAAATCTGTGCTGTTCTATGGCCATTTAACTTTCAGAATGCGGCAATCTAACATGCTATTTTAATAAACAGCTCTACTCATTCAGCAAAGTAAATGAGCGAATCCCCTGTTTGATTGCTAATTGAGCAAAGTAAACAGGGACATGATCAGAGTAAACTAATTGGTTAAAAGGAGGCAATTCTGTAATCCTTTACTTGGCTCCATGCAGCATGTCACCGAAAAATATTAATGTCAGTCAAGTTTTTTTTCCGGAAGCATTTCTCATGCCCTTTGATGTTTGGCACTTTTGTTCAAGACTGCGTCAGGTTCAATAAAGGAAAAGGGAAAGCTCGGATATTTGCCCCATGGCAACAGGTGGTGGTACTACGCCTTAAAAAAACCATGATTCAGAATCGTTATACCCCTACTACAAAACATTGTGCTGTGCTCTTCATAGATTTGTCCAAAGCATTTGATACAGTAGACCATGCATTATTAACGAACCGACTATTTGAAATTGGCTTATCTGAGCATGCTGTAAGCTCGTTTTCAAATTATTTGTCAGAAAGAACTCAATGTGTCCAGCAGGGGCGGCATTAGATCTGAAAATTCCGGGGCTAATATCCCTCCCTATATTGACAACAATTAGTCCTGGCTAATTCTAGATGGTTTTCCTTTATTAACGCGTTTTTCCAATTCAAGAATAATCAAGTGGCAATTGAAGATACAGCTTCTCTCCCCCATGCGATCTAAAAGCGACAAAATAATGGGCTACATTCAGTACAAAAAAAAATTGAATTATAATTAGGTCTATGCACGGGCACTCGGCGACAGCATTTCAGAACTCTTCAGCGAATTAAGGTAATTTCGGCGACAAGTACGTACACCTGTTTTTGCAGCACGGTCGCTGTAAAAAATAGACAGCTGTCTGATTGGAAAATGCAAACGGACGAAACCACGTACTAGTCACCAAAATTACCTTCATTCGCTGAAGAGTTCTCCAGTCTGCTGGGTCTGCCTCCACTTTTCTTACCATTTCTGAAGGGGTGCCCCAAGGCTCTATTTTAGGGCCTCTACTGTTCTCCATTTATATAAATTATCTTTGTGATAACTTATCGAATGCTGCATCCCATTTTTATGCAGATGACACAGTCATTTACTGCTCTGCCCCATCAGTGGTACATGCCCTTGAACTGTTACAGTCTGCCTTTGATGTTGTTCAGTATCGCTTAAATCAGCTGAAGTTGGTGTTAAATGCAGGCAAATCCAAATTCATGATTTTCACTAATGGTAAAAAGTTACCCTCTGACCCTAAGATTTTAACAACTCAAGGGGCTGAAATTGAAATGGTAACTGCGTTTAAGTATCTTGGAATCATTATTGACCAAAAGTTGTCATTACAGCCACACATTGAAAATCTTGTGTCAAAGTTGAAAATTAAATTAGGGCTCTTCTTGAGGAATAAATCTTGTTTCTCTCGTCAGGCACGAAAACATTTGATCTCTGCAACATTTTTACCTTTATTGGATTATGGCAACTTGGTTTTTATGAATGCTCCAGTTCAGTGCCTAAAGAAGCTTAATATTGTATATCATTGTGCTTTACGCTTCCTGACAGGCTATGGAAGTCATTATACATCATTGTACTCAGTATGCTGCTGCTAAATTGCCCTCACTATATATCCGCAGAGCTTCCCATTGGCTGGTTTTCATATATAAATCTACAGTATGCTTGGGCTACTTCCTTCGTATTTATGTTTATATATGTGCAGGACTAATAATCAATATGGCCTGGGGTTGCAAAATATTGTACAGATGTTGATCCCTAAGGTTCTAACACAGCTAACACAGCCAAATACCCCTTCGAGAAGTGCAATTGCAAACAGCTTGGTAAAATTGTGGGATTGCAATTGCGGCCTCTACAAAAAATACAAGGTTTCCCAGGACTGTGTTTGTGAACAACTGTTCGAGTGGACTAAATCAAATGAGAGACAATCTTAATTAGACAGAAAATAAATGTGGAATGCAGTGGTACACAGAAGTTACTTTTTACAATGATATTCAGTCGAAGTATAAAACTGGATGTGATGCAGTGTGAAACAGCACCGAACATAGATGCGGAAAATGAGAAATGATACATATATATACTGATATGTCGGTATACAGTAGAGGAGTTATTCTAAAGCAAAGTCATCAATGTTTTCCATGTAATGTTGAAAATGTACTGTATGATCGGACAGTCATGGAGCAATGTTTAAACCATAGCAACGTTTATTTGCTTTTGCGGTTTACAGTTTTTTTTTTTTTTGGTCCAAGTATTTCAGTTGAGTAGTCTACTTTCTTTCATGTGAGTGCAGCGTAAGAACTGTGGCTTTCTAGTGGAGTTTTGTGGAGATTTTAACTCTGTGTATCTTTATGATCCATAAGCGCTGGGACACCCCCACACCTTTTTCTGTCGCCTGGAGCTGGGCTCGGACCGGGAAGTTCCTCCTAAGTTCCATCGATACCTGGAGGTGGAATACGACATGCCCGCCGCCTCTGCATCTAAGGCCACAGTCCGCTCATTGTCCGTGGGGGAACGGACCGACGTGAAGAAGTGGATCAACTACAAATCACACTACAGTTACCTGGTAATGGTCTTTTTAAGCGCAGGATGTGCAGCTGGGTTTGTTTTATTGGCAGTTTCCAATCCATATGAGCCACAATGACAGGAGTAAGTCCTGGAGAGCTGTAGAATGAGTTGGTTTTCATTTTCACCAACCGCTTTAGACTTAAGAATACCAGGTGAGGTAAGTTAACTGTTAATCAACTGTTTGAATCAATCAGTAAACTGCTTAGGGAAAACAAATGGCAGCAGACCCTGGTCGGCCACTGTGAACTGCTGTGTACTGCAGGTCATGCTCTGGGCGCTGCTAATGGCATTAATCAGCTATTTTTTTTATCCCCCCGGCATAGAATGTGAGGGGATATAGGCATCGCCTCGTCCGTCTGTCCGGCCATCCATCCGTAATCATTTTGTTTCCGGAGCAGAACTCGGAAACTATGCAAGATATCGGCACCAATCTCGGTACATGTATTCTATGCATAGTCTAGATGTGCCTTTTGTTACTTTGGAAATTTCGGGATTCCTATTTTTGTTGTTTCCATGGAAACAAATCTGGACTTAGTGCACATCAGGCCTAGTTCGTTTCTGGAGCACAATTCAGAAATTGTTCATTACATCTTTCTGAAATTTTACATGTGTATTACCCACATACTGAAGTGGTGCCTTTTGATATTTTCAGATTTTTGAAAAAAAAAAATTTTTTTCGTTTCCATGGAAACAAGTTGGATTTGGACTCTGTACAGAGAGGTTCGTTTCCGGAGCACAACTCAAAAACCGTTCAATATATCTTACTGAAACTTTGCATGTGTATTACCCACATACTGAAGTCGTGCCATTTGATATTTTCAGATTTCTAAAAATGTTATTTTTTTTGTTTCCATGGAAACCAGTCGCATTTGGACTCTGTACAGAGATAGGTTCATTTCCGGAGCACAACTCAAAAACCTTTCATTATATCTTTCTGAAACTTTGCACATGTATTACCCACATACTGAAGTGGTGCCTTATCATATTTTCAGATTTCTGAAAAAAATTTTTTTTTTTTCCATTTCCATGGAAGCGAGTTGGATTTGGACTCTGTACAGGGATAGGTTTGTTTCTGGAGCACAACTGAAAAACCGTTCATTATATCTTCCTGAAACTTTGCATGTGTATTACCCAAGTACTGAAGTGGTGCCTTTTCATATTTTCACATTTCTGAAATTAATTTGTTTTTCCTTTCCATGGAAGCGACATGGATTTGGACTCAGTCGCAGGGCTGGGTTTGTTTCCGGAGCAGAATTAAAACACTGTTCATTAATGACCCTTGTTTTTTTATTGCCCTTGCCAACGTGTGCTTCATAGTCTTTACTAGATGTTGCCAGTACATACTTCCAGATCATTACAGAGGAAAATCACCTCAACATTCTGGTTTGAATTTCTTTGAAGGTGTAGGATTGACATGACTTTCACAAATAATCAGGGGCCGGGGGGATATGTCATCTTCTGATGACTCTTGTTTATTGATGTTGAGGTAAAACATTCCTGGTGTTGATAAATTTCTCTTATTCCAACAAAAACCCATAAAAACAAAGAGATAAAATGGTGTCAAAAATGTAGTTTTATTTTCAGGAGTGGTTTAGGGTCGGATGGGTGTGATGGTGGAGGAGGAGCTTTGTCTGAAGTCTGCACTTTATATTGCGTCAAGCTAATAATGTGTTTGTGTGACTGAGCAATGGTATCCCATTTCACAATTAGGCAGTATTACCAATTGGGTGTCAGTCCTTGCACAGAGGTGACCACTATGATTTTGTCACAAGATGTAAGTGGTCATACATGTACGCGTTCCAATCCAGTGAAGTGTTATTTATTTCAGAAGGATTTTCGGCTTGTCGATCTTGGAAGTCAGAAAAGGTCTGAGGTCAGCTTTATTTGGTCACCAAAGCAGTCTGCTCTGTCAACAGGGTAGGATAATTGAAGTACAATGTTGAGGAGTTGGGGGGAGGGGAAGAGGGTTTTGGGCAGAATCATGGTCTGAAATAAGTAGCTTGCCTGAGTGCGACATGGCATGGTATTACATCTCCAATGACAAAACTGAGAGAGCAGATGTAGCCTGGAGTTGTCGGGCCTGGACAGTTATGTTTTACTTCTTCCTGATTATATCTGACAATCAGGTTATTCATTCATTCATTCCGGCGGTCCATTCATACACCACGGACCACTTTTGTTTCCATTACAGCAGGTTACGAGTGGGAGTTCGCTCAGTCTTTTTTCCCGTGAGGTTTTTATGATTAGCATTGGAAATTATTTTTTTAAACATCCCCTTTATCTGTCTGGGAATACTGCCATCTTGTGGCTGAAGAGGGTCACTGTTGTTGACTTGCTGTGATTTTTCTTGTTAGCCTCGTAATGCTGTTCCTCTGTCCTAGGTGGAAATAGAGCAGAAGAACAACAGTGAATCTGAGCCCCAACCTGACCAGCCCAGGGAATGCGTTCAGCAGTAAGGAGGATTGTCAGAATATCTGTCCTCCTTAACAATGGAAATGCAGGGGAAACGGCATGATATTTTTGCACTTTGGGGAAAAATGAAAAGATGATCAGAGTAAATGTTTGAATGTGCCAGATACTGTGCGGAATGCTGATAGACTGAGGTATTGCCATGTCATCTGTCTGTATTTTTTTTTGGTGGTTTGCAGCCAGCTTATTCTTGGGGAATATGTGTATTTTTATATTAGTAATTTATTAGTTGACAGGTTTGACTGCCTTGGCCAAACTTTGTAACATTTCAAATCTTATTTTGGAGGGCACAGAATGCGTATAATGTTTGTTGAAGGTCCTTGTATGTTCTGACAAAGCCTCTGACTGAATGTTTGAACAGTTTTCTTTTCTCACAAGCAAGCAAATGGAATGTTTCACACTTGGTTTCCATTATGACTGTCAACAGTACTCTTGGGGATTAGAGTTCATGCTTGCCTTAATTGAGGCTTGTGCCTTTATATCATGATCCATCCTACTCATCTGAATAGGACCTATCTGTACAACATTTCAAAAAAAAAAAAAAAAAAAAAAAAGCAAGCACTGGCTCTCAGTTCATGTCAGCCTATTATGGAATGCAGTCCTGTTCAGACATGGAATTGTGTAGTTTTCCCCTGTTCACAATTCACAAGTTATCAGCTTTCTGAAAAGCTTTATTTTTTTAACATGCCATCCAACAGTTAGGAATCACTGAGAAATTAGGTTTTTTAAATGAATTGATAGTTTAATTCACCAAGGATGCATTAAAACATTAAAATTTCTCTGTCATTTCAAACTGTTGATGGCGCAGTACAATATATTTTTCTGTGTTGAATGATTACTTTTAAAATGCAGAATGTCTGACAAAAATCTACTAAAAGAGTTGGTATGCTTTCTGGAGCAACAAATATACTATTTTAAACATTCAAAAATGTTATGGGACCTGGTGGACCTCAGGACTTCTTGCAATAAAGAAGAGGTAATAGTTTTCAGGGTAAGTGCTTGTATTGTCATGTCAGTTTATCAGATAAGCCAAGTATTCTTGCGAGTGCATTACTGTGTAAATGGAGCAATTCACCCAAAAATGAAAATTTTATTATCTATATTACCCACCTCCATGCCAGTTGAAACACAGGCGAATTTTGTTAATCCATAAAATAAATTTTGAGTATACCAGTAACGCTCTGTTGCAGCCTTCTCCAAAATAATTGAAGTCAGTGGAGACTTAGTTATTAATATCCTTTAGAGTCCAAAAAAACAGGCAAATATGATTATAAAATTACTCCATACAGCTTTTGCAGCATAATCCAAATCTCCTAGAGCCAAACGGTCGCTCTGTGAGGGGGAAAGACCGGTCTTACATGATGATTTAGCGTACATTTTTACCACAGCCATTAATATTAAAAAATAAGTTCATGATTGTATGCATCAGCTCCGCCTTCACTAATTTACTGTTTGCCTGATGTGAACTCCCAGCTGTTGCGGCAGCTTTTACCATCTATTGAGCCCCAAGGAAGAATATTCAGATTCAGATAAATAAGACTGGTCAAAGAACTGTCGTTCTTCTATATAAAAAATTGTTGCACACTTTCTTTTTTTTTGAGAGTTTGATAAGTAGGCTAAGTGGTTAGTATTACGATTCACTGGAGGAATGCTCCTACCATGTCTGTGACGTACGCCTGTAGATGGGTAAATTAGGAAGTCTTGGGGAGTTCATCAGATCACTGGCCGAAAGGCGAGCTGAGCCATTGGGATCAGGCGGCATCCGACGTCGTCATTGTGGTCTTGTTGTTACCAAAATCTTTGACAATCATCTCTACCGAAACCAATGGCCACATTCTCTTCATATTTGGTTGAGCTTCCTTAGAAGCCATGTCTCTAAAGCCTGCCGGCAGTTTTTAATAATTTTCATTTTTGATTTTTGACAGTTTTTTTTCTCCCTTATTGAAAACTTTCCCCATTATCAGAATATGTCTACTTAAATCATGGCTGAAAGTGATGCAACTCTCCCCTCTAGTGGCTGCTCAGTATGGCGTGACATACTGGGATTCATGTAGGTTTCGCCCAGATTTTTGATGCTGTTGGGTCAGTCACGCTATTCTGGAGGCTCGGGATAAATTATCATTTTTATTTACATTGCAAGTGCTTATATGTCTTAATTTGTCCTGCTGTGTACTCATAATGATGTAGGCTATCCATTCTGAAATCAGTTGATTTATCTTGCCCTTAAAATGATGTTTTACAAATTTGTTACAAGCACATACATGTTGAACTAGCAATTTAATTTTCTTTCCCGCCTGCTATGTAGACCATTCCATCCCAAGACCTACGCTGTAATCCCATTATCCAACCTTACCATACTATGTTTCTGGAAATATTGTTATAAAGTCCTTGTTTTTATTTCCATGTTGTTTCATCTTGCTAGCTGCATTGTTTCCATCTATGTGAGCCGCTTCATTAGCTACTCAACTAAGTAACTCAGGCTAGATTGCCTACCTCTCTGCCGAGTGAGGTAGCTGTACCTACAGTAGACATATTATTGCATAAGTGCATATTGTATACATGCAAACAGGAAATTGTTGCTTATCTATGATAACAACAATTTATATACTAGTGGCTGGCACGCCTTTTAATAATATAATTTCTGAGGCAAAGAACATTAAATAATGGTCTAATACAGGTCTTTTACAGTCACAATGCGATAGTTTGGCTTCAGGAGACTTGGATTATGCTGCATGAGCTGAATGGAGTAAATTTGTGGTCATTTTTGCCTGTTTTATGGACTCTAATGAATGAGTCTTCATTTACTTCAGGTGTTGTGGAGAAGGCTGCTACAGAGTTTTGCTGGTATACTCAAAATTTGTTTTATGAATTTACAAATTTCAGACTTGTGGCAACCTGTACGGAGATGAGTAGAGAACGACAGAATTTTCATTTTCGGGCAAACTGTTCCTTTAACAGAGCAATGTATTGGTTGTAAGAAATGCAAATTGTAGCCTACCTTTGATATGGAATTGCTTTTAAGTCCTTGGGAACACAGAAATAATATTTCAGATTGGTGCCATATTTCATAATTGACCTTGTACTGAAGCATCCACCAGTGTTTGAATGGAAAAAAATTGACAAGCATATGTTGAATTATGCATAAAAACAGTTGAACAGGCTTGACTGTAATGATGGCTTGATTAATATCTCTCATACCAACTCTTTGATTAACAATGGCATTACCTATGGCGAGAAATCAAGATTGAAAGTTTTATTTCACCTGAGCTGTTTAACCTGTGCATCATGATTGTTACAATTACAACAAAGGAAACGAAGGTTAGCAACATGTATCTACCATTCTGAATGATGATGATTGAAATGCTACTTCTTGTCCATATGAAGTATTTCATTTCTCGTCTTTCCCTCACAAGGAGAACTGGCCACACCTGATATCGTGGAGTGTTCTTGTCGATGTAATGTTCATTCAAAAAATGATTCTATGACTAAAAAATGATTCATGACTAGTTATTAGTTTGAATGGATAATTAGTTATGACCTTTTACAGAAGTTGGCAAACTAATGAATCTTTTTGTATAGCCGACTTGGTGAATAAAAAAATAAATTCTGAATTGAATTTAGAAGCTAATCGCCATAACATTGCACTAAGAAGAAAGCAGTGTGTTTAACTGCTCATTGATTATTTTGATCATTAGTCAACCTGTTAATCCCAGAAAATGATTGGAAACTGATCAAGACTAATTTTTGGTTAAATGGATAGTTTGTGGTGCCTCTAATTTCAGTTTAACAGTCACCACTGCATTTGGGCAATGCACAAGTTCTAGGCATATTTGCAGCCAGCGAAAACGAAGGAGGGAAAATTACTGAACGTCACCAATTAATGGATTCCTGGTGCACAAGGTGACATCAACTGGGGATTAAATGATTCGTGCCCATTTTGAATCTAGCTGTTGAGAAAGGAAAATCTTTAGATTTGCAAATCTATTCAGGGAAAAGTCATCGCCTCATACTATGTGAATGCATGTTTTATTCCCCCAAGATCTAAAAAAGATAAATCATCAATTCTCTTTCATCTTTGGTTCCTAGGGATTTTCACTGCCATGCACAGTGTAGACTTTCATTTATAATGGAGATATCAAAGCTACTGAGTTTGATGTGGGAAGAAATTTATTTATTTTTATATATTTCAAATGAAGATGCGCAGTATTGACACTGCCAACACCTAGTTCACGTTGTTATATTGTTGAAAGAAAATGGCTGTACAGATGGTACTGCTTGTTGGGATTTCTTGCAGTATATTATATACTTGAAGAAATCCCAACAAACCCATCTGGATCTATGAACCTTGTACACTAATGTATGTCCAGTTTTATAGTGCTCCCCTCCAACCAAGGTCAATGCCAGGTTGTATTTTGAATATGTCACTGCCAGTGCAAAGACAGTTTTGGACAGAAAAATCAGTCAGTCACTACTGTTATGAAACTTGTGGACCATATTTGTTCTTTTGTCTGTAAACTTGTATATCTCAATATACTGCCATACTCTCTGGCCGGCTTCAGTTCAAGCCTTTACTGTGAAAGCACAGGAAAACTTTAATGACACCTGTTTCTTCCTTTGCCTCCCTAAGCAGTTTATTTTTTTGGCCAGAAATTCACTGAGGAAGGAATACTGTCTAAGGGACACAGGATGCTCGTCAGTGGAAAGGAACAGTGTATAGCATCCAAAAGTATTTTTGTGCCTATTACTTGAGCACAGTTCTCATGTCATTTGCTAATTCTGGGAGGAAACACTTAAAAGGGCTTTTCCCAAGGTACCTTGGATAAACAATCCTTCACCATTGTTGTATACTGTCTTCAGCCAAATGTTGATTGTATTTCCTTAACCATTTGACCCAACTTTGGAATGATTCATATGTATGATTGTGAATTGTAAGGCCCTGTAGCCTTACGGGAAACAGGTTTTCTGTGGACACTGCAATTCTGCATGTTTTTTACGCACTGACGTTCCTGTAATATAATCAGCATGTCTTATGGTTACAACTGGAATGAAGAACGTACTTGCTATGCATTTTGAAGAATGTTACTTTGCACAGAGAACAGAAATACATTTTTTTCTAAATCAGTTTTCAATGCGTCTTTGCTTAGTGATTCATGATCCACAATATTACAGCAACTGTAGTCTTAAGTTGATTTCATTTGTACCTGCTATCAGCTGGTTGGGTGTTGGAAGCTAAAATTGTCCTTGCAGAGCTCTGGCTGATCAGGACTGCATATGTATTGTTCTGGGTTATTCATTTGTGGACATCAGCATAGGAAGGTTGAGATAAAAGGGCAATATTGCCTCATAATTCCTATAGCTTTTCATTTTTTTTTTTTTTTTTTTTTGGGGGCGTTAAAATGCATCTTACATTTCATGGAGCATATTGTTTAATATTTGTCATAGAAAACACTGTCTAATGTCAATGTCATGAAAAGTTGTTTAAAAACTCTGCTTGCCTCAAAGGTACCATGTGCTGTTTCCAATCACTACACTACATGACCGAAAGTGTGTGGACACTCCTTGGTTTGAGACTGTCTAAGCTCCTCAGTTCCAGTGATGATAAATCTTGATTCTGCCACATACAATCACATTCCACTTGATTCAGTGCTTCTCCTAAATTTTGGGGAAGGCTCTAGCCTGTTTCAGAATGATTATGTCCCGGACATACAAGAAGATCTTTACAGAAATAGTCTTCTCAATAACAACGTGGAAGAGCTTGACTAACCTACTCAGAGCCCTCAATTCACACTCATCCAACAGGTTCAGGATCATTTGGAAAGCCAGTTGTGAGCTAGGCCTTATGCCCAACATCAGTGCTCGGCCTCGCTAATGCTTTTAAGACCAAATGGCCACAAATTCCGACAGCTATGCTCCAGTATGTCTTGCAAAGCCTTCTCTGATGAGCTATGTAGTGTTTTTTTTTTTTTTTTTTTTTTTTATGTATGCCTTAAAAACCACATTACTTTTTGCTCCCATTCCTTCTGCTCCTGGATTTTTTGGCAAAAATTGCCCCCCTGGAAAAAAATAACACCATGGCCTGTCCTGCACACGCATACCAATAAACAAGCAAAAAAAAATTGAGTTTATGGGCTCTAATTTCTTGGCGCAGCGCAGGGTGGCGCAGCTCACGCAGTGGTAATTTCGTCCGGTGCAGCCCGCGCAGTGGTAATTTCGTGCGGTGCAACACCTTGCACAGCCACTTTGGCAATTTGGTAGACGGACGTGTGCCGAGATGGGTGTGGCGGCATTGTAGGGGGAGGTGTCACATATTCATCAAGAAGCAGCAACAATTTCGAAGCAAAAGTCCCCGCCAAAACTGCGCAAAAAGCTCGCCAGCTCCAACCGGTTCACTTTCTGTGCAGTGGTAATTTGGCTAACCGGCGCACAGTGCGCACACGTCACCGAAACCTCACAGGCAGGTTTCCAGAATGCCAGGCACATTTCAATGCAATAAATAATTACAGCAACCACTATTTAATGTAACTATCTGAATCAGCACATAAATTATAGTATCTAAATCGATTCTCCTGATGTCAGATCAAAGGCAGTTGGCACACGTTTTGGAAACTCGACCTGACAGCCCTCAGAGTGTCAGTGCATTCTCTGTGGCATGTTGCGTGCTACACAACATGGCTGTACGCCATGGATGTCACTTTGACCTCACGCAGGAGACATTACAGGGCTTGACACAGAGAGAGGCCGAACTGCATGTGCCGTAGCAGCAGGGAGAGCAGCAGCGCGCACGGGATAGGAGAGACCACCTGGCTGCACAGCTCTGTCCTTAACACTTGAACCGCGGCACTGATGTTAGTGATGCATGGTATTTCATGTCAGTAAAAGATATGAATCCATCCGTCCATGACTTTTTCTAAATATGTGTTTTCTATTTTATGTCAAAGTTTTGAACTTCTGTTATAAAACATTAGTGAGTATTGATATTAAATTACTTGGAGCGCCGTAGCCCCTTTTTGCTACAGTGGCTTTGACCGCAAATACCCCTGTCTGCAATGTACGAGAGGGAGAGAGAGATGTGTCCATATGGGCGCGTGAGTGCGTGTGTAGGCTATGTGGGTATGTGTCCTTCAGCTACTTTCACACTGGAGGCGAAACGAATTTTTCGCACGACTGATTACATTCAAAGTCAATGCAAAGACGCGAATTCACGCATGTATTCGCTTATTTGCATTGACTTTGAATGTAATCAGCCGTGCGAAAAATTTGTTTCGCGTCCAGTGTGTAAGCGGCTTAATACTATTATTGTCACTTAGGTTTTATCGTTTTTAGTGGGGGAAAGGAATACAGCCTGATTGCTATGATCTCGTACTGAGTTAAGATCACATATTGAAAATAAATGCGTAACGTATCTTGCATTATTGTGCATGCATGTTAATCCCAAAATTTTTAGCAGCAACAGGGTGTAATAATAGGAACACGCAATCCATCGTTCCTCTTCCCAATGATGCAGGCAGAAGAAATAAATGAGCAACCGTCGAATTTCATTCCAGCTTCGTAAGTTTGAATGATCTGACGTAGTTTCGTTTTGAAATTCCATTCAAGTTCGCTAATGGTAATAATTCGTGAATGCCCTAGTTAGCCAGTTAACTCATATTCGTAATGCTTTATATAGACGTAAGCGGTACAGAAAACATGCCTGAAGCAGCAAAGTAAAATGCAACATTAACGCATCATGCAGATATAGGACAGAGGCTTCTTTATTCCAACATCTTAAAGGTCAAGAGAGGAGCTCATTTGATTGGCGAAGATTTGACTCGGCTGTGTTAAACCCACTAACGCCTTCTCTCCTCCCTCTTTGCCACTTGCGCCAGCAGGAGGGACAGAGGCGGGACTGAGGAGTGCTTGCGTTGGGCTGCGCGGGGCACGAAATTGCAAAATACGCCTGGATACACCCCGTTGGCGCAGCGCTCCCCCCCATTCGCCGCGCCTGCGCCTGGTCAACAAATTTAGAGCCCCATATCTCATTGTATTAGACTGTAGACTTAATCTTGCATGCTGGTTATATTGGTAGTTTGCAGGACCATAAAGCAGCACAAATTAATAAACTGCCAAAATGGATGGAATGCTTAATGTAGTTATTCATTCCTTCCGGTTTTTTTAATGAACTATCCAACTCTATATTTTGTGTCCACACTATGTTTGTCATATGAATTGTCTGTAAAAGCAGTAGTTTAAAGTTGTACAAAGTGTAAAATAAAATGGGAAAAAACTTTGTTGCCAGTGCCTGAAGCAGTGTAGCTTTATGTGTTGATGGCCTCTCAACCTGTTGTAGTGCATTGATGGAGTGACACTCCCCTGTTAAAAATATAAAATGTTTGAATTGGAGCATGTGTAATATTATCTGCATCAGCTCTCCTTTTCACTGGCTGGCATGACTAATGACGATTGCGTGAGTGTGTACTGTATCTGCGCTATTCTGATTTATTCCTGAATGCTGGCGTATGCAGTGAAAGTCTACTTTTTTCACATTTTTTGCTTAGAAATTTGCCATATTTAGCACTGATTGCATTAATAAAATTGACATTGTCAGGCAATGAAACATAAAGTGATGTGTTCTTGGCAAGATGCAGACCAAGGAGTTGCTAGTGTTGGCAATCAATATGCAGTTTGGACTAAGTAGCGTGCAACCTATTTAAATTTTTATGTTGGTCTGTTTTACTAAATCACTACAACTATTACACTAACTTATTGAACTTCATTGGAATAACCCAATCCTCAGTCTCAGTCAGATCATTCAGATTGCATGAAGGTTACACAAATTCAATTTAAAGGGCATCTAAAGTCGATTCCCATTGTTTTTGTTTCGGCCAATCAGCGAGCCGCGCCTGCGCAAACGAACCGAAATAGAAGGATTATCTACGTGTGTACACAAAACATTGGTTGATGAATGAAATTGGTCATGTGACAATGCAAGATGTCAACAAAAGCAAGTGATTTGTTTGTAAACATTGGACGTTCAACGTCCCGTCTGAGAATCTACTTTAGATGCCCTTTAACGCCAACTCTCACAGTTCACGAAAAAGTCTGCTGCTGGTAGTAATCCATAATAAAATTTGCAAGCGTATGTACGGTAGGCTCGCGTATTCACCATTCATAACAGCTTTATATGTGGAATATAAACCTGTCCAGCCAAAGTGTCAAGAAACGAACACTGGTAAACCTGCCGCATGGCGTGGAATTTTGGCCTGTCTGTTGTCATGACGACAACTGTGGATAAAGCGTGCGGTGATTGTCAGAGCCGACCAGTCTGTTCTCACTCATGCACATGTTCATTCAACTATTATGAGTCAATAGAGTCAATTACAAAACCAATATCTCAACACAGTTGTGGGCTAAACAATAAATTAATTTGAAGTTTGGTGTGTCGTAGTCTGTCAGAGTACTTAGCATTTCCAAGCTATATTGTGACAGTCCCATGACTTGCATGTAGCTCGGAAACACAATGTTATTTATTTAACTCACAGTTTAATATTCTCGGGTTATGTTTTACACTTTTTTTTTTTTTTTTTTGCTAAAGCTGATGGATTATTGATGTCAACAAATAGCTGTAATGGTAAAGTTTTTACACAAAGATGGACTTATTCCCGACGTAAAATTTGTTGCTAAGAGATCATATTGACCCACACATCGTACAGTGGTCATGCGTACGGATGACCACTGTATATAATCCAAATCGGAGTTCCAAATCTGCCACTCGGGTAACCCGTCTTTTTTTGTTCGTTGATTTTGTATGCAAGATCGAAGGACAGCTGGACAGAGATCCATGTGTGTAGCCCCTCCCTCTCCTCTCCACGACAATCTTCGGAAAATAACTGATTGAATGGTTTCAATTAACCGTTCAAGACTTTCAGGTCTCGGTCCCAGCCCTTAGCTGCACTTATTATTCTATTGTAACTCTGTCTCCAAATATTTTTTAATCCCAGCAAGGAGAGGCTGCATTGGTGTAGAAATATCCATCCATGATTATGTGGCGTGAAAATTACATGCAACCCATGAAAGGAGAGACGTGACTAGTCCACTTGTTAAAGATGGGTGTTCCTTTCATTAATCATCATCCTCATAACCTGGATTTAACTTGGAAGTCACATTGAGATTACAATCTCATTTACAAGTGAGACCTAGTAAGACAGTCGAATGGCAGCAACAAGCACAAAACAGAACAAATATCAAATTACAATATTAACAAAATAAACATAAAAATCCATTAAAAGTACATTGCATACAAAATAGAACAGTATGAACTTGTTTGATTATCTATAACAGTTGCAACTAGACATAACCACTTCCCTGAATCTATGCCTGAAATCTTTTAAAGAGATGAGGGTCTCGAGTTTGAGCGTGGCTTGAAGATTATTCCAGGACCAAGGACCATAAAAGAACAGGCTTGATTTGCAAGCCTCAAGTCTGATAAAAGGTATCTTAATCTCAGATCGCAAAAGTGGCTTCTGTTTTTGACTGTTTTGCAAGTATGAAAACTTTTGACTTAAGTATACTGACCAAAAAAAGAAACGCAATTACGTAATGCGGTGCCAAATTTCGACAAGCCCATTGAGAAAGATGCTTTTGCTCTGAGTTATTTTTGGAGGTGAGTACTTCTACCACACAAATTTTCGCGGTCACAGCGCATATTCTGGAGCCGCCATTCGTCCGGAACCAAACAATCGGCAGTGCTTGGGTTCGAGTACTACCATTGTCCTAACACTCCCATTTTTGTTATGAGTTCCTCGTAGACACTGGGGCCTATTAAAGTCCGACCGAAAATGAGTAAAAATCAGACAGGTTATAATGCCACGACTGACTTAAGTTCTACGAGAACGCGCGATTGGGATGCTACAGGCTGGAAGTCGGGTAGATAGACTTGCCCGTCAATTCAGCGTGCATTCTGCGACAATTATTCGCCTCAGAACCAGGTTTAATGCCACTGGACACACGGCCGATCGCCTGAGATCTGGTCGGCCACGTGTTACGACTCCAGCATCTGACCGTCGTATCACGACCGACCCTCTGCTACACACCAAACCAACCTTCATTTTGTTGAAGGAAACCTCAACTCCGTCCGTTACCGCAATGAAATTCTCCTTCCAGTCGTCCTTCCATTTGTCCAACGTCACCGACTGACTTTCCAACAGGACAACGCGCCACCTAACGTGGCACGTATAAGTATTGAGTTCCTTTGAGCCAAAAACGTGCAAATCCTTCCCTGGCCAGTGTTTTCTCCAGATCTTTCACCTGTAGAACACTTGTGGGACATTCTGGATAGAGCGATCCGGACACGTCAACCACAGCCAGCTACAGTACGTCAGCTAAGACGAGCACTGACCGAAGAGTGGAACAGCGTTCCACAATCAACAATCAGACATCTGGTGATGTCTATGAGACGCAGGTGTACCGCCATGCGCGACGCTAATGGGGGAAATACGAGATATTGACAGTGTCATTTGTGTTTCGTAATGTCGAACTTCACCTTGTTAAAGGCTGTATCAGCGATATGATGTCACTATTGTTGACAGTTGAAAAGTTCTCAAAACACAACACAGCCGCTCGCCCCTCCCCTTCAGAAGCTTGGAACGTGAACGCGCTTTTCTTAAAGTGAAACTTCTGAGTAAAGCTGCTTTCATACCGGTTGCTAATTTTTCGTGCGACAGATTACTTTCAAAGTCAATGCAAAGACGCAAATACACGCAAAACGTCTTTGCATTGACTTTGAAAGTAATCTGTCGCGCGAAAAATTAGTTTCGCGTCCGGTGTGAAAGCAGCTTAAAGGAATAGTTCACCCAAAAATGAAATTCAGTCATTATTGACTTACCCTCATGCTGATGAGAAGTCCGGTGTAGTTTTTTATTCCTCAAAGTGCGGCCGGAGATTCAGGGGATTTTCCTCCTGCACCGCAAATCCATATAACGAGCGTCTATGGTTACCGAAAAAAAAAAGGTCCATAAAACTACACAAAAACTTTTTAATATTCCTCCATACTGCTCGTCCGCTGCAATCCAAGTGTCCTGAAGGGGTAACATCCAGAGTTTACCCGAAACGACGTCATTTAGTACAGTTTTATAGCCTATTATTCACTATAGTGTGTTGGCCTGGAGGCGCGCTCGCGCGTTCACGCGGTTCTCCCGAGCAGCGGCGTTCACTACGGTAGCCGCGCCGGACAACGTTCAACGAGAAACGCGGAAGACACCACCTTGTGTTTGCATCCTGCTGAGAGCGACACGAGCAGCACACAAACACAAGAGGGCTCTCGTGCATGTGATTTGAACCTTTGAAATGAAAAAAAGAAAAATGTCCGAGGACTTCAATGTTGAGGAAGAGCACGAAGTTCTTTGCTGAGCCTTTTCTCTTTGAGCCGGAGTACACGGACGAGGAACTCAGACAGATGGATGAAGCAGCCGCAGCTCGATCAGAGCCACAACCAGCGGCGGACTACAGACCTAGGGCATCGGAATCATGGTGGTGTAAATGTCGAAAATGTAAAGCTATGCAAACCGAAGAGTAGAGCCTTTGCTGTTTAGATTGGGATTTGTTGATGCCGCTCCTGGAGGATCCCAATATCTCCGTTGATGAGACTGAGAGCACTGCCCAAAGTCAACGTATTACCGAAAACCCGGATTATCCACCATTACTGACCCGTGGGGTTCTCGAGATGTTTTTCCACGTAACTAAAATCAACTGGAAAAAGAGGCCAAGACCCGCCAGGACCAAACGGCACGCTCTCTGTAGAGTAAGTTCCATTGTACAGTATGCGTTATACGTCTTTTGTTTTGATGCAACCCGATTACAATATTTTAGTATTTTGTGCTGTGCCCAGTGCTAAACTATTTCTTTATTTACTTTTTCCACTGTCAGTGCAGGTTGGTGGCATACCGGGTGGTATTGGGGTGGGTCCTGAAAGGCGAGAGACTCGGCAAGGACAATAGTAAAGTTTCACTAGCCTGTGTTGTTACAAGCATCCGTGACGGCTACCATTCTCCAGATGGATTGTATACTGGATTCAAGGAGGCAGAAGAGGCTTTTGAACGGATCTGAAGACAATCAATCTAAAGACATTCCCACTGACTCATTTTTATATTACCTCATAGTATTTCATCTGGGACTTTTTCCAATACATCACAAAAAAGCACTGCCACATTATGAATAATAACAGGCATGGAAACTATGCTGCTGCACATCTATATTTTTATTAGAAACGATATTGCTAAAGAATAAAGAAAATGTGAAAAATGGAAGATATTTTACAATGTTCATTGTAATTGTTAACGTTTGTTAGTATTGTGTGGTTTGTACAATACAACAACAGTAACCAACCACAAAACTAAGTTGCATTTACTACTCACTCCAAGGGATACCATATTGCAGGTGTTACAAAATTGGATAAATACTAAAATAATTACTATAAATAAGTCAATATTTGGCTCAGAATCACAAGCACACATTTTGCATGACTTGCAAAGCTGCTCCTTTGACTGGAGATTTATCTTAGACCTGGGCACTAACTGCAATACAGACATGCTACCCACAGATAAATGCAGTGTTTTATTTATGTACAGATATAAGGGCCTCATTTTCGAATGGTAGCTGACTAGTAGGGTCCATAAACCTATATGCGATAAGCAGGACTTTTCAGGTGGCTTAGTAATGGACAATGAGGACCTTTACAGTTTTTTTCTCACAAACTTTATTCTTTTCACACAAACTTTATTTTTTAATAGAAATTTAAACAAACGTCACCTCATTTGGAAAACAACTAAAAACAAGATAATTGCAAAAATAAAAAAGGCAAAAATAAGCATGGCATGTTTGTGTTTGTCTGACTTGACATTTCACATGTTGATGCAGAAACCAATTGTGCATCCCTCATACTAACTGCTAAACCGTGAAGCATGTTTTAGTATGGCTTCCTCTTTTGCAGGTTTTAGTTTTTGGGCTATGTTTGTTGGTAGTGGGGGAATAGAAACATATGACTGTGGGTCTTTCAACTTGATCTTGGGGTCCAGGCGTCTCTGCAGAACTTGCACCACCATATTTTGCCGGAATGTTCGTGTAGTTGGCACATAGATCTTTTTGGCGACCCACTCTTTGGTTTGTTTTGGGTAAACCACATTAAATTGCAGTTTTCCTGAAAAACAAAAGAAAAAAATTGGACACATAGAAAACGTTAATGATACAACATATACATAATATCAACCATTCAAAATATTTACCAATTTTACGTTGCAAGGAAGGAACAAAGAAATGATATCCACATAATTATAAACCATGCACTTGTAATTTGGAAAAAACAATGTTAAATTACTTTTGTGGGTAATGTCTCTTCAATTGTGTAATACTCGAATTTAGACCACAAATTACTATATATATCATGCAGACTGACGTCTTGGTGCAGCGGGCCAGATTTGTTTAGGCTCACATAAAACAGGTGTGCCTCTCATCAAAGGTTACACGTAATGTGTTGTTTTTGCCATTAGAAGTCAGTAAGAGGACATGAATTAATATATGACAGTGAGCAATTAACAAAAGCCCACCAGGTTTGTAAAGAGGGGCAAAAAAAAGGCAGATGGAAACGCTATTTTCCGAATAAATCTGCTACTGTATCGTGACGGTGTTTTGATGCCGTCGTTGCCTTCTGATAATGGTTTGCTATGTTGCTAATAGCAGGCACATAAGCACGTACAACTTGTGCAATTATCATCATTTGTTGGTAGACGCGATCCATTTTGGCTGACTAGCTAAATTAGTCGGTTAACACATTACTTTTGGTCACTTGAAGGTTCTGCGATTCAGTGCGAAAATGAATGGAAGCAGCTTAAAATGTCAGAAATCTATTCGATACACCAATTTGATCGCATAACAGCATGTGACGTCTCTTCGCAATACTTTTTATTCGCTTTAATGCCATTGGATGGAAACGCATTTTCACCTGCTTTTTTCGCATGAATATTTTTGGCGAACTTCAGATAGTTCGATTGACAAGTGGATGGAAACATAGCTAGTGATGTTATCTTTCCCCAATCATTATAACACTTACATGCAACCCCCAGGTGTTATTTCTCAGTCCCTAAGCAAAATGAACAGAACTAAAAGACTCGTGATAATAGTCCAAAATCATGTGAAAATGCATATTCACTGTGTCAGAAACAAGGACAAAACTCCATAATAGTGCAAAATGATGTGGAAATGCAGTTTTTGGTCAAGTAACATCAAACATCCTGTAACATTACCACGTTTGTGAAAAGGGTATATAAATATACAAACAAATAAGTTATATAAAAGGTCTGTAAAGTACATACCTCTGTCCTTAGTTGTAACACAGTCGGCACAGCTGTAGTCTTCAACAAAGGTCTTCGCTAGAAACTTTAAAATCCTCCGGTGAGAAGTGGTCACTACAGACCCGGAGACTATGGACGCGTTACGGTCTTGATATCGCAAACGAAGAGCTACCAGCCATAGCTATAGTCTTTCAGTGTCCTGAACTGGTAGTCTGAGGAAAGTCACGGATCTCCTGAACGCACTATTCATTTGGTTGAAGCATCCAGGAAAGGAACACACTACAACCATCTTTTCATATTAATTTACGGTGCAGTTGAAAAAAAAAGTAAATTTCTGAGTGACAAAAACCAAAAATGTCTTTTTACTTCCAACTCGGGAGCAGCTAACTTTGCTCTCGTTGACTTCGCTCTGCTTTATCGGTTCTCGTGGTCGCTCTCAGCAGGACGTAAACACAGGGTTTTGTCTTCCGCGATTCTCGTTGAACGTTGTCTGGCGCCGGCTACCGTAGTGAACGCCGCTGCTCGGGAGAACAGCGTGAGCGCGAGCGCCCCAGGCGAACACACTAGAGTGAATAATAGGCTATAAAACTGTACTAAATGACGTCGTTTCGGGTAAACTCTGGATGTTACCCCTTCAGGACACTTGGATTGCAGCGGACGAGCAGTATGGAGGAATATTAAAAAGTTTTTGTGTAGTTTTATGGACCTTTTCTTTTCGGTAACCATAGACGCTCGTTATATGGATTTGGGGTGCAGGAGGAAAACCCCCTGAATCTCCGGCTGCACTTTGAGGAATAAAAAACTACACCGGACTTCTCATCAGCATGAGGGTAAGTCAATAATGACTGAATTTCATTTTTGGGTGAACTATTCCTTTAAGAATGGCTCATTCAGCTGGGTAAATGGCCATGTACAGCTCGTTTTGATAAACGCCCGGTAGTAACAATGACGACCATTGCCAGACGATAAATTTACACCAAAAGTGCTAGCTACAACAAGGTATCTGACAAGTATCTTAGCTCGGCATTACAAAATGAGTATTAACAACGTCACATAGATCACCACTTTTAGCTAAACTTATCACGCTTATCATCGCAAATGCTGCAATGCCGTGTCTCTCTCTCTTCTCTAAGGGGTCTATTCTCCCATGCGCGTAAGTCGAAAAAAGCGCGTAGCTACGCGCTTTTCAGCCTACGCATATTCTCCCCTTGACTTAAGTCTGTGCATTACGCGCCCCGAAGGCAGTTACGCACTTCGGGCGGAGCAAGGCGAAAATCTGGGCGTTTCTCAGGCAAATAACACTTACGCGTATTCTCCCCCTGACTTAGGCGCTTTTTCTGTTAAGCACTATTGAGGGCTGTATTAAGGTCAAGCGCCAATATAAGGCGAAATAGAATATTACGTTTGATGTTGGTTATAGGCCGAATTTTCACATTTATTTTATTTTATTTAACATGGTAAAGGTCGAGACATTCAATATTCGATTGTTCATCCTTATTTCTAAACTACATTTCTCATAACCATTATAAATTATCAAACAAAATCATCACATGATATTACGCAACAGCCTGTTCTCCATCATTCTACCATGCCCTCAAAATCTAAAACCAAAATGCCAGTCCTGCATTTGTTTGCACTCTTGCGTGTACTCTATCTGTATTAACTAACCCGTGTCCATGTATATATGGTTTATTATTATTATTATTATTATTTTTACCATTGATAATACTGTGTATTTTAATGTATGAATAAAGATATTATTAAATACTCTAGTTTTAGCCCTACCCTGGCCAATACCAAAGCACTACCCATTTCTTAATCAATTTTAGCCAAAAAAGAATAGCCGATATGGGAAGAATCATTATCAGTAAATGGGATAATTGATTATAATAAAGTACTAGGCATAAGTTCAAGTGAATGTGTCGCTCAAATCAAATGGGACACAATAGGCAACGGATATGGAATGAGGTCGTTGCAAGTTATGTAGGTGGTCACGTGATCCCCCGAAGCAAAATGTACACAAAGGTTGATCGCAGCATAGTGAAAATGGGGAAATCTTGTGCTGCTGTTGCTTGCACCAATAATAATGCCATTCAGTCATCTGGAAAATAAGTTCTCATCAATTTCCACGAAATAATGAAGGCTTTTTGAAAGAGTGTCTTCTTAAATTAAGAAGAATTGACCGTGGAAAGCCTTACAAACTAACAAAACATTCAGTTCTTTGCTCAGAGCACTTCGAGAAAAGCTGCTTCACGTACCAGAAGTTCACAAGTAAGTCAACGGTTTTGTTTTGTCGCAATGAAAACTGGTTTCAAAGTGAAGATTTAAAGAAATTAGTGGAAAATATACAAAACCCAAAACCAGTGAAGTTGGCACGTTATGTAAATCGTAGATAAAAACAGAATACAATGATTTGCAAATCCTTTTCAACTTATATTCAATTGAATACACTGCAAAGACAAGATGTTTAATGTTCAAACTGAGAAACTTTATTTTTTTTTTTTTGCAAATAATCATTAACTTAGAATTTAAAGGCAGCAACACATTGCAAAAAAAAGTTGGCACAGGGGCCTTTTTACCACTGTGTTACATCACCTTTCCTTTTAACGACACTCAGTAAACGTTTGGGAACTGAGGAGACCAATTTTTTTTCAGGTGGAACTCTTTCCCATTCTTGCTTGATGTGCAGCTTAAGTTGTTCAACAGTCCGGGGTCTCCGTTGTCGTATTTTACGCTTCATAATGCGCCACACATTTTCAATGGGAGACAGGTCTGGACTACAGGCAGGCCAGTCTAGTACCCGCACTCTTTTTACTACGGAGCCATGCTGTTGTAACACGTGCAGAATGTGGCTTGGCATTGTCTTGCTGAAATAAGCAGGGGCGTCCATGAAAAAGACGTTGCTTGGATGGCAACATATGTTGCTCCAAAACCTGTATGTACCTTTCAGCATTAATGGTGCCTTCACATATGTGTAAGTTGCCCATGCCTTGGGCACTAATACACCCCCATACCATCACAGATGCTGGCTTTTGAACTTTGCGCCTATAACAGTCCGGATGGTTCTTTTCCTCTTTGGTCCGGAGGACACGACGTCCCACAGTTTCCAAAAACAATTTGAAATGTGGACTCGTCAGACCACAGAACACTTTTCCACTTTGCATCAGTCCATCTTAGATGAGCTTGGGCCCAGCGAAGCCGGGCGTTTTCTGGGTGCTGTTGATAAATGGCTTTCGCTTTGCATTGTAGAGTTTTAACTTGCACTTGCAGATGTAGCGACGAACTGTAGTTACTGACAGTGGTTTTCTGAAGTGTTCCTGAGCCCATGTGGTGATGTCCTTTACACACTGATGTCGGTTTTGATGCAGTACCGCCTGAGGGATCGAAGGTCACGGGCATTCAATGTTGGTTTTCGCCTTGTCGCTTCGTGCAGTGATTTCTCCAGATTCTCTGAACCTTTTGACGATATTACGGACCGTAGATGATGAAATCCCTAAATTTCTTGCAATAGCTCGTTGAGGAATGTTGCTTTTAAACTGTTCGACAATCAGCTCACGCATTTGTTCACTAAGCGGTGACCCTCGCCCCATCCTTGTTTGTGAATGACTGAGCTTTTCAGGAAGCTGCTTTTATACCCAATCATGGCACCCACCTGTTCCCAATTAGCCCGTTCACCTGTGGGATGTTCCAAATAAGTGTTTGATGAGCATTCCTCAACTCTCTCAGTCTTTTTTGCCACTTGTGCCAGCTTTTTTTGAAACATGTTGCAGGCATCAAATTCCAAATGAGCTAATATTTGCAAAAAATTACAAAGTTTACCCGTTCGAACATTAAGTAACTTGTCTTTGCAGTGTATTCAATTGAATATAGGTTGAAAAGGATTTGCAAATCATTGTATTCTGTTTTTATTTACGATTTACACAACGTGCCAACTTCACTGGTTTTGGGTTTTGTATATTCAATATAAATATTAACCATAAGCCTGAACGCCCCCGTAACGGGGGCAATGAATTTGCATAATAAGTAAATAAAGCATGTTTCTTAATAGCAACCTCATGCGGCATATCGTCTTAAAGCGAAGAAACTCGGCGAAAAGTTCGTGATGACCGTTTGACCTAAACCGAACACAATTCAAGTACCAAGCAAGGAAATAAGCATCTAGCAAAACATTAAATAAAATAAGATCAGTCCTCTATCGCAAGCATTTCTACTGAATTTGTGCTTTACATACAAACGATACATCAAATGAAAAAGGACAGTCCACAGATTCCAACGATATCAGCCTTATCATTTTCAATTGACACCGCACTCAAAGAACAGCAGGCATACACTTTAAATGCTACAGAGATGAGCAAAAAATTTTCTTACCTTTGATATTTTGTCATAAAAGCTGTTTGTGGGTAAATCTGCGCTTGCTATTGTTTTAGCCAGTCTGAGAGTCCTCTCGCCATTATGCTATGCACTGGAAGACCTCAGCAGAATAATCACTTAAATGGTTTGTTTTTTTGTATTTTCGCTATAATTAACTGCTAAATATCCAACTGTTGTTTTGAAAGCCGGTTTATGACAGAATCCTAGTGCCAATATGCTCAAGTTCAAACACAGCACAGCTATACAAGTGCTAAATTGACCAGTGAATATATGGTCTGTTGAGCTAGTGTCCTGGATAAGGCGGAGCATTTGGACCTGAGGTTCAATATCCGGTTATACGTGCGACCTTTCAGAGCAAGGAAATACATTTTTTGTATAAATAAATAATAATTAATCGATGCATTCCCATCCCATCAAAGCCATCTTCCTGGGTTACTTCGGGGATCACGTGACTTACACTACGGTTTCTGCATCCAGTGCAAGGCCTCCATTGTGTGATTGTTGAGGCAGTTTCAGGGCGAGGGGGGAGTGACCACGTGCGGGGTAAGAATCCTTTGTTTGTTAAAGCGTTGCCATGTCCTTTAGTTGCAAACCTGACATCGGAGTACTTTTGAGATTTCAAGTGCGCAATTTCAAAATGAGATCATATAAACTGTCTTTGTTACTTTTGTGTGACTAGAATGTTCTCTTTATTTGTCTTCTTCCCTGACTTCCACAGAACAAACAGGTTGGTGTTGGAGGGGCACATTTTCAATGCTCTGATTGCGCTGGTTGAGAAGCGCTAAATTCTTTGTTATTTCATTTTCGCGGCAATTTGTTTGTTTGCATAGCTTTAATGTCATGGAGACTAGAATAAGAAATAAAAAAGAGGTGTCTGCATTACTTCTTTTAATTGGCACAGACATACAGAGGCCTACTATTACAGCGGCATATCGCCAGCCTGCTGATAAAATCTCGTATCTTCAAAATGAAAAACTTCACAGGAAAATAAAAAATAAATATAAATTTTTTTTTTAAAATATATAAATTTTAATATAATTTAAAATATAAATAAAATAAAAAAGTTCAATTTTCCATGAAAGAGTAGTGGACATACGAGTTTTTGTTTCTTATCAATTTGGAGATACGAGGTTTTATCTGCAGGCCGACGATATTCAAATTTAAAGTCTGGTTTGCGTTTTCCATGGACTACAACTGCATTTCCATGGTTAATCAGAAAATCCTTGTTCCATGTTTTCCTGATAGCCATAATCAATGAGCTTGGTACAGAGCCTGCCTCTCTTTAGGATTAGTCACACCTCTTTCATAAGGCTGCCTACATTCTGAAGTTAAGCGCTGTGGGCGTGATCGAAGCGCGTAGGGGAGAATACACATAACTCAACTGCGCGTAACTCGAATCGCGTAAAAAAGGACTTGAGCACAAATGGGAGAATAGACCCCTAACTGTGCACGCTACGCGACCTGCTACTCCCCCTCCCCCCTGTATCTGACCTGTGCACGAGTATGAACCTGCCCCTGGGCGTGGGGGGGGGTGGACCCATGTTCTGGTGGCTCGGTCCGAGCCACAGATTTACCTGCAGAAATTCAGAGCCCAGGCCGTGTATTGAATTTTTTTTTTTTTTTTTTAATGAATGAATGAATTTTTTTTTTATTTTTATTGATTTTTTTCCAGCATGCTCTCAGATGTGACAGCCTGCAGATAGTGAGGAGAAATACAGTGATTTTGACAAAAAGTGCTTGGATTATGATCGCTAACTATACCTTTAAATAGAAACCAACATGGCGATATTCCAACCCAATTTTTTGTTATATCTATTGTCTGAGATTCCCTCTTTCATTTGATACCAATGAAGTGTTCATTAATAACAGTTACACTCCATAAAATCAAGAAATAGAAAATTGCGTTTCATTTTTTGGTCAGTATATATAGGAAGTTTGCCCAAGACTATCTTGTAGATTAAAATGTACCAGTGTTGAAGCCTACGCAAACTGAGCCCGCCATACTATATAGAAGACAGTGATGGGTCCTGAAACTGGAGTTAGTGACATACCTAAGGGCTGATTGATATGAGGGATCAAGCTTGGACAAAATGGACGGTGAAGCAAAACTGTAAATAGTATCACCGAAATCAATCTGAGACAGAAAGAAGCCTGTGGCCAAACGTTTTCTTGAAGCCGCAGAAAAACAGGACTTTAACCTGTTAAGGATACACACTGAGCTTTAACACCTTTTAGGTTAAAAAAAATTCTACTGGGGATTTTTCGGTGAAAATTTGCAGTCTTTACTTAGCTGATTAACACGGTGAAAAAAAAAACTGTTGGTAATTTTTTGAGAAAATTAGATTTTTTTGAAATTTGCCATTTTGACATATTGCGAGGTAACTGATGGTCAAAGAATTTACCGGAAGATTCCTCTTTGGCCCCACACTGCTCTTTCATGCCGATGAAAAGCTATTTGTATCTTATTTGCCAAAGTATTGCCAACTTAATGGTTGCCATGACAATGAATTACCTTTTTACAAATTTAAGTGAATACGAGCTTATAGCAATGACAACAAACTAAAATTAATCCAGTTTTGAATTTAAAGAGGCAAAATCTTTACACTCTAAGATTGCCACGAACTAAAACTGACACCGGGCGGTAAATGGAAGCTCACATAGAAACGGTCAAGGGACTGGTCGCGAAAGTGGATCGTGTACAAGCCGAGACGAGAGCCATGAAAAGGGAAGTGAGTAACAACACCTCTGATCTGGAAAAGTTGCAGCTGAAAGTTGCGTCACTGGAGGACCAGGACCGGCGTAACAACATGAGAATTACGGGGATCGCGACCAGCAGAGAGGGAGGGGATGCAATCGCTTTCCTACAAGACATGCTGCCAAAATGGATCTCCTCGCACGGCGACGCCAAGATCCAAATAGAGCGTGCCCATAGGATCCGCAGTAACAAGAATAACGATCAGGCTACCATGATATTCAAACGGAGGTGCTTGCTATCTGGGAAAGTGCTCAGGTACCAGGACCGCAACACCATTCTGCAAGGGGCCCGCGAGGCGAGGAAAAAAAGCTCCCATACAGGACGCCGGGAGGACAATACGGTTCTATGCGGATTACAACGCATTCACGAGCGAGAGGAAGGCGTATGGAGAGGTGATGAAGGAGTTGTATGAGAGAGGCATCCCAGCTTTTCTAATCTACCCGGCCATCCTAAGGATGACGATTAACGGTGAACAACGCACCTTCACCTCAGCGCGTGAGGCCACACAGTTCCTGAGGAAGGAGGCCGGTGAGAGACCGCCATCGCGCCGCCAGCTGTTCACCACCGGCTCGGGGGATGCGTCACGACCGGAGGAGGACGACAGGGAGCAGTTCGACATTTCGGAGCAGCACGGATTATACCGGGGTCGATCAGTTGATGCATTTGAACACAGATATTTACTATTTCCCCGAGGAGGAATTACTTGATTCGTTTCGTTATTTTAAGCCGGTGAGGATCACACAGAGAGTACTTGTTGGGGACTGATGATAGTCAGAGGTCCTCACAGCCACAGTAAGGGGCGGCTGCATAAGGTGTGATACGTTTGCAAGAACCCCGGACCCTATTACAAAGTTGAGGTGGGAGAACTATATTTAATGTTTGTAATATTACTTTTGATTACTTACAAGACCTGCCCCCATCTGACTGTACTGTTATTTTGTTATTCTAGGATGCCCTAGCTATGAAAATGTTCAATTATGATTGTCAGATAAATAATCTTAGAGGGGATATTTATGTTTACAAATATTATTTTGATTTATGGCCAGAATTGATGACGGAGGTCACACTATGTACATCTATGTGCCTAATTTTGTTTCCAACTGCACTTTATTTTGACTATCTTATTGTTTTGGATGAATAAGGGATTTCCGGCCAGGTGTATGTTTTACTGCGGTGAGTTAACCTGACGGGGGGAGTTAACTGTTAGAATGGAGGATCGGTAGGAGCTTAAGTAGTCTTGCTGTAGCCTGGAATCCATACATATCAAGTGCTGGTCGCTCCCAACGGTCACTGACTGATATCAGTCTGGCCTCAGTCGTATAGCCAGCGTTTAGCCCTTACGTCACTAATGAAGTGAATATATGAATATTCATGTTTTCTGCTCTTGGCTGATTGGGTGACCTTTTGGCGAGAACCGCCAATCGAATATGAGTTAGCTGGCCAGCAGCGGCATTCCTGAATGTTATTTGACATGAGCTTAAAAATTAGATTGTGGCTCGCTTGCATTTACTCTTGGAGTGGTTTTGAACAGGATAATGTTTGGCCATATCTGCATTTTGTTTATTTCAGTGGAATTCCCCGGTTTAATAAAGGCTAAATTAAATAATACTCAAATTACATAACGTATTTCACTGTAATTGGCATTAGCTATAGCTCGAAGGGCATGATTGCATCAGCTAGATTAAAGTGATACTCCACCCAAAAACTATAATTTGTATATCAATTAATCACCGTTAGATGTCTTGAACGAACGAAGTTGTTCTTCATCTGGCGCAACTTTATGGCCACTGGAGAGTTTTGAAAAATTATCCAAATTCCTTTTTTGCTGGAAGCAAATGGGGTCACGCAGTAGCAATGGGAAAACTCCACAGAACATCCGTTGACAAACTTTCAAACCATCGTCCAACGCATCGTCCACTATAATCCAAGTCTGCTTTGTCCACTCGTATCCTCAGAACTCTAGAACACAGTTATTTTTCGCTAAAAATAATAAAATACCACAGTTATGCTTCAAGTAAGCTCGCGCATTCAACGGAAGTCCCGTCTCCCGGCTCGTTCATTGCCCAGAGACTCTGCTGCCGCTCAGATGAATACTCGTATAAACACGAGCCGGGAGGCGGGACTTCTGTTGAATGCAGAACCATGGTATTTTATTTATTTTTAAGTCTGTCTAAAGGGGCGGGGCACCCTTGCGACTGTGAGCCAATCACAGTTCTCGCGTGGATTTTGTGCGAATATTTGAAAGTCAAACGCTGGTCTACCGACTGAGGCCAGACATATAAGCAAGTGACCGTTGGGAGCGACCAAAGCTTGATATGGATGGATTCCAGGCTAGTCTTGCTGAGCTGCGTTATGCATAAGTCACACGGATCAGAACCAATGTTCGGGGGAGTGGATGGGTTTTGGGGGGTTGGGGGGGTCTGGAGGAGCGGCGGAGGGAGGGGGTGGGGGTATCTCGGTTATGACTTATACATCAGGGTTAGGCCTTTTATTGTCACACCTGGAGCAGTAGGTACCGATTTCGATAGTGGTTAAGCTACCTATAGTGAGCTATAATGTCCGGGGTCTGAATACAAATGTTAAAAGAGTAAAATGCATAGACTTACTCCGTCGCAAGAATGTAGATCTAGCATTTATTCAAGAAACACATCTGAGGGCAGAGGATGTATCACGCTTTCAAAATAACCAATATAAAGTCGTAGCTTCAGATCGTGGGAGTTCTAACTCTAGGGGGACGGTCATCTTGACTAAAAGAAGCTTGGCCTTAGAGGTGGAAAAGATTAATGAAGGGACATCAGGTCGCATAGCATATTTATGTACATCTATATATGGAAAGAAGGTAGCCTTTGTATCCGTATATGCACCAGCAGTTTTTGACCCTCTCTTTTTTCCTGAACTTAACAAGGAGCTGCTGTCCTTATTAGATTATGAGCTGATTGTGGGAGGGGATATGAACGCAGTGTGTGACTTCAACTTAGATAGATCCACCTTGTCGGTTTCCCACACCCAGTGGGCAGCATCAGCTGCTCTTAACGACATGATAGAGAATATTAACCTAGTTGATATGTGGCGCATTCAGAACCAGGGCATTAGAGATTATACATGCTTTTCCGCGTATTATAAATCATATTCCAGAATCGACTATTTTCTGCTCTCTTCGAGCCTGAAAACGGGCGTAGATTTGATACAGGTGCTGCCAGCGACACTATCTGACCATAACCCGCTGTTGATGACAATAGATCTTAGTCACAGATTCAATAAAACACCTAGATGGCGCTTTAATACGATGATTCTGCAGGATGAGGTATTTGTAGCACAATTTAGGAAAAGGATTACGGAATTCGTAGCCAATAATATAGGCACAGTAGAGGATGCCTTGTATATATGGATGGCCACCAAGAATAGTATTAGAGACTTTACATCCTCTTACGCATCTCAGCTCAATAAAGAGAGGAGCCGCAGGATCTGCGAGTTAGAAAGAAAGTGTCATACACTTGAGAAGCGGTTAAAGGGTAAATATGCTAAACTGGTGGAAAAAGAACTGAGGGAAGTCAGGGTGGAGCTCAGTGATCTGTTGAGGAGGCGAGCGGAATTCATCATGCACAGAGTCAGGCAGAGCTATTATTTTAATGGAAGCAAACCAAGCAGGTTATTGGCGCTGAAGCTTAAGCAAAGTGAATCCAGAGCATCAATCAATACCATCAAAATGGCTAATAATAAATTTACATCTGACCCAAAAGAGATAAATGTCGCATTCCACCCTTTTTACAAGGAGTTGTACAAATCAACGCTTAATTTTGACTCAGATAAATGTAAGCAATTTCTGAGCAGTCTGGATTTGCCCATGTTAGGGGAGCAGGAAGCAGCAGATCTGGGTCATCCCATATCTCTAAAGGAGCTGGAGACTGCGCTTAGGATGACAAATAAAGGGAAATCGCCGGGCCCATACGGCATACCGCCAGAGCTCTTGCTACACTTCTGGGATATTCTGAGGCCAGTTTTGCTAGGGTCGATCCGATCAGCGGTTGAAAAAAGCTCTTTCCCTACTCGCACTAACGCCGCCTTGATTTCGCTAATCCCTAAAAAAGGGAAAGACAAAACTGATTGCTCCAATTACAGACCAATTTCGTTAATTAACTCAGACAAGAAGCTGTATTCTGAGGTGCTGGCATTACGTTTGGAGAGATACATGGACAAACTAATTCATAAGGACCAGACTGGCTTCATGAAAGGGCGTCTAGCAGCGGACAATATCAGACGCCTAATACATATAATTCACGAAACTCAACAATTAAAGACTCCATGCGCGATACTGTCACTTGACGCTGAAAAGGCCTTTGACAGGCTCGAGTGGCAATATCTGTGGGCGGTCCTGGAGAGATTTGGCCTAGGGAGAGGGTTTGCCGACATGATTCGTGTTTTATATGCTAACCCCACCGCCATCGTGTCCACGAACGGCTTACACTCGAGCCCCTTTCCCATCTTTCGTGGGACTCGACAGGGATGCGGCCTTTCGCTAAGTTAATTTATTCTCTCGTTAGAACCGCTCGCCCAACATCCGAGGGAGAACCAGGTTATTGCTCCTATTCAGATTAAAACCTCGTTGCATGGCATTTCGGCCTTCGCTGATGACGTACTTATCTACTTATCGGATATCCAAAAATCAATACCCTCTCTGTTAGCCACTTTTGAAAAGTTCAGGATGTTGTCCGGCGATAAGATCAACTGGACGAAGTCAGCTCTGATGCCCCTGAATGAACCCGCAAAAGCGGTAGTTTTGTCTTATGATATTCTCATTATAAGAGAGATCATGTACCTGGGCATCCAGATTCAGCCTTCACTGCATAATATTGTAAAGACGAATTATGAGAACATTTTTAAAGAGGTGGAACGCGACATAGTTGTATTGACTAAATTACCAGCTTCACTGCAAACAAGGATTGCCTCCGTCAAAATGAACGTGTTGCCTTACCTCAACTTTGTTAGCATGATGATTCCGCTCCCTCCTCCAGCGGGATATTGGAAGAGAGTTGACTCCCTGCTACGAAAATATATCTGGAATAGTGGGCATCCCAAAATTAAACTTTCCACCTTACAGCGATCAAAGCAAGAGGGTGGGCTGGCCTTCCCAAATCTTATGAGGTACTATCAGGCCTTTCAGCAGGCCCACTTAAGACATAGCTTGACTGCTCCTCTCAGGTAGCCTAGAGAGATATAGAAGATGCACTAGTGCTTCCATACAAACTCGAAGGGGTCTTATTTTCTGGACTAACTATCAACTAATGCATATTACACTTCGGGCCTGTTATTACAAATTCAATAAGAAATTTCAAGGTGGTTGAGAAGAGTCTCTGGGGGAATTGGAAATGGCATCTGAATACTCCACTGTGGGGGAACAAGAATATTATCTCAGGGAATAAGCCATTTGAATCCGCATCATGGTCCTCAAAGGGAGTGTACAATCTCGGAGATGTATTTGACCCAGGGGGTATGCTTAGCTTCCAGACATTGTGCTCTCTTTTTAATCTGCCAACGACATCCCACTTTATGTACCTCCAACTACGGTCGGCTCTTTGCGCCTATGGTGTGGGACGAACTCTAAGCTGCAGACACATCCTGTCGTAGATTGGCTATCCACAATGAACACGAGAGGACTCGTATCAGTTGTTTATTTTCGACTTCAAACACACACGCAGAAAGAGCTACCCCTGTCCAACGCGTGGTCTAGAGACTTGACTGTTGCGGAGGAGGACATAAACTGGGAAAATGTCTGGGAGAACACATTTCCGCGTCCAAGAACCCCAACCACCAGCTGATTCACTAGAAGTTATGTCAGAGGGCCTATCTGACACCACTTTTGAGATTTCATATAAAGCTGTCAACCAGCCCGAACTGTAACTTGTGTTCCCTGAACACACCGGGAACATTTAAGCATATGGTATGGGATGGCCCAGAAGTTTATGGCTTTTGGAGGAAGGTAACAGTGACTTTATCTAATATGATTAATAAACCTGTACCTCTGGAGCTGACTCTTCTTTTGCTCAATGATGATTCACATTTGGGGCTGAATGAGAAACAACGCAAGGTTTGTTGGCTGGCTTGACGGCTGCCAAAAAACTGATAGTACAACACTGGTTACCCCACCACAAATTGTACGCTAGGAAATGGCTGGAATATTTTCAGGATGTGATCATGTTAGAACTGTCTACAGCACGGGTGAACAAAGCCTAAAGTTCTACACTGGACTCATGGAAGAGAGCCGCTTTGGCTATAACAGCCTTGCTCAGTTTAGAATAAAGGTACCCGGTAGGATTGTAAGACACTAGACCAAGAGGGGAGGGTGGAGGGAGGGGGATGCCGCCAGGGGGAGGGAGGGATGGAGGGGTATGTTAAAAATGTTTGCGCTGTTCGACCTTGTCATGTGAAATTATAATGTCAATAAAAGAGTTGTTCACAAAAAAAAAAAAAACTAACACCGGATTCTTTTCCAATAACTAGCTGATTTCCAAAATGTCTTATTCACCTATGGTGTTCACTGAAACATTCACAAATGCGAGGCATTGTACTCCTTTACAATTTGTCTTAGTCATTGACCAAAGAGTTTGTTTCCTTTGTCCTTAACATAGTAACGGCCCCAAAACCTGGCAAAGTCAGCATGTGACACTTCGAAAGCTTGTTCACAGAACCAGGCTAGACCCCAGTTGTGCTGATGACGGAAGGCTCTCAGGTGGTCTCTGATGATATGATATTTTTAGGTCATACTGATGGACAGCAGCATTTAAGCATTGCAGAACGCAAGGACATGATCCTCCCAGCCGGGGAGTAAGTATAAGTGAATGAGACATTTTGGAAATCAGCTAGCTATTGGACAAGAATCCAATGAACCATTCTGTCATTCTGCCCCAACTAATTAATGAATTAACTGAGCAGTGCTTCTGATTGTCCGAACTATCTTTACACCAGAACCTTGAGGACCATGATTTGATGATCTCTTGCCTGTATCATGTTGAGGAAATGGGAATTCTCAATGACTATAGTAGTCACAGCATTTATATCTTCACATACACATACTCCAAGGTGAGAAATTAATGACAAATGAAAAGAAAGTAAACCAAATGAAGTGTCTTATGATGGTACTAGGTCTCAACAACCTACCAGAACAGCTTAAATGTGCATAGGCAAAGACTCACTGGAAACTCCTACACGAAGGATGCAAAAAATTGTTTTTTCATGATGATGATGCTTGAAAGAGCTGTCTGACACTCCAGGTCTACATCTCAGATCTCTTATTAGGTATTTCCTTACACCCTCATCCTTGCTTGAACTGGAAGTTGTTTTTGATCTAGCATCTTATTGGCCGTCTCAAAGCACTTAAAGGACCAGTGTGTAATATTTAGCATGGTTTATTGGCAAAATCTGAATATACTACCCATTAATATGTTTATATAAGTGTATAATCGCTATAAAACAAAATTCGTTTGGTTTTCGCAGCCTTATAATTATGCGTTTATATACACATATAGCAAGGTCCTTGCTTTAGAGACGTCGCCATCTTGCACCGCCATGTTGGTACGGCAGCCCGACCGGACAATCCAGCCAGCTAGAGAACGCGTTTCACGTGTATAAATCCCAGTCGTGGAAGACGCCATTTCCGCAAAAGTGTTTTGGTCCTCAGAGGCCACTGTCTTTTTACCGACGGGAGGGGTGAGCGTGTGTGAGTGAGCGAACGCTGCAGTTTAGAATCTGAACGCTGGATGTCACTGTTTCCTCCCCATTTTACACACTGGTCCTTTAAATTTTTGCTATGAGGATGAAGGACTGAGGAGGGAGCTCTGAGGAGCCATGAGCGAGGATACAGTGGAATAGCCTTCCCGGAAGACTTTCAACTGAAAACCATGATGTCAGTCGGTAATGACATATGCTGGCAGCAGCTCAGAAGTGGTTGTTGCTTCATGTGATGCTTTAGAGGAAAGGACTTCTAATTTGCCTAAAATTATATTTCCTTGTTTCTTCTCTCCTCACGTGGTTTCCTTGTGTCTCTCTGTGCATCCCCAGTGGAAGGAACTAAGACGCTAGGAAAAGACACAAGTGAGGAAAATGTGGTTGCAATTTAGGAGAACGGAGATCCACCCAAGTCCAAAACCTTCCACAGACGTTCACTTGGGATGTGATCTGATTGCTGTGAAGGCTAAAATGGTTCATATCATTCAATGACCCCTTGTACCTCCTGGATGAGGCGTTTTCACTTGTGAGGAGACCATTTCCATAGAAATCTTTCATTTTTATATGGAGATGATCACTCAATGACTTAGTGATGATTTGCATTGACCCATCCATCTGCTGGAACAGCTGGACCCAAACCATGTTCCCCATGGCACAAGAGAGCCGCTGGATCCTCTCATTGTAGAGGTCAAGCATACGGGCTTGTTCCATTCTCTTGGTGTACACTGCCCATGCACCACTTGTGCAGAATATGGTGAAGAGAGGATGATCATGACACGTTCCTGTTAACCATGTCCTATGATTTTTGCACCTCTGAACCCTAAAATATACATTTGTCTTCCTAATGCAGCATTTATGCAGTGCTGTCATTGTCAATGGACAGCTCTCAATGTCAATATAAGATCATATCCTGCATTCACAATCATATGTTAAAGAGTTGCTCTTCTGTTTTTCCTTTGACACCGCACTAATGTGTGAGCATCACGGTCACTGAATGTGCACTTTCAACCAAAATTTCAAACCCTATTGATTGATACCAAAATTTGATTGTACATGTCACATATTTACTGTTCCTATTGAAAAACTAGTCATTCAAACAGTTATGATGTCCGAAACTTCTATTGCCTGTGATCCAATCATGAATCCTCTGTCAAAGTCACTTGAAGTCATTTGGGTCAGTTCAGCATTTTTATTCATGCCGCAGGGCTTGATGGGATGTTCATTGCTAGTATCATGCAAACCCAAATTCCAACGCGTGATTAAAAACAGAGTACAATGATTTGCAAATCCTTTTTCGACCTATATTCAACTGAGTACACTACAAAGACAAGATATTCAATGTTCAAACTGATAAACATCATTGGTGTTTTCTGGAAATATTCACTCATTTTGAATTTTATGCCTGCAACACATTCCAAAAGAGCTATCACGGTCTCCAACTCTAAGATTTTGCTGGTCCTACTTTATTCTTTCAATTCCTGCGCCAACCCTTTGCTCTATGCTGTATTCACCAAGGCCTTCCACTGTGACATCACCCTCCAGCTCAGGAGGATCGGCTGGTTCAAGCAGCCAGCTCAGTGCCTCCGTGAGCAGCCCATGGCCAGTGTGTCTCACACAAACCAGCCAAGGAAGACCACCCAGAGGGAGCTGATCTATCTACAGAACAGCTCCGCTTTTACACCACAAAGCATGAATAAGCCATGCTAAAAGCCCCCTTTATTTCTTTCTAGTTTTCTTAAATGCTTAGTCCTTTGCAGCAACACAAGGCTGTCTGATCCACTTCTTGGAGATCTCTCATCCTTTCATACTACATTCCACTCCTAATTTGGCTTACCTGATTCTATTAATGAGCAGCTCAAAAGGATCTCTGCAAGTAGGTGAATGAAGCGTTCTTTGCTAGGGTTAAATGAAAAACCTACAGGGAGGTAGACATTCAGGAATACGAATCAAGGATTGTTAGTTTTACATTACATAGCAGCATAGCAGTTTTCCATAGCAGCCTCCTCAAATAGTGAAACTGAAGTCATAGGGTACTTGTGCTGACAAACTTCACCTGTATTTCAGCTGGCATAAAGGTGAGTGAATATTGACAGAGTTTTCTTTTTAAGGTGAGCATTCCTTTAATGACACTGCGTTGTGTAACCCTGTAAATGAATTTCCAAATATTTCAAAACTATTATACAAATAAAAATCCAAATAATGACTGGTCATCTACTGTATTTCACATTTATGCATTAAATACTGACAATAAATTCAGCACACGACCACTTTCCTTATCTGTCAATAAGAGAAAAAAAAATAGAATATTTTGTGATATATTTTTACAGATATCCTGTGAAATGATGCATGTACTTTATATGACATTAAATCTGTGGGATCTGTTTAATGCTGCATTCAATAATTGCTTTATGGTTGAGCATAATCTGTCAGTGTAAAGCAGAGGTCTCAAACTTTATTACTCAAGGGTTGCAGTGTCTATGGGTTTTTGGATTTCTATTCAATCAGCTGCTAATCCAGGCGTCATGAACAAGCTGAGCAGACTACTTTCCCAATACCAATCAATGACTGAGGTTCAGCACTAAATAGTAGGAATAAACTAGAAATCTGTAGATAAAGCGGCCTGCAATGATTTGAGTTTGAGACCACTGTTTTGATTTCTTCAAAAATCCAGGTTTGTTCATATTCTGCCATGCAAAATGGCAATATTCTAACGATGTTCATATTTTGCCATACCAAGCCCAAAATGGCAAAATATGAACCTTTTAATGGTATTACTTAATATTGGTCAGGAAATTAGCAAGATTTAGAAAAACAGGTTAAGTTAGATAGTATGGGATAGCTTTTCCTTTTAATTTCTTTTAGTGTTTAAACCCTTTGGGTAAACTTGTGAACAGCTTTCTACAGACAGAAGAGTTAATGTTGTTCAACTCATTGTTTATGGCTTCAAACAGTCGATGAGTTTTTGAAAAATGCTTGCTAGTTAGTTTGTGTTTTGGAAGTGACCAAATACATGCATTCTAAAAAACGTGGAATTGCATCTTTTGAATGAATTGGCTATAGTGAGAGAAATTCTTGAGTTTTTTGCAGAAATATAGGTGTGGGGGGAATGTGAACCCCTAAGCCACATTTAGGGATCCCCAGTGTATTGTGATAGCTGATACCACTCAGCTACTACATGTTTTTATATAACAAAGTGATAAAAAACATTATGGGACCCTCAAAGATCACAAATAATTGAGTAGTAGTTCAACAGAAATCCCATAGAGGGCAGTGTTTGATCTTGGAAGAACAGCAAACTCATTTTTGTGCCATGCTGAAAGTCACAATGATAACTAATTCATTCCTTTTATTATTTGAAGAATACTAATGAAAAGACCAGAGCTGATATGATCACCAAAATAGAGAATTAACCATAGAAGCAGAAAAAATTCCCAGATAAATTTGAACATCTGGCTCATCAGCTGCTTGTTGGAATGTATTCTTGTTTTCTAATATAAAAATGAATACTGAATGAAGTATGACAGTTGCATTTCCCTGCCACACTTAATGGAAGGAAGCGAAATCAAAACTTATGCAAAGGAACAAAAGGCATGTTCAAAGGCTTAGTTAAGTGAGAATTCTCGCTCAGCTGCGTAAATATTCTTGAGTTAAATGCAGCACAGTGCCAACTGTACAATTTTTTTGTATGAATTCATCATTAGTTGCATTGAAGTCGTCATTCAAGATATTTGCCTCCTACATCTGCTCTGTTCCTTCTCCCTTCAGTCTAGCAAAGAAAGCAGTCACTTTCGCAGTAAGCTCAAAATAACTTATTGTTATGAACTCCCTATCTCTCTCCATCACTGCTTTATGCTGACTGTGTCATTTTCAGGGGCAAAAGTATGTAGCAGTAGCTGACAAGAACAACTACAGAGGGAGTCTCTCATACATGAATTGCATTATGATATATTCTCGTTTGCATGGTCTTACTGCCATTATTTCAGTTCGCTGTTCAACAATTATATTGTTCAGACTGGTCCCAGGCTAGTTGTGAATTAGGCAATAAAATAAAAGGATCAATATAAGTTAAGACAATAAGTTAAGATGTTAAGCTATGAGTGTCCCAATTTTATGAGCACAGCAAAGTCATCACAATCAGAAAGAGATCCATTTTAAAGTGCTTGTGGGCTGATAGAGAGAGCAGCAGACAAGAGAAATCTACTGTATATAGCAAGGTAACTATAACCAAATGAATGTATGGTATGGAAAAACTATTCAATACAATGCAAAGTAAATTAAAGGAAAATAGGTGGATTTCACTGGAAGTACGGTAGACTTGTTAAAGAAGTGCTATGAATGTGTTACTCTCAGACACTAATCTATCTGATTTCATAAACTATTTTGACACAGTTTAAATCAAACTTTGAACTGAGCAATATTTATTTTGATTGTCTGTTCAGCCACTTGGTAAAATAAAGTGCTGTGAAAAAGTATTTGCCCCCTCCCGATTCCTATTTTTGCATATTTGTCACACTTAAAGCTGGCATAAGTGATAAATTTTTGTTAAAACAAGTGTTTAATAGCTCAACACTCCAACAGAGATCATTGATTTTAGAGTGTCTGGTCCGTGACACAGGTCTCTGTCACTTTCCTCTGCATAAGAGGAGCATATTAAATCCTGGAGTCACCCACTGCCTCTATCCAATTAGGTGAGTGAATGCCATAAAGAGGCGGTCCTCTCTGCCCGTAAACACGCAAAGAGCTGATTCTGTGTTGTTGACAAATGCAGAGCAGATAAAGCTACCGATCCCAGCGCTACGAGAGATGGCATACAGCATAGACATAAATACATTTATATATCTATGGCACACACAATTAGCCCATTGCCTGATGACGTACTCGCTAGGCATTATGGGATTGAAGTGGGGCCTCGCTATCTCGCTTTGTACTGGAACAGATATATTGTAGCCAACAGGGTGATTAAAATTCGATTGAATCTGTGAGGACACATCGTATTATCTCACTAAGTATGCATTAATGCACTGCATCGCATGGATTTAAACGATCCAGTGGGAATACACGTTGCTACTTTCATCTAACTTGCTGATCAAACTATTTAGGGCAATAAAATTATTTGCGACTCAGTCAAAGCCTTGTAACGCCATGGCTTCCATGTAGCTCTGTAGCTAGCTAGCTGGCTATTGCAGATGTGAGGTGGAGGTATGCGCGTTACGTTGGTACAATACACTTCAACTGAGTCAGAAACACAAAATTAACATCGCTATTGTAACAACTGGTGAAATCAAGCCTTTATTAGGCTTTGCCTGAATTGCTAATAATGTTAAAGCCCTAGCTTGCTAGTGCTCATCTCATCTGCTACATCGAGACCCCACTTCAATCACATAATGCGTAACGCGTACGTCATCATGCTATGGGCTAATTAAACAGCCAAAGCGCCAAAAATGGTAGAGGAACAAAAAGAGTCAAGGAAGAAAAAACGGGAGATAACCAAGAGCTGTGTATAATATATCAGTGCCACTTTCGAGAGGTGGAAAAAATGAAAGGAATCGAATGGCCTATGAACAGCTGGCATGGCTGGTGCTGGTGCTTGGCAATGTGCCACCGATTCAGCCAAGTATTTTTCCCAGCCCTAAATTTATTTAATAAAAGCAAAACGTTGAGATCTACCCTTTTCCTCTCTCTCTTCTCAAATGCCTGACTTGTCCTTGGTATTCTGAGGGTGCGGGATTAGGCTGTGCCCACTGACATGACTGGCTGCGGTCTTGGTGGCCATGGAAATAGGGTCGTCGAAGGTTCTGCATCCTTCACAAGCTTCCACCTCTTGGTCATTCCCATGGTCGTCTGCATCACATTTCCAGGGTCAAACTGTGACTGGTTGAAGTGGTCACTGCAGAGGAACGATGAAGTTTTTCTGTAGATGAAATCGGCCCGCATAGTTCTCACAACACAGGTCCAAATTCGGTGCCGTTCTGGAGATCGGTCGGGGCATGGCAAGCTGAAAACTACCACCCCATCCACGCTCCGTTTTCCGCAAAACATCGCTGCACACTGCCATCTAACACTTGCCTTGCACTTGGGGATACATTCTTGTTCAAATTCACAATCATTCATGGCAATTTGATCCATTTTATTAGGTTTATTAGGTTAAACGTTCCAATTATTCAGAGCTATTCAATGGGACGACAATTGACCTACACGCAATACAATAGCTATGGCGTGTGCCGTGTTCGGGAGATACATGTTCATATGCCATCACGGAAAAAAAAATGATGATTTCCGAAAGATGAACTAAGTTAGCAGACGACGCAACAAAGCGGCATTTTTGAGTTACAAAATCATCGTTTTTTCACAGAAGTGATTTTTTCCCCATTAAACCGAGCTTGTTTTATTATGTAGGTATACTAAAGATATAAAACTGCTGTGGGGCATGGCTGTATTGTAAACCACAGTGCTGACTCTTTAAATAGAAGTCATAGAGCCATTATGATATGAGGCAAGACACAGTCGGGAAGGGGAAAACGCGCAAGACGTAAACCAATCAACGGAGACATACTGCTAAAAGACACAAAAGTTGCTGAATGGGAAGGGAAACAAAACGTATTCACATGAGGGTTGTGACACCAACACTATACATAAATATTAGAATGTGTATTTTTGCATGATAGAATCAAAGATCTTTAGAAACCCAGATCTTAAAAAGCTATGCAACTGAGTGGCTGCCAGTGAAGAATATATCATATATGGTCTGTCAATTTCAGATACTTTCAGGAAGGAATCAGCCAATGACGCCCAGGAATCCAGACTGTCTTTTTTAACCGAATAATCAAAGCTACTTATATTCCAGACGTTCTTCACACCTGTTTCCAGGGTAAAGGGACGCTATAAAACCAGCAGTTCTGGGCGGACAATGATTTGATGATCTGCTGCTTTAGGGATAGCTTTACAACAGGCTTGGGAAAAATGATACCAATAATTCTCTGGGGGTCTTTTCCTTTGATTTCTTTGAAATTAAGATATAGGAAGCCAAATGGGGCTATTGACACCTCTGTTATATTGGGTGGCGTCCTCTCAGAGGTATAAAAGGCCTGCAGTAACCTTGACTTTTACTGCTTGATTACTCCCATTTTTGTTTGCCTGATTAACAATCAAATAACTTATTTGCTGAATAATCAATTCTTCACTAAGCAATTTCTGACCACTAGATGGTTCCTTTAGCACTAACTCCGTTTGTAAACAAAGTCATTCCTCCCTTTCCCTCGAGACTTCCAGATGAGGAAACTTAAGCACTGCATCACAAAGACGGTGCTTGATCCGCACTCTTGTCAGCTTGCATTGGTCTGGATCATCTCTTTGTATTTTGGATAAGCCCACAAACCGTAACTTAAAAAGTTGTTTATTAACAGCATTAATTAATGCTTGCCTTAGCCCAAAGATGAACCACCCAGGCGAAGACATCATGCCTAATTGTCACTTCAAACTGAGATTATTCTTTCATTTTTGTGATAATTGATTGACAAAGATAAATGTAGATTTTTGCACCTTGTAACTGTAGATAGCAGCAACTGCAACCGGATGTCCCATGCAGATTTTTAAAATTACTTTTCTCTGACTGTTATTAAATTCTCAAATTAACCATCATAACCAGTCATGGGCTAATGCTGCAAGGGAGCGTTTGCTAGCTAGTGGCAACATGCTAGCTACCACCAACATCAAGTCAGATTAACTGCAAAAGATTTGGACAAGATGTGAATATGGATGCTACTAGGCAGGACTCCATGTTTAACCAGTACATGCATAGTGCAAGTTCTTTGCCTTTATCCATGACAAAATAAATATGAATTCTGGTTATTCCATGTGTTAGCCAGCAACTATCATCAGCGCATTGAAGTAAGAGCTACCCAGCTATATCCATAGATACTGTAGCTGGCTACATTAGCTAGTGGTTGTTAGCCAAGTTACTCTTCAAGCGAATGATAACCTTTCTCTGATGAGTTTTTGGTGAGTCATGTGCAACAGAGAGGAGAATGGTGACATGAGGGGCAGAGGAGGAGCTTAGTGTCAGGCTGGCACATTAATTTAGAAAACAAAAACGCGGCAACAAACATGGGTAGGTAATAAACTGTATGGTGGAAAGAGACCTAAAAATGATTACCCTCACATTGTAAGGGGTCATTTTATTGGGAAAAAAAATGCTTGTAATATTGCTTAGTGTAGCTTTAAAACCAATATGAAACCTATAATGATTTACTCATGATCATGACAAAGTGTTTGCCTATTGGCTACTTTTATATCATGGGATGTGATATCGTAAGGATGGCAATAATCTGACTAAATGCAGAAGTCCTAAACTTTCTCTGACTTCCATCTCTGTTTTAGCTTTTTTCAGCGGAGTAATTAATCAATGGTTAGCCTTAAATCATAAGTATCGATGAGATGGCCAAGGTGCTTGTTTAAAATGTTATAAACATACAAAAGATTTTATCTTTAGAGGAGGAAATCTTAGGCATATAAAACCATGCTGAACTTCTGGGCAAAAGGCTGCAATTACAATAAGACGTGCAAAAAATTATGCAAATCATGTCATTTCGTGAGCTACATAAGAACCTTTGAAAGACATATCGACATTTTAGTTTGACATTTATGTGCACATGAAAACACCTCATAACCTTGCGAAGCAATGTACAATAACACTGAGAATAAATTTGCCAGTTCTACAATTTTGTCTTTGCAACTGAGGAAATCAATATTTAGTTGCTAATCAGGAAAACTATACTGTGACAGGTTTAGCATAATTAAGCTCTGAAAGGTGTGGTTACCGCATACTGCTGCCAACGGCACTTTACTGATTATACAGTGCATGTTTGCTGTCTCTGATTAATTGCAGGTGTTAGAAGAAGGTGTTTTCTTTATGTAGTGGTTTTTTAATGAAATATAACTGCAAATGGGCAGACTACCTGACTCATTTGATCTATTGTGTTGATATATACTACATGGAAAGTTTCAATCTCTCTAAATTAAGGCTGTCTAGATTTAATTTGTTCAGATTGTTGGACCTCAGACTGTAAAGACAACTGACTGCGTATATACTCTGCAACAGTTTTTAAAATGCACCTAGTGCCAACATGTTTCAGCTTTGTCCTCCTGCACTCAACTGCATGCAAATACCTGATCTCAGCTTGGCTCCTCCATTGCCTCTGGGTACATACCCTTGGCCCTCAACTCAATCTTTTTCAATCACCAGCTAAATAATCTTTCCGACAGGCAGTTGGACCTAAACACGATTGCTGCTTTTCCCTATAAGCCCAATGTGTCAGAATAAGACGTTGATATAGGATGTCAACTACTGGACCTCCTTCTCATGGCTTGCCCCAATCAACTCTCCCAGCATGCTTTTATATTCTATTCCCTCCATTTTCCTTTGACATACATTCCAAGGGAGCCAGCCGCTTTCTGTGTCCATCCCATATTCCATAGCTTCCCCATTCACTCAAAAATATATTTCTTCCTTGTATTTTGTAATTTGTTTTTAATTCTTGAGTTTATTCAGGCATTGAGCTGCCCATTTATATTATTCACAGATGTCTGGTCTAAGGGTCTTACTAGATAGACTGACTGTGAATCCTTCCATTCATAGTAACGCTGTATCCAACAATCATTTCCTTATCAATCACCATCCTGCACCTATCTGAGCCCTTACAACAATTCCAAAACTTAAAGGTGACATAGAATCAAAAACCGTTTTTATCTTGTCTATGTTGAATAACGGTAGTCTACCCGCATTCAAGATCATACGAAAAGTGCTAGACATTCTGAACATCTCCGTTTCATAGAAATTCCTCTTTTAAAAATGACCGCCAGAAAACGGGCCAATCTGAACAATGCATACATATGATGTCATATGTATCTCAGTGCGCCCCCCCCCCCACCCCCCCCTCTTATTCCGTTTCCTCCCCTTCAAAATAATTTGCACACACCCGCTCTCCCGCCCCCTGCGGAAAGTAATTGCAGCAGTGTTCGTGAAGTTCAAGGCGAAATGGCGAGCTGCGTACTGAGGTGCGTTCTTCCAGGCTGTGGAAGCAGTGTGCAAATGTTCCATAACCTTCCAACCGAAAGAAATGCACGAGATGCGTGGCTGCTGTTCATTTTTAATCGGATTCCCACTACATTCAACCACAGACTGTTACTTTGCTCAGCCCATTTCACCTCTGACAGTTTTACTAACCTGGCACAATTTCAAGCCGGCTTCTCGCAGCGTAGCGGAGTAGTTCTGACTTTGCGTCTACCTCAACAACCAGTACAAACTGTAAGTATCAGGTTGTTGTTAGATTGTTTTTAAAACGTTAAAAATAGAATATATTCATTTTGCTTGTCTAGCCCAGTGTTTCCCAAACTTTTTTCTCTCGCGGCACACTGTTTACTATGAAAAAATCTCACGGCACACCGCTATGATATTATAGCGTTCCGCTCGCGCTACCTACCCGGCAGCGCGACCGAGTGACGAGACAACCACTCAAGCTTTCCAACCAGGTTTCAGGCTTTCATGCAATCATAAAATAAATGACTCTACGCAGTCTTTCCAGTTCAGCCCCCACTTCTCCAGATACTCAGATGTCACTCAAAACACTTCCTCACCTGCAGTTTTCTCCGGCAAAATTCGATAAAAAAGTAATTTTCTTTAATTGTCTCCCTATCGACATATCTTACATTGGCCAGTAATGGTGCATGTCCACTGACATCGGTTGTTTCATCCACCCGCAGCGCAAATTTCCCACTCCCTTTTATTTTCTCCATTACAACGTCCTCTATATCTGCCGACATTTCTCCTATTAGTCTGCCAAGTGTATTGTTTGAGAGAGGAACCTTGGATATTTCATTGGCAGCATTTTGACCCAACATGGTCCCGACGATAGTTTTGCATGCTGGCAGGATAAGAGATTCAGTGTCTTTGATTTTGCTACTAGTTCTGCGACCAGATAGCTAGCTTCTAATGCTTTTTCTGACACTGTAGCGGTTTTCATCATGAAACTAGCTTGTTTGTTCGTCTGGCTTCTCAACCGCATTAAATATTCACGGTCTTTTCTTCTTTTTTTTTTTGCGAGAGAAGGGTGTTTGGTTGAAAGGTGTCTTTTTAATTTATTTGGCACCATAGCTTCGTTTGCCAGCTTTTCGCCGCAAGCAAGACACAGTGGTAGGGGTAGCGGGATCTCCGGTAAATGTAAACCCATAAGTCAGATATTCCTCACTGTCAAGTCTGCTCACCACTTTGATTTTCTTTTTCTGGCCAGCGCAGCAAGAGTGAGGTGGTTCAGGGTCTTAGTTGGACGGCCTTTTGGAGGTTTTTGGTCAGGAATTTATCCATTTTTGCTGTTTCGTTTCAACTAGCCTACACTGCTGTTTTAGCTGAGTTTTACCGGGGAATGTTTAATTTTTCGTATTAGAGGATGTGTGATTGGCGAATCACGTGAAGGAACTGTACATTAGAATACATGATGCGGAAATATCGAGAAGGAATTTTAAATTGGCATTATAATAAACTGAAGTGAATGAATTGATAATGACATGAATTGTTATTTTTATATCCTGTAAGCTCAGCCGTTTTATATTATTAGGCTATCAGGAAAAAAACAGTAAGTGGGTTTTCTCACGGCACAGTTTGAGAAACACTGGTCTAGCCAATGTCGTATGACGTGATTATCACTCAACAACAGCTTTGAAACGAGATCTGAAATAAATCCGTGAAGATTGTTGTTGCCAATGATCCTGCCATGCTCACATTAAGACGGTGGGAGGTCGGCATCTGCACCTTTAGTTTGCGAAGATGTTTCGCCTGGTGCGTCAACACCAAAACATGTGGGTCTAGCGCATTTTTTAGGATTATTCGCCGTAGTCCGCAATTATTCAATGAATGCTTATTAATGAGATACTCACGCGGAATTAAAATCCTTGTGCCTTGAAGTTTCAGTTTCACTTGCGTGAAGGTGAATTTCACCGCAAGTAAAATGGAAAGCGATTTTGACTTGCTTCGCTTTAGGCAGCAAAGCCAGCCAATCAGCGTCAAGTGCTTGCATTTCATAATGAGGTTGCCAGTTAAGCCCGAAAGGTCGTCAAATAGGTGCAAAACAACGCGTTCAAAATCCCCCACCCAAACATAGCTTTTTCAGAGAGGGTTTTAGAAAGCTTCTGAGGCATTACAAACCGAACCAAAATTTTGTGGTGTATATGTCACTTCACTGAGCAAGGATAAATACCCCGTTCAACCATTCTAGGTCATCTTTAAGAGTAGCCAAACAATGCTTTCAGCTACACCAAAACATGCGCTAAATACATTATGGAAAACTGTTTATTTTGCCATAAATATCCTTTTCTTTCTTTTTTAAACCAGACTTCCAGAATGCTGGTGTTGAAATTTCTGTTAATCTCTTTGAATGATCCAACGTGCTACTTAAGATTCCTGCATTGTAAATTGTTTTTACTTCTCCTCCGTAACATTTTCACTGACTTTATAGCTGACTACAGTGTGCTAATCCAGAGTTTGAGTGTAATAACTTTGATCTTAAATGCAATGTAGGTTGTGGACTCTTCAAAGCAGCAGTTTGAGTAATTTTCTCAATTGACATTAGGCAAGAAAATGATTGATCTTGAAGTTTCTACTGTATCTGTACATGTGTCAGTTTGAGTTTAAAACTCTTAACTCTATCTTTTTTTTATACGCACACTTACATGCCTTTAGGGGGAAAAGACATGCAATCTACTAGTGAATAAAGCTGCACTGTAAGTGATATGACCTCAATTTTGAAGAGGGGTAATGTGAGTCATGGAAGGGGATAGCAGTGAGTTGATGTGTTGGGGGATTGGCAGTTGGCATAGCTGTTCTGGTCTTAGAGGTTGCAGGTTCACTTATAGCTTCTACTGTACCACTCCCCTCAGGATTGGGGTAATAAACTTCTCAAAATGCCGCTCAGGCAAAACTGGTACATAATCCTTAGAGAGTATAGTGTAGGATATTTCCTATACATTTTCATAAGGTTGATTTGTTGTGTGGCGTGAATTTCATTTTTAATGGAAGCAACTTACTGCTGGACTCCACATTGGGCTTGAAGGCCACCTACTGTGTCTTTGTTTCCTGAGTGACATTCACATACTCTTCAGTAGGGGTGTCCATTCAATTCTAGAAAGAGTCTGTATGGGTGCAGATTTTTGTCTCAGTCTAAAACTAAGACACCTGATTTCACTTAACAAGGTCATGATTGAGGACCATGATTTGTTAATAAGTTGAATATTTTCTATTAAAGCTGGATTAAAACAAAAACTTGGACCCAGAATGGCACTTTTTAAATAATATTAGAAAGTAGTCAAAAACCCTTCAAGCCTAATTTGGCTTACCTGATTCGACTAATTAGCAGTTCAACATGAAATGAGGTGTGCTTTATTTCAGCGCTTATTTTTTCCATAAATAAATACAAAATTGGTGCTACAGTTGCTCAGATAAAGCATCTCCTTGATCTCCTCAGTATCTGCAATATCTGATACAGTTTGGCTATGTCTAAATTGAACTCTTCATGCCTTTTAGGTTCAATAGGACCATGGCTTCAAAACAACATATATGCTCCATTATTTAGCATACTCTAGGAATTACTATGCACATGCATAATTTCAGATAATTTGCGTTATTCTAAAAGTGCATTATAATTGAATTTACATTTCCATTTACAATGGCCCATTACTTAGGTCAAATAATTGCTATAACATCGCCATATCCTGATTAAGAATGCATGTCATTAAAATCCTTTGGGGGGTCAATGTATTCAAATTGAGTGTTCTGTAATATGGCTGTTTGTCGCAGCTTGCACTCCTGTTCCATACTCAGGGTTGGTCAGACATCAGATGAATGTGAGATCTAAGCTACAGCAGCACTTTGTTGGTGTAAAGCTGCTTTCACACCGGACGTGAAACGAATTTTTCGCATGACAAATTACACTCAAAGTCAATGCAAAGACGTGAATACACGAGTTTCGCGTGTATTCGCATATTTGCATTGACTTTGAATGCAATCTGTCGTGCGAAAAATTCATTTTGTGTCCGGTGTGAAAGCAGCTGCACAGAGGAAAATGTGTATGCAGCAGGGCCCTACAGCGAGACAAAAAAATTATCCCATCTCAATCATTTCCAATTGTATCCCATCCCATCTCCCTTCAAATCTCAAAATTCTATCCCATCCTGTTATCAAGTCATCCCGTCCCATCTCATCCCATTTTCATTTTCAAAATTCAATCCCATCCCGTCCCATCCCATCCCCATCCTGTTCAGGGGATATATATCCTATATACATTGATATGTCTGTTTATATGATATACAAGGAATTAATGCAAGGAATTGTGTGCTGTGACATTACTTGTGGTAGTTATGATTATTAATTTCATTATATTAAATGATTTGTTGATTTCAGATTTTTAAAATCCACATTACGACTTAACATGAAATGTCGGGGGTAACGAAGGTCATTGGATCAGAGTTAACATTTAATAGATTTACAATGTCATTTGTTCTGAGGTAAACTTGGTGTTTATTGTTTTTTTTTTTAAATACCCCTTTCGCTAAAAAAATTCCTTTTAAATCTTCACATTAGTTGTGTCACAATTGGTTTGAAATTAATGAATTATTGCTAATTGTAACCTGATCATAGTGTTCCCCAAGTGGTCACTTTTTCTGAGGTTATAAAATTGTGCTTATTTGAGGGTACACTCTCTCATCTTATCCCCAATTTCATCACATCTCATCCTGTTCCAAACAAACTTGATCCCATTCCATGCCATCCCATCTCATAGCAACTCATTCCGTCCCATCCCATCCCAAAGCAGCTTTATCCCATCCCATCCCTCCCGCAGTATTCTGCGGCAAGATGATCCTGTTCCATCCCATTTTTTTTGCAACGGGATTCCAATCCTGTCCCATGGGATTGGGATCCCGATCCTGTTGATCCCATCCCATCACACCGCTCTCATATGCACAGTACACTGATAAGACAAAACATTAAAACTAATCACAGATGAAGCAAATAACGTTGATTACCTCGTAACAATTGGGTATGTCACATTCTGCAGACACACCTTAGATGTTAAGCGAGCAATTGATTCTCGTAGTTGACATGGATGTGCGAGTGATGGGACCTGAGTGACTTTGACAAGGGTCAAATTGTTACGGCTAGACAAGTGGATCAGGCCATCTCCAAAGCAGCAAGGCTCTGGAGTGCTCCCTGTCAGCAGTGGTGAGTGCCTACCAACAGTGATGCAAGGTGGGACAAACTATCCCATCTGGTCCAAACTGACAAAGGGCTAATGAAGCAGAGAATTTTAATGTTACTTAACATTAGCAATGTCTCACATCACAGAGTGCATCACACCTGCCCATTTTAACCCCAGTTCACCACCGAAATTGCCTGTGCTGGACATCTTCGTGTCTAAACTGGACCTTGCTGCAATTGAAGAAGGTTGCCTGGTCAAGTGAGTCTCGTTTTCTTTTACATCGTGCACTGGCTGGGTACAATGGCACTAGGATGCATAAACGGAGGAAGGCAAGCTGGTGGAGGGAGTCTGATGCTGCTCTGGGTTAGGTTTTGCTGGGATACCCTGGGTCTGGGAATACAAAATTATGTCCGTGTGAAGGAGTTTGGCAGCACAAGGGGGCCCGAAACAATGTTGGTTTTAATGTTGTGGTTGATCGTTGTTAAGTACTACTGCTCAAGAGGCTTCAGTTAGACATTTCGGTCTCAATGTACCTGCAGCAATGCCATTTTTATTCTTATTTATACACATTTTAAACCAACATTTGGATATGAACCACCACCAACCAGCATTTTATAGATATATCCCCAATTAAATCACTGGGTGGGATTATGGGATTGCTTTGAAAACCCTTCATTTTTAACCACAATGTGAAAACCCAAACTTTCCTCTTGGGAGTGTAATGTTTGTGAAGTGCAGTATATGAATAGAATGCATTGTTAATGCAATCAAATATGCCTGTGGGTAGCTAAGGGTGGGACCATAGAGATGGTAATGATTTCTAGATTCGTCTGTAATGTGAAGACTGGAATGCAGAGAAGTGCTAGTTTGAATCTGAAAAACTAACTCAAGCAATGGACCAAAAATAATTGCCTGAGGCCTTTTTATATAATTTACATGTTCATTCGAGGATGATTGCGGTTAAGTTTTATTCGAAGGCTGCATCTCATTTTGCAGCAATATTCCAGTCCACTAGCCATTCTCAGGTCAATGTGTGTGCTCTGGAATTTTTTATTCCTGTGACACTGATATTCTCAACTTCTTTAAATTGGCTTGGAAGAGCAGTGTCGTAGTCATTGAATGGGAAGACATAGAAATAGGAAAAGGACAATGGTATAATTAAGGGTTGTCATGGATTGAGCAGCATGCATTATTGTCTTTCTTTGGAATTTACTGCAGTTAACTCACATTAACGGGCAATTAACATTACAGAACAAAATCACCCAGAGATTGGGCTTCACTTGACACAGAGTACATGTAGATGAAAAAATGCCCTTCAGAAGTAAGACATATACATAGCTATGTACCGACAAAAATTGTACATAAAAAAATAAAGTACAAAATTTCTTAAGGCTGGCACTAAATGATGTCCATCTGTTTTTAGAAACAGGAAACTTTAGTTGTAGCTGGGCAGTCATGTGTTCCATCATGTAAACCTGGTTGACTTTTTGTAGCCATTGAGCAACTGTGGGAGGATTAGACGTTCATCCAATTAATAGTTATTTTTCTTGCAACCATCAGCAAAATACATATGTAATGTATTACACTGATCTATGGGAAACAAGCGTTCAGGTGATATTTCAAGTAAAACAATCGAGGGTCCAGGGGAATGTCCGTTTCCAGAATTTTCTCTGTTTCTTCTCTCACATTTTTCCATAATGTCCGTATTTTTGGGCAGTCCAAAAATATATGGGTATGGTCAGAGACCAAATCACTATTCCCCCAGCATTTGTTGATAAAATTATTTTTTAAGGCACAGGCTGTTAATGGGGTCCTAATGAACCCGGTCTTTAGTGTCCAATCAAATCCTTTCTGGCTTCCAATCCCCCTGCGACGCCTAGAGCATGTTTTCCCATGCGGTATCGTTAACTAATGTATTAATCTCCAATTTCCATTGTCGTTCAATATTTAGAGTGTTAGCTGATGAGTCTATCACTAACTTTTTTTAGGATGTATGTTTCTTTTTTGATGCATGTTGATCAAGTGGATGTATAAAATGGGTTTCTTTATCAGTTGGTTCTCTTTTGATATCATCCCCATCCTACTGCGAAGCCATGCTGTCGTGATGGATGCAGTTTGTGGTTTGACATTGTTTTGCTGTTATATGCAAGGCCTTCCCTGAAAGAGACATTGTCTGAATGGGAGCATACATTGTTGTAAAACCTCTATAGACTTTTCAGCATTGATAATGCCTTTCCAGATGTGTAAGCTCCCCACGCCATAAGCACTAATGTAACCCGATACCATCAGAGATGTATGCTTTTCAATTGTGCGCTGATAACAAGCTGGATGGTCCCTCTCCTCTTTAGACCGCACAACACGGCATCCGTGGTTTCCAAAAAAAAATTTCAAATTTTGTTAAATCTGATCACAGAACAGTTTTCCATTCGCCTCAGTCCATTTTAAATGAACTTTGGCCCAGAGAAGACGGTGGTGTTTCTGGATTGTATTCACATATGGCCTCCTCTTTGCATTTATACAGCTTCAGCTTGCATTTGTAGATTGCACGGAGCACTGTGTTCACAAACAATGTTTTCTGGAAGTGTTCCTGAGTTCATGCAGTGTATTGCAGTGCAGGATCATTCCTGTTTTTAATGCAGTGTCGCGTGAGGGCCCGAAGATCATGAGCATCCAATATTGACCTGTAGATTCAAAGTCTTTGCAATTTTAGAATGAGGAACATTTTTCTGAAAATTCTCCATGATTTTTATACGCCGTTTTTTTGCAGATTGGTGAATCTCTCTCTACTTCCGAGAGACTCTGCCTTCTAAAATGCTCTTTTTATACCCAGTCATGTTACTGACATGTTGCCAATTAACCTAATTAGTTGCAAAATGCTCCTCCAGCTGTTTTATATTAGTACCACTTACTTTTCCAACCTTTTGTTGCCCCTCTCAACTTTTTTGAGATGTGTTGCTACCATCAAATTTAAAATGAGCTAATATTTTTCATGAAATGGTAAAATGTCTCACTCAACATCTGATATGTTATCTATGTTTGATTGCGAATGAAATGTGGGTTTATGAGATTTGCAAATCATTGCATTCTGTTTTTATTTACAATTTAGACAGCATCCCAACTTTTTTGAAATTAGGGGTTGTAAATTGTATACGCAATGTGCGTTGAATTGGCACAGATATACATTTATGAGCACCCAATTCATACATGAGATGCTGCTTAGTGTGTTATGCTGTAAAGCACTGAATAGCTACAGAGAACAAAACTGACTGAACAACAACTAAAAGAAGGGAAAAAATAAAAAATAGGACATGGTCAAGGGCGAGAAGAATCTGATGTAATCTCACCAACCTAATGTTTCTGGGTCAGCAGAAATCATGCACTGATAAAGTCAGGTTTTGAACGTTATGTTTTGAATGTTCATCAGTAAGCACTAATGTTATTAGCATTTGGCAGGCTATGGACATTAACTGTGGTTTCCTACATGTCGTATATGTTACAACACTGCATTTTACCAAATTTTACCAAATGCCGATGTCTCGGCGACGTATTCCCAATTAGCAAACGCTCTCCATAATACATCTCGCCGATGCAACTTTATTCATCGTGCCGACGCCGGTGAGACGTATGCGTGCTGTCTGGGTAATTTGCCAATGAGATTAGGCTACTGTAATTATAAATTCCACATTTTAATTAGAGAAGAGCAGAGATGCAAAACTATTAATTTGCTTTCCCAACTCTTATTCTTGGGCTGCAGCTGCTTTGCATTCTCCATTGTTCAGGCACTCATGACATTGATGATGGTGAAAGTCGAGGCCTTTTTCAGATGCTGGACCAAAGACAGAGGTCAATTTTGGGAAAATAGATGTTTTCTTTTGTTGTCGTATATTTTCTTTTCTTCATTCTCCTCTCACAAGTAGGCTACGGATCTTAGCTGGCTATAGTACTATACTGGTCAAGATGAGTAATTACTCAGTCGTCAGCACCCACTGGCAGTGGTTGAAGTGGCGTCTTTTGTGTTTTCTTAGAATGCAGTTGGCTGACCACAACTTTCCAGTTACTACTATATACACTACTGGTCAAAAGTTTTAGAACACCCCAATTTTTCCAGTTTTTTATTGAAAATTATGCAGTTCCAGTCCAATGAATAGCTTGAAATGGTACAAAGGTAAGTGGTGAACTGTCAGAAGTTTTAAACAAAAGGTAAGGTTACCCAGGTTTTTTGTACGCCGTCGAGTAGGGGAAAGGATGGTTTCTCAGTGTGTGACATCAACTGTCAAACATGGAGGCGGAAGCATGATGGTCTGGGCAGGGCCGTCGCAGGGGGGGGCGAGGCCCTGTGCCGACTTGATGCGCAAGGCCCTGCTCACATGCATGCGCATTAATCATGTCAGGCTGCAAGCACATAGCTGTTCTAGTTATACCCGGTGAAATGACATGCATTTTTAGACTAAAACAGCATTATTGTGGCAATAATTTCAACTATGATTTTTCAGATATCATAAACTTTCAAAGGTAAAAAAATCAACTGCACAACGATTGGCTTTTGTCATCAAATCAGCTCAGCTTTCACTTTATATTGGCATGTTGAAGTATGAAAGTGCGTCACGAATTACTATTCAACAAACACTAATACCTAATGGCTCACACTCACTGGTGACAATCGCTTATTTTGACTCATTTCTATGGAAAAATCTCAGATTAATAAAGGTGTAGTATCCGCTGACACCCGCGACAGTTTAACACTTGATTACGATGCAGTATATTTTCTCATACTAGTCAGTCACAAAAGCTCTGCTGCAGTATAACTTTAAAACATCAGATTCCCGCTCACCATTCATTGATTAGGTGACGGTCACTTTGCTTGCCTTTTGAGCCGTAAACTCAGCAATTAAATCCTTATAATCCAGCCTGGATTATAGACAGATGGGCGAGCCCGCATAGTCTCTCCTGTGACATGGAGGTCCGACAATAGTTCTAAATAACTTTGAAAAGCTTCGCTACCCCAATGCCAATTATTGATATCGTCAATAAGACCCTGAGAGCAATCTCACAGTTAGGAAAGGCGAGTGAGTAGCGAGACAGAGCATGTTACGTATGACGACAAAAAAAAAAAAAAAATTCTGGGTAAGCTTTTAGCGAGATGAAATGGTAAATAATGAAACTGATGCAGAGAATTGTCATTTAAGGAGCATGATCAGTCAAGTGCAGTGATGTAAAATATGTAGGCTATTAATTTATTTAAAAAAAAAAAAAAAATCACACACCAGCCGCGAGGCCCCCTAAAGGCGCAAGGCCCTGTGTGGTCGCACACTTGTTACAGCCCTTGCGACGGCTCTGGGTCTGGGGCTGTTCTGCTAGATCCAGGGTCGGTGACTTACAGAGTGAAAGGCACCCTGAACCAAAACGGCTACCACAGCATTCTGCAGCGCTATGCAGTACCCACTGGTATGCGCCTAGTTGGTCAGGGGTTCGTCCTACGGCAAGATAATGACCCAAAACATAAGTCCAAGCTCTGCTAGAACTACCTGAGGAAAAAAGGACAAGATGGTAAGCTTGAAAACATGGCGTGGCCAGCACAGTCTCCAGACTTAAAACTAGAGTATGCAATCTTGGAACAGTGAGCAAGATTTGAATGCAGCCTCACCTCTAAACCCACCCCCTCCCTCAAGTCTCTGACCAAAGCCACGCCCCCTGATTCATTGCTTCGGTAAAACTCCAGGGGCCGGACGTAGACATGGGTTAAAAGCGCAAGGGTGAGGCGGCCCGCTGCGTGTGGACGAGACATGATTGACATAGTCAGTCACTCCTCCTGGCTCTGATTGGTTGTTTTGTCCCGGTCGCGGTGAAATCTTGCAGAAGGAATTAGAAGCACTAGATGGAGCCAGATGACTCTGATTTTCTCAAAGATCATCTGACTCACATCCCACTGTCAGGTCATAGTAATAGTTTTAACAAATATGACAAAAAGTGATTTTTTAAAAATTGCTAAAATCGAGATGGTTTGGGATGAACTGGATAGAAGAGTGAAAGCAAAGCAACCTACAAGTGCTACACATTTATGGGAACTTCTGCAACAGAGTTGGGAGGAACCTTCTGGAGAATATTTGATTTCCATTGTAGAAAGAATGCCACCAGTGTGTTCAGCTGTTATATCTTCCAAAGGTGGCTACTTTGAGTCAAAAGTTTAGAATACATTTTGGTTTATAAATTGATTCCATGATTTCTTTTTTAACTTCAATTGTTTATTTGTTCAATCATGTCTACGCTTTTATTCCAGAGTACAATGAGACATTAAACTGCATAATTTTCCATGAAAAACTGTAAAAATTGGGGTGTTCCAAAACTTTTGACCAGTAGTGTATATTTTTAAAAATTGAGAGTCAGTGTTAGTTCAGACAGGCACGGAAGTCAGTCTAGGCTCCACCCCTTGTCCAATCATATTGGACTTCAGTGTCAAGTTCCTAATTTGCGCATCTTTTTAAATAAAGTGGCGCTCTCCATCTCGACTCACCAGGCTCTTCCATTTCCACCAAGACCCATACAGATCTGCGCAAACATCTATGCCTGCAGTTCTCTAAGGTATGAGAATTAGTATTTGGATATTCGTTCTTACCTTGCTCATCATCATGTCCGGGCATCCTGATCCTTCCTCGGAGGAGGAATGCGTCCTCGACATCCCAACAAGTCAAGTTGATGACGACGTGTCATCCATCGCCAGTGTTCGTAGGAGCACTCATCTTGCGGGGAAAACTCCTTCTATTCGCTCCTGGCCAGTCCCGGGAATACTGGAAAACCTGTTTCACCGTCAAATCCAACCTCCGATCAGCGCAAGCCGCGAAGAACTTTTCGAGTTCTTTTTGGCAAATTTGGTGCATTCCCGCGATCCAGAAAATAATCCACGCCAGGAAACGCCAAGTGCTAACAGCTCTGGCCCTCCCCATGGATTGTCGGCGTCCACTCCCGCCCCTCCGAGGAAAGCCAAAAGGAAAACAAAATACTGCGATCCCGAGCCAGCTCCAAAGAGACCCCGAAGTCCTCTTCCTCCTGCCTCCCTTCCCGAAGTCGACCCTCTGCTGCTCGCCCTGAACAAGATCGAGACCGTATTCAACTCCATGGATCATTGCATGCAAGCTCTGGAGAATCAAGCTCCCGCGGTTCCGGCTTCCGGCATCCCTGCCACCTCATCCAGGTCCCCGTCCGAGCCCCTCGTCCCCGCCCACCCGAGTGACGTCACCGCCGACAGTGTCAACCACTGCCGGAGTCTGGCTACTGCGGTTCCTGGGCCTTCCACTGGCGTCCCGTTCTGCTCCCCTTCAACTGCCATCTCTCCCCATCTTCGCGGTCAGATCCTGGCAGGTAATGACGTGAACTTGGTCAAAATATTTTTAAGTTCGTTCGAATCTGGTTTAGGCAAGAAACGCCTAGTGGACTATGGGGACATTTCTGTCATTCTGAAGGACAATGATCCGAGACTGTTAAAAAATCTCACCATGACAGAGTTTACTGTGGCATTTGGGGTATTTAGGGATGTGATTTTTGAAATGTACCCGGGACGCAGGGCCAAGCTAGACACCTACTTGGCTATTATTGCTGATCTCGCGCTGTCTTATGGTGGCACTCTGTTTTATGAGTATCATAAGTCCTTTTCTGCTAAAACTGCCTTATTCCTCCAAAAGTTTAATCAAAGACTGGATTGGTCTCAGGTCGATTTGGCATTAGTAAGCAGGCATTTTATGGGTCACCGTGCTGTCTCCTGCACTATCTGCGGAGCGTTCTCTCATTCCTCCACCCTCTGCCCTAAAATCATTGCCGATTCCAAAACCCCTGCGACAACCCCTCACCATACCTCTGCCACCGAGCCCAAGACGAACATTAAGCCTCATCTAAGTTCTCTATTCTGTTTCAATTTTAATGAGAATGTTTGCAGATTTTCTAATTGTAAATTTCTGCATGCTTGCAGTTTTTGTGGAGACGGTCATCCAAAGTTTGTGTGCCCTCGCCGCAAGCTGCGTCAGCTGGCAAAGAAAAAGTAAATAAAGGATCTACCCCATCAACGTCCCAGAACTCTCTAAGGCGCTGAAGAACCATCCAGATCGCTGTTTTGTCTCTTACTTGTTGTTTGGTTTGATTAATGGCTTTTGTGCGGGATTATATGATATTCCCTCCTGTATGAAATGCAATAACCTGCAGTCTGCCCAGCAGGAACCGGATGTGGTTGATAAACTCCTGGCCAGAGAAGTTGAAAAGGGGAACATGATTGGTCTGTTTTCCAAATCTCTGTTCGCTTCATACCGTATTAACCCTATAGGCTTTGCTATTCGTAAATATTCCGGAACAAAGCACATGGTCATTGATTTGTCTGCCCCTCATGACCAAAAGATCCAAAGCGTCAATGATCTCATCCCTCTTCCCCCATTCTCGCTCTTTTACACTACTGTTGATCACGCCATTAAACTCATTAAAATTGCTGGATCAGGTGCTTGGTTGGGTAAAGCTGACATTACCAATGCTTTTAAAATTATGCCTCTGCACCCATCTCAGTGGAATCTGTTTGGAGTTAATTGGAAAGGAAAATTTTATTTCACAGTACGTTTGACCTTTGGATCCCGTAGCAGCCCCCATATTTTCGATACTCTATCTGAGGTCCTTTGCTGGATATTTCTGAATGTTTACACACTGCCATTCGTTTTACATTTATTAGATGACTTTTTGGTCATAGACTTTCCCAATTCCAAATCAAGTCGTAGCATCGTTACACTTAAAGATGTTTTTAAGAAACTGGGTGTCCCACTCTCCGTGGAAAAAACAATAGGTTCTGCGCAGGAATTGGAGTTTTTAAGCATTTCTCTTGACTCTGTTAAAATGCAAGCGTCTCTACCCCAGGATAAATTGCGCAGAATCAGGGAGGTTATGGAGAATGCAATGTCGGCCTCATCTATGACAAAGCGCGAATTGTTGTCCCTGCTGAAAAAAGTCAGAGAAACCATTAGGCAACCATTAGGCATATTCTATTGGTTTCTAATGGTTCCTGGTGGTTTTGTAATGGTTTCTAATGGCTACTTATGTTTTCCTAATGGTTCGGTTTGTTTTTCTAATGGGATTCTATTATCTCCTACACAAATCTACAGGACTTTAACTGTTCCCTACTAATGGTTCCTACAGGAGTCTTAATGGTTCCCACAGAAGTCTTATGGTTCCTACAGAAGTCTTAATGGTTCCTACAGGCATTTCTATACCAGTCTAATGGTCACTATACAGTGGTCTAGAGGTCACTACAGGGTGTAGTGGTCTCTAATGGTTCCTAATGTGATGGAGGAACACAGATGTTATAGCCTTCTTTGGCGATCACATCTGTGTGATTTCTAGTGGGTCCTTGTGTAGGCTATACAGTATGTTTGTAGATTGCAGTGTTCAGTGATTTAATTTAATACATTTCAAGATCACCTTTGGCCTTTTGCGATTAAATTTGTGATTAAATCATATTTGGCCTTTTGTGATTAAATCATTGTTCATGACTCATCCGTCCAAGTGGAGGGAAAAGAACACAACCTGATGGTTTGATGGTTCATGTTCTGAAAAAATTTAATTAAAATCACAAACTGCAATGAGTTGTCACGCCCCATATGTCCTGTTCCCAATTCGGAGGGGAAAATATCCAAATACATACACAATTACACATATGTGTCATGGTTTAGGCGTGCGTTTGTTTGTTGGACCTTTTTTTGTTCTATCATCCGGGACGATATCGGATTTCTTTTCCATCGAATTCCTGGCCCAGCCAGCTGATTGAGCTGGGGCGGAGTTTTCTGGACTCATATATATATATATATATATGGCCGGGGGTTCGCCACGCCTATCGCTAGAGTGTCTGTTTGTTTCTAGCACTTCGGCCGGAGAAAATCTCTAGTCAGATTTCCTAGTGATTTGTGATATTCCATTTATTGTTAGGAATTGCTTCTTTTAGAAATTTTCTCTTCTCTCTTGTTGTTCATTCTCTCTCGCACTGCTTCCGTCTTGCGGACTTTTATTCGTCCTTGGAAGCGCAAGCTTTTACCGGAGGTGAGTACCTCTTTTGTTTTTGTCTCTTATCTGGGCTGCTCTCAATTCTCTCTCTCGCTGATCGCGGCACCTGGCGTCCTATCACCGCCCGTTACAGCATGTATAGACATGTCTCTGGTGCCCAGTGTTAGGACCCTGCTATAATTTCTGTTGCAGCAGTAGGTTTCTCAGTATGTTTTTCTAATAGTTTTAGATCCTAATGGGACCAGTTTTCTAATGGTTTTAGCTCCTAATGGAACCAGTAGCTTTCTAATGGTATTACATTCTAATGGAACCAGTAGGTCTCTAATGGTATTACATTCTAATGGGACCAGTAGGTCTCTAATGGTTTCTTCTAATGGTTCTTAATGGGGTTCCAATTCCCATTAGACTATTAGAATGGTTCCTATGGTTCCTAATGGTTTTTTCGAATGGTATTCTACTGGATTTTTCAGCAGGGGTCCTTGTTGGGGCACCTCAACTTCGCTATGCGGATCATCCCTCAGGGCCGTTCCTTCGTGTTCCGGCTTCTCGACCTCTCTAAATCTGTAATCATTTTGCATGACACTGTCAAATTGGACGAAGGTTCAAAATCTGATTTGCTCTTTTGGTCACGGTTGTGAAATCACTGGAATGGCATATCTTTTATAACGATATGCCGGAGTCATCGGTCGCCTTAGGGTTCTTCACTGACGCGGCTCCCTCCATTGGTTTTGGGGGTTTTTTCAATAATGAATGGTTCGCAGATGTATGGCCAAAAGAGCTGTCTTCCTTACCTGCTTCCTCCCAGTCCACCGCTTTGTTAGAATTGTTTCCAGTAGTGGTCGCTACTATCCTCTGGGGTGTTAAATGGTCAAGGAAGCAAATCATTGTATTTTGTGATAATGAAGCGACAGTCAATATTATCAATAAAGGGCGTTCTACAGTGCCGCAAATTAACAAACTTGTACGTCACTTAACCTGGTCAAGCGTATTGGGTAATTTCACATTACGTGCCTCTCATATCCCCGGTTTAGATTATAAAATTGCTGGCGCGTTGTCCCGTTTTAAATTTCAGGAATTCAGGAGCCTGTGTCCCAATGCTTCTCTTTGCAGCCTGCCTTGCCCAACATTTGACCAAACTATTTTAGACTAAACCAGGATCTACATACTTACTTGTCCACTGCTTCCTATTTCATGAGGTTCGGATTGTCAAAAAAAAAATTAAAAGCTTATGATGCCGCATGGTCGTACTTCTCCTCTTTTTGTGCAGGTTTTTTAATCCCAGTTCTCCCTGTTAACATTTCCATGGTCTATGCGTTATAGTGCATTGTTCAGAGTTTCAGAAAATTCAACTCTCATCTATTAAAGCATTAATTGCCGGTGTCCAGTTTCACTTAAGATGTTTAGATCCCTCAGTTACTAGCTTGCTTGGAAATCCCTCCATTCGCTTCCTTTTCAATGGATTAAAGAAGGCTCATCTAGAAGGCAATGATAAGTGTCTTCCCCTCACACTTTATTTGGTACAAAAGTTGGTATCGCACTTAAGAGCTGGATGTTTTAGTCCTTATATAGACGTATTGTTGGAAGCAGTCTGTCTTACAGCTTTTTTCAGGTTTCTTAGATGTGGGGAATTCACTGCACCTTCGGAGAAATTTAATCCTTTACAAAACCTCACCATTTCTGATTTCTCCTCCGATAACTATCACTATCAACCTCAAACATTCCAAAACTGATAAATATGGTAAAGGCACTTTTTTTTTTTTTTTTTTAAGATTTTTCCTTTGGGATTTTCTCCTTTATTTGACAGCCACACAGCGGAGAGAGACAGGAAGGCTGGGGAGAAGAATGGGGAAGACATGCGGCAAATGACCCAAGCCGGAATCGAGCCGGGTCACCGCAGGAAGGCCACAGCCTCCACGGTGCGCGTGCCCAGACCGATGAGCCGCCGGGGCGCCCCAGTAAAGGCACTTCTGTAGTCATTGCTAGAACTTACACTGCTTTTTGTCCCTTTTTTTTCTATGTCTTGGTACCTGAAATGGCAAGCCAATGCAAAAGGAGATGAGTCCCTGTTCATGACCGATTCTGGGAAGGCGATGTCCAGAACTTGGTTTGCTGCTCATCTCCGCATCCTGTGCCAGCACTGTGGTTTGCCCCCAAACCTATACGCCACTCATTCCTTTCGCATCGGCGCTGCAACTACGGCCGCCTCCGTAGTTCCAGCATCTGTTCTCTAAGCCCTGGGTCGCTGGTCCTCTGGAGAATACCAGAAATATGTCCGTCTTAAAACGAATGAAATTTTGTCCGCGCAAATAGCAAAGATTAATTTATGTAATCGATACTTTGTTGTTCTTTTTATGTTAGTTCCATGCTCGCACCATGCTTTGTCACCTTAAATTTCATATCGGTCAACTGTAATGGGCCTTATGATAATTAAAGCATTCAAAGTTCATGGGTATTGTCTAATCCGTTGGGGAAACTTGCATTTCATTTGTATCTAGTCACTATCTGCATCTGCCATATATCCACCTAATATTTATAACGTCAATGTATTTACCACACCTAGACTCATCCTCACATAGCATATTTCCTTTGCATCAAGTCTCTCATGAGATACTTGCCGAATGTTCCTCTGCTTGCATTTAGCAGGCCGCTGCTGTCCAGCATCCAGAGGTGAAGGTCTTGCACGCTTGCATGAATTCAAGGGAAATGCAACATGCTTGTCGCTACACATATTTCTTTCTCACATAGCATATTTCCTTTGTTTCAAGTCACTCATAGTGTCTTGCTGAATGTTCTTCTGCTTGCATTCAGCAGGCCGCTGATCTGCATTCAGAAGAGGTGGTCATGCATGCTTGTATGAATTCAAAGGAAATGTGACATGCTTGTCGCATTCACATTGTTTTTCCCCAAGTAACACACTTTCCGCATGTTGATTCTTTTGTATATTGAATGCTCCTGTAGATGTCCTATCTTCTAATCCTTGACCATAGAATGAGCTTGTTTGTGATTCGTATTCAAGAATTTAATGCATTAAAATGCATTTCATGTTCAGATCCCCGCGGGTGACTCTGCTCATCTGCTCCCAGCAGGGGGGCGAGTTTGGGGGTTGTGATCTCCTGGAATGTCTGTGTCATGCTTGCTCAGATTGTTCCAGAGCATCACTTGAGCAAGGTCACCGCCAAACTCAAATGTATGTCATTCCAAATAAATGGTTAAATCTGACGTAAGTGTCCTGTCTGAAATGGGTGATTTACTCCTTAATTGAATGTCAGTTGGGGACCAATGGAGGGTGGGGCCCATTTCATTTGAAACAGATGAAACTTAGGTAAGGCTGCCCATGCAGCCTAGAATAGTTGCCACGTGCCTGCCACATAAAAATAAGTCCCTTGCTCTGAGTCTAAGTGGCACCAGATATTCACCAAACCCAGTTCCTCCATTATTGCCAAAAGCGTAGAGGAGCTTGGACAGTGAACCTACTATTGCTGGAAGTCTATCCATATTTTTTCTCAGAATACAGTGGAAGTGTTCACCCATTAAAATAATTCCTTCTGCTTTGTCTGCTAATAAAGATGTTATGTTCTTAAAGGGGACCTATTATGCTTATCCTTCTTTTAATACATATCAGTAATGTTATAATGTTGGAAGTCCATACTCAACCTCTGTAAAGTTTCCAAACATAAGATACAGGGGTTTTGCTGTAATCCAAGAATGTGATTTCGTGAACATGATTTCCTCTCTGAACAGCTCGTCCCGAGATCTTCACGAGATCTGGGCAAAACCTGACATCAGGTTGTGCCATCCAATTAATACAGACCTAGCCAGAGCCAATCACGGCACTAGACCTGCCCACCCCGGAAACTATTCCAGCAGGCACAAACAACCGCTGATCATATTATGCCTTAGTAGTGTCTACACTTCTGGAAATACAAAAGAAGAACCGCAGATCATTTGAGGTGCAGTTTTGTTAGCATCTCTCCCAAAGCTGCTTGTCCGTTTATTTTTGGACACAAAGAAAAGCCCAACTATTTTCTCTTCCAAAAGATGATGCCGCCAGAAATCAGTGGGTAGCTTTTTTGTTTGCTGGCAGCAAACAGCCACGGCCAAATCTTAACGTTAGCTGTTTGTGCTCTGCATTTCACCAAAGACAGCTTTGTCAATGAAGGATAATTCGACGCTGGATAAGCTTTTCAGCTGCTTCTCAAACCTGAAGAAGTTGCGCAATCAAGCACTAGGAGCCACAAGCTGTAAGTAACGATATAACAGCAAATAATGGAAGTGAAGCTAACGTGTAACGGGTGGCTAGCAGGACCGCTAACAATACATAGCACTAACAACTGGTCTCAAACGCAGGCTTTGTAAAATATCTGAAGATAAAGCCTGGATCGGTAGCGACTGTCCGTGACTCACAGACGCTGAAGCTGTAAGTTGCTTTACAGCGTAAGCCTACCTAACATGATAGCTTGTTGAATGTGGCTGTAGCACTGCGGCTAATATAGCAAAGTTACTGTCGCTAAAGTTTGTGTCCTAAATATGCAAGAGTAATATCAAGGGACATTCAACAGAAGGTGTGTGAACATAAACCTCATTTGAAGCTAACTTTTTATACTTGTTTGCAATTTGGTTGCTGGGTACAACTGTTCACGGTAACGGAACTTGCTTTCTGTAAAACCAGTATTGCAGGGGTTTGTCTCTGTGGTTGTTATGACCACTCGATTACCAGCTACTGCATGTTAGTTCGCCTGCTGTGCTACTTAAAAATGCTCCTGGTTGACTTATATGCTATAATTCTGATCGGTATGCTTGTGTTACTTCGGTAAGCATCAATGTGGCAGTTTCATCATAACGTTGCTTGGTTGTTGTCACCACAGTTGAAGCTAGCCGGAGAGGTGCTGTAAAAGGCTGCAGTTAGACCAGACGTAGGTTTTGCAGAGCTTGGGGTGCGTGTTTGGGTGCTTGTGAAATGATTGCTCTACTTATCCATGACTGGGGTCAGCCGGATACTGCACCAATATCTCGCAAGTTCTCTGATGCTACCGCGGTGAAAGCAATCGTGAAACGCACAAGCTATAATGTGTCTGGTATACCAAACGATTTCTCTGCAGCATTTCCCTGGCGTAATTTCATCCCCCTTTAGAAATTGTTCTGGCTAATAAAAAGCCGAAAAAGGCGGAGATTGAATACGAAATTCTTTCCTGTAGAAGTTATCGATTCGCTAGCTCCACATAAGAAACTGTTCACGCTAAACTTTCACACTGCGTCCTCCACTTTCGCCCCTGCGTTCATTAGAACGAGTTCATTTCATTAGATTTATACACATGTACAGCGTTTGACTGTGGAATTTCCCCGCCAATTCCTTGGCTCAGATGGCAGACACGTCTCACGTTTTACAGTAGAGAGGCGGACCCGGAAAAATGTGTTCTGTCGAGTCCCGCCCAGCTCCGCCCTCCACAAAGCTGGCCAATCTGAAGAAAGTGGGAACACGGGGACTCGACAGAACATACCCTCTTGGGTATATGTAGGCTGAATGCTCCTCAGCTGAGGTATTTGGTTGCTGGATTGGTTCCTTCAGCTGCTGTTTTGCTTACCTCCGAATGATTCTTGGTTTTAATGATTCCCTCTAAGTAGGATATATTTAAACTTGAGTCTCTTGGTAGACTCCTTCACCATTGTAAACCACTGGTATACCCTTTTTGGATTTTTAGTGTTGCGTAGGTCAGCTGAGTGCCGCTGGGTGGGGGATAAGCCATTGGGGGTCCCTTCACTGCATGTTTGTGTAAGAACACCGGGCACTAAGTTTTGGTTTGTGTGGCTTGCTGTGATTTGTGTTATTTGCACTCCCTGATGTTGGCCTTAGAATGGTTCATTCCCCCCTCCCCGGTGGCAGTCTCAACTTCCTTTGGGTTTTTAATTAGGCTTTGCAATTGTATGTATTCTGACTGACGAAGCTACCTTTTTAAACAACTTGTATAACTGTAATTGGTCTATTTAAGCATAGTGTCCTGGTCCTTTTTAGGTCTGGTTAACCCTTTTTTCTTCAGCTGATTTCTGGCATTCAGCTAAATAAAACATGATTTGTTTGGAATCATGTCTCTTTCTTGGTGATTGAACTTGTGCATTCCCTGGGTACTCAATTTGGTATAAGTGATTGGTTTAAGCAAGGCTATTCTTTAACTCCAAACTCCTAGGGTGGTATTATTGGTTCCCCGCCTTACCACAGTCACATTCTGGCGCTGCGAGCAGGGTTTCACCGTGTAGAGACTGAGACGTGCTTTTCTTTAAGGGATTTATACCAGTTGGTACAAATTGTGCATAGTGGTTGTCCTCCCCCCCGCTTAGTGTCTTTGTAGTCTGAGAGGCAAAACAGCAGCTGGTCCAGTACAGACCCAAGAGCCTCATCAGGAAGTTGCATTCAGTTACATTTGTGACCAGCACAACTTTTGCTCCAACTTGGATATAAAAATATTCATGGAGTGAGAACTGGGAGTTCAAGCAAGTTTAAGAGAAGGCTTCTTGACGGTTTTACAGCTGTTCGCCACTCTAACCATTTTGTCACCACAGTCGAAGTTCCTAGAATTTTTTTTTTGTATTTTAAAACAGAAGTTACGAAAGTTGAACGGTGAAGAAATTATCCAAGCTTAGTTTAATATTTCCAGTTTGAATGATGTTTCTGTCAAAGTATGACAGAATAAAAAAAAATCTGAAAATAGGTGAATTTTGAAAAATAAGTTCCATTGTTTCCATTGGAAGAGAAATATTGAAAAAATAACTCAAAGTATGAAAGATAAAGAAGTACAAGAAGAAATGCAAGCAACATAATTCAGAACAAGCTGGATTTTTTTTTTTTTTTTAGTTTGAATGAACTTTCTAGGTGAAAGTATGGAGTAGTTGGTCAGCAAAAAATGCAGAGAATGAAGGAAGAAATAAAAAGTAGGAAGAACATGAGTGTGCAAGCTTCCAGCTTGCCATGTAATGTTAATCCTCATCCAAGCTCCAAACTCTAACAGCAACAGTCTGTCAGACACAAAGCAATTGAGCACCAATATTTATTGGCTCATAGATATCTACTCATATGGCTTCAAGGGCCAATTTGTTCCCTCATCTCTAAAATAAAAATTAGTATTATGTCGGAGGGGCATGTAGCCCAGATGCTGATATACTGAAACCATGTTACCATGATATGGACTCAGTGAAGGAAAAACTGAAAATATATGAATGACATCCTTAGAAAAAAGAGTATTTGCCTTGAGTTCCTCGGTCTTTTCTTGGGTTCAGCATAAATGATGTTAATATCCAATTTATGACCGAACAGGATTTTTTTTTCTTTTGCGACTGTACACATGGCATACAATCATGCTGCCTTAGATGCCTCATTAATGAGCAGTAACGGCATGCAGTCCCAAAATAAGTTCAAAATTTTTTTTTTTTTTGGTTCCCTGCAATAGTGGGCTAATATGGATATGGCCATAATGGAGGTGAGTGAATAATGATCCTTTCATACCCAGCATCTCAAGAATGGTACTAGTCATAACTTAACTTTGCACATTAGCAGATACAATATTGTAGCAGGTGAGCTGACTCTGAAGTTGCATCATTCTAAATTAATATGCAAAAACACACCATAGTGCACGGTCCTGCACAATCAAGTAGGACTGCATGTTGCTTCTCTGTTAGCTTGCAAACCAAGCTAGCGCATTAATAAAATTATTAGTGATTCAGTCAAAGCCTGATGAAGGCTCGATTTCACCAATAGTTATGCTAGGAATGTTTTTTGTGTTGCTGGCTCAGTTGAGGTAAACTGCACTAATGTTATTTGCATATATCTTCATTTGACGAAAACAGCAGCCAGCTAGCTTCAGAGCTACATGAAAAACAGGCTGCTGAACGTGTAGCTCTGTAGCTGGCTGCTGTAGATGTCAAATTATGCTGGCAGGATCGTAGGGTCCTGTACAATCCCGTAAGATTTGCACGTTGCTTGTTTTACATGTACGACATTTTCTCATTTAACAAAACGTTATTTCAGGCAGAAACCTTACATCAGATTTAATCATTTATTACAGAATGACATGCATTTGTGTTTGGTGACAACTCTGCTCAAGTGATGCCCTGGAACTATTTGAGCAAGGATGACACAGACAGTCCCTGAGGTCACAAACACCCTGGCAGAGTCTGAGATTCAGGAGATTTAAATTATTGAAGACAATAGAATTTAATGCTGCTTACCGCAATTGTAGCGCCCTGTAGAATGTTTGCCAGCAGGGGGCAGAATGAATGTGTCTGTAGCAGAATACTGCCAGGTTAGAGCAAAGAGGAAGTTGTTTTCGTGTGTGGCAGCCTGAAAAAAAAAGCCTTCCACTAAACCTGAAAATGGGAACTACGGTCGTTGCTGACGCGAAAGAGTTTATGAAAGTTCTTTTGTAAGTACGCTTTATTATTGCTGCGACATTTGCAAGATATTTGCTCTCAAATGTCCTTAGGTTTCACTTGGCAGCTAACTTGGGTAGCTAGCTATTGATGTGTTTCTGCAGTACTGCCGTTGAAAATAAAAGTAACATGTCCACACCACGTCGTTGTCTTGTAGTGGTGTAACAATTTGGAGGTTCCACCGAGATTTTAAAGGATATTATTTTACGGCGGATGACTTTTTCAACTCCGAAAAAAAAAAACTGAAAACGTCGGACTGGTGTGAGAGCAGCAAGTCAACTGAGGAAGCGGTAGCTTAAGGTAACAGTTAAAGTCTAGCTAGAGCGACACGTTCCGTTTTGTTGTTTTCCACAGTGTTGACAGTAAATTTAGAACGTTACGAGCAAAATGTCGGCGTACCGAGAAGAGCTCCTGTTGGAAATAGAAGCTAAGCTGCTTGGACTGACTGTAAAAGAACTGCACCGAGTCTGTGAGCTCTGTAAAATAGCGGGGAAAGACTCGGAGGATATTAAAATAAAACTCCTCGCGCTCTGGTTAAGCACATCAAAAAGTTTTGTGAACGTGAGGACTTTCTGGAGAGGGAAGACGAGGGCATGTCGGTGCTTTTGGAGCTGAACGACGCACTCGACACTCTGCGGGAGAACCCGGTGGAGACCGACGATGTGGGAGCAACACCATTCGTCCCGTCACCTGCAGCCGAGGAGGGGGAGATCAAGGTGGCTCATTCAGCACAGCCCACGTTGGAAGGACAGTGAGGCGACCACGCACCGCTGCTGCCAGCGCCGGAGACTCACATCGCTCGGGAGACAGCGCGGGAGGGTGGGACTCCAGGCAGAGGAGGGAGAAGCTCCCTCGACAACAGCTGCTTTGCTTCCAGCGGTTTCAGAAAGGACTTCTGGATAAACGGGCATGTTGGTGAGTCCACATCAATGAACACCCTAAGCTTTAGCAGTCTTGAACACCAGATTGAAGGGGGTTTAAGGAAAGGTTACATGGAAATGGAGATAATGGAGGCTGTGGTTCGTGCTGTAAATCCTGGATTGAAACTGCGAAGTTACCTGGAAGGAAAAAGAGATCTCACTTTAGCCACACTCAGACAAATCTTGAGAACACATTATGCTGAGAAGGATGCAACTGTACTGTACCAACAACTGACAAAAGCTGTACAGGGGCCTGGTGAATCTGCACTTGATTTTCTGGTCAGAGTACTTGATCTGCGCCAAAAGGTTCTATTTGCATCTGAGCAAGCCCGGTCTGGCCTGAAATATAACAAAGAGCTTGTTCAAAGTCAGTGTTTCCAGTCCATTATGACAGGCTTATCAAATGACAACATAAGAGCAGAAATGAGGATGTATCTGCAGGATGAGCGCAGTAGTGAAGAGTTGCTTCTACAGAAAATGCAGAGGGTTCGAAAGATTAAAGTCACAAATAAAGCCACTCATAGAGCAAGTCTGAGTACAGCTGAACAAGTTGGTGATGAAAATGACTCTTTTACAACCACAGTAACAGCTAAACCAAACAAGCCAACTAGAGAGAATCCTTAATTTGCAAACATAGAAGAGAGCAACACAGCAATAAGGGAACTCACAGGCCAAGTAGCATCCCTGGTGCAAACTGTCCAAAGTGGGAGACAAAACAGTGATGTCAATCAGACCAAAGCCCCAGCTAACGTTTTTAAGAGACCTAAGAGACAATGTGTAGCATGTCAGCAGGACAAAAAGGACTGCAACCATTGCTTTAAGTTCGGTAGTGACACTAATTGGGCTAAAGGCTGCAGAGTCAGGGGCAGACAGAAACCGTCGGAAAACTTGCAGTGGTTGTGACAGGGGGACATGGCATGACCTCAAAGTTAAAGTCCCAACATGACTCAAAACTGAACTCTCAAACATGACCTGTAAATGTGGGCACCGTGAAGGGGTCAAGAAAGACAATGCCCACTCGTCACACCACAGCATTTTCAAAGTCACATGAGAGACCCAAAGGAGACAAGTCTTCTGGTTCATTCAATCCCATGACAAAACGTAAGCAAGTTGCAGAGCTTATTGGAAAAAAATGCCTCGTCTGGTGCAAAATGAACACTGTGAAGACTCAAGCCTTGTGGGACACAGGAGCACAAGTGTCCATCATGAGTGAGGCGTGGAAATCCCAAAACTTACCTGATGCAGAAATCCGTCCCATCAGTGAACTGTTAAGTGATGATGAACTACTGGACGTAAGAGCTGCAAATGGCTCAGAAATCCCATTTCAGGGCTGGGTACCAGTTAGCTTCAGTCTGTGTGATCCAAAGGCTAAAGAAGCAGTGTCTGATAATATTCTGGTTCCAGTGCTAGTGAGTAGGGACATAGTTCAGAGGCCCATCATAGGATTTAATGCCATTGTGGAGATGTTATCAACATGATCAGGTTCAGCTTAGTGACAACATTGCGGTGCTCAGGAACTCACTAAGGCTAGGATCAGGAAAGGTGGAAGCATTGTTATTGTCATTCAGGGGGCTACAACTAAGAATGTTCCTTACCTTGTCAGAACAGGGCGCACATCTACTGTAGTTCCAGGGGGATAAACAAAGTGTATCACCTGTCTTTGCAAAACAGAACTGAAAGTGAGGACTGAAATACTGTTTGAACCCGAGGTAGATCTGTCATTGGATGAGGGACTTACAATTAACTGTCAGCTTTTAAGTGTTTCTTGTCCCACACGTAAAGTTAACATTTTTGTAAGAAATGCCACACAACATGACATCACTATGCCAGGCAAAACTGTGATAGGGAGCATACAGAGAATAACAGACAATTACCTAGTGCAGCCAGAGGAACAACAGGTTAATTCTGTAGTTGTTGAAACTCCCCCAGCTCCATCATGCTCCACCGCAGATCCATCTCAGGGGGATCCCCATGAAACCCTTTTTGATCCACCTGTCAGTCTGGACCACTTGACCAGTGAGCAGCAGGCAGTGGTCAGGCAAATGCTTAGGGAGGAGTCAGGAACATTTGCTAGGCACAAAGATGATATCGGATGCATTGAAAACTTGAAAATGGACATTAATCTAACTGATGACATCCCAGTAGCTAAAACATACAATGCCATACCTCGTCCTTTGTATGATGAAGTCAAAAATCACATCCAGGACTCGCTAAATAAAGGCTTCATCCACAAATCCACCTCCCCATATGCAGCTGCAGTGGTTTGCGTGAGAAAGAGAGATAGGAGTCTAAGACTTTGTATTGACTGTAGGGGGCTTAATAAAAAGACAATCCCAGACAGACATCCCATACCACGGATTCAGGAGATACTTGATGGTCTGGGAGGTAATGCTTGGTTCAGTGTGTTGGACTAAGGCAAAGCTTACCATCAAGGGAGTGTCAGTGAGAACTCAAAGAAATTCACAGCCTTCACTATGCCATGGGGATTGTACGAATGGAACAGGATTCCATTCGGCCTCACAAATGCGCCCTCCACTTTTCAGCGCAGTATGGAAGAGAGCCAGGATGGTCTCCGGGACAAAATATGTATTCCATACTTCGATGATGTGCTGGTCTATAGTAAAACTTTCATGCAGCATGTAGAGGATGTGAGGTCTGTCCACAAACAACAGCGAGCTTGTGGAATTAAATTGAGACCAGACAAGTGTGACCTCTTCAAAAATGAAGTTCTCTATGTTGGTAAAGTGATCTCAGCTGAAGGCTTCAGGATGGACAATAAAGAAATAGAGACTGTACAAGCAGTGAAGGCAAAACCCCCAACAAACATCAAAGAGCTGCGCAAACTTCTTGGTTTCCTCGGTTATTACAGAAGTTATGTGCAGGATTTCTCTCGTCAAGCTAAATGCTTATACGACCTTCTCTCAGGATGTGGGACCCAGAACACTGTCTCAAAACTTACCTGTTGGTCAGCAGGGGCGAGACAGCTCCCCCCACATCAGAAAATAGTATGGACTGACACCCACCAGACAGCCCTGAACTATTTAATTGATGTTTTGACTAACCCACCTGTTATGGCTTATCCAAGGTTTGAAGATCCCTTCATTCTTCACATTGATGCATCGGAACAGGGACTGGGGGCGGTTTTGTATCAGCACAGGTAGGCAGGCTCAGAGTTATTGGGTACGGTTCACGGACATTGACACCAGCAGAAAAAAACTACCGCTTACATTCAGGTAAGCTTGAGTTTTTAGCACTCAAATGGGCTGTTACAGAGGTTTAAAGACTATTTGTTTTACGCTCCTTCTGTGACGATATACAGTGACAACAATCCAGTTACGTATGTTTTGAGTACAGCGAAACTAAATGCGACCGGACATGGCTGGGTATCTGACCTCGCCGACTTCAATATAATTCTTAAGTATTGCCCAGGGAAAGTAAACATGGACGCAGATTTCCTTTCCCGCACACCTGTGAACATGGACTCTTACATGAGTGAGTGCACAGAGCTGTGCTCCCCTGAAGCTTTGAGTGTAATATTCAGCTCAGTTGAAACACTGAAACACCAGGAATTGGACTGGATCTCAGCCATAACCTGCAGTTCACATGTTCAGGAGTCAACTGCTGTTAGTCAGCCAGATGTGAAAGTAACTCAGCAAGAGTTACTGCAAGCACAGTTATGAGACTCTGTCATATCCCATGTACTCCAGTTGAAGGCATCTGGTCAAAAACCAGACAAAAGTATCATGAACAGAGAAACAGTGAAAACTAAACAATTACTTCATGAATGGAAAAGACTGTTTGTTTCCCAGGAGGGTCTGTTAAAACGTAAAACATCAACCTTCACTCAAATTGTGCTTCCAGAAGAGTACAAAGAGTTTGTGTATAAGTACCTCCACTGTGAGATGGGACACTTAGGGGTAGATCGTGTAGTACACCTTGCTAGGCAAAGGTTTTATTGGCCTGGGATGCAAAAAGACATTGAGTTTTTCATAACAAAAGTTTGTAAATGCCACATCCAGAAAAAACCTACAGTGTATAGCAGAGCCCCTATGTGTCACGTACCTGCAACAGCGCCTTTTGAAATGGTCTTCATCGACTATCTTCATCTTGAAAAAAGCAGGGGAGGGTATGAATATATTTTAGTGATCATCGACAACTTCGCTAAGTTTGCACAGGCTTACCCAACCTGTAACAAGTCAGGCAAGACAGCAGTGGAAAAAATCTTTATGATTTTTCTCTTAAATTTGGTTTTCCTGCAAAAATACACCCAGATCAAGGTAAAGAATTTGAGAACCATTTGTTCAGACAGCTGCAAAAATACACTGACATGACCAACTCAAAGACAACTCCCTATCACCCACAAGGGAACCCAGCTGCGCCAGTTGAGGCTGTATATTAATAACAAAGAGCCGAGACATGAACTAAAGGTAAACTGGCTTTTACTCAGAAGTGTCAGGATAACATGCAGCCCTTGGCCAACCCCAAAGCCCCCACGTATTAACATAATGTGACCACGTACCGCTGGTCGGTACTGGCGCAAACCCTCTCTTTTCACCTCCGACCTCCTTTCACTACTTTTTCCATTTTGCTTTTTTTTTTTAACAAGGAACAAATAGGCATTATGAACAATGCAGGCATACTGCAATGATATGGGTCTAAAGACTAACAACATAGTCCTTGAAACACATTGGGGGGCGTCGGGAGCGCGATGACCGACGCGGGCCTTCGCAGATCAGTGAGGTAGGAACAGACTGAGTAGGCGAGGCGGGCCGATCGGTACCCACACAACCAGAGGTCGGCTGTGCCTCGACCGAGGCAACAGGGCTGACAGGCAGGCAGGACGCTGCATTCAGTGGATTGCCCGGAACACCAGGCGTAGAGATGACAGCAGGGATAGCAGGAGACAGGGGCAGCTGGTGCGGATCTGGGAGCGGATCTTCATCCCCAGAGTCTTCAGAAGGATGTGGCTCCAGAGAATACAGGCTGTCAGGCACGTCGGGTGGCACCTTGAAGCAGTCAGCCATCCTCGCATGATATGATGAACTGCGTAGCTGGGATCCCACAAATTTTCTAATATTGCAGAATGGGGGTCCACTGAGACAACCAGGTATCGGTCACGTGCTCGGGACTTGTTCCTGTCTGAGTGGAGGTAGACCAGATCACCCACATCAAGTGTAGGCTCAAGACGTCTCTGTGCGAGGGGTGCTTTAGAGCATTCGCTAAATGGATGGTTAGCAAGTCGCAGCCGGTGTTGTGCAGCTACCAAATCACTGTCGCCAAGGGAAACCTGAACATTTGAAAACTGGTCCACTGTGTCCACATTTCCCGAGAAGACAATCCACGTGAGCGGATGCACGAGTTCAATGCTGCTGTTGCAATTGCCAGGGTCAGCGGAGTGACAGCACCCCCTAATGGGTCAAGGCGCAAGAGTTCACCTGTCAGCTCCTGGATAGCCTTTTCTGCGACAGGATACTTGTTGGGGTTTTTAGCATGCCCCGGCTCCAACGTGATGCTATGCTGTGCAGGAACTCATTGCTGACCAGAGCCTTGAATCTAGGGGCAGGGTCGGTGCATACAACTGCCAGGGGCCCATCCATGGGGCGTATCTCGATACAAAGCTGTATCAAGGCATCCCTCAGTGTCTCGTGGCGCTCATCTGAAAGCAGTAGGGTAGATGTTAACGATGTCACCGTCTCCCGGAGGACTAGTATGACCTGCCGGGAACGCTTGAGGACATCAGCTGCAAAGGACAGGCCCACAGCCTCAGGTGGTGAGGAAGTGGACTGCTCCACTCTGGCACTTGGCGAGTGGCGTAGCACGGCACAGGAATGGCAACCATCAGAGACACGCACTACTGCCTTGTCCATATCAAGGGCATACAGGTACCGCTTGACAACTACCTTGAGCTGGTGGCATGTAGGGTGCACCAGCTGGATGTGGAGTGCAGTCAACAGGCCATCTAGAACCTGTCGAGGGACAATAATGCACTCACGAGATGGTGTGAAGGGCTCATCACGCCTGACAACGAGTAGGCCATCCACCGCGACAGTGGCTACATTCAGGTACCTTTTGACATCTTTAACATTAGTGAACTCCTGGATGGCCTTGTGCCCTGAATGAGATGAGCATGGGTACGGCGAAGATCTGGGCACTCTGACTGTATTGCCAGCCAGGCAGGTCGGCTAGTGAATGGGAGACGCACAGATCCATCTAAGACATCCTGGACAGATGTCATGCGAACAGCAGAGTCAGAGGTGCGCCTAATGAAGGAACAGACCTGACAACCTTCGTCCTCGCATGGTGGAGCATTGCGGCTGGCAAAGTCAGACGCGAGAATGGCAGAGCCCGCAACATGTCTGACGGAGGCTTGGTAACAGCTGACAACAGATAGGAAGGTTGAGACCCGGGGACTTGCAGAAAACTCACCACAGCAGAGCTTCTCATATGCCTGCACACAGGGCTTGCTGTTGGTGAGGATGCACGCATTCACTTTAGACTGAATGATATAGGGGCTGAAATGTTTGGTCGCAGCAGCAATAGAGAGAGCCTCTACCTCGCATGGCAGCCATGTCGTTTGGGACCCACGCAACTTGGCACTAAAGATGCCAGCTAGGAGTAGCTTGCCCTCCCTGGATACATAGAGGGTGGCGCCTATGCCAGGTTGTCTGACTGCGCCATCTGTCACGATCCACAACTGGTCCGATGGCCGAGGCAGAGTAATGACACAGGCAGATGAGAGCGCCTGTTGTGCATTGTAGAATGACTCCCGCAATTCATCAGTCCAGGGGATGACCTCCGAAGATTGGCGCCCAGCCGTGACCTCGTCAAGTGGGGTGAGGTTTGACGCACACTTCGGGAGTACCCGGGAGAGAACCTTGTATGCGCCAATAAAGGATCTCATCTGGCCCACTGTGTCTAGTGCAGGGCAGGAGGTTAGTGTGTTAACACGATGTGGACTGGCAGTGAGGGTGCCAGCGTTCCAGATCCAGCCAAGAATGGTGGTAGACCGGGGGTTGATGACTGTTTTAGGAGCGGACAGGCGGAGATCGCATCTGTAAAGAGCCTGGAGGACTCTCTTCCAGTTGTGGAAAAGTTCCTGAGGTGTGTCGCCACCGCAGTACAGGTTATCGGCGATCTTGGCTACAATGCCCTCCTGTGACAGATGACCCAGCACACGACACAAAAGCTCCTCCAGTGCCGTCTCAGAGCCAGGCATGCCCATAGCAGAGCAGCATGTACACCCGCACTCCCCTGAAGGGGGTTACGATGCCACAGTACTTCATTGACTGGCGTGCGAGGGGTACCTGATAAAATGCACTGGTCAGGTCCGAGACTACAATGTGTTTCCAGTGAGCAATGAGGCGCAGAGTTGAGTCAACATTTGGCAGCAGTGAGGGCTGGGGCTTGCTGTAGCGGCCAACATCAACAAAGGCAGTCACCAAACGAGATCCTCCATTAGGCTTTTTTACTAGGAATGAGGGGTTGAGATATTCCACTACAACATTGATGTCTTCGGGGTGTCTGAACACGCCTAGTTCCTCCAACTGGTCAAACTTAGCCTGGAGCTCCACAAGTTTGCCCCATGCATAGAAGGGAAGGCACCCATTTCTCTGTGGGGGCTCCACGGGACCCAAATTGACCTTGGCCTTGAAGGACCCAGCAGCGCCATTATAGCCCTTGATGTTAGGGTCAAAGACTACATCGTATTCTCTGAGCAGCGACCGAAACTGACTCACAGTCTCTTGTGGGAGGAGGTTAGCAGGATCGACCTGTACAGCTGATGAGTGGTCAGTCTTGGCTAGCCTTGGCTTCTCTGGGTATGGGGCTGGACTGACTGTAGAAGGTTCCTGGGGTTCAAAAACGGGGGTTGCCTAGCAGAAGTGGTCATGACGCTTTAGTGTCTGTGGCTCAGCCGTCAGATTGGGGATCCGAATTTTACCTGCAACACTCGAAACAATGCTTGGCTGTGGCCACATCTGGGATAGCTTTAGCCTACGCGCACTGACTGCATCAGAGCGTGGCTCAATGGCGAACTCAGCATCAGATTGTACATCATGTGGTAGCTGCATTTCAATGAACCCCCCACGCCAGACAGTTTTTGAGTGGGTGGGAGCACGAAGTACAAATGTATGCCGTACAGTTGTGCTGGACTCCAAGGCTGGTGCCAAGGAGCCATATTTGTAGGTTGTGCCATCGCCAAGGATCACCTCTCTCTTAGCAGGACGAACAGCGATGTCATTCGCCTCCATGAAAGGTGTGCCAGCAAGTACGTCAACATCAAGGTCAGCCACAACCAGGCCCTCGAACTGGAATACTCTGTCACCCCGTGTGAAGGGAATCCGTATCTCGCCGATTACCTGTAGCTGTAAGGAACCATCAGCCTGATGGACTGACTGCGCGCTGGACAGGATCTGGGCCCCGAGGCGCGTCGCAGTAGAGTGGCGTATCATATTACCAGTCGCACTGCTGTCAATTGTGACACGGACGACATGATGATTGTGGAACACATCAAAGTATGGGGACTGGCATGTCTGAACACGGTAGGCTACAGCACCAGGAATGACTGCTCCGCTGTCTGATTCGTGGGTAGGCGTGCTGCCCCCTACGTCATCCTCAGCATCAGACTCATCTTCCATAAAGCCACCTATTTGCCGTGCTCTAACAATGTAACATCTGTCATTCTCTGGGAGGAAGTCACACTCACTCAGAAAATGACGGGTCTCTTGCCGACCTGCTTGCTTACACAGGGGGCACACTTTGTCTTGGCGGGGCCTTCTTGGGAGCGCCTTGAGCGCAGCTCTAGAGCTCTGTGCAGGACGGCGTGGCTCAGTAGAGATGGCTGAGCGGAAGATTTTTGCATCATCAGGCGTGCAAATTTCATCTAGGAGGGAACACAGGGCCTGTGATATCTCTGGTTTTATAGATGCCAGAGTGCGAGACCTCAGCTCAGTGCCATACCTCTGCTTTTCTGAGTCTGGGCAGGCTAGGGCGGATGAGCTTGAGCCATATGAGGACCACCATGTTTTCCAGCGTGGGGAGAGAGCTCCTCATCCTCAGTCATTATCTCGCCATGGTGGCTGAGGCCATTGGGGCGGCGCAACAATGAGTCCTCCACAAACGCCATTAGCCTCTGGTAAAGGTCCTCTGGGCGCTCATCACCCTCAAGGTGAATCTCAGAAAAAAAGTATAAACTGAGCTCCAGTAACTTGGAAGCCAAAGTGTTGCCTAATTGTTTGCCATATGAACTCCAGTGATGTGGAATTTTTAACTAGGGTACTCCTTGAAATAATTGGGCAGTAATTGGCAATCTGCCCAAGCATTAGCTCAAGTGAGTTAACTTTCTGCAGTGCTGAGCGACGTCTAGCAACAGGAACGTCGTCACCGTCATCTCGGAATCCCCTCAATGGGTGCGCTTTATTTTTTCTTTTAGCCACGCAAATCCTCGGTTATAAATGGGGCAAAGTTTTTGTCTAAAGACAGCGTGTACAGAAGATTCTGTTTCCAATTTTCAGTCTTGGAGAGAGACCACTGCTTCGGTGCTCGGCGAGTAGAAGCCATTTCCTACCTGCTTGAGTGCAAGGACGTGCTATCACAGTGACCGCTTCACTGATTCGGCTCCAGCAAGCTACTTCCTGCAGTCAGACGAAGTCGCTTTGAAACGGTAGGCTCCAGTACTTGCCGCCGCTGCCACCACGCCAGTTGAGGCTGTATATTAACATAACATAACATAACATGAATGGCGAGAACAGGCCGTTCAGCCCAACTAGGCTCGCCAGTTTCTTTGTACCATCGTGAATATATCACTTCAGATACTCAATGACTCAATGGTATCTAGCTTTAAGTCAAGTCTGCTCTTGAAAACTCCCAAGGTCTCTGCCTCAACAATATGGTCAGGCAAGCTGTTCCACACTGAAATTACTCTTTGGGTGAAGAAATGTTTCTGAATATCAGTGCTAAATTTACCTTTAGTCAGCTTCCATTTGTGACCCCGAGTTCTGCTAACAACACTTGGTTGAAGGAATCCTACATAATTCACTTTGTTAATCCCTTTAACATATTTAAAGACCTCAATCAAATCACCCCTTAGTCTCCTTTTCCTAAGACTAAAGAGATTAAGGATCTTCAGCCTTTTCTCATAGCTTTCATCTTTAATACCGAATTAGCTTCGTGGCTCTTCTCTGAACTTTCTCTAAAGCCTCTATGTCTTTCTTAAAGTATGGTCCCCAGAACTGTACACAATACTCTAGATGTGGTCTGACGAATGTGTTGTACAAAAGAAGCATCACCTCCTTGGATTTGAACTCAATACTTTTGGCAATGTATCCCAGCATCCGATTGGCTTTTTTAACAGCTACGGCACAATGGGTAGAGCCTGTGAGGGTTTGGTCAACAATCACTCCCAGATCTTTCTCTTGTGGAGCACATTCCAGTTTAAAACCTCCCATGAAGTAATCCCGTCTAATGTTTTTATTACCTACATGTACTACTTTACATTTCGCTACATTAAATTTCATTTGCCACATTTCTGCCCAATTCTGAATTCTATCCACATCATCCTGAATCACTTTAGTGGACTCTAAACTATTTGCCAAGCCCCCCAATTTAGTATCATCTGCAAATTTCACTAATCTGCTCTCAATATTCCTATCAAGGTCATTAATGTAGATGAGGAACAGCAGGGGTCCCAACACCGATCCCTGGGGGACGCCACTCCCCACCCTACCTAGCTCAGATGATATACCACTGACCACCACTCTTTGTGTTCTGTCCTGCAACCAGTTATGAATCCACTTCAGAATACCACCTGTAACTCCAATGGAGCTCATTTTAAAAATTAGTCTCTTATGCGGTACTGTGTCAAATGCTTTCTGAAAATCCAAATATATGATGTCATAAGCCCTGCCCCCTACGTCATCCTCAGCATCAGACTCATCTTCCATAAAGCCACCTATTTGCCGTGCTCTAACAATGTAACATCTGTCATTCTCTGGGAGGAAGTCACACTCACTCAGAAAATGACGGGTCTCTTGCCGACCTGCTTGCTTACACAGGGGGCACACTTTGTCTTGGCGGGGCCTTCTTGGGAGCGCCTTGAGCGCAGCTCTAGAGCTCTGTGCAGGACGGCGTGGCTCAGTAGAGATGGCTGAGCGGAAGATTTTTGCATCATCAGACGTGCAAATTTCATCTAGGAGGGAACACAGGGCCTGTGATATCTCTGGTTTTATAGATGCCAGAGTGCGAGACCTCAGCTCAGTGCCATACCTCTGCTTTACGAGTCTGGGCAGGCTAGGGCGGATGAGCTTGAGCCATATGAGGACCACCATGTTTTCCAGCGTGGGAGAGAGCTCCTCATCCTCAGTCATTATCTCGCCATGGTGGCTGAGGCCATTGGGGCGCAACAATGAGTCCTCCACAAACGCCATTAGCCTCTGGTAAAGGTCCTCTGGACGCTCATCACCCTCAAGGTGAATCTCAGAAAAGTAAATAAACTGAGCTCCAGTAACTTGGAAGCCAAAGTGTTGCCTAATTGTTTGCCATATGAACTCCAGTGATGTGGAATTTTTAACTAGGGTACTCCTTGAAATAATTGGGCAGTAATTGGCAATCTGCCCAAGCATTAGCTCAAGTGAGTTAACTTTCTGCAGTGCTGAGCGACGTCTAGCAACAGGAACGTCGTCACCGTCATCTCGGAATCCCCTCAATGGGTGCGCTTTATTTTTCTTTAGCCACGCAAATCCCTCGGTTATAAATGGGGCAAAGTTTTTGTCTAAAGACAGCGTGTACAGAAGATTCTGTTTCCAATTTTCAGTCTTGGAGAGAGACCACTGCTTCGGTGCTCGGCGAGTAGAAGCCATTTCCTACCTGCTTGAGTGCAAGGACGTGCTATCACAGTGACCGCTTCACTGATTCGGCTCCAGCAAGCTACTTCCTGCAGTCAGACGAAGTCGCTTTGAAACGGTAGGCTCCAGTACTTGCCGCCGCTGCCACCACGCCAGTTGAGGCTGTATATTAACATAACATAACATAACATGAATGGCGAGAACAGGCCGTTCAGCCCAACTAGGCTCGCCAGTTTCTTTGTACCATCGTGAATATATCACTTCAGATACTCAATGACTCAATGGTATCTAGCTTTAAGTCAAGTCTGCTCTTGAAAACTCCCAAGGTCTCTGCCTCAACAATATGGTCAGGCAAGCTGTTCCACACTGAAATTACTCTTTGGGTGAAGAAATGTTTCCGAATATCAGTGCTAAATTTACCTTTAGTCAGCTTCCATTTGTGACCCCGAGTTCTGCTAACAACACTTGGTTGAAGGAATCCTACATAATTCACTTTGTTAATCCCTTTAACATATTTAAAGACCTCAATCAAATCACCCCTTAGTCTCCTTTTCCTAAGACTAAAGAGATTAAGGATCTTCAGCCTTTTCTCATAGCTTTCATCTTTAATACCGGAATTAGCCGTGGCTCTTCTCTGAACTTTCTCTAAAGCCTCTATGTCTTTCTTAAAGTATGGTCCCCAGAACTGTACACAATACTCTAGATGTGGTCTGATCAATGTGTTGTACAAAAGAAGCATCACCTCCTTGGATTTGAACTCAATACTTTTGGCAATGTATCCCAGCATCCGATTGGCTTTTTTTTTAACAGCTACGGCACAATGGGTAGAGCCTGTGAGGTTTTGGTCAACAATCACTCCCAGATCTTTCTCTTGTGGAGCACATTCCAGTTTAAAACCTCCCATGAAGTAATCCTGTCTAATGTTTTTATTACCTACATGTACTACTTTACATTTCAGCTACATTAAATTTCATTTGCCACATTTCTGCCCAATTCTGAATTCTATCCACATCATCCTGAATCACTTTTAGTGGACTCTAAACTATTTGCCAAGCCCCCAATTTAGTATCATCTGCAAATTTCACTAATCTGCTCTCAATATTCCTATCAAGGTCATTAATGTAGATGAGGAACAGCAGGGTCCCAACACCGATCCCTGGGGGCGCCACTCCCCACCCTACCTAGCTCAGATGATATACCACTGACCACCACTCTTTGTGTTCTGTCCTGCAACCAGTTATGAATCCACTTCAGAATACCACCTGTAACTCCAATGGAGCTCATTTTAAAAATTAGTCTCTTATGCGGTACTGTGTCAAATGCTTTCTGAAAATCCAAATATATGATGTCATAAGCCCTGCTCTGGTCATAAGTCTTGGTGGCCTCTTCAAAAAATTCCAGAAGGTTTGTCAGGCATGACCTTCCTTTTACGAAAACCATGTTGGCTATCCCTCAAGATATTGTTACGTTCAAGAAATAAGTCCAGCTCATCTTTTATGATAGATTCCAATATTTTGCACGCAATGCAAGTTAAACTGACTGGCCTGTAATTACCTGGCTCAGTACGGTCCCTTTTTATATATTGGTATTATATTGCCCTGTTTCCAATCATTTGGTATTTCTCCAGTTTCTAAAGACCGTCTAAAGATGGCAGATAGCGGCTTAAAGATGATCTCACTAACTTCCCTGAGCACTCTAGGATATAAGCCATCAGGACCCGCCGCCTTATCTGCCTTTAGTTGATGCAACTTGTCTAATACTGACGTTATCCCTAACCTCAATTTCCCCTAAATAATCTTGAGCATTGGACAAGCCCTCTGGCGAATAAAGACCCGCTCTAAGGTAAAATTCTCAACAAAGTAACCGTTTAAGGTGTCCGCAATATCCTTATTATCATATAGCAGCGATCCATTTTTACTCTTTATGCACTTAACCTGCTCTTTGACTTTCCTTTTTCTGCTACAGTACTGAAAGAAGCGCTTAGGGTTAGTTTTGCCCCCTCTGCAATTTGTCTTTCATACAGTCTTCTAGCATTCCTCAGCTCTTTTTTGACCACAGCCCGCATTTTACAGAATTCGGCCTTAGTAATCTCATTGTTATCCTCTATGTACATCTTATAAAGATTCCTCTTTTCCTCAAACTCCTACGAATAGCTGCTGTCATCCACTGAGGATTCTGCTTTTTCAGCTTACTTTTGGACACCTTTGGAATGAATTTACATTGTGAATTAAGTAAAACCCCTTAAATCTTTCCCACATCTCATTTACAGACTCACAGTCCAGGAGTGTCTCCCATTTTGTTTCACTTAGATATGACCGCATCCTGTCAAAGTTTGCTCGCCTAAAATTAAAAATTTTTGTTTTGGAGACACCTTTTTTAACTTCCCATGAAACCTCAAAATTAATAGTAGAGTGATCACTTGTCCCCAAGTGGCTCCAGTACCTCAACATTGCTAATTCTATCTGGGTCATTACAGAGCAGCAAATCTAAAATTGCCTTCTCTCTTGTAGGTTTATTAACATACTGCACCAAAAAATTATCATTTATGACATCTAGAAATTCTTCCTCCCCCTACCCTGTCCTTTCACAATTTCCCAATCAATACCAGGATAATTTAAGTCTCCCATAATAATAGTCCCTCCTCCTCTACAAGCTTGCGTAATCCTCTTAAGGAGCATTTCATTGACTGTACTGTCCAAAGCTGGTGGTCGATAGCATACACCTATGTTTAAACCAGTCTCGTGTTTGCCAGTGAGCCTGACCCAGATATCTTCACAAGGCACGGAATATTCAATTTCAGGAATTTCCTGCACATTTATGTTTTCGTTCACATAGAGTGCTACACCCCTCCTCGCCTATTACATCTATCCTTCCTAAAGAGCTTATAACCTTCTACATTATATTCATCTCCATCCTCTTCACTAAGCCATGTCTCTGTAATCCCAACTATGTCATAGCCTTCACTAATCATAACGGCCTCAAGTTCTTGAAATTTATTTTTAATGCTTCTTGCATTAAGATTAAAACATTTCAGGTTATCATGAACGCTCTTCCCTTCGATTTCCCATGCGCCTGCTGCTCAAAGCCCCTCACCATGCTTTTTTTTTTTTTTTTTATATCATCAATAGTGCATGTAACGCTGTCAGCTTCCATCAGGGCAGTCTGCATTTCCCTCTGTGTAACACTCTCTAACCTCCCTGCCCCCCAAGTCCCTAGTTTAAATAACTCTCTGCTACCCTCAACATACGCTGACCCAGTGCAAAGGTACCCCTCCGGTTCAGGTGTAGCCCATCCGGCTTGAACAGGTCACCCCTGTCCCAGAAGTAGTTCCAGTGCCCCATAAACCTATACCCTCTTTCCTACACCAGGTTCGTAGCCACGTGTTAAACCTCCAGATAAAATTCTGCTTCCCTCTGCTTGCATTGGTACCGTAGAATCCCGGAGAACACTACCGTGGAGGATCTGCTCCTAAGCTTTTCAGCTAATTCAACAAATTTACTTTGCAGAACCTCAAACCTACCCTTACCTATGTCATTAGTCCCAACATGGACCATGACAACTGGATCCCTCCCGCTCTGGCCAGGAGCTTGTCCAAGACGCTCCAGGAGGTCTCCTACCTGGGCACCAGGCAGGCAACACAATCGTCATTTGAGACTCCTTGTCGCCTTAACAGACTAAACTGTCTATTCCTCTAAGTATTGAGTCCCCCACTATCAATAACTCTCTTTTCTGAGGGGTAGAGGCCAACAGGATGCCCTGCTGCTCATCAGTCCCCTCACTCTCAGGGTCAGGGGCCAATTCGAGTTCCTGCAAGGGCCGGAATCGGTTGGACACCTCAACCACTGGAGGAGCTGTCGCTGTCACGGTGTGCAGGCCCTTTCCTGCGCTGGACGTCCCTACCGTCACCCAACTTTCTCTCCCTGCCTGCTCTGGGGTCCCCACACCACCCTGCTTTGGCGTACAGACCATTTCTCTAAACGACATACTACTTAGTTCTTCTAGGAACTCTACTGATTATGAACTATGTCGTGCAGCCGCCAACTGGCCCTGAAGAACAAGGATCTTGCTCTCCAGATGCTCAATTAGCTGGCACCGGTGACAGACAAACCCACCCTGGAAATCTCTTTCCAAAAGTGCGATCATCCTGCAACCGTCACATAGTTTTGGCCACATTTTGAACCCCCTACCTAATGACCTCGCTCACCCTAGATAACAAAGAAAATTACTAATGCCGAGACAGAAGCTCAGGAACCACAATTTATTAATTAATTAACCTGAGAAGCCCTAAGCAGCAGTCACAATAGAAACCGTGGGGAAACTATGTGAATGGATAATAAGCCTCTTTTAACAGGGGCTTAGTTTTAGTGAACAGAAATGAAATACCAAATTGAGAAACTCTATCGATAATAAGCACTCCTAATAAGCCAACTTGAATTTATCTAGACCCGCTACTATTAATATACTAAACCAAAAAGTCTCACAGGGCTTAGCTGAGAACCCAGATAAAAGACTGGCTATACTACGCCCAGGAGAAACTGGAGGAGGGAGGAGGCGGAGCACTCCGGTAAAGCTTTCCGTTTAAATTCAAGGGTAACCGAACGGACGACTAAAGTGACTGCTGTCCTATTGACTAAATACTAAATCTCAGATCCCCAGCCAAAAAGCAAACAGTAACTATCTAGCTAGCCAGCCACAAATACAACCAAGAGTAACCGAGATAAGAGTTAAGCCTCGGTTCCCTTTAATTAAAACGGACCGAATAAACAAGTCGTTTACTTCGTGAGCGAACTAAACACGGTATCTCCCCCAACAAGCTGTCGCTGAGCACTCAAACAAGCAGTTAAACTTTAATCAGCTGATCAAGGCACCGCAACCGGAGGAATATACAAAGATAACGTAATTTGCAATGTGTTTAATCAGAAGAGCCCTTCGATGATAATAAAATGCGAAAAAGACAAAAACCCCGGTTCGCGTTAATATTCAAGCTTGGAAATGCGTTTATGCGGTAATGTGGTCAGGATAGAGAACGAAGGGGACTAAAAAACCCCCGTGAACGTCAATATTTATTGGCTAGAAGACTGTATGAAAGGCAAGCGACCAAGTATGAAACCAAGCCAGATAGTTAGATATCCCGGTAATTTGATATATTCCTGGCGTTGAGAGCTTACAATAGTTCGTTAGCTAAATCAGCTACAGAAAAATATTAATAACAAAGAGCCAAGACACGAACTAAAGGTAAACTGGCTTTTACTAAGAAGTGTCAGGATAACACGCAGCCTTTGGCCAACCCCAAAGCCCCCACGTATTAATATAAAGTGACCACTTACCGCTGGTTGGTACTGGGGCTGAAAGATTTAATTGCACGTTCTTGTCAATGCTGCGGACCTTGGACGAGGAAAAAAAGGGTAATTGGAGTGACTATGTTAGTAAAGTTGTGCACGCCTACAACTGTACCACTAGCGAGGCTACGGGTTATTCTCCTTTTTATCTGCTCTTCGGCAGAAATCCTTGTTTGCCCATTGACTTGATATTTGAAATAAATGAAGAGGAAGGATTTTGCTCACATCAGGAATATGCTCAAAAATGGCAACAGCAGATGAGAGAAGCATACAACATTGCCTCCAAAGCCATTAAAAAGACTATTGCGAGAGGAAAAACATTTTATGACAAAAAAAGACAGAGTTCAATGCTTTCCCCAGGTGACAGGGTCCTCGTTAGGAATATGTCAGAGCGAGGGGGACCAGGAAAATTGCGTTCATACTGGGAGGGTCAAATACACATAGTTGTCTCTCGAAAGGGGGAAGACAGCCCAGTCTATGAGGTAAAACCTGAACGTGGCACAGCGAGGGGCAGACTCCTCCATTGCAACATGCTGATGCCATGCAATGCGTTGCCACTTCAGGAGTTGGCTCAAAGCACTGTGAAAGGACAAAATCCTCAGATTCAAAAAGAAAAGAGACACAAAGACAGTAAACAAAAGGAAACATCAGAGGACACAGAGAGTTCAGATGAGGAGGAATTTTACTGGGCTCACAAACTGAGGCACCATCACCATGAGGAGCATGGGAGGCAAAATGTTGCACCTCCTGTCACTCCTGAACCAGAACCTCAGCCTGAACTTAATGCTGAAGTAGAGGACTTCAGTCTGGAAATGCTTGTGGACAATGACTTAGCTGAAAATGGAACAACTGGACACGACATTCAAAGGATCACACAAACTGTTCCTTCTGCAGACCTGCCCAGCACACAGGAGCCAGTCTCCTGACACTCTGTCACGCAGGTCACACAGAGAGAGAAGACCTAGAGAGACACTGAAATATGACTCATTAGGCCAACCCACTCACTGTGTGGTGGGGCCTCACACTAACTCAATGTGTGTCGACACACTGCCACCAGTGTATGGACAATGTAGTGTACCCTGGCTGCTTCCACAGATGTTTGGAGCACCCCTGGTTTATCCTAACTTTGTCACCACAGGATATTACTGAAAAAAAGAACTGTTTTTGCCTATTATGGACTGTGGTCATTTATTTTTGTGAAAAAAAAATGGACACCAGCACATGAGTTTGTGAACTGAGTTGTTACTGTCCAAATGCAGGCCACAGGCTGAAATAAGATAAACTGAAATAAGGTGGATATAGAAATGTTTTTTTCAAGATGTCAGTAACACAGTACTGTTTAAGTGTTATTACTATAGTGTTGCAGTGAACAGAAGTTCTACTCTTAATCTATATAGTTAAGAACAGTTATGGCATTGAAAGAAATTATTTTTATCTCAGAGCATAAATATGGTACTGCACTATCGTTACAATTACTCAGAGGTAGACTATCAACTGGTCTAAACACTGTTGTGTTTATCTAAGAGTAAAGTGCGAAGAAATCACACAGTATATGATTGTACTGTACACTTATGGTAAAACCATTGAAATGCACTTTAATCAATTTATTTCTGTCTAACTTTCAACAGAAAGGTATTGTCATTGTGTAAAATGTTAAACTGAGAACGTTACCTTGAGGTGAAGTTATTATTTGAGTGTTGATGCCAAATTTTGTTGGTGAAACTGTACTGTATGGGCTAATGTTGAGGACAACATTTATTTTGCAGGGGAGGATTGTAGCCCCCTGTAGAATGTTTGCCAGCAGGGGGCAGAATGAATGTGTCTGTAGCAGAATACTGCCAGGTTAGAGCAAAGAGGAAGTTGTTTTCATGTGTGGCAGCCTGAAAAAAAAAAAAGTGAGCCGCAGTGGCTAACGTTAGCTTAGCCTGCGTGCAGGCTCTCTTGTTTGCAATGGGAGGCGCGAGTTGAGGGGCGGAGCGAAGCGAGTCGGCTACAGCATTGGGGAGAGGGAGTGAAAAGAGAGCCTGCACGAAAGCCAGGGTTTTGTGAGTGCCCCGCGTTCGTCCATGAACGCAGCATTCTGATTGGTCGAATTTGACAGCTCCCAAATTCAAATTTGACAGTTGTACACTCGCAGGGCTGGCGCTAGACCTGAAAATTCGGGGGCAATTATTGACAAAAATTAGTCCTGGCTAATTCTAAATGGTTTTCCTTTATTATAGGGTAACCAGATTTCCTGAAACTAAAACCGGGACACTTTGCGCGTGACCGTAGTGCGCGTGACCGTGAGGTCATAGGCGCAGATATTAGGCTCAATTTCAGCACGTAGGACTACTGCTGACAACATAGCCTAATGGGGAAAAATTATGCATGTTTTAGGTAGGCCTATTTACACATTTAAGATAAAATATGAAAAGACATTGAATGAGTTTCGTGTGGGACTATCTTTATTTTTATGAAGTAGCCTGAAGCTGAAGAAAGTTTTGGAAAATACACCAAATGAACGGTGCGGCGCGTTTTTTCGCAGTGTCTACATGTCCGAAAGTTGGACAGGATTTTAATATAACTCCGTGTCCGACAGTCGGATGGTTTCAAATAACACAAAGTTATAATACTTAACCAGTGACGTGCCCTCGAGGTCAGTTAGGGTTGGCAGAATCCTCACCGTTAAACAAACGATAACTCTATTACTTTGCTTGATTAGCAATCTGAGGATTGATTAACTAATTTACAAGACTAAACGGCAGAATGGTGTGTCAGTTCCATCCACGACATTATTGCTCAGTGCATCGAACTTAAAATGCTCACGAGACAGCAAGTTTGTTCATATTTGCTTAGAGGAAGCAAACGCAATGCCATTAACAAATGTTAAACGCAGTGTCTTCGTGTCCGAAAGTCTGACAGGGTTTTAATATAACTCCGTGTCCGACAGTCGATTATTGTTTTTAATTTCTTCAAATCTACTGAATCTTTTAGATATTAAACGTGAATGTTTTGGTAACGACGGCTCAGTTCTTCAAGATGAGTATCGAGAATTTCAACCAATGTTTCTGTTTAAGCTCTGCTCAATATAAGTCGACATCGGAGCGGGACTTAGTCCATTTATGACAAATTTAGCGACTATCAGACAGAGATCCCAAAATACTCTGTCTCCGACAGTCATAAAAGTTCTAATTTTTCGAGTATCCCAGCAATTATTAGACGTATAAACGTAGCAATGTTTGTGTTCGACCTTTATAAAATTCAAATTGATAGCTATCAACTTTTTCTGGTCTTTTTATTCATCTGTTTTCTTCCGTTGAAGACAGACAACAGCCTTTATTCGGTCTCTCTTTTGAAAATAAGTGAGATGGATCGAACAGATTCACGCTTTATTTCCACACCAGAGATAAAATAGTGCTTGTTGTCAGTGAGCAAATCAATTCCATGACCACTGATATTGTGAATTAAATACTGCATGCACGATCAAGACTGTCGGACGCAAAATGCAAAATACTCCATGTCCGGCAGCCAGCTGATATAATACATTTTCACTATTTGACCTTGACCTTGAGGCCCAAGGTCAAATGTGACTGACTCACAATGTTCGGCATACCTGATTCCCTATAGGTGCTTCATACATACCTAAGCTCTAAATGCTATATTAAGAGAGTTATAGCACATTTTTGCCATTTGACCTTGACCTTTCGGCTCAAATTCGACCAACCGACAACGCTCGGCAAGCATGATATGCTATTTACGCGCAATTCATACCTATACTGTAAATGCAATAATAAGCAAGTTATGATACTGATTCCAATGCTGCGATAAAAAAAAATTCATCATACAGTTTTTGAGAAAATTGCACCTAAGTGCCAAAGTCTAAACGAACGATTCAATCAAAAAAATTGTTGCTCGGGCATTAACTTGATGACCCATTTGATCACATCCCCAAATTAAAAAAAAATTCATCGGACTATTTTTGAGATACAGCTTTAAACGGACAACGCTGACGCCGACGCCGCTGGACGCAAAGTGACAACAATAGGTTACTGGCCTACGGCCGGCGACCTAAAAATGATTGGACAAAAAAGGGCTTCTGACAAGCGGCAATCTCCGGGGTTGAAAAGTGAGGCCAATACGGAAGTGCCAAAAACTGCAGTTCCTCGAATGCTCACTTGAGGCTGACTGCAGAAGTGAGTCAATCCTCATTGACCCTCATTTTAAAAGGCCCAATTTTACAGCAGAAATGAACATGTTTACAGCCTGGTTCAAAATACCGTTTTGGTCTCTATGGCTAATTTTCCTCTCCATGGAAACTGTGAGGGGGTGACTTTTAATGTCACTTTCCTATTTACATTATTTAATGGCATAAAGTTCTGCATAATTAAGGGCATAGCCACTTTGAAGTGACAGGACTTTAAATTACACAGTCTATGGACAGGACTCATCACATCTGGTCATGTCATGTGGCTAGGCTAGAGCACGGGCCTACTCCGGGCTAAACAGTAGGAACACCAATCCCAGCCACTAACCCCTGGTAGAGCCTGGGTGTCTAAGGGGGGGGTTACGTCAGCTAGGCTGGCCTAGCCGCTAACCCCTGGCCTAACCCAGTCTCCTGTTGGGCGTTACCCCAGATAGGCTCATTCGAGTCACGGAACTTGACCTTTTGGTTGCGTTAGTGACCGGAGAATTTTTATAGAAACATCAGGAAAATAGCGTCTTGCTGTGTAGTTAGGAGTCTGTGGTCTATTTTCTAAGGTGATTAAATTCTAATATTATTTCATGTAACGTTATATGTTAGCACGAAGTGGCAAGTGTCAGTAGTAGTTCGTTAAATAACCAGAGAATAAATTCAGTCGGCCCTCAGCTTCTGCCCAAGATGTCCAGCTGTACCAATGGGAGTATACTACCACAGTTTTTTATACTGGCATGCAGCGAAGTGACAGCGTTAGAGACGTGTCAGTATTTAGGGTAAAAATACTTTAGAACAGCAGGTGTCAATCATGGGTTGGAAAACTGTCACGGCTTCCCCAACAGCTTGCCAATGTAGCTGGCCAGGTGACTGCGGCATTAGAACCACCAGAGAAAGCTACCAGATGATGGGGACCCTCAGCTGATTCCCTGGAGCATTTGGAGGGCTTTTCTGGAGATTGCTTTAGTATACAGGCCATAGATACACACAGCAAGAGCTTACAGTCCGATAATTGCTGCTGCTTCACCACAAATGGATTTGTTCCATTTTCAGTGCGCATACCGATACGGCATCATTGTACAAACCACAATTCCAATGAAGTTGGGACGTTTCGTAAAACGTGAATAAAAACAGAATACAATGGTTTGCAAATTCTTTTCGACCTATATTCAGTTGGAGACAGATCTGGACTGCAGGCAGGTCACTCTATTACCGGCACTCTTTTACTACGAAGCCATGCTGTTGTAACATGTGCAAAATTAGGTTTGGCATTGTCTTGCTGAAATAAGCAGGGACGTCCCTGAAAAAGACGTTGCTTGGATGGCAGCATAGTATGTTGCTCCAAAACCTGAATGTACCTTTCAGCATTAATGGTGCCTTCACAGATGTACAAGTAACTCATGCCATGGGCACTAACACATCCCCATACCATCACAGATGCTGCCTTTGGAACTTTGCGCTGATAACAATCTGGATGGTCCTTTTCCTCTTCAGCCCAGAGGACACGAGGTCCATGATTTCCGAAAACAATTTGAAATGTGGACTCCTCAGACCACAGCACACTTTTCCACTTTGCGTCAGTCCATCTCAGATGAGCTCGGGCCCAGAGAAGCCGGCAGCATTTCTGGATGTTGTTGATATATGGCTTTCACTTTGCATGGTAGAGTTTTAACTTGCACTTATAGATGTAGCGATGAACTGTGTTAACTGACAATGGTTTTCAAAAGTGTTCCTGAGCCCACATAGCAATATCCTTTACACAATGATGTCAGTTTTTAATGCCGTGTTGCCTGAAGGACCGACAGTCATGGGTATTCAATGTTGGTTTTCGGCCTTGCCACTTACATGTAGAAATTTCTCTGGATTCTCTGAATCTTTTGATGATATTATGGACTGTAGATGATGAAATCCCTAAATTCCTTGCAATTGCACGTTGAGAAACATTGTTCTTAAAGTGTTGGACTATTTGCTAGCGCAGTTGTTCACAAAGTGGTGAAAATCGGCCCATCCTTGCTTGTGAACGACTGAGCCTTTCGGGGATGCCCCTTTTATACCTAATTATGACACTCACCTGTTTTACAATTAACCTGTTCACCCGTGGAATGTTTTTTGAGTATTCCTCAACTTTCCCAGTCTTTTGTTGCCCTTGTCCCAGTTTTTTTGGAATGTGTTGTAGGCATCAAATTTAAAATAAGTGAATATTTCCAAAAAAAAACAAAATTTAATGTTCAAACTGATAAACATCTTGTCTTTGTAGTGTACTCAATTGAATAAAAGTTGAAAACGATTTGCAAATCATTGTATTGTTTTTATTCACGTTTTACATAACGTCCCAACTTCATTGGAATTGGGGTTTGTATTTATAAAGGCTAGCTAGCTATATAGCTAATTAAACCTATCCCACATTTTCTAGCAAGGTAGTTAGCTGTCGTTAAATGTGTTTCTTCATTAGGTTCATAATCCACAAGCTAGCCAGCTACATTAACCTAAGTAATTAGCCAAACGGCAACGGAAAACAATGTGACTAACTAGCCACATTCGACTATATTCAGTGTCCATTGACACTGCATTTATACAAAAAAACAAAGGTGAAAAGTGTAGCTAAGAGCAAAGGCTCTTTGCTGAGGTCCAGAAGTACCTTAAATTATATGACGCAAAAGAAAGGGTGCACGTCGCCGTGGCATTATTAGCTAATACAAAGGCCTTTGATAAGCAGGGTAGCTGATAAAATAACTATGGTTCAGCCTTTGAGCCAGATGCCCAGCTGTGCTAGCAGTCTCCCTTGAAAAAGAGGTTTTTCATCTCAATGGGACTAACCTGGTTAAACAAGGGTTAAATAAAAAATGAATAAAATAACCCGCGCATATGCTGCTATCCACAGTAGCCAATTAATTCAGCATTCACTAAAGTCACATGTAATGTTAGGGTGATAATACTTTTGATCAAAATGTGCGTATATGAGGTAGGAAAATAAGGGTCCACCAGGTTTGCTAGCAGGCTTTCGTAAAGGCAATATTATCATTTGACAGGCCAGATTACCTTTAATGTCACCTGGCTAGAGTGCGTCCAAAAAAGCTAAACCAAGCACCTGCTCACACTCCCAGGGTTATTATCCATACACAGAGAGCCAACCGCCGCAATTACCGGCAGTATTCAATGTTCGTCTCGCCACCGCTTCATGGACATGACAGGAACAACATTTGTCTTGCAACTGTTTCACGGATATAAACAGCTTTTGACCCGCCATCGCAAGCAGCTTGGCAGGCTCCATTCCTTTGCTAGTACAGAAATGACCCAGCATCTTGGCCCTAGTGAACTATGTAGCATCGAGCTGAGTTAGCTTCTTAGCCTGGTTTGTAAGCCGTAGTTAGCTTGGTAGCTTCGAGCAAGGAGGGCGTGTTTCAGCAACCAGGCTCCATTTGGCCCGCCTATTGGGCCAGCCTCAGCTCCAGCAATGGTCCACCTTTTTGCCCATTTTTGGATTAGCCGACAGGAAAGCGGAGTCCAGTAAGTGCCAAGATGGCAATCAAATGAGCTTCACAATGGATATTCAAAAACCTATGGGTGATGTCACAGGGGCTACGTCCATGATTTTACACAGTCAATGCTTTTGACTATGCTTGACTAATGCCCCTGCCTGATCTGACACTAAAGCTCCATTTATTTTGTTGACCCAAAACAATGAACTTGCCCAATGGCGCACAGGTCTTTCTACCTTGGCTACAATATGCCTGAGTTTCATATGCTGGTCAAAGTTAATTAACGTAGCTTACTTTCGCACTGTAGTTTTTAGCTTACTGGTCCTATGGGCCGATAAGCTATTGTCGAGGTGTGGCGTCCGTCGTCTGGAACATTTTTATGTTTTTTTTTGGCTGGATGAATTTTCGTGTAAATTTGCAATAACATACTACTAAACCATATCTCCAGAAGCTTTTTTCTCGGATTTTGATTGAATCATTTTTGTCCGTTTTATGGGTCCTTGAAATTTTGGCTCCAATGTTAAAGATAGGACTGAGAAATGTTGAAAAATTATTTCTCAAAAACTGTGTGATAAATTTTTTTCTAAATCAGGCAATCAACTTACCTTGGTACTGTCAATGTACAGTGTGAGCGCAATTTTGATTGAATCGATGGAAGTGGGTCTATTGGGGGCGCTGTACTTTATGAATATGCAAGATGGCCTGTGGAGGCCAAATGGTTGCAGATAGAGATTAAGTTTGTATTATCGACATATAGGAAGTCATATATGACCTATATTTTGGCCATATTAAATGTGACCACAGATGACTTTGAAAGGTCAAACTCGAGGTCAGGGAATATATTAACAATGTTAAAAGATATGACTTGAAATTTCAAAAAATTATTTCTCAAAAACTGTTCCATAACTTTTTTTCTAAATCTGGCAATCAACTCACCTTGATACACTTTATGTACAGTCACGAAAAGCATTTTGATTGAATCGACGGAAGTGGGTCTCGTGGGGGTGCTGTACTTTAACATTGGGTCTTATGGAGCATGGGCCAAATCGCCTGTGGAAGCTAAATGGTTGCAGATAGAGATTAAGTTTGTATTACTGACAGGAAGTAATATATGACCTACATTTTGGCTGTGTTAAAGTTGACCTGAGATGACCTTGAAAGGTCAAACTTGAGGTCAAGCAAAATGTTACAATTTTCAAAGGTTTATAGGCTTGGAAATATTGAAGATTTGGAACATATGTGCATTGAACACTTATAGGAGGTCATGTATGAACTTTCATTTGGTGACCTTGAACTTGACCTTCGGCGACCTTCGAAGGTCAAACTTCACATAGTGAAATTTCAATGACTTCTATCACCAAAACTATTACAGGTCGAGCTTAGGTTTGTATTGTGGCCATATAGGAAGTCATTTATGAAGTTTCATTGGGTGACATTGAACTTGACCTTCAGTGACCTTGAATGCCCAAACTTCACAGTGAAATTTCAATGACTTATATCAGCAAAATGGTTACAGATGGTTTTGGTTTATATTGGAGATGTATAGGAAGTCATGTATGAACTTTCATTTGGTGGCCTTGAACTTGACCTTCAGTGACCTTCGAAGGTCAAACTTCACATAGTGAAATTTAAATGACTTCTATCACCAAAACTATTACAGATAGAGCTTAGGTTTGTATTGTGGCCATATAGGAAGTCATTTATGAAGTTTCACTGGGTGACCTTGAACTTGACCTTCAGTGACCTTGAACGGCCAAACTATGCAGTGAAATTTCAATGACTTATATCAGAAAATCGTTACAGATTGAGTGTAGGTTTGTATTGGAGACGTATAGGAAGTCATATATGAACTTTCATTTGGTGACCTTCATACTGACCTTCGAAGGTCTAACTTGACCTAGAGAAAATTCAATGACTTCTATCACTAAAACGGTCACAGATGGAGCCTAAGTTTGTGTTACTGACATCTAGGAAGTCACATATGAACTTTCATTTGGTGACATTCAACTTGACTGTCAGTGACCTTTGAGGGTCAAACTCGACAGTGAAATTACAATGACTTGTATCACCAAAATGGTCACAGATTGAGCCAAGGTTTGTATAGAGACATTTAGAAAGTCATATATGAAGTCCATTTGCTGACCACAACTTGACATTCTGTGACCTTTAAAGTTCACAACTGACATTGAATACATATTGACATATTTTAATGACTTGTATCACCAAAACTGCTTCAGAGCTTAAGATTGTATTACAGAAGGTCTTATAAATGTACATGAATGGGGATCACTTGCACCTCCTTCTGAAGCCATCTTCTGATTCATTTGGGACAAACTGGTGCTCAACAGAACATCAGGACTGCAGAATCAACCAGAAAGAAGGGCAGAGAAGACGTGGCCCAGTCCCATTTAGGTTAGATCTCAGTTTTCTTATAAATGTGGCCCATTTGAAATGTATTTGAACTTTTATTTAGTGACCTTGACATTGAAGTAGTTGATGAAGTTTATTCAGGTATGTAGGCCATTGGCCCATGTACAAAAAAAAAACATGTATACAATGTTATAACATGAACAGGATTTGAGAACACATACATACATACATACATTTCAAATGAAGAAATAAGAGCTGCTGTAGACAATTTGAAATCAGGGAAAGCTGCTGGTCCTGATGGTATCAAAGTGGAAATGGTCAAATGTAGTAGTGACGTACTAATAACTTATTTAGCTATCATATTTAATAGTGTTATGGCATCAGGGTTTTTTCCATCAGAGTGGGCTAAAGGAATAATTGTATCACTACACAAGAAAGGTAATGTCAGCTGTGTGGATAATTATACAGGTATATCGTTGATGGATGTTTTTGGGAAAATATTTTGTTCTATTTTGAACGAACAACTTCAAAAGTTTGCAGATTTATGTGGAAGTATTCCAGAATCGCAAGCAGGCTTCTGAAAAGGTTACAGCACCGTAGACAATATATTTAATTTACAGTGTCTTATTCAGAAGTATTTGTCAAAAAGTGGTGGTAGATTTTACTGTCTTTTTGTGGATTTCAGAAAGGCATTTGATTCAATAAACAGGAAATTATTATGGTATGTATTGATGAAAAATAATTTTCATGGAAGATTGTTGAATGTTTTGAAGAGTATTAACTCGAAAATATTATCTGCTGTCAGAGTATCGAATACCTCGATCAGTGATTACTTTGAATCTTTAAGTGGTGTTCGACAAGGTTGCGTCTTGAGCCCGTCCCTCTTCTCCATGTTTATATCAGAATTCCAGGTATCTTGAGAAAATGCTGAATTAAGGGGGATCTTTATTGGACCAGAGTATCTCGAACTTCTACTTCTACTCTATGCAGATGATTTATGTATTTTTGATAATTCTGTTATTTCTCTGCAGAGAAAAATTGATGTTCTCCATGATTTCGCTGAATCTTGGGGACTTAAAGTCAATTTTGATAAAACTGAAATATTAGTGTTTCGAAATGGTGGTCAACTACGTAATTATGAAAAATGGTTCCTGGATGGAATACGGCTCAAAACGTCAACTTACTATAACTATCTTGGGGTATTGTTTTCTACCCGCTTGTCATGGACTCGATGTACAGACACCTTGTCTGTTAAAGCTAATAAGGCTTTATGTGGTATCAAAAAGTTAATGTTTAAATTTCCAAATATACCATCTTCTATTTTGTTTAAGTTATTTGATAGCAAAGTGAAGCCAATATTGTTGTATGGATCCGAAGTATGGGGTTTCCATGACCGACCCGTCATTAACAAGTTCCATACAAATTTCTGTAAGTATGTTTTGAATGTTGGTAAACATGTACCAAATAAAGCAGTGTTAGCTGAATGCGGCAGATACAGTATTTCGGTGGATTATAATGTCAGATGTATATCCTACTGGTGCAAACTATTGCTGATGTCAGAATGTAGATACCCTAAACAGTGCTACAATTTAATGTACAACCTTGACTGTGCTGGGTGCACAACATGGGCTACTTCCATAAGATCCATTCTATATCCTCTTGGCTTTGGCTTTGTTTGATTTTATCAAGAAATTGGAAACGTAAATATGTTCTTATGTGATGTTAAACTTAGGCTCATTGATTGTGACTAACAAAATGCTATAAGTAAAATCAGCAACTCATCTCATATGCCGTATTTTAAATCAATTAAATCGTTCTTAGATGTCAAATATTATCTATCTAATATACATATAAAGGAGTATAGGAGATATGTTTGTTTGTTAAGACTACATACAGTAAACTACCTTTATTGTGCAATGTAACATATGCAGATGCATTTGTCGAGTGTGTAATTTAAATGCAGATGAAGATGAAATTTAGTTTTATTTTTGTGTTCAGTCTGTAGTTCTATTAGGATAAAATACCTGCCTGTTTATAATAACACTTTATCAGCTATGGCTAATTACCAAAATCCACTTAAGAGTAAAAACTACCATGTTATACTCCACTGTGCTAAGTTTGTTAAAGAAGCCCTACACCTTAGAAAAGACTCCTTGGATTAATTCTGTTCCTGTCCTCTGTTAAGTTGCTATTCTATGTAATGTCAATATGAATTTATACTCAACAACCTTGACATTGATTTTCATTGATTCAAATGTCAAACTTCACATGAAATTTTCATAACTTGTATCATCGCTGTAAGACTGCTTGCCGGTAAGCTACAGGACCCCTGGTCCTATTTTTATGTTATCCTGTACAGACCAGTGCTTTTCACATAAATATAAGCTAGCTAACTCAGCTCAGGATCAGTGTCTGACATGTTTGAAATTAATCTTTTTGACTACTTTTCTGTTTCAGACTGTTAGGATAATTTGTTGCATTGTCTCAAAGAAAGCAAACTACTCCTGATATTGAAGGGGCAGCAGGGAGCCATTACTTCATCCAAAACATTAGCAAATTTGGCTCTTGTGCAACAAGTAAAAGAAATTTGCAGAAAATTTCTGAATGCACAAACCTTGCAGGTTGTCTGTATGGAATGACCTGCATACTGCGGCAAGAAGGCTCTCTGAGGTTAGAACAACAGTATAAATCGCAAGATTTTTTTACAGGTTGAATTCTACAGCTATACTTTAGATTAGCAGCAAAAACATGCATAACAGGTTTAGGCTGGTTGTATGCACCAGCTTGCATGCATGAGGAAGCATAAGCAAAATCACAGCCAGAAACATTACTAGCAGCAGCAGCAAATGATGCAGCAGCAGGCAGAGGTATTTTTGCCATAAAGGTAGAGCAGCTTAAATAGTGTGTTTTGCAGAGGGGTGGAGCTGTAGCAGATATTCAATGGAGTATCAATGAGAATGAGGGCATGTCTTGCATTGTCTTCCTGAACAAGCTCCGCAAAGTACACCAATTCTGCTTTTTGTTAGACTTGCATCTTTTGAGTTAGCTACGAGAAGTAGCTGGTCATTATTTGATTGGCAAGATAACTTCCAGCAAATCAAAATAAACAACTCAACTTTCAGCCATTAGTAACATGACTGGTCGCTTTCAGTTGAAATTCACCTCTGATCATTGCTCAGTTTCATGTACTGTAATTCAATTCTTGTCTGATCAGTCCGAATCATCGCCATAGCAGGATGTGTAACCGATGATCCAGCAAATATTTTCCTTTTGCCATCGTGTTGCGGATTTTGTTTTACATGTGGGGACCATTTAAAACAAGTCCCTTTTTTCTGGCATTTCCCCCATTTGTTAATAAATGTATGAACATCCCCATGAAAGCACTGAAGCCAAGGGCTTGTTAAGCTGATTACCAGAGCTTATACATTAAAAAAACAATGTAATTTTGCTGGTATTCAGGAATTTGAGAAAATGAAAGCATCTTTTGAAGGGCTGAACTCCTCTGTACCGATTTACTATTCACCGAACGGATATTTATCTATATACTGGACCAGTCCCAACAGCCTCAACAATTATAACTCGGCACATATCTGAGTGGAGATGTTTAGGGCTGTCTACAGCCTAATGGCGAGGGTATTGGAGCCCCAGAGTGGACACAATGCCACTGAGTACAGCTGCTGAGCCCTTAAACAAGGTCCTTATCCTCACATTGCTGTCAATTGGATTGGCCCCTGCTTAATCAATTCTGAGTCACTTTGGATAAAATCTTTGGTTAACTTTCATGAGTGGTTAAACCCCACAAGCAGTTGCTTCTCTTTCCTTTCTTTACGTGGTAGCCAACCCATCACAGAAGTGACTGCCATTGCCAATAGGTCGATGGGGGCATACGCAATACCTCTTTTCATTTTAAGCCTCCTCTGCCCGCCTGTGAGACAGAACGTCACATGGAAGCGGCACAACACCTTTAAATGAAGACCGTCATGCCTTCTCGCCCATCTCGGCCTCTCCCAATATCAGCTATCATACCTCCTTTTAAATTGCGGCTCCGTTGGTGCTTTTTGTTAAGACTCTTTTGTGCGATGAGAAATGGGCTAATGCAGTGATTAATTTCTGACTCCAGAGGCTCTGAGGGCTGGGGCCACCGCTGGGCCTGTTTTCAGGAAGCTAATGCTTTCAGGAAGACTAAAAATTATCTTTATCCCCACAAAGCACTGTGCATTATTTCATTTAAATCATCATTAGGTTGGTGAGGGTATGCCAGACCACCTGCCCCTCCACCCTCCCCAAATAGGCTTTGCCCTCCTACCCATAAATCTGTGCAAAACCCCTGGCAGAAGTTGAGTTTGAAAGGGAGAGGAGAGGAGTAGATACCAGATGGAGGAGGTCTGGGAGGTCCTGAGCAGGCAGGTCCATAGGGAGTACAGAGATGCTGACTGCTGACTAAGGATTTGAAGCTCAGGGACACAGAGATCAAACAGACATGCCCGAGGTGTTCTAATTTTCTAGCTATGCCCTCGAGGGGAAAAGTCTGGCCGGAGCACTCTCAAGGCAGAAGTAAGAAGTAACAGCCTGCTAAATCCGAGATAAAATCTTAACTACCATGGCAGAGCAGAGCTGATCTTCAACAAGCCCGAGTAAGTGAGTCATACGAAGCCATTACTGATTTAGCAAAGACACAGTGGCCTGATGCACTGCATGTAGTGTCAAAGAGGTCAGCTGACCAGTTTCATGCAATTTGACGCTACGCTGGCAATCAAGGAGAAACGGACAATACACAATACTGTATATCTACTGTTATGCCCATTTTCAAATTGCTGAGGCAAGACAAAAGCAAAAAAAAGTGTCTTAATGAGTATTTTAGCCTATTATTTGGACCTTCAGTTTTAGTTCAACGGCTATTTTGTGAAACAAGACAAAATTGTTGAGATATTTTGACTCATTTCAAGATTTGCCAGTGGAATTAGGAAAATTATATTTGTCAATGAAACATTTACTGAACAAGCTAATATTCTCCACCAACAGGAAATAAATAATGATCATTACATGTCCACAGCGCTTGGTGAGGTAAATTTCTGTGCTCTGTGTGCTGACATCCGGTTTTGGTTGCAGCAGGTTGGCAGAGCTACATAAGGACTTAGGAGATGCTTCCCATTTATTACAATGGATCAGAAAGGGCCCCAGGAAGCGACAGAGCTTTTCTGTTGAGAAGAAACAGCTGGAGATCCATCTGAGGTGTCTTCAGCTGCAGGAAGTCACACTCGGTGCACTTTCTCACCCAGTCATCATTTTCTGCTCCCCCCTCTACATTCAAACACTAGCAGGGTAATACTTCAGCGCTGCTAAAAATAAAGGCTTTTTCTTCACGCGCTTGGGCTCAGTTCTTCTGAACTTCGGTGGATTTAGGGCACTGTCGTCAAAGGCGGCGTGTGAAATAGTTTTGCTAAGGCGATGATGCGGTTCTCAGGTCGAAGCACTTTACTTCTCTCTCTTTTTTTCCATCATACAAAATCTGCCAGATTGAAATAATTTATGAGGCTCTCCCAGGAGGAGGAAGATTAGTGTGAGGTACCTTTTTATGCTTAAAAATAAGCTGAATCAAGCTCTGTCAAGCTGAATCTCTGCTTTTTTCAGGTCAGCATTTACTTATATTGTCACCTGTCCTCCCCTCTTAAGTCTTTTTGGGCAGCACTTGGATCAGAGGCTCTGATAAAGCAGGTACTTGGTGATGGTAGCCATGCAACACAAAACTGAAATTCTAATTTGTCAGTTATCTTCCACAAATGAGTTGTGGGGGTGCTACATTAATTGCTCGACTGTACAAACCACTGAGTCAGTCATAACTTTTATTTAATCTGGCCGACACTCAGTGTGAACCCAGAAGTGCGACTTGTGAGGTACTTTTTGCATTATTCTTGTGATGTTTGACCATCTTGCGGCATTAAAATAGGAATCCTTAAGGGGCCTTCCCAGGTTCATTTGATTTAACTTGTTCCAGCACAGATATGGGTATAATAAAACTACAGTTTATTAGTTCAACACAAAAATGTACCAATCCATTGGTTTTTATTAACATTGTTACCATGGAATTGACGTTAATAAGCAAAATCACGGTCCGTATTGTGGCAAGCCTTACTCCCTAACCACCCAACCAAATCACTTATATCTAACAGAGAAAAAAAGAATCATATCATATCTATGCAATCACATGAGAATTTTTCTATATACTGTTTTTTTTTTCCTAGTGGTTTTTCCAAATTCCTCAAATGGGTCATTTGGATGACAAACACTCCCATGAAATTGATACCTTTGCCCTATCAGAAAAAGCCAATGTGATTGCATGCAGAAATAACTAACAAGTCTACAGTCAAAATTTGAGGCAATTTGGTTGAAAAATAAAAATATATCAGTGCCACCAGTGTTAAAAGTTACCAGATTTTAGCTAACTTATAAAATTATTTGGGATGGGAGAGCTTAAAAAAAGAAGTCATTTTTTTAAACAAAATTAATTAAATTAATGACAAAATGTTTTTTTTTTTTTTGTCAATGCTTAAATCAGGGGAAATGCTAGTTAAATTAAAAAAAAAGAAAAAAAAAGTTCAAGCAGACTGCAAAGGCATTGTCATTATGGCTAATTATAATGCTGCTATATAGGAACAATGATGGTCAATGATGCCTTGCCCTGTGTAATCTGCCACAGTTTTGCACTTGGCTTTTTGACCTATTAGAAGTCACTTTAGTGACAACCTTAGTCTCCACGAAAGAATCCCAATCAGAGACATTATTAAATTAAAGAGGCTATTATTATGCTCTTTGTGGTTTCCCTTACCTTTAGTGAATTATATACTTGTTGATGGATGTAAAATGTATGCAAAGTGACAAAGCCCAAAGTCCAAACCAACGGAGTTATCCTCTCTGACAGAAAACACAGTTACACAGTTTCGTTACTTGTTTCAGTCACTAACATGTCTGTCATTGCCCAATGCCCACTGGCACGTCCTGAAAAAAGCCTGGTAAAGCAGAGGCTGTGATGAGTTTGGTTGATGCATATCACAGTGTTGAGAAGATGCTGTTTTCTTCAGTATGAAGGCAAACTCCTTTACTATGGACTTCCCAAGAAAGACAAAGTGAAGAATCAGTGGTTAAAATTAATTTTTACTGCTATTCCTCAGCAGCACAATCCCAACATTTTATTGTCTACCCTTGAATATTCTGAAGACATCTTCCTGAGCTGTGGTTCTCCAATCATAACCGAGTGGGTTTTAAAGGAGTTGTGTCATGATTACTGCGCATGCTCCCAATTTTGAAGGAGGTAAATCCGCTCAAGTGCAAGTCAAAATCTAGAAGGTACTTTTCTTCTATGATTCTTGGCGATTGCAACCAGCTTACATTCTTCATATCCCTTGGCTAAATCATAAAATAGCACTTTGAATCCTCAACTTTCCACTGAAAGCTCCATAATATAAACCGCATAATGCCGGAGAAACTAACTAACTAACATAATGCAAGACGAAGATGGATTGGCAAGGATGGAATCAGATTATGACTTGCAATCAAGCAGATTCACTTTCTTGGGATGTACATTCTGAGCATGTGCAGTAATCGTGACACAGCTCCTTTAAGGGAGGGGGCCTTGAAGGGACAGGAGCGGAAACAGCCCATTTCAGGATGAGTGAGCATGAAGTGCTGCCCACACAACATGTACAGCTGTAACTAGCTAGTTTTTGGCTATAAAGATATGCAAATGTTTGTAAATAGTCTGCAAAAATAAACATATTAAACTGGGAAACGGACATAATATGGCCTCTTTAGGTGGGCATATGTACTCCCATGAATGCCTGGATAATTCAATATAGTTGGGCCTACTCCATGCGCTGGAACAATGCCTAACTGAGATTAATTACCCAGCACCACCAGATATAATTTTTCACTCGACATGCTGTCATTTATTGAAAAGAGATGAAAAGATGCTTTGCTGTACAGCAAATGTGGATCCTTTTCTAAGTTTGCAAGAAAGTGTTCCACATTGCTGGATATAACCTAAAATAACACAACATATAATAACCAATCTATTTTCTTGTTGCTTTTTCCACTCATACGTGCCTCTGCATTACACATATGGCAAATATGTTTAACAACACAAACAAGTAAGATACTGCCAATGATTGCCTTAGCCCTTCAAAGCTTGTATATCAAACTAGACAACAGAAGAATAGGAGGATTGCAGAAGCCAAAAAGATAATCAGGTTTAATCATTCACATTTAGGTCCTCTGCAGTCATCCAGAGTAATTAATTAGAATGTCTGCATATCTCTATTAGTGTAACCACTAGAGGGCACTACTACATACTCTTATAGCCCTTGGTTAACTGACAAAACTGATTTTTCTCTCATCCCACACCGCAGTCTGGGGCAGACATACAAATGAATTGTAAAATAATCTTAATTATAAGAAATTAATAAGGAACAGTTACTGAACAATGGGAGGTAGATGGAATAAGAGAATAAAACCCTATTTGGACAAGATTAGTTGAAGCTCTGTGCATATTTCCTAGTTTCCACTTGTTCAATTTGATCAAATTTTGTATGCCTTTTGTTGGCCTTGTTTTCTTTCTTTTTTTTTTTTTTGCTTCTACTTATAACATGCAGTTGGATAATAACTATGTTGTGAATTTGGGCCAAAAAAAGAACTTTTATGAGTGTTTTCTTCTTTATCAAAAGACCCAAAACAAAGGATACATAATCTGAGAAAAGTTATTTCCAGCAGTAAGGGGTGCAGTTTTTACAATTATTTGTTTCACAATGGATTTGTATTATCTTGGTTTATTTTTACAGAGAATTTCACGGCTGGTAAAAGACATGGGAATTTTTATCGGCTCCGGAGCGCATAGTTTATTAAAGAATTCGGAAGGGACTAAAATAGTGGAGATGCTCCGGTAATTACACTACCCCACCTCTCCCTGTAAAACTGATACTATTCAGACTGGGGTTTGGGTACATGAATCTGAGGTTCATGGAGTGATTGAGCTCTGAACTGTGGTTTAAGAGTCCTCTCCATCTCTTTGTGTCTCTGCCACAGCCTCGTGCTCTTCCTCTGCACAGTGTGCATATATGAAATCGGGGTCCCCTGCCCGATGCCTCTCTTTAATGAAGGATGTGGTCCGTCCTCGGCTAAGCCCCCAAAGTGTGCCCCCAAGAACTGTCATTAACTTCACCTGACAAATGACAGTCCTGCCATTCCCTCTACATTGCGCAAGACAGCATCATAAAATTGGTCAAGTACAAGGATGGGCAACTCTAGAGGGCTCATGGAGGGCTGCAGTATCTGCAGACCTTCATGGTCTCCTTCCACTCAGTAGGCAATGAATGCTTGGAAAATAAGAATTGTCGACTCATTAGCCAGTTGATAACTTAATCTCTCATGCAGAAACACACCCAAAACCTGCAGACGCTGGGGCCCTTCAGTAACATTGAGCAGGTTAGTGTTTTTGCGGCCCGCAGGGTTTGCTGATTTCACTGCCTTCCCCTGCGGGCGATCCGCTGACCACAGACTGCGGCAAAGGAAAAAGTTCAGCCTATGATCCACAATGACCCGCTCCGCCCTTGAGGCTGTTAAACTTTGATATTGTTTTGCAGCCTTCACACGTCACATGCCCCAAGGGCTGGTCTTTTTCATTCAAGACTTCTCCAAACATCTCCCATGCATTTTCTAACTATAAGCTTATTTATTTTCCACTTGCCACTGCTAATTTTGCCTTGCACCACATTCCACACCAACATTGTCATGATGGTATGAATCAGTTGCACTGCTTGGCCAAAAAAAGTTGCACACAACTAACTGTTTGCTTTCACCATGGCACGCATTTGTTGTGGCACTGTTTCCACAATTTTATAGAATGTCTCAGCATTTAATTTCATCCAAAGTTGCTTGAATTTTTGGCTGAGATGTTTTATTTGCAACGAGAAGGCCAAACCAGTCTGTAAAGCCTTCTCCAGCACATCCCAAAGGCTCTCACTGGGTTGAGGTCAGGGCTGTGTTGTGGCTAATTCACGTGTGAAAATGATTCCTCATGCGCACTGAACCACTGTTTCACAATTTGAGCCTGAAGAATGTTGGCATTGTCTTCCTGGAATAAGACTGCGCCATCAGGGATTAAAAATCCAATGATAGTGTAACCTGGTCATTCAGTACACTCAGGTAGTCTTCTGACCTCATTTTCTTGCACCTGAGCCAAGACTAACTGTCATGATTTTGGGAAGATTGTTTATTTTCTTTGTTCTGTGAGGGGTGCACGTCTATTTTTACTCGTTTTGGCGTTACCGATTGGTTTTTGCCACTCAGCTATCGGATTCCTTTCCAGGTGTCTGCCTTGCCAGAGCTGGTTAATTGATGATTCGAAGCACCTGCATTCTGTCTATATATGTATATGGAAATGGCAACCACTGCCTGCTTGATTGTCATCTATACATGAGAGCCGGTAACAGCTAGAGGGTTTTAGCACTAGGGTTGTTTGCATGGTCTTTGCGCTTATTTTGAAAAAGAATATTTAGAAACTTTGCATTAGTTATTCTGATTCGTTTCAACCTTTTCTATCACCCAATTTTGGTGACTATTGGGAGGGTTATACCCATAGGAAGATTTCTCTGTCTTTTTGTTTTCGTTATTCCTCTATCTCTATTGAGACCTTAGTGGCTCGTAGTTTCTTAGCACCAGCTTTTAGATCAGTTTCGTAGTGCCAATGGGCCAATTTTCACCTCATCGCAGTACTATCAAGTCACTATAGAGATTCCAGTGACTAAGCCTTTTGATCAAGCTGTGGCTATGCTGCCAGCGATCTTAGTTAGCCACAGTATAGGAACTGAGAATTTGAATGAACGGCAAGCTGATTTAATTGAAAGTATGTGTGTTCAAGGAGATGCCCCACGGCGTCTGAAAGACCGTCTGTCAGGGTTAACTGAAAGTCGGAGTATCATCAGCTCTCCTGTCTAAGCCAGTTCCACAAGTGCAACTCAGTCTCACTCAAGCACAATCACAAGCCCTGATTACCATCCGTGCACCAAAATTGCATCTACCGCCTCACTATGAGGATGAAACTGGTAGATGCAAAGATTTTTTGGACAGAAAAATCCATATAGCCTAATGCCGAGGCAGTTTGTGGTTGGCTGAGAAAGATGTGAAGTCGTTAGTTGCATCACAGATTCAGCTGCGTTGATTAAGCCAGGTCGAGTTTCCATTACGCGTGCCAACCGCCTTTAATCTGACATCAGGACAATCGATATGGATACTATAAGTTATGTGCTGATTCAGATAGTTACATTAAATAGCGGTTGCTGTAATTATTTATTGCATTGAAATGTGCCTGACATTCTGGAAACCTGTCTGTGAGGTTTCGGTGACGTGTGCGCAACTGTGCGCCGGTCAGCCAAATTACCACTGCACAGAAAGTAAACCAGGCTGGAGCTGGCAAGCTCTCTGCGCAATTTCAGCGGAGCCTTGATCCACGAAATTGTCACTGTGTCATGATGAATATGTGACACCTCCTCCTACTACGCCGCCACACCCATCTTGGCGCACGTCCGTCTACCAAATTGCCAAAGTGGCTGCGCACGGTGTTGCACTGCACGAAATTACCACTGCGCGGGCTGCACCGGACAAAATTACCACTGCGTGGGCTACGCCACGCTGCGCCACCCTGCGCTGCGCCAAGAAATTACAGCCCTTTATCTGAACACTTCAACCGACCGTTGTAAAACCTAAAATGGGGTGAGTTGAGGTTTATTTGGTTTATCAATGCTGAAAATTATTTTCAATTTGGTGGTTTGAGCCAGAAAACGCCCTTAATGGGACTCTACCTTTTGAATAATGCTGATTTATATGCACCAAATTTTGCGTCCAAATTAATAATTATCATCTTACCTAAACGGGGAGAACTAGCAGCACCTGATAGTGAGGAGTGTTCTCTAAGTGAATCTATTACTAATTATGAAAATGATTGAGTTCATGTCTGCACTAATAATTGTCTTAAATGGATGTTCAGTGCCCCACAAAATTTGCCATTCTCGCAACGCCAGCGGTTGGTTGGATGACTTGAGATTGAAAGTATTTACCTTAACTTAATTTAATTTACTCAGATAAGTATGCGCAAGGTCATGCAAGGCTTTAAGAGTGAACAGGCAAATCTTAAAATCTACACGATTCTTGACAGGCAGTCAATGCAATATAATAAGTTTGGGAGTAATATTGAAGGTGGATTTATTTATACATGCATCCACCTCATGAGGGTTTCTGAGTACAATGGATCTTCACTACTGCGAGATAGAGATGACTGGCTGATTGCATTCTCATGGCATCTGGAAGATTTGTTTTCAGAGGAGCTGGCTTGGCAAACATTTGACGCGAATGACATTAGGATTGTTGCCACCTGGTGGTCAAATCCAGCAAAACCCAAAATCAGTGCAAGATTGGAAAAGCGTGTAAATTGGTTCTTTTTTACTCGTTTTCTTTGATCCAAATAACGGTAAGAGAAATAACTTCTCTGGCAGCTTGATAGACCTGCATGCTTTCTCCTGGAAGCATAATCTGTAAAAAGTCAGGAACCTGTACCTTTGACCTTTTAGTAATGAGAAAGACTTTCAGGAACTGCTATGATTTAAGTACATGTTGCATTAAACAAAGACGAAGAGCTTTCACTGTCAATACTGACTTTTTCTAAGCACAAATGACAATTTACAATCCAGCAACTTGCAACACAGAGCAGACGGCCTGAATACCTGTCACATGGCTATGCGGGAGTAACCACACAACGAGATACAGCCGCAGTTGGGGCAAACGCACATCCATGTGTTTTAGCACAAGTCACTGCTTTGTCAACAAAAGAAAACATATTTGTAAGAGCACTGATGGTATCAAAACCTGATTGAGACCAAGAAAATTGACATGATTGTAGCAAATTTATGGATAATTTCATGAGTTAGTTCACTTAAGGCATTAGATGAACGTACAGTATGTGTGTAACCTTTCTGCATAGTGGATCTGCTCTATAAGTTGTTTCGCTAATGTTAAATTCACATAGACAAAACTGTCCTTAGTTTCCATCCAAGTTTCAAATAAAACTCATACAGATATTTAAAATATCGCAAAAATAAATCTGTGAATCAGACACAGACCGTGTTTCCATTAGCTCTGAAAATAATACCTCTCTGACAACATAACATCTAAGAGAAATGCTTCGCTAAAATTATGGACAGAATGTAAAACAAGAAATAGGCCAAAACACTGGTGCCCTACAAAGCCAAAGTGCGGTCACTATGTATTGGGTAAAATGTGAGTTTTGAAGTCTTGTAATGTAATGAAGTATGGAGAATAGGATTTATTTGGATAGAAGTCATACCATGGCAAGTAAGTTAACCATTGTCTATCATAAATATGCTAATTATTCATTAGTTGGGACAGCAAACAAACTCTGAAGCCATTTCTTACTGCTTGGATTATTTTGTAGTTACTGCACTTAGCCTTTGTTGGGCAGACTGGCCAACTGCCGTTTCACGTTTCCAATTATCAGGCTACTTATAATTGTCCATGGTTTCTTTACCTGACATGGCAGCCCTCAATTATTGGAAAGTGTATGAATGATGCAGCTGCTGTCCATTTAGTATTATGGTTATGAGTTTCTCATGAATGAGATTCAATTATTTTTCAGTTCTTCCTCAGCCCACTGGTACCTGCTGTCTTTGGCCATGTTTCCCATCCAAAATGGACACAATTGGGTAGTCGCATGATTTTACTTCATTCTAATAAAATTTAAATTCAATATATTTCCACCGTAATTAATCTTATTCCTTATTGAAGGAAAATGTGTCTGCCTCAAAATGTTTACAGGTCTTTTTGGCTAGGAACATTTTAAGTAGGCTACTTTGCGATCTTTCAAAAAGAGCATTGATTACTTCTGTTATTAGCATTAATAAAGTCATTAAACATTTTCTTCTTGCATAGATTCGTCTGAGTGTTTCCAATAATCCATTATTGCTTACCTGTTCAACGTCTCCTTTTGTAAAAGTATTTCCTAAATAAATGTTTTTCCACAGAATCGTAGGATAGAGTGATAATCTCAATTCAAAGCAAAAAAAAAAAATTCCCATTTTTTCAAGAATCATGAGAGCCCTATTTGACACAATAGGCCAATTGATGGCAGGGAAAGAGTGGTAAGTAGCCTGTAGCCTAGCCTATGTACTGTGTTCATATACATATATTGTAAACCGGCTCGCAGCCCAACCACGAATCACACATTGCTTAATTTTGTGACCTGCAACTTGCTGATATCCACGGGTTTTCGATATCTGCGAGTTTCCGATATCTGCAGCCATGAGGCGACATCTGTGCCCTCCAGGAACAGAGCCGCCAATCCCTGGTCGAGTGGAGTACCCCGTTTGCCCCAACTTTCAGTGATCAAAACCAAAGACTTCCTGCAGTGAAGTCCTCACTTTCAGTCAATTTTCATGTTGGCTCTGAGCTGACAATGTAAACACTGAAGTAGGTCCTCCATATTTCACGATGTTATAAGATTAAAACATCAAAGCGCCCTAATGGTAATGCCATAATACTTCAGAGAGTGCTGCAGATCTTTTGCATCAAACTCTTGGCAGTGCAAGTGGAAGAGAAAAAGGCAAGTGGGATTTCAGAATGCATTTTAAATGTCGCAGCTGGCTTACTGCAGGCTATTATGTGACAAAGACCCCAATTACTGAGGAATTGAATTCAGTTCCATTCGAGACTCACTGCAGCTCACGGGACTGAATAATGCTCACCTACTGTAGTCCAAGTAAGCATTTCACTGCATTTTTTATAGGCAGTGGAGTCTTGCACTCTTATAAAATATAAGAGGTTTAATTTAAAAATTAGATATGCACCAATTAAAATCTGGCATGCGCTCTCCACAAACTTTGGCCAACACAAAATCAAAACACTTTTAGGAACTGTTGAGAAGATATTTGCAGGCATGTAAAAAGTTCCTTAAAAAAAAAAATACCAGCCAGTATTTTGTTCCAGCCACCTGGATTTGATCATTAACAGAATTCTTCAGCCGTTAAGACCGGACTAATGGGTGGAATCATTGAGCTGAGTTCATAGTAGTTTCATTTTCTGACTTAAATCTTATTTCATTGGATATTAGCCATCAGAAGGCTGTTTCTTAGATTACACTCACATTTTTGCAAGATTGAATTCACTTTATATTAGAGATATTGGGTAATGAACATAAGGCAAGGTACCTCCCCCAAAAAATTGATTCATCTGTACATCATTTTGGAACCACTTCATGTGCGTGCTCATAGGTCAATATGAGCATAAGGGTTATTTTCAATATAGCCTACTGCCTCAGCCCCAGCCCTCTCTTTCGTAAAATGCTGTGAATGACACATCTCTGGCACGTCTTTGGTGTGACCCGTATCGTAGTATTGATTTCATGTGTGGGGTGAGGGGGTGTGAACGATGGAGAGGGTGGGCGTGGCAAGAGCCACCAAGTTCATTGGTGTCATAGGCCAAGTGTTTATTGGCAAGGACGCGGCAACAATGTCCTTTTCCAGAAGGAACGAGTCCAAGTGTATACAGCCGTGAACTGTCTGAGTGTTTGTCTGGTTGTCTATTTCTCTGCCTTTCTGAAACATCTGTCTGGGTGTCTGACTGCCTCTCTGACTGGGTGCGGGGCATATCTCTGCAGGAGAGAGCAAAACTTGTGGTGAAACTGCACTATCCAGTGGTGGCACTTCACAGTTTTCCCTGGCTTAAGTGTAATAGCTTTGGCTATAAGATATATGCAGAATTCCCTTGAATGCTGCCTGTGAAACTAATCATACTGTAGAGTAGTTTCATTCACAGCCAATTTAATCCTTGAACAGTTCTTTATATTTGCAGATGACTGGGACCATCCAACACTTATCAGAGAATAGAATGTGAGCATCATCTCCAAATCTGTCTGTGTTCTTGCGTCTGTACTGACAGGAAAGGGGAAAACTCTCACAGACCTGAGAGTCTGAGGAAATATCTAATATTGTAGTTTGTCGCAAGTTATGGAATAAGCTCCCCCCCCCCAAGTGCTGCCACCCCCTAACTTAGAGGCATGGGAGATTTTTGGTGCATTGAGGAATTTCAGTCAAAATTGAGCAGGTTACTTGTGTTACTGAATGTATTAATTCAATGACATAATAAAGAAGATTTTTTTTCCCCTAGTGTCAGGAGTCCAACTCTAAAATAGTTTTTTTCTTCAGGAGGTTATGGTGTGGAAAGAAACACAAGGGACCAGTCCACTGACTGAGTTAGCTGGAATTGTGCGTTGAGTAAAACCAAGATCCCTCCCTCAACTGCTAAAAAGAATGAAGTAAAAAAAAAAAAAAGAAAAGGAAAAAAAAAACCTGTTTTGGGTTTTACTGTTTGCAGGAATCCTGCTTTGTGGAACAGGGCCCAGATGAGGGCTCTTCTGAGAGACAGCTGAGGTCACCCTGGTTTGTTGATGACGACCTGATTATAAGAGCAAAAGAAATGCAATAAAACAATAAAATGTACTCATATCATAAATCCTGCAGGGCTAAGGAAGATTAATGTTTGATACAGCTATGATGTAGCAAACCAGGGGGTAAGAATTAGCTCTTGAAGTTATCTGGAAAAGCCAAATGTTAATTTGGCCAAGCTTTTGAATAACATCCTACATGCTGTATGATTTAATCTATCTATACAATGCAGACCTCCAGCATCAGCTATTACAAAAAAATCAGTGTTATGTCTCTGGCTCTCTCATGAAGCCTTTAACTTTGGCAAATGCTTCAATGATTTTTTATGAACGTTTATATGACCAGTAAAATTATGAACTTCAAACCTAATTGGATGTACAACTCCTACTGAGAATAGCTGGGACAGTAAGGAAAATGCTCATAATGACAAAAATCTGTGATTTCTAAATTTACTATGACTTGCACTTCATTGCAGACAGTATGAAAAGAAGATATTGAATGTTTTGTCTGATCAACTTTGTTTTGTTTTTAAACCTGCATAAATTCCTTCCATTCAGGCCTGGGGGAATTTAAAAAGTTGGGATGGGTTCAATTTAAAAAGTAAGGATGGGGGAAATTCATGACTAGTAGTGAGGTTCAAAAAAGAAAATGAATAATGATGTTATTTGAAACACCTGATATCAGCCAGTGATTGTAATCATGATTCGGTACAAAATCAACATCTAGGAATGGCCTAGTCCCTTAGGGACAAAGATGACTCAAGGATCATCAACTTGCCCACAAATGCATGAGAAATTAATTGAAATGTTAAAAAATAAACAATGGTCCTCAAAAAATATAGAGGAATTAAGGTATTTCACCCTCTACAGTGCATAAAATAATTAAGTGATTCAAGGAATCTGGAGGAATTTCTGTGTGTAGAGGGCAAGCCTATGATGAATACCTGTGATCTGCAAACATACAGATGCACTGCATCACGAACTGTCATTTATCTAAAGGTGCAATAACCACACAAGCTCAGGATTACATTAGAAAAACTTTGTGAAGCACAACCATACATAGTTGCATCTACCAATCCCAGTTAAAACTTTATTAACATGAGGTCTTTTTGCACTGTAGTGTCCAGAAGCGCCGCCGACTTCTCTGGGCTTAAAGGCGTCTGGAATGGACCATTACACAGTGGAAACATGTATTGCGGACAGTAAATTAACATTTCAAGTATGTTTTGGAAGGAATGGGTGCCATGTGCTCTGGAACAAAAAACAAAAGTATACACCAGACTGTTACCACCAGCAATAAGTCCGAAAGCCATGGTCTGTCATGGTATTGTGTTATGCACTTCTGTGAGGGCACTGTTAATGCCACTGTGAATATTCTGCCTTCAAGATGACATCTTACCCAGAGATTCTCATGCATATTTCAATGAGACGATGCTAAATTGCATTCTGCACGCATTACAAAAACATGGGTGCCTCAACATAAAATTGCAAAGAATTTTGGGGATTTAATCACCCACAGTGCATAAAATAATCTCATTAAAAGATTCAGAGAATCCAGAGAAGTCTCTGTACGCAAGGGACAATTTTGAAAACCAATATTAAATGGCTGTGATCTTCAGGTCCTCAGGTGGTGCTGCATTAAATGCAGACAGGATTCTGTTGAGGAAATCACTGCATGGGCTCAGGAACACTGAAAACCATTGTCACTGAATACAGTTCAATGTTGCATCCACAAATGTAAGTTAAAATTCTACTATGTAAAAATAAAACCATACATATACAAGATCCAGAAATACTGCAGCCTTCCCTGGGTCCGTGCTTTTTAAGATTGACTGAGGTGAAGTGGAAAACTGTCCTGTGGACTGACCAATGAAATAGTGAAATGCTGTTTGGAAATCATAGACACTGCATGTTCTGGGCGAAAGAACCATCCAGCTTGTTACCAGTGCAAAGTTAAAAAGCTAGCATCGGTGAATGCTAGCAAATGGCTTTCCCATCTGTGAAGTCACCATTAACCCTTTGACGGCCGAATTTATATTCAATTATTTTAAAAAAAAAAATAATTTGTGTTTTTGCTTTCAAGCAGATGCTAAATTGGATGCATTCTGAATGGAAATGGTTTGCGACAAATTCGCAACAATAAGCGTCAAGGGGTTAATGCTGAACGATAGATTTAGGTTTTTGAGCAACATATGCTGCCATCCAGACATTTTTTTGGGGAAGGCCTTGTTTATTTCCGGCAGACAATGCCAAACCACATTCTGAAGGTAAAACAACAACATCGCTCCATAGTAAAAGAGTCTCGGCGCTGAAAATGGCCTGGATACCTGTCCACTGGAAACATTTTGCGCATTATGAATGGAAAAATATGACAAAGGAGGCCACAAAGTGTTGAGTGGCTGAAATCACATTTCAAGCAAGAAAGGGAAAACATTTTGCTTTCAAAAGTACAGTAGTTGGACTCCTCCGTTCAAAAATACTTACGAAGTGTTGATAACATGCCCCTGTCCCAGCTTTTTTGAGATGTATTGCTGACATCAAAATGATCATATATTTTCATAAAACAATATAATTTCTCAGTTTCAACTTTGTACATATCTCAGCATTCAGTTTTTATTTTTAAAGTAACATACATCCGAACTTTTTCTGTCTTGGGGATATGGAAATCTACCTTCAATTTGCTGGCACTTGCTTGTGTGTGCTCTGGGCAGATTTTCTGCACTTGCGAGTATAGTTTTAGTGTACATGGCTTGGGTGCAGGAGTAACTCACCACCTCTACATTCCCACGTACCTTATACGACCATTATAACCTCAACTCCAGCATGGCATATTTTATAGATTGGAGTGCATGGGAAATGGGCCCAGAGAATTTTCCATTTTTCCTCAGCCTCAGTGTTTCATTTTTTAAGGGGATCTGTTATGCTATTTTTTTCAAAGTAGAATATTCTTGGATGTCCAAAAGGGAAGCTTATAAACATTGTAGCAATAAAACATGAAAATTCCATGGTTTCTGGGCAATTTAATTCCTGTCATTCCTTACCCTCTGAAAAACTGGCTGTTCTGAGTGGATGTCCCCTTGATGGAATGAGCTTTGTTCTAATTGGCCAGCAAACGGAGCTATCATGTCAACAGAGAGCGACAATTTCATAATCCCCCAACTACTGACTAGTCCATAAATACAGATGACTGAATAAGTACTAAGCTAGCTATCCATGAAAATACATAATGAATATAGAAATGTAACGCCTGCAGGCTAAACAAGCATGGACTTTACATTCACAGAAGTGTGGCATGCAGTCACCATAATAGTTTTACAACACTTGTGATCCAGTTTCCAGCATTAGGAACAATCTGTAGCTAGCATATGTAATATAGCTAACATTAGCTAATATTCCATTTACTGCACCAGCTAATCCATTAAAAACGGACTGAATTCCATTTAAAACAGTCATCCATTCTATTTAGTCCTAGCAACGTGTCTTGTACATCGTTTCTGAATGAACTAGCAATGGTTTCTCAATTCACAGACAATTTAGTAGCTTGCGAGGTTGTTAGTTAGGTTGCTTGCTAGGGAGCCAATAAACTTCACAATGATTATAGAAAGGCAGTGTGTGGGTGTTTGCTAAGAAAGTTACTTTTGAGAGTGGCACATATCTGCTCATGTACCCAGCTAGCAAGCTAAGCAATACATATTCATCCAAGCTTACACTTGGATTTCAGTTTGGATATTAATGGAAATGGAGACACTTACCTCACTAACAAGCTGCAGATTCTTTATGAAAATAAATCAAAACCACCACTTCCTCTAAATAGCATAAAAGTGCCCCTTTAATATTAATTTTTTTGCCGATCCTGTGTTGTACTGATCCAGGTTAGTAGTATAATTCAGGCAGACAAAAAGTAGAAAGCTGCTTTTGCCGATTGAAGTTAGGATGTTGCCATAAAAAACAAGCAGTGTGTGGCGATATTCAGATAAGGGCCAGAACAATTCTTAGGAGCCAGCATGTGACGTGAAGATCGGCATCAAGGTGAGGACAGGAGGAAAGTGGTGGGCCACAGAAGCAGTGGAGATTGCTGAGTCTCAGCTGAGACACAGAATGCTGATAGGCACAGTGACCTGTGAAACAGCTGGTCAAGGTAACACCTCTACACCATGCTATGACAAGACCCAGGGGCAGGACAGGAGGAGGCTGATACAGTAGGAGGTAAGTGCAGCAGTGGAGGAGGAGCAAGCTGGCTGGGATGAAGCAGCAAGGATCCTGACAAGATGGGAGCAAGCTTTCATGGGCTGTCCTGGAAGACTGATCCCTTTATGCTTCCTTCTTTTTAATACATATTAGTAATGTTATAATGTTGGTTGTCCATGCTCAACCTCTGAAAAGTTTTTAAACATAAGATACAGGGGTTTTGCCATAATCCAAGAATGTGATTTTGTGAGCGTGATTTCCCCTCTGAACAGCTCCTCCCGAGATCTTCACGAGATCTGGGCAAAACCTGACGTCAGGTTGTGCCGTCCAATTAGTAAAGACTTAGCCAGAGCCAATCACTGCGCTGGACCTGCCCACACCGGAAACTATTCTAGCAGGCACTAACAACGGCAGATCATACTATGCCTTAGTAGCGTCTACACTTTTGGAAATACAAAAGAAGAACCGCAGATCATTTGAGGTGCAATTTTGTCAGTATCTGTCCCAAAGCTGCTTGTCCGTTTACTTTTGGATGCGAAGAAAAACAACTATTTCTCTTCCAAAAAACGATACCACCAGAAATCAGTGGGTAGCTTTTTTTGTTTGCTGGCAGCAAACAGTCACGGCCAAAGGGAATGTTAGCTGATTGTGCCGACCATTTTACCAAAGACAGCTTTGTTAATAAAGGATAATTCGACACAGGATAAGCGTTTCAGCTGCTTCTCAAACCTGAAGCAGCTGCATCGATCAAGCGCTCGGAGCCACAAGCTGTAAGTAACGATACAACAGCAAATAATGTAAGTGAAGCTAACGTGTTACGGGTGGCTACTGGCTAGCAGGACTGCTAACGATAGTTAGCACTAACAACTGGCCTCAAGCTCAGGCTTTTTAAAATATCTGAAGATAAAGCCTGGATCTGTCGCGACTGTCCGTGACTCACAGACACAGAAGCTGCAAGTTGCTTTTACTGCATAAGCCAACCTGACGTGATAGCCAGTTGATTGCGGCTGTAGCACTGCAGCTAACGTAGCCAAGTTACTGTTGCTAATTTTTGTGTCCCAAATATGCAAGAGTGATATCAGGGGAAATTCTACAGAAGGTGTGTGAACATAAACCTCATTTGAAGCTAACTTTTTACACTTGTTTGTAATTTGGATGCTTGGTAAAACTGTCCATGGTAACGGAACTTGCTGTCTGTAAAACCTGTATTGCAAGGGCTTGTCTCTGTGGTTGTTATGACCGCTCGGTTACCAGCTACTGCATGTTAGTTCGCGTGCCGTGCTAATTAAAAATTCTCCTGGTTAACTTATATGCAGTAATTCTGATCGGTATGCTTGTGTGACTTTGGTAAGCATAAATGTGGCAGTTTCATCATAACCTTGCCCAGTTGTAGCCATCACGGTTGAAGCTAACCGGCGAGGTGCTGTATGTGTCAGCAAAGTTGGGCTGAAAAGCACAGTTAGACCAGATGTTGGTTTTGCAGAGCTTGGGATATGTGTATGGGTTTGTTCACGGCTGCTTGTGATTGCTTCACTTATCCATGACCGGGATCAGCCGGATGCTTCACAAATGTCTGGGCAAGCTCTCCGGTGCTACTGAGAAAGCAATGCGAAACGCAGAAGCTCTACTGTGTCTGGTATAACAAATGATTTCTCTGCACTACCGTGACATAATTTCATCCCCCTTTAGAAGTTGTTGTGGCTAATAAAAAGCTGAAAAAGGCAGAGATTAAATAGAAAAGTCTTTCCTGTAGAAGTGATCGATTCACTAGCTCCACATAAGCAACTTGTCCGCGCTAATGGAACTTACGGTCTGTAAAACCTGTATTATGTTCATAACATAACTGAGCTCTCTCTAGCTGTCGCATACTATCCATAAAGCTGCTTTCACATCGGACGCGAAACGAATTTTTCGCGGACAGATTAGCCTAGATTCAAAGTCAATGCAAAGACGCGAATACACGCGTTATGGGCGCGTTAAGCAGCTTTCACACTGGACACCAAACTAATTTTTCACAAGACAGATTACATTCAAAGTCAATGCAAAGACGCGAATACGGGCACGTCAAACCGCTTTCATCAAATTTTTTTTTCGACAGATTACATTCAAAGTCATGACCGCTTATCAGCTACTGCATGTTAGTTCCCGTGCTCTGCTAATTAAAAATGCTCTTGGTTAACTTATATGCAGCGATTCTGATCAGTATGCTTGTGTTACTTCGGTAAGCATCAATGTGGCAGTTTCATCATAACGTTGCCTGATTGTAGCCACTGCAGTTGAAGCTAACCGGAGAGGTGCAGTTAGACCAGACGTAGGTTTTGCAAAGCTTGGGGTGCGTTTTTGGGTGCTTGTGAAATGATCACTTTACTTATCCATGACCGGGGTCAGCCTGATACTTCTCCAATGTCTGGGCAAGCACTCTGATGCTACCGTTGAAAGCAAAAGGGAAAAGCACAGGCTATAACGTGTCTGGTATCACAAACGATTTCTCTGCATTGCTGTCAATTGAATATTAAATCGGCAACTGAATATTAAATTCTTTCCTGCAAAAGTGATCGATTCGCTAGCTCCACATAAGCAACGGTTCACGCAAACGGAACTTACGGTCTGTAAAACCTGTATTATGCTCATAACATAATCGGAGCTCTAGCTAGCTCTCGCACACTATCCATAACGCACCCATTCTCTGCGAGGAAACGCTTGTCATTCTGATGCAATAAGTAAACCATTACCACGGGCAATTTCCGAAAAGGCCGTTTAGCCTGGAGCTTTCGCCCCTCCGTCATATACCAGCACAGAAGCTGTTCGTTTCTCCACGCTAACGACACACCACAGTTATGCACACGAACCAGCAGGTCATTATAATACACACCGAAGCAGTCCATAAACTGTTGGTCCACTTTTAGCTGCTCCTCACTCTCTGTGTTTCCCTCTAAACTCAGACCCAACGGATATTTACGGTCTCCGGTCTACACGTGGGTATGTCGACCTGTTCTACAAATGTGTCGATATGGGGTGGATTCTAGCTTTTCCTGCATCCTAGCTATAAAGTAGAAAAACCGCTGTACTCACCACTGTCGCCGTAGCAAACTGTAGCCGATAGCAAATTTGAGCTTGAGCTGCCAGATTTTCGCACTGCGTCCTCCACTTTCGCCACTGCGTTTGTTAGAACAAGTTCATTTCATTAGATCTATATTCAAGTATAACGTTAGATTGCGGAATTTGCCCGCCGCTTCCTTATCAGATTGCAGACGTGTCTCGCGTTTCACTCTAGGGAGCCAGACCCGGAAAACTGCGTTCTGCAGCCTCGTCCTGCCCAACTCCGCCCTCCACAGAGCTGGCCAGTCAGAAGAAAGTGGGTACACAGGGAGTGGGGGCCATAGCAGAAGAGCCACCCCAATGAGGCGTTTCAGGCAGAGACTACAATGGATTACAAATGGGGCTTTTTGAGGATGGCAGTATGAGCTAAATAAGGACCCTGTTTGGGCTTTGAACGATCAGGAGTACTCTAGGGGAGTCCAAGATCAAAATATAACCTTGGAAATATAGCATAATAGGTCCCCTTTAAGTTCTTGATTCCAGGCAGTAACCGATGTCCTACCAAGCCTGTACAACATATTCTGGTGGGGAAAAGCTGACTCACCGTCATGCCCTCTGTGCCTGAAAAAAGGAACCCTCAAGCACAAGCATCACCTGGGGTAGCTATTCAAGTATTTGGTCCATTCAGAACTTTGTTGGTATCTTCAGCTTGCTTTGAAGTCTCATGCAACAAAGTACAGATCATAACATTTACATTAATATGAGTCACCTGTGTAGATGCTGGTGTGATTGTGGTTTAGAAACTCCAAAGTTAAAGCTATTTTTTCAGCGGTGTTTCTGATATTTTGTCCACCACCTGAACATACTTTGCTGGCTCACTATCTTTCTGCCATGTACATACACCCTTTTTCTCACTCTCTCTCTCACTCTCACACACACACACACACACACACATACACACACTCACAAGTTATCTTGTTCTATTTCTCATCAGTCAAAATATTCAAGTCCATAAATCTCATACATAGAATAAAGTCTGTTCTGGCAGCTGCACAAAACCCCTTTCGAAGCACAAGGAATCACACTGAACAGGTGACACCTCCCATGCTGAGAGGGGAGAGGGCAGCCATTCCTGCTGCTGAGAGTGAGGAGAATGCACACATAAGGTCACCAACCTGCTGTTTGTTGGTATACCAAAGCCTGTATTCCTTATACTATTTACGGACCGCATTCAAAGGCAGCCTTTGATTTGGAGTTGATGAAATGAGCCGGTTAACAGCGCTAGAGTGTGGACAAAATGAAGGTGGTGCATTGGGGACAGCTGGGCAGGAGCACTGTACTGCAACATAGACAGTGTTATTAACTGATATTAAATATGGATACTGTACACCATTGTGGCACATCAAACAGAAATCCAGAGACATCATTCTGCGCCCTGGGTTTCGTTGTTTCCTCCATTTAAGCGGCCCTTTATGTACAACAGTTTCTCAGCATTTAGTTTTGGGATGTTGCTTTTATTATATCCCAACATTGCTGGTGACATGCTGCATTTCACTTCACATTTAATTTTCTTCCCCAACTGCTTATCAGGTTTTGATCTGCTCCCAATAGAGTGCTGTTTCTCACAGCTTGAGAATGTCTGCAGAGGAAGATAGGCACAAGCTTTCTCTTCGAAACCACAGTCAAGTCAGCATTTTGGAGGGAGATGTGTTTGTAAATCCTTGTGCCCTACACTTTTGTTGAGATGCAGAGAGAGTTTGTAGGATCCATACCTTGATTGACAGGTAGTACCTTGTTTTTGCAGGTTTCCTACAAACTCACAGGCATTAGGTTCCTATGTAGGGCAGATTCAACAGCATAAACATTGCTCAGCTGAAGGCAAGGGAGTAAATTTTTTCAAATAAATGGTAGCCACTCTTGTCTCCCTTTACTTGATTTTTTTTTTTAGCTTTCTTTTGCTGAATTTCTGGGTCACTGTTATTTATTATTTATCATTATTTATTTAATGAGTTAATGTGATATTTTACAAACACACATACTGTGGGTTGGCTAAATGGGTAAGATTTGGTGTTTTATAGCCTTTTTGGGTGTACATTTATAGACAGAAGCACCTTGGTGAACAATTGCACCATGCCTCTCCAGATGATTCACACACCTGAAAGATACAAGATCAGAATCATACATGTATTTTTTTTTGTCAACCTGCCATTTGGCAATCTCTCAGTGCAGTTTTGTTGTTGTAGCAGTTATATGCAATTACTTTGTAAATAAGCTGCATGTGGTTGGATTGCACAGAGATAAAAATTAAATAGTTGGTCAAACCCTCTTTATTTACGAATCAACAGAATTTCTACTGTGCATACTGCCAGGTACATTTTTGGAGCCTATCATTTCATGTTTTAGAATCTGAATAATGATATGTTATTAAACACCCTTAAAAAGTGATAGATTCATCGATTTGTCCAAATAAATAAAAAATGATTAATTGATTCATCGATTTGTCCAATAAATACAAAACTTAATTGATATATTAAAATACTGTCAAATCTGTACATGACATGTTTTTGTTACCCAATTGAAAAAAATATGAATGCAAAGATTAGAAAGGGGACAGAGAGTGGATAAAATATAAGAGGCACCCTAAAAAATGGTTTTAATTTTGAAGTTTGTAAACCACCATTACTAATTCACCTACACAAGTCATTCCTATTAATATTGCATGCTAATTAGCAGCATGTGTCTGCTTAAAACAAGCAACATTACATTGCTTGTTAAGTCTCCAAAGCATTATGAGAATACCAGTAGAGTTCCAAAGGGGCCAAACAGTTGGTGTCAAACAATTACAGGTGCATCGTTCACAAAAAAGCATAAATTATTCAAGGTGTTAATAGAAATTCCATCAGAAATTATGACAGCATATGCCATACTCACAAAAAATAATAATAACAAAAAAACACACAAAAAAAACCCACTGCATTAAAAAAGAACCGTCGCTGCAATTCTAAGGTATCCAACAGGAAAAGACACTTGGTAGGATACTAATACAGAATTACAACTCTAAAATCATCACAGGACTAAATCAATCCGTATCTGATCCAACCACCATGAGCTTTACAAAGCTGGTATCTATGGCAGTGTTTCTGATACAGTTTCCCCCTTTACTTCAAAGTAAACATGGTGATTTATTTGTATTTAGCCTCTGAGCCAGACAAGTGCACAACAACAAACATGAGAACCTTTCCTCGCACATTTGTGATAAATGTCAATGCATTTCACTTGTATTAAAAAATGTCAATAAGAATTATAAGCTATTATAACACGTCTCATTTTGTTCATGCTGCAGGAAAAAAGACAAATTATACCACATTATTTCCTTTTTGTCTAAATAACTTTGATCAATTTTTTTGTCACTCCAAGTGTGAGAATGCAAATTCCTGAAAGAAAATGTTATAATTTCAATGATGACTCAATTCCAATTTAAAAGCATAATAAACGCTAACATTTTTACAATAACAAATTTTGGATTTCATGTCAATTCAATACTCATTTGTGACTCAGCAGCTAGTTCAGTGGTGCCACAAATCATTTTGGTTTTAATTCCCTGGTGCTCTCTTCTTTTTACCAAATTAAAATCTACAGGAAGTTTTACAGAACAGTTTTTGAGTCAATGCTGCCCTGTACTCACAGCACCATTAAGGTAATTGGGCTGAACTAATCAGCACAGTGCGGAACAGAAACATCAATAAAAGCTAGCCCTTGGAGCGCATATTAGTTGGGCTTTTGAAAAGATTACATTAATACATGATGCGCTTGAGTTTATTGAGGAATCAGATGGCTTAGTTGAACTTTGCGTACATATTCGGGAAGAGATGTTTATTGCACTTCACACTGGAGACAGGTGGTGTGTCCCTTTGGATATTTTGATCACAGGATGTACAACATCTTAGCACAGGGGACAGTGTGTATCATTGCACTCGGATCAAAGCTGTTAAAGTGATCTGAAGCTTTCACAATAGCTTTTCATGACTGGAGATCTGGTTTTGTTCATGCTTCCATTACAAAGTCACAATGAATATACCTCAGATCAACAAATAAAACAAATTTTCCTTTTTTGGTTTTTTGAGAAACACCCAACAGAACAGATGTTTCCCATAGTTTTTTAATTTTTTTATTTGCAAACGTAAAATGTTATTTAAGTAAGCGTCTACTATTCACACAAGAATGCTCTTTCTTTGCCTTTATTTTTAATAAAACTTTAACCCAGAAAGAAAGAAATGAGTCCCATCTGGACCTTTATGAGGTAGCAGGAGACAGTCAAGTTTAATGTAAAATGTAATGTACAGTGAGTATTTGTTTATTTGACAGCTAAATTTACAATACAGACCCCACAGAAAGGTAGAAGAAGCTCAACAATGGCAGCTCTGCAGTAAAATATTCCTGCCAAATGCTGCCAAATCCTGCCTGAATAAATGTTCAGGTGAACATTCTTTCATTGAAATTCTGAAAATGTAACTTTTGTGGTAAAATACACCTCGGCTTTATGGTTTGAGTAAGTAATTAAAAAGAAAATAAGTCCTTGTGTTCTCTTTAAAATTAAGTGTGTATGGCTACTTTAATTTGTATGACTACTGTTACTGCAGAACAGGAGCCAGACGCATATCACAGTTAAATTGGCTTTATTATTAACAGAAGAAGGATAACTCAAAGGCGGAGACTTTGTCAGAAGATAGTCCGAAGTCAGGCGGTAGCAAGCAGGATCACTGGCGGGTGAGGCAAGACATTGTCCAAGGGACTAGTCCAAGGTCAGTAACCAGGACGGCATGCCTCATGAAGCACGGCATGTAGACAAGTGCACACCTTCAAATTGGAGTGTGGAAGTGACTGAAAGAAGCCACTTGCCAGGACTGCAGACTCAGGGGAGAGATTCCCTATTAAATAGTACCTTGCTTTTTGTATTAGTTTATACCGGTAATAGAAAAAAAAGCAATCCAGCAAAGACAAGACATAGAACAGGAACTTCAATGCACAAGATGACAATTAGCAACACAGAACAGGTGAGAGGGAGAGCACAAAGGGAGGGGCCAAGCACAAGACAATAATTTAAAGATGAGATCTAAGAAGGGAGAACAAAAGAGGAACTGACAAACACAGTATGATTGTTGGGGGGGGTTATTGACTAGTACTGCGATGGATTATTGCCTCTCTAGGGGGAAATTTTGTACAATTAAAAAAAAAAAAAAAACATTTCATTGACATAGCACACGTCCAGCTTTAGGGATCAAAGGTTAGCACTTTATTAGTTATCTTATAAAAATTGACCCCGATAGAGAATATTGCTGACTTTAGTCTTGCTTCTTAAAATTCTGCAAGAACACAGTTGTGAAATGATGATTGGTAAATCTGCCACCTCAGTTGCAGCACAGCCACTTGAAGTTCAGCATTCACTCACTCACCCACTGATCAAGATCTGCAGTTGCCTGCTATGCATGTGAGAAGGCAGCACATAAACTAGCTGATGGGACTTGAACATTATCCTGGCAACCAGCATTTCACATAAAACCAGTAACACTATCCAACTGGCATGAGGAAGCAGGGCAGCTTCTTTCAAACTGATTTCATTGAAACCTATTGCATGTAAAGTTTCCATCACCTAAAGGAAAGCACACATGATTCTGAAATGTTCTGCCTTTAATGCATTTACCTATATCAATAAAATCAAAGTCAAGACTTCAAACTGCCATTAGTGGTTAAATCCACAGTAGCACTGCCTCCTGTAATTCTACCGCAGACTGCCTACTAAACCTTTTGAAAGGTGAAGCCTTTATTGGAAGCTTTGACATATTGGACAAAGATTAAACTCCAGTGATTATACCCCAGCACAATGCTTCAGCCGTTATTACAATTTTGTTATCAAGTTTGATTTATGACAGCAATGCTGGACATTGGACTGATCATGAGCTTTAAGCAATAACTGTGAGTTTGTGAAGACATTGAGTCAGTTGCTCATATGGCACTTGTGACGAGCCGGTCAGAAACCATATAAGCCCCCCGCAAAAGATCAAATGTCCACATCTACGGATGGATGGACAGGGCCCATATCAGTAGGCTCCCCACCTACCTGCTGGGTGGCAGGGGACTAAAACGCCATTTTGAAAGGCTGCTGCAAGTAGTCTGGGAGATATTCACCAGAGGCAAAACTGAAACATAGAACACATAAAATATCCTGTAAAGGTCCTCAGTCAATGTTAATACTTGCACTGGATTTCCTGACATAAACTTTGTACTTTTTGATGAGTTACGTTAAGAGGATTTTTAACAAAGTTAAAAATTGCACAAGAAGGTCATGGTCGTAGAGAGAAGTTAAAAAGTTGGTCAATTTTGAAAGGCCACTGTCAACAATGTCAGAGATCTGCTCCAGAAATGAAAAACGGTGATAGAGATCATCACTCAATTGTCAAAGGTCAGAGGTTGCAAAAAAGGTAACAGAAATAAAGCTTTGGCAAGGGTCATAAAGTCAGTGTAAAATGGTAAGGCTGCTTCATATATTTTCAGTCATGGGTCCAGACGGATGGACGAACATGGTCCCCTGACTTACCCTTTGAGTGTTGAAGGACTGAAAAGAACAAGCAGGTAAATTAAGTGAGAGATGAGATAAATAGCTTCTTACTGAAGCTGATATGTTCTAAATAGCCCAATTTGAAGGAAGGGAGAAATGGGTTCTTCAGTGCTCATTAAGTCCATAGCTTTGCTGCATAAAGTATAAAATACAGTGTTATGAAAAAGTATTTGCCCCCTTCCTGATTTCTTTTATTTTTGCTTATTTGTCATTTTTAAATGTTCCAGATCATCCTACTAATTTTAATATAAGACACAGACAATGTGAGTTAACAAAAATGCAGCTTTTAAATGATCATTTCATTTATTGATTATAAAAAGTTATCCAAAACCTGTATTACCTATGTAGAAAAACCAACTTAGAAGAACTGCTCATTTAAGGTCATGCCACAACATCTCTGTTGGATTCAAGTGAGCATTTGACTTGACACTGCAAAATCTGCATTTTGTTTTTTGAGCCATTAAGAGGTGCACTTCCATGTGTGCTTGGAGTTATCATTCTGCAGCATAACCCAATAATTTGAGCTTTAGGTGACAAACTGATGGCTGGACATTCTCCATCTGTTTTTTTCTGGCAGAGCACAGAATTCATAGTTCCATCAATTATGGCAAAGTCACTCAGGTCCTGAAGCAGCAAAGCAGCTCCAAACCATCACACTACCATTATTGTGTTTGACTGTTGGTATGATGTTCTTACTGTGGAATCCTGTGTTAGCTTTATGCCAGATGCAATGGGGCCAATGTCTTCCAAAAAGGTGCTCTATTGACTCATTAGTCAGAAGAATATTATCCCAAAAGTTTTTGGGGTCATCAAGATGTTTTTTTGGCAAATGCGAGAGGAGCCTTTATGTTTAATTTGGTCAGCAGTGATTTTCTCTTTTCTCTTTGGGGAATAGTAGACACTGACCTTAAGTGATGTATTTAAGGTTTGTGGTTCTTTAAATGTTAGTCCAGGTTCTTTTGTGATGAGTTGCCAATGCGCTTTTGGAGGAACTTTGGTTGGCTGGCCACTTCTAAGAAGGTTCACCACTGTTGCATGTGTTCTTCATTTGTAGACTATGGCTCTCACTGTGGAGTGCTGGAGTCCCACAGCCTTAGAAATTGTTTCGTAACCCTTTCCTGACTGATAAATGTCAACAACTCTGTTTCTCATCTTTTCTTGAATTTATTTAGATCTCAGCATCATGTGCTGCTTTTTGGTGAACTTCACATTGCTGGTCAGGTTTTTTTTTTTAAGCGAAATTTAGGTTCAACGAGGATGGCAGTAATCATTCCTGGGCGAATTAAATGAAATTGAACACAATTATCAATTAAATTAGTTTAATTGGCTGATTTAGTATGGGGCAATTACTTTTTCTCATAGGGCCAGGTCTGGTTGTATAGCTATTTTCCTGCAATAAATGGAATTATCATTTAGAAATTGCATTTTGTGTTTACTCAGGTTATCTTTGTATATTACAATTTGTCTGATGATCTAAAACATTTAAGTGTGACAAATATGCAGAGGTTGAAGAAATCTGGAAGGACATAAACACTTTTTCACAGCACGGTATGTCTAATGCAAGACCACCAGTTTGTAACAGTTCCACTTTGTCGTGTTATATATGAATAAACCCACACAATCACATGATTCCAGTGTTTCATTGGACTTTTGAGTGCTATGGCACAACAAGTTGACGGTTGAATGTAGTCAGAGGCTCCTCAAGCTGGATTATATTTCCTGCAGGTGTGCTGTGTTTGACCCCAATACTATGCTATATGCTGATAATGCCCTGAGTTTTAATTCAGTGAGGACCTCAACTTTTTTTAATTACATCTAATCTAGAACATCAGTGTTGTTGCTGACTCTGTCCCACGAGGTGATTCAAAATCAACTCTTGCTACCATAAGCCATGGAGGGATTCCTAAGTAATTAATAAAAATAATGATAAAAAACAAGAATTATTTTGACAGAAACAGCATTTGGTCTCTAAATGCTGTAAGTAGGGTCTCATATAAACTCTGTCATGGGAGGCAGACTACCATACAGTTGGTTCCCATAAGGCTAATATTACGAATTAATAACAAGCTTTTGAAATGCATCATTAGCTTTCAAATTATTTCTGAAAAAGAGTGTAACTTAATGGTAGTCACAAAATACTCGTTAGAAAAATGTGCGCATGGTTGGCTCAAGTTCAGCCCTTCTGAAGCAATGTACAGATGGAAATCGGCTAGAAAACACAGAAATGAGTTGATCCTTGCCTGGTGCCTCAATGTTATAATGTATATCCATGAATTTCAGTTATTTAATATACTTACATTTCATTTAAATGGATTTGTTATCTTTTTGAAGCTGCCCTTTCTCTCATGCATCCCATACATAGTAAGGAGTCATGAGCACCTACATACATACACATGGGAAAAAATTGCTGACTGAAGAAAAAACAAAAGATTGACAGGTCCAAATGACAATAAAGTCCTTGCAAATTATAGTCTGTAATAGCTTGCAATACCTTAGGCCTTTCCTTTTAAAAAAACCTCTTAGTTTCAATTTTTTTGCATGCAAACATTTTGTTCCAATTGGTCATACACATTGGTCATCTTACTCTCTGATATTTTGTAGCCCAATGCTGCTCATTCAGTTGCCAATAGGACCCATCTCTCACCACAGTGGCACTTTGTGCCCAATTGTATACATTGTAAAGTTAATCCCCTATCCAAAGCAGGAGAGCTTTCCCATGAGAATATGTGGAGTGAACAATGCATTTTAGTCGGCTTTGCATTCCAAAAAACCGCCATAGGTACCCGCAGGGGGAGGGTCTTTGTCAGTTGCAGCTTAAAGCCAATGTTTTATCAGCCCTTAAAAGGTTTAATTGTGGTTTCTAGATCCCTTCTGAAAGTCTTTGTCCTCTTAGGTGTCAGATGACTGAATTGCTACTACAGGAAAATTACAAATAAATCCAAGAGGTGTTCATTGTTAAAATAATTTTTTGATTGACCGTGTGATAGTTTTAATAACTTTTATACCATATATGCTAATTTAAATGATTAGGAACGTGCTCTGTCTGGATTCTAAATCAAAGTAGGCCTCCACCCTCCAAACCTGCAATACACACAGTCTTTAAAATTAATGTCTTTGTCTCGAATTCAGAGAAAAGCCAGGAACTCTTTGCCCTGGCAGTATCAAGTATTCAAGTCCAAACTTACTCCTAAGACAAAGCAATACATGGCAAGGTTATGGGACAGTGTGCCTCTTGATGGAGGGGGAGACTGTGAAGATGTGGGAAAACTGAGGTATGTCAATAAAAATCCAGCTTGTATGATTTGATGTTGGATCTCTCTTTTCAGAGTTCTCCCATTCTCTTGCCTAGTTTTCAAACAAATAAAAGTCTTATTTAGAGGTTTTGCAGTGGATCCGTGTTTGAACGGGACTATGCTCAGCCTGGCTTGGTGTGAAGGGTTTTTCCACCAACATCGTTCTGCGATGTGTAGAAGTTAAAGCTTTCTATTGCCTCAAAAATCTGGAAAATCCCAAGTTATTATAAAAATAAATGTATATGCTGTTTCTAATTCATTAAAGCCACAAAAAGTGGGGCTGATGGGATAATGTGACACAATATTAATGTTTAAGACTTCCAAAAAACATCCGTAGATCAAAAAAATCAGTTGAGGTAAATCAAATTATTTTAATGCAGTTCATAATTTTAGCGTCCCATCTCCACTGAACATTTTCTCTTTCCGGGACACAAGTCCGTTAGCTGAAAAGTGGTTGGTATTCCAGTAATAATGATACAGTAGCTTGCAGTGGAAATGAATTCTGTGTTGCATGGCTGCTATTTGCTCTTTAAAAAGAAAGCATGTCAAATATACAGCTGGGAGCCTTGTTGACTTCAGTTCACTCAGGTTATGGACAAAAAGTTCAGTTACTTCGCCAATATCCTCAGGCTAAAGAAAAATCTCATTGGTGTTTTTCCTAAAAATGATTTTCTGTCACGGTGCTGGAGGTGAGTCTGATGGTAAAGGAGCCCCAGTCCAGAATGTGTTTTTTTTTACACATTCTATTTTACTGTTTTCATGTTTTGCACTATTTCACTGGAGAAATGACTAGAGGAAGCTATGCTGTCCTGTTTCAGTTTCCTGGCAGCAATGAGGTTTTATGGGTCAAAAGGTCCTTTTCATTTGGGGGATTTTGAGCCTTGCGCTGGGCTAAAATTGTTGGAGGTTAGTTAAATTGCCAGGGCAGAATGAAACTTCATTGGGGACATCATCTGAGATTCAAAGACGAGAGAATATACAGAAACGACCCATCTACACCACAAACTTTAATTATAAAACTATCTATTATGATAACGATGGAAACATCAAAGTAACAAAAATTAATTGATAAAAATGGAGGTGATGAAAACGCATGTGAATTGAAAATGGAGGTGATGAAAGTGCATTTGAATTGAATAATAAAGTCATAAATTATCAAGTGAATTGAAAAATAGTGATATATTGTCAATTGATTTGATAAACTTCATTCTGCTATTCATTATTTACCACAAAACGAATTTTTCGCACAACAGATTACATTCAAAGTCAATGCAAAGACGCGAATACACCGTGAGTATTCGCGTCTTTGCATTGACTTTGAATGTAATCTGTCATGCGAAAAATTTGTTTCGCGTCTGGTGTGAAAGCGACTTTAGGATGTTAAATACATTGGCATGCTAGCTATAACATTATAGATATCGATGTCTCTTTATCTTGCTAGCTAGGTAGCCAAATAGCTTGCTCGCGAGTATTCCATTGTAAGCAAATTGTAGCCTTTTTCGCTCACTAGCCAGTTGGCCATGTAGTTAAATACATTGGAGTGCTAGCTTTGACACACAGTTCGATATCACTTTGGCTTGCTAGCTAGGAAGTCAACTAGCTCGCTAGCGAGTATGACAGTGTACGCATTGAAAACAAACTGCGGCCTTTTTAGCTCGCTAGCCAGTTGGCTATGTAGCTAAATACATTGGCGCATTAGCTATACTATTGCCAGCTACATAGCCAATTAGATCGCTAGCGAGAAAGACTGTACGCAAACTGTAGCTTTATTTTATCGGCATAATCATGACGCAAATTGACACGCATTAAGGCCTGCAAGTTGAGAGCCAGAAACATCAGCTAGTCAGTGGGCATGGTTTTTGATTTGTCATTTGGGCAGAGGTAACAAAAATTGCTTGCTGTAAACGATAAATGTCAGTTAGGTGTGGTAAATGATGAATAGCAGAATGAAGTTTATCAAATCAATTGACAATATATCACTATTTTTCAATTCACTTGATAATTTATGACTCCATTATTCAATTCACATGCACTTTCATCACCTCCATTTTTAATTCACCTGCGTTTTCATCACCTCCATTTTTATCAATTAATTTTTGTTACTTTGATGTTTCCATCGTTATCATAATAGATAGTTTTATAATTAAAGTTTGTGGTGTAGATGGGTCATTTCTGTATATTCTCTCGTCTTTGAATCTTAGATGATGTCCCCAATGAAGTTTCATTCTGCCCTGGCAATTTAACTAACCTCCAACAATTTTAGCCCAGTGCAAGGCTCAAAATCCCCCAAATAAAAAGGAGTTACGTAGTGGCATTAGAGTGTTATTACAAGATTAAACAGTGGATTATTTGTAGAGGTTTTTTTTTTAATCAGTGAAGAATAAATTTGTTTGAGTTGTCATTGCTGGTTTTCTTTGTTGTGATTTTCAAGTTATAACAAATTTTATCAAATCAATTGACAATATATCACTCTATTTTTCAATTCACTTGATAATTTATGACTGTTTTTCAATTCACATGCATTTTCATCACCTCCATTTTTAATTCATGTGCTTTTTCATCACCTCCATTTTTATCAATTAATTTTGGTACTTCCACCCCTCATAGGACTGACAGATAAAGTTCTGTAAATAATCTCGCGGCTATGTCATCAGCTATTTTGAAAGTCCCCCCAAAAAAAAAAAAAAAATCTGAGGGGATTTTGATTAGCTGTCAGTATTTCTATGATTCCTGAACAATAGTGGACAAAATTGCTCTGAAAGGAGCCTAAAAGTATCACTATGGCTACCGTCTTTGTTTTCATGTGGCTATTTACATTTGCTTGAGGTCTTTAAAACCAACTTATTTTTGGTTATTTATATTCTCATTGGTTTTTGCTTGGAAGGGCCTGGTGTTCCTGGCCTCCATGCAATTCACCAATTTCTCAATCATGAGCTGACATATTTGATTACATCGATGAGTCAGGGTTGTGCTTCGCACACATGATATGCACGGAGAACAAGAAGTTGAGGACAGGACGACTCAGGCGCAAGGATGGACTCATTTGTATTTATTATGCCTACTGCGCAGAAAGACTGCACACAAGAAGCAATACAAAACAAAATAAGAAACAAGGTTCCTGAATTGCACTATTAGTAATACAGACACTGGACTTTATCTACAATAACAATGTATTACAAATAGGAAAAGAAAATAGGAAATGAGGTTCCTTCAATCACAAAGTGCTGATATACACAATAAGCAGCACTAAATTCGAGAGTTAGAATATATACAGTGTACGCAATACGTGGGGAATAAGTCTATACAAGACTAGAAATACAACACAGGTGTGTGGCTACGAGAGTTCGCAAAGACTACAGTACCAGCATGGACAAAGGTTCCACTTTCACCAACGCGCTGTTGGCCGTGTGTCAGCTGAAAGTCAGGTGGACGTGCCTTGCTCACTGAACCGAGTAGAGTGAGCAAGAAGGCATGTTGGCCGGCTGTTTCACACATATCTTAGTGTAAATCCCTGTCGCAAAGAAGTCCGAATAATTTCAGCATTGAAATTTTTTTGTCGGACAACATGATGTTCATTATATTTGTAGAATAGTGTAAACACCTGAAGTAATTTTTGCTACAGATTTTCTTTTGCGCAGTTGGCAATATATTAATATCCAAGAACGTTAATGTCTGCAAATTCGTGTATTTTTGCCATAATATTTTTGCCGTAATATTTGCCGATAAGAATTAAGAAATGAAACCTTTAGTTCTAAAGCGCCGTTATCGGAGAAAGCAAAACAACAACAGCAACATGTTTTACCACCACTTTAATGTTATTTAAATTATGAACGAAACCCACACTTCTAAAAAAGGAAATAAAATACACAAATATCTATGTAGTTGTAACTTACAATAACGATGTCACTTTCCTAAGCCCGCAAGATATGTTTCGGCCTTTGGAAATCCGGAGGTTTTAGTCCTCGTTGTGTATTAGCCGAACAACTCTCAGTCAACAAAGTGGTGACTTGTTCAGTCGGATCAAACGGTTGAACGTAAAGTGTGCTAACTTTTTCGCCTTTTACTCATAATTTGAGAGCTAATCTCAAGAATGAACTTTGGCTATTACCGACAAATTAATGCAATAAAGCCCTTCTCAGTTGCAAGTGTCATGGGGTAGTGCTAATTAAAAACTGTTTTCACAGTGGGACTGATTATATTTTCACATTTGTGAGAAATGATCACTTATCTGCCTTAGGTATACTGTGTAAAACATTTATATTCAGATTTAATGGTATAGTTATCAATTTGCGAACTGTGTGCAAGCCAATGTCTTACATTATAAAGACCAATATTTCGCCATGGCAAATTATCGACATTTACAGTTACACGAGCAAGATTTAACATTTTGGGCATCCAGCGAGAAATTATAGTAAATGTATTAATAAATATTTTGTGACAATAAATGCGTAAGTTGTCATCCATAAGGAAAGCGTTTCTACTTCATGACTATTCCTACTTCTAACTGCCTCTGGTAGAATTCTATATTTTAAAACTCTAATAGCAAAAACATTGATTGACTTGTAAATAAGTCGTATCCGAAACAGTTGTGGTAGTTTATTCTTGCCAAAATTCAAGGCCTGCAATAACATCTGGTACACACCAGTCATACCCAAAAACCGCTCCCCCTATCGACAGTCCCCCCAAGTTCTGCCTGCCGGTACTACACCGACACCTGTTATAATCCCACGCCACCCGCCAGGCCTATCAGAGAAAGGTGGACGAAAACGCGAAGCCAACTTCTCGTTAACCTTTAGCGGTTCCTTTATCCACGCTGGAACTGTATGTGCCAAGTTCGGTCTTAAATAACACAACACAATGTGCAGGTAATTATTATGGAGCTGAGAATGCGGGCCAGGTCTTAATAGACCGGAGAGCTTGACGGCTAGAGGCGTGATCTTACTCAATGGCTGTTCTGTGATGGAATAGCGGTCAATAACAGCCAATGAGCTCCTGCTCTGTTCTTCGATCTGTTCTTACTGAACCACCAGGCAGAATCTGTACCCTGTTCAAGATTTTTCAGCGAAGGGAACTAAGATTATCTACCACATTTTGGCATCTTAGAATACTTATCAGTAGCATATTTTTTTGGAGGCTACTTATAAATGTCAGTCATTTCTAATGCTGCTTCTGAAAGGCCAATGCCACAGACTTTACTCTTGCTAACTCATTTTTTTTTATCCTGATGCAATGACAATAACATGCTCCAACAGCTGAAGACAAATTTCGGTTTGAAGGTGGCATATGTATTGGAATTTTTTTCCTGGATTTCATTAAAAATAAATATCTGGGAAGTTAACAGTGAATATCTTTTGAAACACAAACAATGCTTTTTTTGACACCAAAAGCCCCCTTTTTCGTCGTATATTAACATTTGGTCAGGTAGCGTCACTATGTGATGAGTTTGTGTGAGACTTTTTTTTTTTTTTTTTCCAAAAGCCTTAGGATTCTATATCATTTCGCAATGCCAAGGGGTGCTTCTTTTCAGAGAACAGAAATCTGCTGTTATTCAGTGGTGTTGCATGCAATGGCATGCATGAAGCTTGGAATAAATCAGTTTAAAGAAATTTGCTGGTTGCAGTGGAACCTGAAACACTCATGACACAATTTTTAAAGGCTGTATTTCCTACACAGCTTACTTGATATTGATGTACTCTCCCTCAAATTAAATTGTCATCTATGATCTTCGGATCTTTTGGATCTTTGGATCCAAATCGAGTTAACCATCTCAAATGTGCAGTGGCACCATCTCTGTGAAAATATATACCGAAATAACTGTATAGCTACAAATTGCTGATATCTACTGACTGAGTTCAAATTGTTTTAAAATGTAAATTCACTCCTGCTTAGTTATGCACTATAATACTCTGACAGTTGTACTCTGAGCAGCATCTTTTCCTGTTCTGTCTGTCGCACAGTGTTGAAACGTGATTTTCTCTCCACTTATGTTTTTATGGTTTTAAAACCCTAAAAAAAGCTTAGCCAGGGAACATTCATTTCAGCAGTAATAGTGTTGACCTAAATGGAACTTTGCCTTCTCTCGCGGAACACTGATGTTACCAAGGATGGCTTCAGTGGGTTCCTGAGAGGTCTTTATCACAGCAGCAGGATCCTGCTTTCAATCTTGAGGATCTACTGTGCTGCAGTTTTTTCTTTACACGCAATCCAGCAGGATTTGATTTCAACCCTAGAAAAGCACGCCTCATTCAATAGCTGGGGAGCTCATTGTGCTGCTAATTGGTTGTATCACTTGTGCCAAATTAGGGATGAAATGAAAACTTTACCCCTTGTCTAGCCCGCAAGCGTTTTAGACGCGTTTTTTACTTGCGCGTCTGATGCAGCAGATACGCTCTCGTTTTAATCTACGCAGCAGTGTGCACCGGCTCCGTGCGGCTCGCGTCTCAGCTGCGTCTCAGGGGCGTAAACGCGACCAGAAGCTTTTATTTACGCTTCGAGCCTATTTTTCCGACAAATACGCGTGTAAACGCGAGGGGATGCCCTATAAAAATGCATTGAATTAATGTATTTATCCACATTTTGTAGTCTATAGGCTTTTTGCAATTTTAAATTTCATGGGTTTACTACAATGTACAATATACTTTAGTATTTTAGCTTTATTTTATCATATAACTTTTTTCATTATCTTTATTTTTATTATCTGACCTTGTTCTTTGATTTTATTGTTTCTGATGGAATGTTTTCTGCTGTATTATTATAAATCAGAAATACACATATCAAGAGAAAACTGCACACTGCACAGAAGGTTTGGCTGCTCCTTTGCTGCTCTACGCTTCGAATCATATGCGGGCAAGACGGAACCGGTATAGACAGTCGCTTCTGTGTCGTGTGAACGCTGTCATCACGCGAGCGCGACGCTGACGTGGCGCTTGCGGTCTAGACAAGGGGTAACAGATAATGCACCTTATAGGAACAGGTTTGGGCAGCCCTGCTGTATAAACTTAAAATGCTCCAGAAATTCTGCAATTGCCTACATCTATTTCAAGCTCATCATAGCTTAAAATAAGGTTGGTAGATGTAAATGAATGGGCAGATGGATGTTTTGGGATAACATAAACACTTTACTCAAGGGGTGCACAAAAACAGGAACATTAAAGCCGCAGTGTGAGAGAATTACTCCCATCTAGTGGACGCTAATAGAATGCAAACAACCGAGTAGTACTCTGGCACCTCCCTCTCTAAGTGCGTCATTACCACTACGGAAGCTGCGAAGAGTCAAGAATGTGTCAATATGTCTATAACTACACTGGTCACAGAAGAGTCCACGCTTCTTACTGATGTCCACGTATACATTTAAGCCACTTTCACACCGGACGCGGAACGAATTTTTCGCACAACAGATTACATTTAAAGTTAATGCAAATTCGCGTCTTTGCATTGACTTTGAATGTAATCTGTCGTGCAAAAAATTTGTTCCGCGTCCGGTGTGAAAGCAGCTATATTCTTCCAAGTGAGTTACATGGAGCACCGTGAAAACTATAAGACAAACAAAACGGTTTCAATCGAACAGATTGCCAGAATTATTCAACCCCCGTTGCAAAATAGGTTTACTGGCAAAATTTACAAACTTTCAGCTGTTTGCAATGAACAGCTCAAACAAGAACAATTTCAGTAGCTCAACACAACAAATATTATGAGTGGCTTCTCCAAATTCAACACAAAATGCCATGTTTAATGACTGCTGCAGGCTCAAAATTATTCAACCCCTTCATGACAAGCATCTTTAATACTTAGTAGAGCACCCTTTTGCCGCTATGACCTGCTGGAGATGTGATGCATAGGCAGACAACAGCTTGCAGCAGCATTCCAAGGAATCTTAGCCCAGTCCTCATGGACAATGGCCTCCAGTTCACTAAAATTCTAGGGTTTACATGCTGCAACTATCTTCTTTAAATCTTACCAGAGATTTTTTATGGGGTTCAAGTGAGGCGACTGTGATGGGCACTCTAGAATCTTCCCAGACTTCTTCTGAAACCAAGCCTTGGTGGATGTTGAGATATGCTTAGGATCATTGTCCTTTTGGAAGGTCCAATGATGCCCAAGCGTCAGCTTCCCTACAGATGGCATGGCATTTTCTCCTTGGATAACCTGGTACTTGACTGAATCCATCTTGCCCTCCACACTTTGCAGGTTTCCAGTGCCAGAGGAAGCAAGGCAGCTGCAGAGCATCAAAAGCCCCCACAATTCTGCACTGTAGGCAGGGTGCACTTTTCAGCATATGCTTCTTTATTCCTCCTGCAGACATGCCACTGATTCATAAGCTCAAAATATTCCAGTTTTGTTTCATCACTCCACTGAACAGTATCCCAAAATTTCTGTGGCTTATTTATATGGTTTTGAGCATAGTGGAGCTTGTGCTTTTGGACCAGTTGTGGTGTATGTCTTGGAGTTCGGGTATGGAGACCTTCAACGTTTAGTATGCGCCCTACTGTGCAAACTGAAACCTCAGTACCTCTTGCCTCCAAGTCTTTGCTGCGGGTCTCCTGTAGTCACTCGAGGGTTTTTGACCACCCATCTCCTCAGGAATCTGGTGACAGCCATTGATAGCTTCCTTTTTCTGCCACATCCTGGTACTGTAACCACTCTTCCATTAACTCTGAACTTGTGAACTATGCATCCCACTGTATCTCTACAAACAGTCAGTGCCTGTGTTACCTTTTTGTATCATTTTCCTCATTTGTGCTAGGCAATGATCTCCTCTATTAGCTTTTTGGACAATTCTCTTGACAGTTGTAGACATTGCATATTTCATTTTATAAAAGATTGTTCCATTCCGAAACCAGTAAAATTCATCTGTGCCTTTGTTAGGTTCTGACCACCTCTGTAAGATTTGATGTATCCCATTTTGTATCATTGGCTGATAAGCTTAGTCCAGAGCCATGCCAGATAGCAATAAAGCTTTTGTGGACTTCCTCCCCAAAATGCTTGCTAAGGTGTTAACAGTCTTACTGTTCCTCTGTATGGGGGGTTGTTAGAGGGCTGCCCCTGTGCGGAGTCATATTACTGGCCTAAGTCTTAAGCTAAAGTCCAGTTATATTAATTTGTTTCAAATAATCCAAACCACTGGGAAGTGCATAATGTGCTTATATGTTAAATCATGTTCTTATATATCCAAATAGCACTTATATACTTATAACCCAATTAAACTATATATTAATTCATCTTAAGACTTTTTCATGACAACTGCATCATATTAGTACATATTCATATCATGTTTGGTCTTGTTATTCTCGGGGAATCTAAGGAGTTGAATGGAGTATGTTTCATTCCCATTGAAATTATGGTTCGTTCTCTTTTGGAAACTCCTGAGAATTTGGTCAGAATACTCTCTGGTAATCACCCTATTCTCCTCTCTCTGCTGAAGTGTTTTATTACCCAAAAACCGGATTCGACCCCCCTTCCAACCATGCCGCCTGGATCAAAAGGCGTTTTGGCTTAAAGCAAAGAGAAACAATCTATTCGGGAAGATCGTTCTGATCTGTCCCACGCACGGCAAGTTGAGTAGCCATTCCGTATGCTATGTAGCCAATCTATATAGTCAGGAAGATCGTATCCGATCTCTCCCCGCTGCGTTAGTGCGTGAGTAGCTTTTTTTCAATGATGTAACATCGTAATTCGAACTTCCCGCGCACATTAGTGCGTGTATCCTTTCCTCCAGGTATGACTTTATTCTCCTCTTCTAAATTATGTGTAACTTGTAATTGGCTTAGTATTGATTTGTATGATTTAAGCTTTTGCCTACCTGGTGAATAAATCATTGCTATTCTTTAAGCTTGTGGTCTCCGGGACTCCTAATCCTTTTGTCCTTTCTAGCCATTAACCGGTTTAGGGGTAAGTCCTTATCATTCCAGACTAGCTAGCTGATGTTTTAAAGGATGTGATGGGCTTTAAAATTGCAAGTTACGGTCTACTTATAAAGGGTTTATGTAGTATCGGTCCTGGGATTTTGACCTTAAGGGCTTTCTTGAGCTTATAAACCGGTACCTGGCCGATCCTTAAGGGGCCCTGTGGTATTATGTAGCATCGGTCCTGGGGATTGACCTTAAGGGTTTTCTTGAGTTTATAAGCCGGTGCCTGGCCGATCCCCTTAAGGGGCCCTGTGGTGTGCATAAATCTGGGTTCATGATATGTTTATGCCAAAGTTGCTACTATCATGGTAATTTCTTCCATCCTCTAGAGCTTCACCGAACTAAGATCCGGCAACTGAGCTATTATGAGTTGAGTAACTGGGTTTTCACGGAAGAGTCTGGCGGCGTAGCTGCCCGAGATTCACGTGCATGTGTCCCTAAACTACAAATTCTAATTCTAAGTTGGAGTCAGATATTTAACGAGGGTATAACTAAATTTGGTATTCTAAATTTATTATGGAGTCAGATTAATTGTAACCGTTGTGCTTTTGTGCCCGTTGTTCGAACCATTTTATTGTGATTTTTGCTAATACTAGGAATCCATGCATAAACCTTCAACCCTACAATTTCCGCCGTTGGTTATTGTTTTGTGGGTTTTACACAGTCATATTTCTAATATGCAATCAAATGACACTGTCAACCAACCCCTAGCGAGTGCAAGTATTTGATGTGTTTTATCTTAAGCAAACGTGATGCAACTAATTAAGCTCTTGATTAGCTGCATTAGGTGTGCTTGAGACAACACCTGATTTGCAAATATGCTCTTAAGACTGATTCTGTTCGGGGGGTTGAATAATTTTGAGACTGTAGTAGTCATCAAAAGTGGCATTTTGTGTTAAATTTGGAGAAACCACTTGTAGTATTAGTTGTGTTGAGCTATTTAAAGCGTTCTTGTTTAATCTGTTTATCACAAACAGCTGAAAGTTTGTAAATTTTGCCAGTAAACCCAATTTGCAATGGGGGTTGCATAATTTTGACTGCAACTGTATCTTTGTGTTCCCTTCATTTCGCTATTGGCCTCCTAAACAAGTGGAGACAGCTGCAGTGCTATGTGTGGTTTCCAAGGTGTACGATTGCGGGAACTGCCATTTATATCATCCTTTATGAAATAAAACAATACAAAGACATCATTGGAGGGCACTTTTGGTGTAAAATACAGTAGGTGTAACTCAGAGATAATTTGGACTGTATAAGATGATACATTTCTTGTGCTACATCTTTGAGTGCTATCCACTGTCATGCATTAATGTGTATCATTCCATGGACTGGGTTGACTGGCTGCAGGGTGTCCATAAATTCCCAATATATGGACACCTACAATGTAGTTACCAGGAAAATTGAGTCGTTTTGATAGCAAAAATGTGTAAAACTACAAATTAATGGTCCTATTTTTTTCTTTGACAAGTGAGTACAGTATAAGTGGGATTATGCCTGCTGAGGTGTCCATTATCAGGAATCGATCCACTTCGGACGGTTCTGACTTCCAAGTCGCCCATTAATTCCTGATAATGGACACCTCACTGGGCATCATCCTTTCTTTAATTGAGCCTCTTCCCCAAGTAGATTCTGGGATAATTGTGGAGCTTCTCTAGAGTCATGCCCTTTTCCAGCTCCCTGCCTAAATTTTCACATTAATGCAGTTTAGGCACCGAACAGAAAGAGACTCTGTCTGTTAAGACAGGGCATATAACTAAATTCATCATTATAGTATTGTGTCCAAATGGTCTATTTTGTGTTTTCGCACATTATTATTTTGTGTATTGGATACATATCATTGTGCTGTCTAAACACAAAATAAATGCTGTCACTTGCTGTATACTGGAGGATAGAGAATTAAAATAATTTTCTGTATTGAGCTCTGCATAGTATTTGTTACATTGATGAAAATGAAGGGGAGTCATATTTGCACAAGATTTGAGAAAATGGCAGATCATATTCTTTAAAAAAATATATTTCATAAACAGTTTTGTGGTATAATGTAGGCTTTTAGCATATTAGCATTATGGGCCCGGAATTCTTGATCTACTGAAAATCACGATGACCTTGCCCAGGAGGATCCAGGGAAGGTACTGTTTTCAAAACCATGTGTTTTTTTGTTAGTTGGCAACTTAGCACCTACAATATTATAGCAATCATTTGAAAACTTGGTACTCAGGTTGGCCACTGTCCAGAGAAGGCAATGGCAATGTTTTATGAAGATATGGCCAAAGAAAAAAAAAAAATCTTTTTTTCAAAATCTCTCTTTTATGTTCTAATGGTTGGTCTCATCACACCCATGTGTCCTTGACTGGTTCCTCCCCTGTTCCAGCAGTCTGCTTGTGTTTTGCAGTTGTCTGGTTTATTTGATTTATTTTCTTGTCTTCTCTTTTTCTCCCAGGTGTTATCATTTGTATGCCTCTCCCCTTTCCTGAACATCCCATCAATATAAGTTCATTTTGGTTTCAGTGTGGTTGCTGGATTGTCGTAGTTCACACCTCACTAAAACTTCCAGTCAGTTTGTGTCCTCTAGTATTGAGCTAAGCTCCTCTTCCATGCGCTTTCAATAAATTAATGATAAAGAAGAATGTGATTACTTTCTAGAGTCTATTTAAAGGAGATACATTGCCAGGTGAGCGAGGGTCTATCTCAGGCTAGGTCTGTGCGATTACGGTGGTTGAGGGCTCGTTGGAAATGTCATAGAATCAAATAGTCACCCCCAGAATCAAATTGAGAGCATCGCAAGCCAATCACAGAGAAGAATATACATTGCATGCAAAGGGAGTGCTCAGGGCGTGACCTCATTGGAAGCAGTGCCACGGAAAAAAACATGTATAGAGACTGGTAGATGTAGTTTCGATATAACTTGGACACATTGGACTTACAATAGCCAGCAGACATTTTCCCTCGAACGCAGTTTTTTATTACAAAATATCAAAGGTAAGAAAAATTTTTTGCTGTGCGCTGTAGAATGTAAAGTGTATGCCTACTGTTCTGTGTGATGTTGGTTCAAAATGGCATGGCTTATATCGCTGGATTCTGTGGACTTTCCTCTTTCATGTTATTTATCATTTGTATGCCTAGCACAAATTCAGTAGAAATGTTAGCGATTGAACACTGATATTATTTTATCCTATGTTTCGCTACATGCATATTTACTCACTTGGTGCTTGAATTGTGTTCGACTGAAGTAAAAATGGTCATCATGGGTTTTTTGCCACTTTTCTTCCCGTTAAGTTGATATGCCGCATAATGATAATGCTATTAGGAAACATGCCGTATTTATGTTTCTTTATTGCCCCCAGTACAGGGGGCATTTGGGCTTAAGAGATTAATGTACATGATGCTGTGTAAAAGTTATGACCAAATCATTACAGAATAATTCCTACAATTGCATGGCAATTTCAACATACCTGATATGTTGCAAATTAGCACAAGAGATTAGACAAGGACTGCAGTTTGGTCAATGAGTAATGAAGGACATCCTCTTCAGTAGAAATTGCTAGGTAAGGTTACAGCAGTGGTTCTCAAACTCGTTCCTGGCGCCCCACTGTGTATGCTGGTTTTTGTTACAACCACAAATGCAATTTTAACAAGGTGTCGATTTGTCTTAATTAGCTGCATTCCATGTTTAGAACAGTTATTTACCACCTTTAGCTGCATTCTTATGGGCATATCCACTGTGCCATGAAGAATTAAAATCCTCAAACATGTTATGATTATTTTTCCATATTGTGAGGATTTGCAGGTAAAAAAATTTCTAAACAGATCAAACTAGACGCTGAGAAAATCAGTAAGCTCCAAATTGGGTTGCTGAACACAGGTGTTTTGAATTCTTTCAAATTAATTTCCCTGAACTTAATAAAATCAACATGAAATGAAACAGGTGTGACTTTACTGTTTGCCAGATAAATTGTTGGTTTTTGCAACCATGTGTTGACAGTTTCACCATTGAGGAACCTATTGATTGTTTACGTTGATTGAGGGTTCGGTCAAATTGTTTCCCTCTGCAGTTATTCATACTGGTTTCCAACATATCTCATTGTGGATATGAAATTTTAATTCTTCATGGCATGTGTAGATTTGTCAAATGTGGCTTAAGAGGAAAATAGCTGCTCTAAACATGAATACACCTAATTAAGGCAAATCAACAGCTTGTTTAAGTCCTAAGATTGCAACTGTGGTCAGAACAAAAACAAACATACACAGTGGGGCGCCAGGACCGAGTTTGAGAACCACTGGGTTACAGTGATTAAAAGAGGATGGGCAGTTGCATTGCCGTGGAGAAAGCAACCATCTGACTGCAAGGGTTGTTACATAAACTGTTTGTCAATGGCAGTGAGGAAGCATTACTTCTGAAATTTAGCCTTTTGGAAGGAAGACTCTTAGCAAACTTTTCACGTAGCTTCCATTCATAATACAGAAGGCTGACCCGCATACTGGTCTGTGGCTGAAGCATCAAATGCCATATCTGAATAAAATCCTATGCTTTTGGTTGATGTGGTTTCTCATATTTCTTTTTTAAAGCCAACATTTCCCAAACTTGTGGATTTCCTGGGGATTCAATCATTTCAGTTTTAAGTTATAGAACACCCCCCCAAAAAAAAAAAAACTATAATAGAAGGGTTTGACATTCAAGCATTTTCCTTTATGTGTTAATGCACATATTGATTGAAATAAATCTAAGACTTCAGAGCCATTAGTTAAGTAATGGAAATTCTGAATGGTTTCAGGCTTGAACTTGCAATCCAAGTGGCCTGCAGATCTAGTAATTTCTGTGGGATTTAACAAACACATTTTGGACAAGAGTTACCTTGTTTGGGTTTAGTCTATTTCTCCAATATCTCCCTGTAAGGTCCCCATTTTTTTAGAACTCAGCCTTGTGTTTCGCCTCAGCTTTGAAAACAGGTCAGGTGGGGCAGTCCAGACCACGATCCTACAAACTCCCCATCTGCCTTTGGTGACAGTCTCTCTTATCTTTCTAGTCTGAACCACAGAAAAAACAGACAAGGGTCTTTGTTGACTCTTTCTATGTGGCTCACCTCAATATCTTCCTCTTCTGTACTCTCCATATATTTCCAGTACCGTCCCCTCCATCCATCATGTAATCACCCACCAACTACAGATAAGTGACCTTCAATTTTATCCATCTTTTCTGTTCACAGGCTAATATCATCTTGAAGTGCTTTCTCAGATTACTCCTGGCAGATATTGTTTTCTTTGTGTGTGTCATTTTAATCTCCAAGATTCTTATTTCCTCTATCTCACTCATTCATTTCTTTTTCATTCTCCAAAATACAGTGGCAGAGTTAAAATTTTTTTGTTCCTTCTTCAGGTTGGTCAACGTTAAGTCACGATTGCTCTCAATCTAAATCCCAGTCTGATTATTATATAAGGTTATAGAAAGTATTTTAACCTTGGTGTATGCTTCACATTTATTGCGCCAACAATTAGTTTGTAATTTCGACATATTACGTAAGACTGTCTGGATCACTGGCAAAGGTGAATGTCTTGGAACTGGCTACCTACTGGTCGATAACCTTTAATCCCATGATTGCACCTTTAATACCATGTGATTCTGTTTGAATATGATAAACAGGCACGTTTTTTAGATAGTTCGGTATAGCCTAATCATTCATTCTTTTCTGAAAATGGATTTTCAAAACCCCCAGCCATGCGGTGTTGTGAAACCACAGAATAATGCTGAACTGCAGGAATAAATTTTCTGTCAATCTTAATGTTCTTTTTTTATTTTTACAGGACATTGAAAGGGAAAAATGTTTATAGCAATGCAGTTTGTGGTTCTTTCTGAAAGAAAAGTATATGGCATTTTGATACACCAGTTCGAGTTTTGTGTTTCTTATCCAGTCGCTCTGCTTCTCATCAGATGAATTAGATGCATGCAGCAACATCAAAATGCACAGAGGCTATATTTTTTTGGGGGGGGGATCACTGTTAAACATCCAAAATATTCAGAAATTTTCAATGCCCCAGCTCCCTGTATTCTTAGAATAGAGTGGGCTCGACTCCAAAATGTTGAAATGTTGCATTATTTTTATCACAGCATTTACTGTATGTTAACAATGCGGCAGATAGTCCAGATTAAAGCAGTTTATTTAAATATAAGCTTAGGATTTGTTGAAGCTGTTTGCATACTAGTACAAAGTAAATTTATTATTTTTTTGTGTAAGTTATTTCAAACATATTGGCCCGTTTATAAACTTGTACAGGTTTTCCTCTTGGACAGAACTTTTGTCCTTTAAAGCAATGCATACTGTTTGCTGTGTACACAGTTGGCAATGTTACGCCGTCTCGTCCAAGGGAACATTCCTGTTAAAGTTAAAGCCATTCATTGAACTATAGTGTTCTAAGAATTTTAGCTTTACCTGGAATCACATGGTCAGCAGAATGTATCCACGTTTGGATTGACCTTTTGACTCCATGCCCAGCTTTCCTCATATTCTGAAGATTAGGATATTTTTATTGGCTTTCTGGTGGAAAATTAATTGACATTTTGCAGCTAGAGCATTAACTGTGCAGATGCTTGATAAAACTTCAGGATTTGAATGTGGCAATTTCATCCATCTCTGTTCAGTTTTGCTCTCCTAAGAATCACAAAGGCAAAGATACACTTTTGCGTGAACTGCCAATGCCATTTTCTTGCCACATTCTGATAGACCATAGTCAAAGCAATGAACACACGCCCTTCCATGTGCTCCAACAATCTCCTTATTAGCACTTTTTAAAATTCTGCATAGGAACATCTGCCACATTCTTTCCATCCAGTTGAACTCAGCTTCTCCTTTCAACCCCGAGAAATGCAGGTAAATTTATCTGCTAGCTATGGCTTTAACTTTGATTTCTCCAACTTCCAGTCAACCACTTTGACACGAAAGCATTTAACAGTAAATGTCACAATTTTAATCATCCATTGCAGTGCTGTAACTGGAATGTGGACTATACTTTGAGAAGAATCAGGCCATCATTGCTGATGTGATGACAATTGTGAAGGAGATAAAATGATATGAATACAAGGCATCGCCTCATTGAAGTCCTCTTACCATTTTTTTTCCATCCAAAATGTAGAATGGGTTTTGCCTCTGTAGTCCACCCTGCCTTTTTTGTTGTAAGATGGTACACTGCAGCAGAGGCATTATTGCCACTGTGCAATTAGTAGCCTGCAAGCCACAAAGTCACAACCTACTTCCCACACTTCGCCACTGTTTTGTTTAAGCCAGGAACTTTGAAAATCACCAAATCCACCATGTCACTGCCTACTTTCCACACCCAATAAAATGAATTGTTTGAACCAGACACTCTGAAAACAACCAAATCTGTCAAGTCATTACCTACTTTCCACACCCTTCAGTGTTTTGGCACCAAGTCATTTGGTTTCTCCTTCCACTGCAGAGTCCTAATGACTTGAAGCATTAAGATCACAGGCTGTCCTATCCCTGCATGCCAACTTCTTTTATTCATTATGTCAGTCTGTAATGACTTGACAATGGCAGCACAAACATCTCAAAAAGGGTTAAAACAGCAGAATCACTGGCCATTTTCCAAAGGAGACTGAAGACCTGCTTTGTCACCCAATACCCACACCTTAGCACTGCTTCCTTTCGCGCCATTTAGCTTTTTAGATAGCATTTTTATGTGTTATAGTCATAGTTTTACAGCACACGTCTCAATTTTTCATGGTTTGTCCAGGATGTACTTTTGCTGTTCCTTTGTACTTTGTATTCAAGGAGCATAAGGAGCAACCGCATTGAAACTTCTTTTAATGGGAATCGAATCAACTATGCTGTCAATGTATTGGTGCATTAAAGAGCAATGCTATTGTTCTGGTGACTCTATGATTGTTCTGGTAGCACCACCTCTAGGCCAAACTTTATTTTTTGATTAAATGTAATGAAACAGTTATTATGGGAATCAGGTAAAATTTTCCCATTTGAAATCAAATTCTTGGAGCCTAGAATATTTCTCCTGATGATTTTCTAGACTCTAAACCCTTTCCTATAACCAAACAAGAAATTTTGCATATGCTATGGGAGAACGCTATCGTTCCAGAGATATACCGTGTGGTCATCCATTGACAGCATTTGTCTATTTATGGTTGTTTGCTAATATACTGGAGTGAATACAGCTAAAAGCACTGGCTAATTTATGAATCTCCATGCTAATTGATGAATAAACAGATGTAACTTGATTGTGGATAAGTTGGCATTCTTTTTGAGCAGTACAGTAGGACAGTCACCCTCCACGGGCCTGTTTAAATTCACAAAGCCCCAAAAAAATGAGATTGCTCACTCCGAGATCTGATCATATATGCCTTACAAGCACACAAGTTTCTGAATGCTGGATCAAGGGTGAGAAGGGAGTCTTTTGAATTCATAGAAGCTTTCTATTTACAGAGGAGGCAGTGGTGTGTTAGACTGCTGGAAAGACCCAGCTGGAAAATATTGCCCACTTGTTTAGTACATTAACCACCCAACATGCAGTGAATGGGCGGTATCACATACTGTGTCTACATATCATTTATATTAGTGCTACGACAGGGCCTTGCTTCAAACAGGAACTTAGCATGTTTTCTTTCAATTTGATATTTTTCCTCAGGTCACAGACAGCATGAGCATGAAATTTAGCCCAGTTGTATCTCACAACTTAGATTTAGAAACTGTTCCATAACATATTTGGCTGCTATGATAGCCTAAGATGGCCTAAACATAGGTTCCTGATGGAGTCTATTCATCACTCCAGCTGTTTGGTCTATGTCTGTACAAACTTTTCATATTAAAAATTTCTTTTGACTGAACTAACACAAAAGCTGGAAGTAGGTGCCAGGCCTACAGTGATTAACTTTAATCAATATGAAAATATGAACATGATTTTGAGGCTTTATATATATATATATATATATATATATATATAATATATATAAACACAAACAACCCTTGCAAATCTTATAAACCCGCATTTTATTCACAATAGAACATAGACAACATATCAGATGCTGAAAGTGAGACATTATACCATTTCATGAAAAATATGAGCTCATTTAGAATTTGATGGCAGCAACACATCTCAAAGAAGTTGGGAGAGGGGCAAAAAAAGGCTGGAAAAGTAAGTGGTACTGATAAAAAAAACAGCTGGAGGATCATTGTGCAACTATTTAGGTTAATTGTCAACAGGTTAGTAACATGACTGGGTATAAAAAGAGCATTTTAGTGTTATGTCCTTGTTCTGTCTGCCTTGTGTCCCTTTAGTTTTGCCTTAGTCTTGCCTTGTGTCTGTTTCAGACTTGTGTCAGACTTAAAAACAGTTTCTTCCCCACAGCCATACGCATCCTCAATGGACAATAACACACTCACCTTTGGCAAACTGCAATCTGCAATCTGAAGGGCTGCTGCAAAATTTGAATGTTTTTTTTTAAATGTAATATTTGATGCTTTTGTATGTTTGTAACCATCCCTACCTCATGGCAATAGCACTTTAACCATTTGAATGTCTATTGTATGCTTTTGTTTTTGTTTTTAAGCACCTTACCTGAGGAGCACTTGTAAATTTTTTTCTATTTCTGTGATACAATGACAATAAAGGCAATCTTAATCTTAATCTTTCTAGATCCTGTCCCGCACTGCCAAATGGAATCCTCCTCATGTCTGCATTCCAGTCCACGTTTTGTTTTCTCGAGTGCATGCACTGATTCTTTGCTATTGGCTGGCTGCAGTATTTCCATTTTCCTTCAGCGCTGTTCTGGTTTCAGGCCTTTCTAAGCTTAGTGCAGGGCTCCCAACTCTCCCGCATTCAGCGTGAGGTTTAGTGGCATATTTACGTTCCCGTGACGTAGTCAGCAATTATTCAATCAACACAATGCATGTGTTTCACGATTGTTCAAATTGTTTAAATGAAATAAGACCATTTGAAACGTTTTTATGCAATTCCGTTGCTCTCAACCCCTGAGTAAAGAAAAGCGTGAGAAGTCCAGAGTCATAATTGATTTCCATGTTACTAACGGTGAAATCCACCCTGACGCATGTGAAACTGAGAAACCTCCATGCACAAGGACTTCAATTCCGCCTGAGAATCTCTTACAAACGCGCTGATTGAATAATTGCTAACATACAGCACAGGAACGTGAATATGCCGCTAAATCTCACGCTGAATGCGGGAGAGTTGGGAGCCCTGTTAATGTCAATTAACTGTTTTTAGTTACTAACATCTAACATTCACGGGAGGTGTTTTTCTTAGACAGGCACTTTACTAATATTACTAATTTAGGTAGGGTGTTAATTGTCATGATTTTCTGCTTCGATAGTATTTCAGATCTTGCTTTACCTTGCTGCATAACTATTTCACACTTCCTTCAATCTGCATACTTCATTGGTACTGACCTGAGCACGCCCATTTTCTTAATGGGCTTGTTATGTCATTAAGCCTTGTCCAATGTCTCATGTTCATGCTTTGTTCCCTCCCTGTTCTACTCAGGTGTTCCTCGTCCTATCATCAGCCCTGTACCTTCTTATTCTGCGGGGGCATTCCAGTTGGCAGTCCGTCCGTTGTTTCCATGTTGGTTCTATGTCGTACGTGCTCCACCCTCTAATGGGCTTCGCTGTTGGTTTACCCCTCCGAGGCTCCAGAGAAAGAAAATTGGACTCACCTGCTCCATAGGAGGGGGTAGCGCACTCACCTCCTATAAAGTCTCGGTGCTGTCAATGCTCGTCTCCCCTTTTTCACTCAGCCTCAGTCAAAGTTTGGACTCGCGATTGTCTGTCACTTTCTAGTGTCGTGATATCAACATGAATAAGGTTTGTCCCCAGTGTGCCTCCCCCATGGCGTCCGAGGACCAGCACGATGACTGCTTCATCTGTCTGGGCTGGCGGCACCAGGCGGAGGCTGCTTCCTGTGCCGCCTGTGCAGCGCTCCCCCGGGAGAAGCGTGAGCTGCAGCAGCAGTTTGTGCGGGCCGCACGCACCCTCCAGGCTGGCTCGGGGCCAGCCTGGGAGTCGGCGGCGGCGGCGGCCCGCTCGAAGTCCTGGGATGAATACGACGAAGAAGACGATTGTTGTATTTATGAGGAGGATCCGGCGGCCCTCTTCTGGGACGACAAGCCTCTCCCGGAGCACTGCTATCCGCTGGACGACCTACTCGGGTTATTCCAGCCGGCAGCAGAGTGGATGGAGATGTCCCTGCCCCCGCAGCCTCCCTCCAGTGCTGGATGACTTTACCATCGGCCTGATGGCCCAGCCGAAGTCAAGACCATGGCCCCGGGTGGTGTGTCCGAAGATGTCACCCATCTTTGGGTATGCCCATCGGGATTGGAAGAACCCGATGGCGGCCAAATGCCCGGCTATGTCCTATGTGCCCTACTCCACTGTAGAAGGCTGGGACTGGGATACGGGCATGCCAGCAATTGAAGATGCAGTCTACTCCCCACCGCCTCCATGTGGCCAAGGGGTCGGCCGCTGCTCCTGTCCGAGACGGACAGGATGACCGCGAGCCTGCTTGACCGCTGTTATGCTAGTGCAGCTCAGGTGGTCGCACTAGCTAACAACATGGCCTTCCTCACCAGCTCCATGGATCGACTAGCACACCAGAAGGCAGAGCTGTCCCCAAACGAAATCCTGGAGATGCAGACAACAGCGGCTGCGATGCTTCGTATGTCGCAGGCATTCGCCATCGTTGGGGGGCGAAGTATGTGCGCCGCTCAGGTCGGGCACCGCCATCTCCCTCTGGGGCTGTCCTCTCTGAAAGAGTGAGAGAAGCAGGCGCTTATTAATGCGCCTATCTCCACTGCCTGGCTGTTTGGGCCTGACATTCAAACCATGATGGACCGCCTGGAGTCAGCCCATAAAGCGTCCGAGCAACTGGGGTCCCACCTTCGCCCTCAACAGCCAACCCGCATGCCTCGTTTTGCCCAACCGACGCCAAGCTGCTGCTGTCGCAGGTCGTCAGAGGACCGGTCCTCTGCAGGCTCTAGCCAGCCGGATGCAGAGCCACGCTGTCCAGTGCCACAGCAGCCTCGCCAGAGCCGCACCAGGGGTTCAGCTTCTGGTTGCCCTGCTTCTGGGAGATATTTTCATAAAAGACGTTATAAGTATATGGCCTCAGGGTCGTTCTGTTCTCGCACTACACACACTAACACACTGGCTGTTTCAGGTGTTAGCATTCAGGGTCATTTGGGACACCCTACTGGGGGAAGCAGAGTGGCTCTCTCTCCCGTTGACGGGGCTAATAAGAGGCACACGGTGCATGAGGCTCATGTGTTCTCGTTACTTCCACTAAACACAGAGCAACAAATTGGCGCTTCACCGGCTAATAGCCTGTTTATTAAAACTAGCTAGCCGTCGGCAGGGTTTGCGTTGTTCTACCCGCGGGGGTAGCACACAGTCAAACATTTTGGCTAATCTGAATTCTGATGGTGATACCCACACATCAAACACTGGCGGGTTGGTTCATTCTAAATCCTTCGATTCAGTTCACTCATTTCGTCCTGGTGGGCCACCAGTGAGGAAAGGTGCACAAACTAAAACAGATTGCCGGCATCTTCCTAACACTGCTAGCTGGACTAGCTTTAGCGGTGTGGTTAACACACAACAGCATGCTCCATCTTCTTCCAGGTTGAGCGGAAGTGGAGCTGCCTGCCTTTTTGGCTCCAGAGCTCCTGAGGTGTCACACAACGTTCACTGTAAACCCCGGAGGCAAGGGGCGTGGTGTTTACACACATGTAATACTAGTGGCCCGTATTAGGTCTTCACTCGTTCTGCTCAACAGGCCGCTGTATTTCCGGACATTAATGTTTCTGAAGTTGAACGTCAAGAAGGGCTCTCGCTTAACTCAGAAATAGTTGTGCACCCGCCATCCATGGTGAGTGAGTCACCAGGTAATGTGCTTGGGAATGCAGCGGAAGCGTTGCTGTTATGGTCTTCTCAGCCCTTTTGGGCGGGGCCCCCCGGTCGACTCCTCCCTCAGGAAGAGGGCGTCGCAGGAGGGCCCAGGCTACCAAAGACCATAGAACCAACTGCCTCGTCGCTCACAAACCATTATCAGTTTTGGGTGAGTTTGTGCGTCCCCCTCCCAGTCTGGCTGGACAGAACACTGCAGAAGGGATACACATTGCAGTTTCGTTGCCATCCTCCTCCATTCAGAGGCATTGTTCAGACGGTACTTCTGCGAAAGGGGGCCATAGCACTGGTTCCCCAATTTGAAGCTCGAACAGGGTTTTATTGCCCTTATTTTCTGATCCCCAAAAAATCAGGAAGGCTGAGACCCATTCTGGATCTCCGCGAGCTGAAAACGCATATTGCACGCAGACCGTTCTGGATGCTGACAGTGAGGTCTCTGCTGGAATGTGTCAGGCCGGGCGACAGAATGACGTCAATAGATCTGACGGACGCCTGTTTCCATGTCCCAATTCTTCCGCACCATCAGAAATTTCTTCGGTTTGCACTGGAAGATCGGAGTTTCCAGTTTTGCCGCCTCCCATTTGGACATCTCCTGGCGCCTCAGACGTTCTCCAAATGTGTGGAGACAGCGCTAGAGCCACTCCGGCGGGAAGGGATACAGATCCTGACCTATCTGGATGATTGGCTGATCCTTGCCCCCTCCAGGCAGAAGGCAACTGCCCATACTATGCTGGTGATGCAACACATTTCTCAACTGGGCTTTGCTATCAACAGCGACAAGAGTACCCTGCAGCCCAGCCAGACAGTGCTGTATCTAGGGCTGCTGTTGGCCCCTCAATCCATGACCGCACGTCTGTCAGTGAACAGAGCAGAGGCGATCCTGTCTTGGGCCCAAAGAATACTGGACGCAGTCTCGGTGCCGGTGATGACAGTTATGTCTCTGCTGGGAATGATGGCTGCAGCCCGTTCAGTAGTCCGCCTGGGGCTGCTGCTCGAGAGATTTTCAGCGCTGGTTCCTACACCTTCGTCTGGACACAAGGGGAGACCAACAGCGCATGCCGTGCAGTGACGTTTTGGGCCTCACCCACCCAGCTCCGCGAGGGGTGCGGATGGGGTGTGTGTCACTACACCCACATATTTGTGGATGCCTCCCTCACAGGATGGGGCGGGACTTGTGGCCCTGCTTCTCTCGCAGGTACTTGGCAGGGGCCCCGACGTCATATCAACCTACTGCAACTCATGGCAGTTCAGAATGTGTTGCATCACTTTGCGCCACAGCTGGAAGGGAGGCATGTCCTTGTGAGATCAGACAACACAACAGTGGTGGCCTATCTCAACAGGCGGGGGTGGGGGTCAGGTCAGTGGCCCTACACAAGATGGCTGCTTCCATCCTAACCTGGGTGGATCGCCATCTCTGCTGAGGGCCTGGCACGTTCCTGGCGTCCTCAACACTTAGGCGGACGGGCTGTCCAAGGGAGCCCTGCCTGAGGAGGATTGGAGCCTCTCCCTGGTGACGGCCGAACAGATCTGGAGGCTGTTCGATCGACCAGTGGTGGATCTGTTTGCGAGCAGGGAGAACCAAAGAGGGCACAAAGCGTTCTCCTGCTCGCAAGCAGATCCACCACTGGTCGATCGAACAGCCTCCAGATCTGTTCGGCCGTCACGGCTGGACATGACGGTTTTGACCGCTTCACGACCAGAAGCCACCCCCTGGTGAAGCGCTTTTTGAGGGGAGTTTGCAGGCTAAGACCCCCTACGCAGCGCTTAATGCCGCAGTGGGATCTGCAGACAGTGTTGGATGGTCTGGCAGGGCCACCGTTTGAACCCATGGACCAGGCGTACCTGCACATATTATCTATTAAAACTGCCCTCCTTTTGGCTTTGGCGTCAGATAGGAGGGTGAGCGAGTTGGGCGCACTCTCCGTGCACCCGTCATGTTTGACCCTCAGCGAGGACCAGGGCTCAGTGGAACTCTATCCTAACCCATCCTTTTGGCTGAAGATCATCACCACAGCCTTTAAGTCATCTGTCATTCGACTGCAGGCCTTCTGTCCACCTCCTCATGCCACCAGCAAGCAGGAACGGATACACAAGCTGTGCCCAGTGCGCGCGCTCAGTCTCTACCTGGTGCGCACTGCACATTTCAGGAGGGTGGATCATTTGTTTGTTTGTTATGGCGAGCGGGCTCAGGGGGCCCCTCTGTCAACATAACGCCTCGCCCACTGGGTCTGTGATGCTATCCGCAGGGCCTACTCGGTGGTGGGTCTCATTGCCCCAGCAGGATTGACCGTACATTCTACCCGGGGCATTGCATCCTCTACAGCGCTATTTAGGGGCGTATCAGTGGAGGAGATTTGCAGAGCAGCCTCTTGGTCTTCTGCATCAACCTTTGCATGGTCTCACATTCAGTTTTGGTCCCCTTCCAACACCGAATAGTGTTCTAGTTATTTCCACGACTTGAGGTGATGCGCTCTGGCAGCCCCTGCCTGGAGGTGTGGGGGCTTCTTGTTGGGAGATGGCAGCTAATTAGCTCTCCCATTCATACGGGGAGGGGACCCTATTGGGGGGGGGTCCCCTTCCAACATCGACTTGGTTTTCTGTTTTGTGTTTGTGCAATGACCTGAGGCGATACACTCTGGCAGTGCTCGCCTGGGGTATGGGGGTTTCTCGTTGGGGGATGGCAGCTAACACGCTCTCCCATCCATGCTGGGAGGGGACCCTATCGGGGGGGTTTCTTCCAACACCAACTTGTGTTCTGTTTTGGTTTTTGTGCCACGACCGGGGTCTGGCGGTGCTCGCCCCAATGTGTGGGGGGTTTTCTCTTGGTTTCTGGACAGAACTCTTGGTCTGGGGCCACCTGGGAGTACATCCATCCCTAACGGCCTTTGCCTTCGGTGTAAACCAATAGCGAAGCCCGTTAGAGGGCGGACCACGTACGACATAGAACTACTAGTTACCTGGATGTAACTCCAGTGCTACGTGTACGTGCGGAACCCTCTAACAACCTGCCTAGCTGGCCCCGAGTGTGAGATGCTGAATTTCAAAGGGGAGACGAGCATTGACAGCACCAAGGCTTTATAGGACGGTGAGTGCGCTACCCCCTCCTACGGAGCAGATGAGCCCAATTTTTTTTCTAAGGCACCGAGGCAGGGCCTCGGAGGGGTAAACCAATAGCGAAGCCCGTTAGAGGGCTCTGCATGTACTCATAGAACTGGAGTTACATCTAGGTAACTAGCAGTTCTATGCCTGTTCTCATGCTGCATGTTTCATGCTCTTGATCATATCGAGTTTATACTACCCTATTTGTTTCAGCTCATGGAGTGTAGTTTTTTGTTGACTTTGTGCCCTCCTTCACCCTGCAGTTTTTTCACTTTGGACTTTTCAGCTTTTTAAGTGGAGTTTTTTGTTGGGCGTGTGCCCTTCTTTTCCCCTGCATTATTTATGTTAATTTGTGAAGTTTCTGTTGGCCCACATGCCTTATTTGTTTGGAATCTTTTGTTCAATAAAATCATTCTTAGGATTCACGACTCGCTACTGGTGTCCTTCCATGAACATAACATTTATAGAGGCAGAGTGAGTCTCTCAGAAGTAAAGATGGACAGAGATTCACCAATCTGCAAAAAAAAACTGCATCTTAAAATTGTGGAACAATTTCAGAAAAATGTTCCTCATTGTAAAATGGTGAGGACTTTGAATCTACAGTCCATAATATCATCAAAAGATTCATAGAATCTGGAGAACTCTGTGCACAAGGAATAAGTCCGAAGGATGCTTGTGATCTTCGGGCCCTCAGGTGGCACTGTATTAAAAACAGGCATGATTCTGCACTGGAATACACTGCATGGGCTCAGGAACACTTCCACAAATCATTGTCTGTGAACACAGTTTGCCGTGCAATCTGTATATGCAAGCTAAAGCTGTATCATGCAAAGAAGAAGCCATATGTGAACATGAACCAGAAATGCCTCCATTTTCTGTGGGCCAAAGTTCATTTAAAATGGACTGAGGCAGAATGGAAAACTGTTCTGTGGTCAGATGAATCAAAATTTGAAATTCTTTTTGGAAACCACGTGCAGTCTAAAGAGGAGAGGGACCATCCAGCTTGTTATCAGCGCACTGTTCTAAAGCCGACATCTCTGATGGTATGGAGTTGCATTAATGCTGATGGTGTGGGGAGCTTACACATCTGGTAAGGCATTATCAATGCTGAAAAGTGTATAGTGGTTTTACAACAACATATGCTCCCATCCAGACAACGTCTCTTTCAGGGAAGTCCTTGCATATTTCAGCAAAACAATGCCAAACCACAAACTCCATCCATCAAAACAGCATGGCTTCGCAGTAGAAGAGTCCGAGTGCTGAACTGGCCTATCTGCAGTGTAGACCATTCACTAATAGAAAACATTTGGCGCATCATAAAACGTAAAATCCACCAAAGAAGACCCAGGACTGTTGAGCAGCTAGAATCCTACATCTGGCAAGAGTGGGACAACATTCCTCTCCCAGGTTGGCTTGGTAGGGTTTGCTTATGTGACCGAGGTTGTGTGACCACTGGTCTGTGTGCATTTCAGTCACTTTCTCCATATCATTGTAAAGTTCATGTTCTTTGGACCAGGCCCACCTGTCTAACAGGCCAATTTTTACAGAGCTACTGAAATCAGGTACAGTCAGCCCAGGCACATCCTGCACTCTAGTCAATAAAAGGCCACCTCAAAAGTCCCAGCTCTGCTATTATTCAAAATGCTGTAGATGACTTGAGCCATCAGGAAGCTTGCCATTAGCATGCTCAATGTAGGAATGTCTCAGGGTTGTTGCAAGGGCTCTTAATGTCCATGCTTCAACAATAAGTCACATAAGACACCTTTTTGTGGAATTAGGCTCGACAGCAGACCGCCCACATGCATGACGACCACGTGACAAACCCTACCTAAGACTGCCATATCCGGACTCTCCATCTCTGTGACTGTCTGAGACCAGCATTTGCCACAGCAGATGAGACAGTTGGTCCTCACAATCGCTGCATTTTTGCTTAAAACGTGAAAAATCATCTCCAGGAAGTCCATATCTCTGAGCATTTTTCTCTTTGTGGATTGGACCTCACCTCATCTCAATGAAAGGATTGGTTCGACTGAGTGACAAGACACGTTTGACAGACAATGGCAAAATGGAGGACTGTTTTCTTTACAGACGAGTCATGTTTCCATCTTCACAGAGCGGATAGATGTTAGATCGTTATATTGACATCATTGTGGTGTGCACAATGGCAGATGGTGATGGGATGCTGGTTTGGGTCAGAATATTCCATGGAATTTGCACCCAACTGCAAATGCAACTGCATTGCATTTCAGCAACTTGAACACAGTGTGATATCATAATGAGATACTGTGGCCTATCGTCCTACCCTGCATCCATCAAAGCAATAACTGTCCAACATGACCATGCCAAACCCACGTCACCCGTGTATGCACGGAGTTCCTTGAGCTTGAAAACATTTATGTGCTTGAATGGCTGGCTTATTCCTTGGATTTGTCCCCCATCCAGCATTGTTGGGATGTTCTCAACCAACAAGTTCATCAATGGTTCACATTTCCGGCCGATATCCGTCAACTTTGCCCAGCTCTTGAAGAGCAGTAAGAAGACGTCCCCCAAGTGACCATCAACCTTTTGTTACAGTCCATGCAGCAGGCCAAAGTTGGACATACCCAAGGTTGATTTGTGAATTTTGGACAATAAACCTCATCCCCTTTATCATCACGCCATTGTGAGATTCTTGCTTGTCTGTTTCAATCATTGATCGAAACATATTGGTCATCCAATCTGTCAATCAATGAAAGTACAATGAGTTTCTGAATATGGTCATATTTCTCACAATAAGAAGTGTTGCATTTATATTTTTGTATTCTCAAACTAACATTCCACAGATTTGTAAAACCATAAGAGACCTTGCAGAAGCATTTTCTTCACTTTAGTATCTCTACAACAACATTTTGCTCAGTGCAATGTGTTCAGTAAATAACCATATAATAAAACTCGACTAACTGCATGCTCTATTTCAGCAGTAATAATAAGAATAAACTAAGGAGTCATCAATAGCTACTGTCCCTGCACTACTGCAGACCCAAATAAAGTGTAGGGTTTATAACTTCGGTTCAGAACATGAACGGCATTGGGAATAGAAGCTTTAGACACAGTACATTAGAGCAGTTTTGTTTTTTACTGCAAAACTATTCGACTTCTAGTCCTCAGTCTGACATTTGCTTGTGTTTAATGGATTGTACAGTATGTTGATCACTATAAGACATTGCCCACATCAAGTCAGATATACTCATGATGAGAGACCCTGACAGTTTAGAGTAGTTGAAGGAATGTAAAGCCTTTGCGCTTTTTAACATATTGCTTTGGTTATCTTTCCACTGCGTGCCCCCACATAACTGTTCATTACTACAAATTTCTTTTTTCACTTTTTTTGGTTTGTGTAGTGGTGATGAAACAATAGCCAAAGAGTTACAAAGCTGGGGCCCTTGAGCAAGGCCCTCTACTCTGCATTACTCCAGAGGGCACCGGCCTCAGCTTAATCAAATAAAATATAGATGGCTTTTGTATAAAAGGGTCAACTGCAGTGCAACTGGTAACTGGTCTTTGTGGGTGAATGTTAATTGGCTGTTGATTGTTCAACACTCAGACCCATTCTTTCATCTCAAAATCCTATCCTCTCAAGGGGCTCAACATGCACAGTGCCCTAAGTCAACCACTCCAGTCTTTGCATGACCTTCCATCACCACTAGTCAACTGGCAATGAACTCATTGACCTCCAAGAAAATGAATAATTCTATAATGGCTTGATTGGTTTATGCTTGGCCAGTTTAGATCTGAAAATATGGGGCTTATTTGAAGGAAAACTGTGGGAATCTGGATGGAAAAACACTGGTAACTTTATTTTTGTGTCATAATGATGAGAGCGAGCTTAGAGATATGAAAACCTTTTCAATGTATGAACCTCATGCATTTCATTTTACATAATTTTTCATTTTACATTACATTATTTTTAATTAGTTTGCTATGGTCATTGTCAAGGTTTGCTCACATCTGTACAAGACACTGTGCTCAAGACACCGTGCTCCATTCATTCCAATGAAGTGGCCAAAAAAAAAAAAAAAAAAAAAAATTGCAGCCATGGGCGAAGAAATCTTGCCAGTTTTAGCTGGGCCAAGTTCAATTATGTTGAGTTTTGACATGCAAATTGGCAAGACTCATTGATGCTCAACCAATATTTGACAAAAGGGTAGAGTTGACCTCCACCCCACTTTATTTCAACTTAGAGGAGACACTAATATTGACTGTGTGCAGGCCAATATTGACCATTTTTCCACCTATCATGACCCGCTGTACTGCCCATTTTTGGCACAGCAAGTCTCAAAACGTTTTTTTTTTACTTCCATATGTGACCGCATCTTCACATTTTTATACAGGTTACTGTGTCTTTGAAAACTATTCAAAAGCACTGTTGGTGCGGTATTCAAGGACTTTTTTTGGTTGCATTTTCGCCTTCTCCTTTGTCATTGGTCTGTATCAGTGAGAACTGCTGGAACATCTGCAGCAATGTGTTGCACCTGCCAACTTGCCTGTATAATTAATTACTCCCTCAAGACAGTAACTTGGATTTTAATCAGGAAAAATTAGAGTGTTGGAGGCAGGCAGTGCAAACCAGTAATTGTAATTATGTCTTCTGCATACCATTTCTCCCAGGTGCACCATTGAGTGGCAGATAAGAGGTAGAAGTTTCTAGCACTCCGATGCATCATTATCAAATGACCATCAGTCATACTTGCTGAAGAGACCCAGGATAGCAAACCTCTTCCCTAGCTGACTTCTCTTTTCTCTCTAGGACATCTGTTCTACCATGGAAGGGAGCAAGATAAAATTCACCATGCATTCTTTTTGCAGCATATTTCCCTTTTACCTCCAGCTTACTGGTGGTGAGGATCAGCAGGAGAATTAGAAACAGACCAAAACTCGAGGAATTTTATCTGTTGACTTTATTTACTCATTTTTATCTCCACATTATAAACTAAGAAAAACCAAATTCATCCTCCTGAACAAGAGCCACTCTAGCCAAGAGACTAAGGTGCTGGACCTGAACTAAGATTAGGGATGTGCCAATTTGATATTCACAGACTGGCCATAAACACTGGATTGGATATCGGGAACAAATAAAGGTTATAATACAATGTGACTCACCTGCAAATCTAGCCTGAACATCTTCGTTTTTTGCATTCTGCAAGTGCTTGTATCGACAAGAGAGGATTTTTCACTCTTGTGCCCACCCGCTCCATCAAGGATCTAACCTGCTACAGAAAAAAAACATACTGCTAATAATTTGTCATGCTCCACTGCACATTATTTTTATTATTATTATCATCATGTCTTTTTTCTGTCTGCAAAAAAAGCACAGAAGGGTCATTGTGTGCCAAGTGGACCAGGGTCTGCATCGCTCCATCTCAGAAAAATTTGAAAAAAAATCATGGGTGTTTGCCATGATTTCAAATGGACAAATCCCAGATCTTAAGTTCCAACTCCAATTTTTCATGGAGTAATTGCTAATCCAGCACTCCTAAATTGAAGACCTGTGTGCAAGAAGTACCTAAGTCACAAAATAATACTTTTGAGATTTTGGGGGTCAAAGTTTTCAAAACATGTTGCAGATCATGACAATGAACAATTGAAATGCACCAGTACACAAGACTTCCTTGCTTCTTTGCAGAATTCTTAGATATCAGATGATGCTCTGGCCATTGTGGCTTTTAATACTGGTGTCAGCTCTTTTTCTTTTTTTTTTTGCAAAATGTGACAAGCCTTTAATTAATGTCAAGGGGTGCAATGTAGGTAAAATTTATGAATCTGCCATCAGATTTGGCATATCTCATTTGATTTTCCTGTAATAGGCTCTTGATAATGACAATTATTACAGAACCAAAATTTTCATTTGATTTTTAGTTGGTCCCCTTGACTGAAGTATGCATAATCAGGGGTTCATATTGCAGCCTCATCCTCAGCAGCCACAGCACACTGGCTCCTTGAACCCAATCCAATCACCTGTCTCTAGTTTAGGAGCAGCTTGCATCTGAAATTGCTCATGATAAAAAAAAAAAAAAAAAAGCCCAGAAATGCCTAAATTCAAGGCATGACTTGGAGAAAATTTGTGAAGCAGCTTTTATATTAGGGCAATAAACAGTAGAAAATTCATCTTGTGTATCCGACTCGTTCTAGAAAAATTCTGGTATTTTTATTTACCATGCTGTGTGGCTATCTTTGGCCATCTTCGGTGATGACGTCACGGAAAGTATCTATCTAGCCAGCAGCAGAGAACACATTATTAATGGTATTCGATTCAGTGATTCATAATTGTGGATTATTCCCCTGGGAAAATGCCAAATATCTGCCTTGTTTACAGTCACAGCAATAAGGTCGATGCAAGCAGCGGTATCACGGTCCATAAATTCCCAAAAAAAAAACCCCACAATTCGAAACGCATGGGTGGATTTTGTGAAGAGGAAACGAGCGGGTGTCATGGAGCATGGTGTTGTGTACGATTCTGATCCCCCGTGAAATTGTGTTCCCCGTTGAGGAAGTCCTGTGATGCTGTTGCTGATTTAAGAATATCATGAAAGAAATAACATAACGGGCATTGATGAATCAGCTTGCTCTTTAAAAAGTGAAAACAGATGACGCCTCGTCAAGCAATGAATTTTGACACTGCCATCTCCTGCGATTTTTCCTTTTGCAATATTGAGCTCTTCTGCTCGGCAGTGACCACACAATCACATCATGCTTTGACAACCTGTTCTGCTGTCAAATCTATCAATAAAGCAAGAGGTGTCTGTCTGTCTGTCTGTGGCTCGCATATGTCTCTGACTGTCAGATCGGCCTAAGCTTTCGGATATGGCTTGCGCATGGCACGATGGTGTGCATCCTTCATTTTGAAGCTTTTTCGATTAATTTTCAGAAAGTTACAATTCCAAACGCCAGTGTAACTATCTAGCCTGTCGCGCTCTCGCTCTAAGCTATAGCCACGCCTCAGGAAAAAAAGTTTGCGCTCTCGCTCTCGCATACATGCCAACTCTACCGCTTTTGGTGGCAGACTACTGCTTTTAGGGCGTTTTTTTTCAGAATGAAATGCCCCGAAAGCGGTAGTCTACCGCCAAAAGCGATAGGGTTGGCAAGTATGCTCTCAGCTATAGCCACGCCTCAGGAAAAAAAGTTCAAAGAATCTCATATGCTACTGCTATACCGCTCTTGCTCACCGGAAAGTTTGCATAGGCTTTTAGCATTCTCATCTGTAAGTAGGCTTTTTCTTTAGTTTCACCACGCTGTTCTCATCTGCTCATCGTGCTTGCTGACATGGCTAGAACATGGTCTGAATGACGAAAACATTGCCTCAAGTTCCCATACCAAAGCATGTTTTCAATATTTTATTTTCATGTCCAGGACCTCTTTACGATTCAAAGTACTGCGTATGTGCAGTCTTGATTGATACTCCCGGAGTTTTTTATATAGCATGCGCTTTTGGATAGGCTATTCGTTGCTTTATCGCATTTATTTTGAGACCACTGTCCATTCTCTTCCCTGTGATTTCACTTGCTAGCATTTCCTACCTATTGCTAGATACCGTTCGAAATGCTGCGTTAGCAGTTTCCTCTGCGAACCATGACCGTGGTTGACCTTGGTTGACCCTGGTTCAAGTAACCGTGGTCAACCCTGGTCAAACCATGGTTTTGACATTTTTTGTTAAATGGAACACCATGGTTGACCCATGGTCAACCATGGTTAACCATGGTGCAAAAACTCCCCAAGCGGGTGCAACCATGCTTCAACCATGGTCGGCCATTTTTAACCATGCTTTAACCATGGTTGACCATGGTGAACCGAGGTCAACCAAGGTCAACCATGGTCATGGTTCGCAGGGGTTATTTTGTCCCTATCTTCCTCTGACAAATAAATGCTGGTCTCAGAAGCTGACATAGCCTCATTTGGCCATCCATGTAAAAAAGCTACTTAAGCCCCCACTTTTCTATAGGAATACATATTTCCTACAGGCACTTCACTAATTCAGAGTAAAATGAACATTCGCTCTCTACACCATTTAGAGATATCATAGACCCTTTCAGTTTATGGGCATGAAAAAGTGAGATTTGGAGAGTGCATGAGCACTGGACATTATGTATGGCAGAAGAAAAACTGGAGACCGTTAACAAGCCTGCAGTCAGTGAGAGGAGAGCAGTCTCTCAACTCAAGGTTAGTAAATTGAGACAGGTATGCAAAGATTTGGATATACCCCACTCAAAGCTCAAAAAGGGAGAATTAGTCGAAGCAATGATTGAAAAACGTCTGGTGTCAAAACAAACATTTGCACGCAACAGGCTGACCATTCCCATTTACTGCCCACTCATTCTCAACTACCACAATTGGGTCACTTAAAATGACTGAAAACTAGGTTGACATGGTTTTCATTTTGGCTGTTTTTGAGTACCTAATGATTTGTTATATACAGTCAACAAAGTTGAATTTGCTTGCCAGTTAGTTTTGCAGAAGTGAATTGATGTCATTAGCACCATGATAATTGGGTCCCATGCCATAAGTCAGCTAATAGCTGCAGTGTTCCTATGACGAATTCGCACTGTTAAAGACAACGGGAAAGCACACATGATCCTAACCTCTTCTCAACATGGATAAGTGCGCAGGTTTTACACATGTAAAATACAAGGCCTAGACGTACCGAAACAACATAATCACTACTTGACTGAATGCAACAGATTAGTCTTCGGATTCTCGTTTATGCTGAAAACAACAATGTCAAGGATTTACCTGGACAATATCTTGCCAAAATAGCCTTTTAAGTCTACATTATGCTGAAGGATTCAATGGTTTTAGTTTCTAGAAGGCTGATGGTGCTTTGTCTACATCGATTTGTTCAATACATGATACATGTATTCAATACATGTTTGTCTACATGATTTTGTTCAATATTGGTGGCGGTTGAATATGGAATTCTTTCCAAAATTCTTCCTGTTTATAAACCGAATCCACGCTGTTTGCTGCATTTTACCACGGGGAAAGCAAAAGAACTTTAAGTGCCAGGAGGTCGTAGTTCCAACAATGTTCAATTATGCGTTAGAAACATCAGTCATATCATAAAAAATAATCCATTACAAAAAAGAAGTTTCATTGGTGATTTTGGTAAAAAAAAAAAAAAAAAGTTTAATCCACTGCTGCCGAGCGTTTTCCAAATCCATATTCAGCGAACCTCAATCTGGCGATGTCTTCAAAGGAACTCGCGATCAAAACAAAGCCAGCATGTGAATGAAAAAAAAAAGAGCGATTCTGATTCCCCTGCTTTTTTCAACGATTCCTTCAATGAATTTGATGACAATGATAATATTTTGTTCGTGCCTGGTGAAGATGGTTTAGAGGAGGAATTAAATGTCCTGGAAAATTGGCAAGTACCTGTTTCATTTACTCCCTAAATGCAGAATAGACTAGTATGGCTCAAGCGAGATTTGGGTCGCGCGCATGCTCTTTGCAGACTACGTGGGCTAGAAAATGCACAAATCGCATTGAAAAGGGGGAGGAATGATTAATTCTTTCACTTTCCCCATGGTAAAAGGCAACTTCCAGCATGGATTCGGATTATAAACAGGAAAAATTTTCGTTCAGGAACATTCTAGGGTGTGCAGCGTACATTTCGTGTCCGGATGGCGAGATTAAGAATTCTGTATCCAACCAACGCCAATATTGATTGATGTTTGGGTGCCCAGATAAACATTAGGATATGTAAACACGTCAAGCATACATCCAGTCAAGAAAATTTAAAGTTTACTTTCAAGTGCTGCTATTCGTGTTAGTAGCAAATCGTAACGGCGGCTGCCATGTTACTGATGACACAACAGGTTGCTAGGGCAGGCGCAGCATATGCATTTGCGATATTAAATATTATTATATTATATTCTAAACCCCCTTCCCACTAATAAAACCCCCTAAAATATACTGGCGCTCCCCTTTTAAAATTATTCTGGCAAATAAAAAGCCTGAAAAAGTGTAGGTTGGATACAAAATTCTTTCCCCTTGACAATATAGCAAGGTTAAGCTCCATTAGTTTTCTCCAACAAACTGAGAGCATCGAATCCTTCAGCACAACGTAGACTTGAAAGATTATATCGGCGAGATACTGCCAAGATAAGTCCACGAGGTTGTTATTTTCAGCATAAATGAAAATCTGAAATCAAATGTGTAGCATTCAGTCAAAAAGTAATGATATGGCCTTGTATTTTACATGTGTACCTGCACACTTATCCATGTTGAGAGGAGATTAGGATCATGTGTGCTTTCCGGTTGTTTTGAACAATGCTAATTTGTCGCAAGAACACTGTAGCTATTGGCTGACTTATGTCATGGGACCCAATCATCGTGGTGTTCATGAAATAATTGCACGTCAGCAAAACTAACTGGCAAGCAAATTCAAATTTGTTGGCTATATATAGCAAGTAATTATGAAATCACAAGGAAACCACACCTACACTTAGCTCCGAGGGGCCAAGTTCTTTAATGTAAGCCCCTCAGAGCTGACCTAGACTGTAAACATAGTATGGCACTAACATGCCCCCTTTGGCTTGATATTTGTTTGAGTAGAGTTTAACATCTACTTAGCGTTGTATATAGCCTATGGGATCAAACAAAGCCAGTCCCTTTTTCAAAATGTGGATACAAAAACTGGACAGTAATGAAATAAATAATTTTATATCAATCAGTACCTTAACTATATTTCTCAGATCTGATTGCTCTTTCCTTTTAGCTTGTGTCGGAGTGAGCACTTTTCGTTTGTAGGGAAACACAGATGGAGCAAAGTCAACATGATTTGGGTCAACGAAGTCGGGCCAGCTGCTGACAAAATGAGTACTGCAGACTCTAGTGTGATCATTCGGGACAAAGTCCTTCCGATTTATAGTTTGACAAAAACTCAACAAACAACAACGTGCCCAAAGTAAACAACGGCAGTCAGTATCCCTACGAGTCCCTTCGCATACGTCATCACCCTAGGACTTTTGAAGATTTCTGAAGACGTTTCTTGGAAGATACGGACTCCAAACTTCTAACAATAAAATCCGAATTTCTTCAAAACGGTAGTTACTTGTCGGGAATCAATCATCAACATGAATTGCATATAGTGAGTTGTTTAAATGGACAAAACTAAGTTTTACAGCCTCCTGGCACTTTAATATTCACCCTTTTTTCAAAGAGATTTGTGCATCCAACAGCAAGAGAGCACCATTTTAACCCTCTGCCACATGTAGTCTGCAAAGGGCTTGCACGCGACCCAAATCTCACTTAAGTTGAACTGGTCTGTTGCATTGCAATGTTCGCGGAAACACGATTTGACTAGGGAACTCAGACACAACACCGGATCAGGATCGGTGATCTGTTTTAAACACTTCACTAATGACTGCTTTTATTAGCCAGATCCTGAGGGGTCTGGGCTGGGTTGTTTAACACATATACCATGTTCTACTTTTAAAATATGCCTACACCTATAAGGCATGTGACATTCTTATTTAGAGTTTCAATTCATAATATGTGCACAAGTATAACCAAAGCAACAATTTAGAAAAATAAAACTCGAGGGAAACAATTCATACAGCAGTATGACTTAACCACCCTCCTGAAAAGCCTGATAGATAATTGTACACCAACGTAACTAAACAATAAATCATCAATAAATCAACAGGCATGCGCAGACCCACAATCTTGGGCTCTTGTTCCAGGCTCATATCATAAATATCAAATATCTTAAAATAATGTACCCATTATGCCTTTCTACCTATTAGCGTATAAATGCAACTAGCAGGAAACATCCTACAAATCACTTTATAAACCCTAGCCGGCATTTAGAAACACCCGAGCAGCCACCCTGTACACCTCAGCAACCACTCTACTCATCCTAGCAAGCATTTTGAAACACCCTAGCAAACATCTTGATACCCTCAACTGACGACCCTGTAAACCAAATCAACCATTCAGAAACACCCATTTCCAATTGAGTTTTACAAACATTTCTGGGAGACAATCTCACCACTATTTATCAGAATGGCAGATGAGATAAAAATATCACAAACCATCCCCTCACACATGAACACCGCCAACATTTCTGCGCTGCTTAAGCGAAGTGCACAGTGCACAGTGAAATCAGAGTTAATAGACTCTGAAGGTCTTGTGTTGTCATTATGTATGTTGGCTATCTATTTATTCTCCATTCTCACAGGGGTTTTCAATTTCTTTGCGCGAGTCGCAGGGACTCGTTCTCAGTTTGCTGGAATTTTGAACATGTTCAGCAAATTTGTGCGAAAATGTTTCTCCCAAAAACAGTCACAGAGTCGTCACAGGCATCTCAAACCTGTTGTGTTCCAGGGTCCTGGGCCTTTGGCCAGGACAGTATTTTGGGGTTTTAACAGTTCCTTGTGCCAGGTTTCATCATTCATAGTTCATGTTTATTCATGTTTTTACTTTTCCAGGTTTTGTGTTTTGCCAGGTCTGCCCAGCCACTCCACCGCTTGTCTGCGTTCCGCCCCATGTCTTTGTTTTTGCACACTTCAGAGCTCTGGCTTTTGGTATTTCCCCCTTCCTTCTGTGCTGTGCTGATTCAGGGCTGCCTAAGCTTGATTGGCAATTAACTGTTTTTTAGTACTAACATTTGCTAACAGTCACGGGAAGGTGTAATTCTTAGACAGGCACATTACTAATACTACTAATTTAGGTAGGGAGTTTATTGTCATGATTCCCGCTATTATTTCAAGATCTTGCTGTGCTTTTCTATTAACATTTATGCTTCCTTCCAATCTGCATGCTTCATTGGTACTTAAGCTGAGCACGCTCATTTTCTTAATGAGCAAGTCATGTCCACCTATCATTGTCTTTGTCTCTTGATCTTGCCTTGCCTCTTGTTTCTTCTCCAGGTGTTGCCCCTCATGTGCTCTGATTTTCTGCCCTTTATCTGGAGGCGGTGGAAGTTAGCTGGCAGACAGAGTCTCCATGCCAAATTTATCAACAAGTTTTCATTGTCAAGTTTCCATGCCTAGTTCTCACTGTGTTTAGTTTCATGCCCTTGAGGTTCAGTGCAGTTTTTTGTGTTTTTCTTAGCCAAGTCTAGTTCTTGTTGTTTATATATATATTCCTTATTATTCTTTTGTTTGTATTCCTCTCCCTGGAGTTTCCAGTGGTTTTTTGTTTTTGCCGTTTGGATCTTTTGTTACTTAGCTCTGTGTAGCCTTTTCTTAGTTGGATTTTTGCAACCCTTTGGGCCAAGTTTTTTTGTTGGCCCTCGTGCCTGTTTTCTTTTTGTTTAATAAAGATAATTCCCTGCATTTTGCCTGGAGCCTTCCTGATTTCGCATCAGTTAGACTCTTTTCTGCCGGGGCACCAGCAAGATGGAATGCAAGGTCGCCCAGCAAGAGGCTGAGCTGTCACGCCAGCGGCAGCAGATACAGGAGCTGACTGCAGCACTGGCCACCCTGCAAGCCAGCCTTCCTCGGGCAGGTCCTAGCCAGGCTCCCATCATGCCCGCTACCCAGCCCCTTGCTCCCGCTGCGCACCAAGCCCACCGCTGCCCCTGTGCGCCAGCCCGAGCAGAAGCACCCCAGCTGCAGCCAGTCACCTACCCAGGTCCTGAGCCTCGCCTTCACCACCTGAGAGGTGCAGAACCAGGGTTCTGTCGGGCCTTCCTCACCTCCTGTGAGATGTGCTTTGCTCTGCAGCCCTCCACCTTAGCCTCTGAGCCGGCCCGAGTGCACTATGGTCCTTTTTTGACAAGGCGGGCTCAAACTGGGGAACCGCAGCATGGCAAGCTAACAACAACCTACAGGGCCTTGGCGGAGGAATTGCTGCGGGTCTACCGACCGCCAAGCAGGAGAGAGCAGCAGGGCGAGAGCTGCTGAGGATGAGGCAGGGGAAGAGGTCGGTGGCAGACTATGCCATCGATTTCCAGACAGTGGCAGCCACTTCTGGCTGGAGTAAGGAGGCGCAGCGACGTTTTCCTCCAGGGGCTGTCCGAACCAGTCAAAGATCGACTGCTCTTCTGTGAGATCCCTGAGTCTCCAGAGGCCCTTGTAGACCTGGCCCTTCGCGCCGACAGCCGCCTGGAGGAGAGGGCGCCACCCTAGGCCGAGGTCGGCTCCACTCCCTCTGGCCAGGTCCAACCTCGAGCCCCGGTCGCACTCCGCCTCAGGACCGCTGATGGGGGGAACCGCCACAAAGCATCTCCCATGGAGATCGGTTCCCGACTTACCCAGGAGGAGCGCCAAGAAGGAGGTCGGGGCGTGCTTTTACTGTTAGGTCATGCAGTACGGTGTCCGTTAAAAGACAACGCACTAGTTTCTGGAGGAGTACTGGTTTTTTCCAAGGAAACCTCCTCCTACCGCCCAACCTGCATCCCGGTGACCCTGACCTGGGAGGGCCGCCCCCGCAAGACCACCGCCCTCATCGACTCAGGAGCTGAGGAGAGCTTCATTGACGCCAGAGCTGCAAACAGTGGGGGTTCCCCTCTGCCAACTTCCCTGTCCACTGTCCATCTCAGGGCTGGGTGGGCAACCCCTTGCTAAGGTGTGCTTCCGGACAGCTCCCATCCAGCTGCTGGCGTCCGGCAACCATCACGAGCAGGTCCGGCTGTTCGTGACCGAGACACCCCCGCCTCCCATCGTCCTGGGTCATCCCTGGTTGGCTCTACATGGGCCGGTGGTCGACTGGGCCCGCCATGAGGTGCGGGAGTGGAGTCCCTCTTGCTCGGCCAGCTGCCTCCTCGACTCCCGACCTTCTTGCCCCGCGGGGGGACCGGCCCCGGAGGGGAGGCCAGATGTCTCCAGAGTGCCCCCCGAGTACCATGACCTGGCGACAGTCTTCAGTAAGTCCCGTGTGGTGTCCCTGCCCCGCATTTGACTCGGTCGACCTCCAGCCTGGTACCGCCTGTGTTTCGCCTTTGTCTGAGCCCGAGAGGGGGGGGCCATGGACAAGTACATCTGGGAGTCCCTGGCAGCTGGCATTATTCGTCCATCCTCCTCTCCCGCTGGGGCAGGCTTCTTTCTTTGTGAAGGACAGCTGTCCGCCCCTGATCGACTACCAAGGCTTGAATAAGATCACGATCAGGAACCGCTACCGCTCACTGATGTCCTCGGCGCTTGATGTCATCCAATCTTCACTAGTTGGACCTGCGGAATTCCTACCACCTCCCTGCGATCAGGGAAGGCGACGAATGGAAGACCGCGTTCAACATTTGGCCACTGGGAGTATCTGGTGGTTCCATTCGCCTGACCAACGCACCCGCAGTGTTCCAGAACTTGGTGAATGATGTGCTAAACATGATCGGGCGGTTCGCTCACGATACCCTAGACGATATCCTGATCTTCTCTCGACAGGGCGGAGCACATAAGTCATGTTCGCCAGGTGCTCCGCCTGTCCTGGAGAATCGCCTTTTGTCAAGGCAGAGAAGTGCGAGTTCAGCACCACCACTACCTCCTTCCTGGGGCACGCCATCTCCCCAAACCACCTGGGCATGGACGAGGAGAAGGTCAAGGCTGTGGTGGACTGGCCCAAGACCCAAGGACCGGAAGGCCCTGCAAAGCTTCCTGGGCAAATTAATTAGGAATTATAGCACCTAAATAACGCCCTTACCTCCATCAAGGTGCCGTTCGCTGGACTCCGCAATGCCGAGGTGACCTTCTGTGAGCTGAAGAGGCGCTTCACCACCGCGCCCATCCTCACCACCCCCGAAAGCAGTTCATTGTCGAGGTTGATGCCTCCAACGCCGGGGTTGGTGCAGTCCTGTCCCAAAGGTCCGCAATGATCAGAAGGTCCACCCATGTGCTTCTTCTCCCACCGGTTAACGCTCATGGAGTCCAACTACTTATATCGGGAACCGGAGCTGCTGGCGGTGAAACTGGCCCTGGAGGAATGGAGGCACTGGCTTGAGGGGGCACGGGTCCCATTTCTTGTTTGGACGGACCACAAGAACCTGGAATACCTCTGCTCTGCCAAAAGGCTGAAGACAAGCCAGATGGGCAAACCAGTTTGACTTCTCCCTGGCCTACAGACCAGGGTCCAAGAACACCAAGGCTGACGCGCTCTCCAGGTGTTTCTCGACGCCTCCTCGTCCAAGGGAGAGCCCAGCTCCATCTTGCCTAAGACCTGCTTCATCAACACCGTGTGCCTCCGGATCGAAAATATAAAGAATGGTGCGGCTACACCCAGTGCCTGCCCTGCCAACTGCCTGTACACCCTGTAGCTGCCCAATCTGACGTTCTTCAGTGGGGCCACTCCAACCTGTCGTGCCATCCCGGGTTGGCCGGACCCTCCGGTGTTTCTGGTGGCTCAAGATGGCAGCAGAGGTCCGGGAGTTTGTCACAGCCTGCTCAGTCTGTTCCTGCACCAAGTCCTCCCATGCACCTCCCTCTGGTCTGCTCCAACCTCTGCCCATTCCTCACCGTCCCTGGTCCCACATCGCTCTGGATTTCGTCACTGGCCTGCCCGTATCCCATGGTAACACCACTGTCTTGACCATTGTCGACCGGGTTCTCAAAGTCTGTCCACTTCTCGTGCCTCTTCCCAAGCTCCCCACTGCCAAGTCCACAGCTGACCTACTCATCCAGCATGTTGTCCTTCCCCATGGCATCCCTGTGGATGTAGTGTCAGATCGTGGTCCCCAATTCACCAACTTCTGGAAGGCATTCTGCACATCCCTTGGTACATCCTTCAGCCTCAGCTTCGGTTACCACCCACAGACTAATGGACAGACTGAGCGGGCTAACCAGACCCTGGAGACGGTCCTCCGCTGTGTGTGCTCAACCAACCCAACATCCTGGTCATCCATGCTGCCTTGGGTCGAACAGCGGTCAACACACACGCTGCCTCTGCCTCTGGCCTCTCCCCCTTTGAGTGCTGCATGGGCTACCAGCCTCCATTGTTCCCCAGCCAGGAGGAGGAAGTCGGGTGCCTTCGGCTGAGGCATTCATTAGACGCTGTTTCTGTCTGCTCGCCCGCGCCTTGGTCCGGGCGGGCAAGACCATGAAGACAGACAAGCGCCGGGCGCCCTGCTTCAATACCAAGTTGGCCAGAAGGTCTGGTTGGCTGCACGGGATATTCCGCTCCGGGTGGAGAGTGGCTGGCCCTCGCTTCCTGGGTCCCTTTCCCATCGCATTTTGTCCGCTCATCCCGGCCCACCATGCGACGGCTCCACCCAGTATTCCATGTCTCACGCCTGAGGTCTGTTAGTATTTCTGCCTCCGCCTGAGCCTCCGCCTCCTCCTCGGCTCATCGGAGGGGAGGCTTACACTGTCAAGGCGCTGCTGGACTGCCGGGCGGAGGGGCTGGGGCCTCCAGTACCTTGTTTGGGAGGGGCACGAGGAGCATTCCTGGGTCCCGGTCAGGCACATCCTCGACAAGTCCCTCATCCGTGACTACCACCAGTCACACCCTAAGCCATAGCCCCAGCTTTTGCTGGAGACCTAAGTGATCTTATGTTTAGTATTTGGTTAGATGTTTCATGTTAGTCTTTAGGGTTTTGTATTTAGATGTTCCTTGTTTTATGTATTAGTCTTGTGGGGTTTGTATTTAGTTTTTGGGGTTTCTTGTATCTTAGTTCTTGGTGTTTTTGTCAGCGTCAGGTGCCGCTTGTGTAAAGGGGGGGTACTGTTGTGTTCCAGGGTCCTGGGCCTTTGGCCAGGACAGTATTTTGGGGTTTTAACAGTTTTCATCATTCATAGTTCATGTTTATTCATGTTTACTTTTCCAGGTTTTGTGTTTTGCCAGGTCTGCCGCAGCCACTCCACCGCTTGTCTGCATTCCGCCCCATGTCTTCGTTTTTGCACACTTCAGAGCTCTGGCTTTTGGTATTTCCCCCTTCCTTCTGTGCTGTGCTGATTCAGGGCTGCCTAAGCTTGATTGGCAATTAACTGTTTTTTAGTACTAACATTTGCTAACAGTCACGGGAAGGTGTAATTCTTAGACAGGCACATTACTAATACTAATTTAGGTAGGGAGTTTATTGTCATGATTCCTGCTTGGCTATTTCAAGATCTTGCTGTGCTTTTCTATTAACATTTATGCTTCCTTCCAATCTGCATGCTTCATTGGTACTTTCTGAGCACGCTCATTTTTCTTAATGAGCAAGTCATGTCCACCTATCATTGTCTTTGTCTCTTGATCTTGCCTTGCCTCTTGTTTCTTCTCCAGGTGTTGCCCCTCATGTGCTCTGATTTTCTGCCCTTTATCTGGAGGCGGTGGAAGTTAGCTGGCAGACAGAGTCTCCATGCCAAATTTATCAACAAGTTTTCATTGTCAAGTTTCCATGCCTAGTTCTCACCGTGTTTAGTGTCTAGTTTCATGCCCTTGAGGTTCAGTGCAGTTTTTTGTTTTTCTTAGCCAAGTCTAGTTCTTGTTTATATATTCCTTATTCTTGTTTGTATTCCTCTCCCTGGAGTTTCCAGTGGTTTTTTGTTTTTGTCGTTTGGATCTTTTGTTAGCTCTGTAGCCTTAGTTGGATTTTTGCAACCCTTTGGGGCCAAGTTTTTCGTTGGCCCTCGTGCCTGTTTTCTTGTTTAATAAAGACCCCCCCCATTCCCTGCATCTTGCGTCTGGAGCCTTCCTGATTTCGCATCAAAACCCATCTTGAACCCTTCTCAATAAGGTTTCCATGAGTCAAAGTGCAAGAAATGAGAGACAACTTTGTGGGGTTGGCAACCAATGAAACTAAATTGTGAGTGATTGGAGATAACATTGAGAATCTGACATTCCAGGCGCTAGACAGCCATAAATTACCCTGGGGCCAGAGCCGGTGTTCTGTCAAATTTTGCTACCCATCAAAATATACTACCTCGCGGTTCTGCGCTTGCGCAAACCTAAAATCTCGGGCTGTTTCTTCACTCATATCTAAAGTATCTTCCTTTTTTTTTTTTTTTTTTTTTTTTTAGTGCGCCTTTCTACCTGTAAGCGTATATTTGCACGTACACACTGGGTTTTCCTGAAAATGCAGAAATTAGATGATAATGGCATATATGGGTGTATATCTTCAAACTTATCCAACTCATTACATCTGCTTATGTTATGATAAGATAACAAAGTTACTACAGTAAACTGATATTGCAATATTACGGCAAAAACAAAGACTTCACGATCGCTTTGCACTATGGTAGCATTTTTTGACAAGGCAGCACAAACTGTCAGAACACCGGCACCAGAACTGAAAATTCGGGGGCAAAGAGATCATGACAATTAGTCCTAGCTTGTTCTCAATCGTTTTCCTTTATCACATTTTCCAATTATAGTAATAATCAAGTGGCAATTGAAGTCACGGCTTCTCTCCCCCATGCGATCCAACAGCGACAAAATAAAACATTCAGTACAGAAAAATAATTTATCAGGTCTATGCACTGGCAATTTTTTTCCAGCGAAAGCGGCATTTCAGAACACTTAAGTGAGTGAAGGTAATTTCGGTCACAAGTACATACACCTGTTTTTGCAGCATGGTCAATGCAACTTGCTGTAAAAAAAAAAGACAGCTGTCCCATTGGAAAACGTAAATGGACAACACGTGTCATGTGAGTACCAATTCAGTGTGATTCCAAGTGAAAATTGCTGCTCATTTGCATATTTTCTCGCAATTTTGTGTCATAAACTAGTCGCAGCCCAGTGAGATACTACCTTAAGGTGATTCTGGACGATTTAGATCGAATCCAGAGGGCAGAAACATGGCAAATGAAATTTGTCATAGCTAAATGCAAAGTTCAATGAGTCGGAAATATAAACAGACATAACTTTTTAGGTGGTTCTAAACTGTAGTGTGCTCTACTTTAACAAGAGCTGTTGGAGAACAGCATAGCTCGCCTGTGGCAACTGCTTTTAAAAATGCAAAACTAAAATTTCCCTTACATCCAGTTGTGATTTTAAAACGCATTTAGGATATTTTCTGCATAAAAATATAAAATTTACAGACGGAATGGTACAAGTGAAGTTGAAGTGGTGTTAAACATTTAATCAGGGTCCTGTAAAGTCTAATAAAAGTACAATAATGTATGCAATCTCAAACAAACAACAAAAACATCAATAGTTTTTATTTTTATTGGACAATAACATATGCAATTATTACAGCATCACCAACACCATCATCAGGGTAACTTAAAAGAAACCACAATATTTCAACACCTGCAAAACTTTAACCCTCTATTAACCACCGTAGCATATCTGCTACATAAAGTGAAAGGGTTAATAGCCTGGACACCCTGCTGGTTTTGTTTCTTATTGCCAAATAAACATTTGAGAATAACTTGAATGGTCCGTCACTTTAATTTTTCCATTCGCATTATTACCCAATGTAGCAGATCTGCTACATTTTGGAAAAAAAAAAAATAAAGGGTCGAATTTTTTTTTTTTCCATTTTTCCAAATATTGGCCCATAATCAACATATTTGCCTAGGGAAATGATTTTTACACAGTTGGAAAGGTACTTGATTAACAGAGGGTTAACCAAGTCCATACAGGTCATATGGGCTTTTATAATTTTTAATTTTAGGTTGATATTCTTTAATATGACTGTCCATCCACTATACAATGGTTTGAATACAACAACAGTTGTAAACGCATCATTACTTGTAAGGTATTATTAGAGTATTTCAACACTTGCACGAAAACTTTAACCAAGTCCAGACGAGCCCTATGGGCCTTTGTTATTCGTAAATTTGGGAGGACATTCTTTAATATGATTTTCCATCTACTATGCAATGGTTATAATACAACAGTTGCAAATTCATCATTACTTGTAAGGTATTAGAGTACTTCAACACTTGCATGAAAACTTTAACCAAGTCCAGACGGGCCTTTGTGATTCGTAAATTCGGGCAGACACTCCATCTACTATGCAATGGTTATAATGCAACAACAGTTGCAAATTCATCATTACTTGTAAGGTATTAGAGTATTTCAACACTTGCATGAAAACTTTAACCAAGTCCAGATGGGCCTTTGTGATTCGTAAATTCGGGCAGACACTCTTTAATATGATTGTCCATCCACTATGCAATGGTTATAATACAACAAATGTTGTAAATTCATCATGACTTGTAAGAGTATTTCAACACTTGCACCAAAACTTTAACCAAGTCCAGACCGGCCCTATGGGCCTTTGTAATTCATAAATTCGGGCATACATTCTTTAATATGATTGTCTACCCACTGTATAACAGTTGTAATACAACACTAACTGTAAATTTGTCATGACTTGTAATAAATTAGAGTATTTCAACACTTGCACCAAAACATTAACCTTGCAACTCCGACGCCGGAGTGACTACATAAACGCCCCTATTCTTCGAATAGGCGAGTGAATATTCTTTGAATAGGCAAGCTAAAAAAGGATCTGGGAGTGATTGTTGACCAAACCCTTACAGGTTATAGCCACTGTGTTGTTGCAATTAAAAAGGCTAACAGGATTCTGGGATACAAAGGAGATTATGCTTCTCTTATACTGTATAAAATACTATAAAAATAGGACCCAGGGTCCCGTAGCTTACCGGCAAGTAGTCTTATAGTGATGATACAAGTGATAAAAATTTCATGTGCAGTTTGAAATTTGAATCAATGTTAAGGCCACTAAATAAAAGTTCAAGTACATTTAAGGACCTCCTGTAACACAAATACAATCTTAAGATCTGAAGCAGTTTTGGTGATACAAGTCATTGGAAATTCAATATGTCAATTGTGAAATTAAAGGTCACAGAATGTCAAGTAGTAGTCAAATGGACTTCATATATGACTTTCTAAATGTCTCTATACAAACCTTGGCTCAATCTATGACCATTTTGGTGATACAAGTCATTGTAATTTCATGGTCAAGTTTGAACCTCAGAGGTCATTGACAGTCAAGTTGAATGTCACCAAAAGAAAGTTCATACGTGACTTCCTAGATGTCAGTAACACAAACCTAGGCTCCATCTGTGACCATTTTAGTTGATTTTTGATCTTTTCAGTGACAGAAGTCATTGAATTTTCTCTTGGTCAGGTTTGACCTTTGAAGGTCAATATGAATGTCACCAAATGAAAGTTCATATATGACTTACTATACAACTCCAATTCAAACCTACACTCAATCTGTAACGATTTTGCTGATACAAGTCATTGAAATTTCACTCTATAGTTTGGCCATTTGGTCACTGAAGGTCAAGTTCACCATCACCCAATGAAACTTCATACATGACTTCCCATATGCCCACAATAAAAACCAAACCTCTATCTGTAATAGTTTTGGTGATAGAAGGAATTGAAATTTTACATGTGAAGTTTGACCTTCGAAGGTCACCGAAGGTCAAGTTCAAGGCAACCAAATGAAAGTTCATGTATGACATCCTATACATCTTCAATACAAAACCAACACTTTATCTGTAACGATTTTGCTGATATAAGTCATTTAAATTTCACTGAAATTTAGTCATTCAAGGTCACTGAAGGTCAAGTTCAATGTCACCAAATGAAACTTCTTACATGACTTCCTTTATGCCCACAATACAAACCTAAGCTCTAGTTTTGGTGATAGAAGTCATTGAAATTTCACTATGTGAAGTTTGACCTTCGAATGTCACCCAAGGTCAAGTTCAAGGCCACCAAATGAAAGTTCATATATGACTTCCTATAAGTGTTCAATACACATGTTCCCAATCTTCAACATTTTCAAGCCTAGAAGGCTTTGAAAATTGTAACATTTTGCTTGACCTCAAGTTTGACCTTCCAAGGTCATCTGAGGTCACCTTTAATAGAGCCAAAATATAGGTCTTATATAACTTCCTATATGTCAGTAATACAAACTTAATCTCGATCTGCAACCATTTAGCTTCCACAGGCGATTTTGCCCACTCTCCATAAGACCCAATGTTAAAGTACAGCGCCCCCACTAGACCCACTTCCGTCAATTCAATCAAAATGGCACTTGCACTGTACATAAAGTGTATCAAGGTGAGTTGATTGACAGATTTATAAAAAAAGTCATGGGACACTTTTTGAGAAATCATTTGGATTTCAAGTCATATCTTTTAACATTGTTAATACTTTCCCTGACCTCGAGTTTGACCTTTCAAAGTCATCTGTGGTCAAATTTAATATTGCCAAAATATAAAGTCATATATGACTTCCTATATGTCAATAATATAAACTTAATCTCTACCTGCAACCATTTGGCCTCCACAGGCCATCTTGCATATTCATAAAGTACAGTGGCCCCACTAGACCCACTTCCATCAATTCAATCAAAATGGCGCTCGCACTGTACGTTGACGGTACTAAGGTAAGTCGATTGCCTGATCTAGAAAAAAATTTGTCACGCAGTTTTTCAGAAATTTTTTTTTTTTAATTTCTCAGTCCCACCTTTAACATTGGGGCCAAAAGTTCAAGGGCCTATAAAACGGACAAAAAAATGATTCAATCAAAAATCCAAAAAAAATCGTCTGGAGATATGGTATAGTAGTATGTTATCGCAAACTTACACAAAAATTCATCAGGCCAAAAAAATCGATAAAAAATGTTCCGGACGACAGACGCCACACCACGACAATAGCTTATCGGCCCATAGGGCCGGTAAGCTAAAAATAATAGCCCCATTAAGTTATGTGGACATATTTTTTCTTTATAATTCCACTTGTCAAAGTTAAGTTGTCCTCCCTAATTGCGAATTGAAACAAAAGCTTATCTTCAAGGCGAGTAAACTCTATTTGTGTTAAGTCACATTTTTATGGCAACCGATGAACTTTCCTTTTTAAGTTTACCCAGCCTGGAGTTTATTACGTGTATCTTTCTCAGGCCACACTCAGAGTATTATGTGCAGTTTTGGGGACCGCACTACAACAAAAATATAGAGGCTTCAGAAAAGTTGATTCCTGGTGTATGATTATGTCGGTGGAGTAATCCTTACATGCTACAGGATGGCAGCAGCAGCCACTGATGTGTACAACGAGTAGGAAGAAACGCAACCTCAACAGGAAGATCAAGTTCAGTAGAGCTCTGTTGTTTACTGCATTTTTCACGTGGCCTTATTCACAAACTGAGCTGGATTCGCTGTACAGAGTGACAAAGGATCCCCCTCTTTCAACAACCAGCTAGCATTAACTGATACCATCCATTATAGGCCACCAGCTGAAGTGCGTAGCGTGTATGTTGGCTCCCACCATAATACCACGTTGTACAATATAACTCACTTCATTTAAAATAAAAAGTTCTCCACTCAAAATCCTGCTGTTAATTTTTAATTACCCTCCTAATTGCGAACTATAGAACGCGTCAGGGCACTCTAAGTTACAGGCATGCAAACCGCCCCAGAAGGTGATCTCGTAACATTAACCAATCAGCGGTAAGCTCGCCCGCTCTCCAGCTTCAGGATGTACTCATTGTAAACAAATGGCAGAGAGAAAATGCCAGACCCTTCCTCAAATACCGATTTAAAGTGTGTAGTGCACTATCAGTTTGCGTCAAAGGAAGGGGTACAAGATTTCACAGTAGTGCGTTGGCAAAAACTTAAAATTTGAGTGAAGGAATGGCTTGAATTAGACGGTGATGACTGTGTTGTAGCGAGGAACTGTGCTCACGAACTTGAATCCGATTTTGAATCCAGGGATGTAAGTTTTGGTTTTCAGCCTTTTTGCTACCGACGATTTATTGACAAGAAAAGAATTGATGCTTCCAAAAAATGATGTGCTTCATGTATAGAGGAAGGTTCTGGGGAGGAAGAACTCTGTCCGTCACTGAAGAAACTGCGTCTTCCTTGAAGAATAGCCTGCGTTGCAGCTCGAGACAGAGAAGTAGCAGTGTCCTGCCGGCGATGTGCTTCATTTGCAAGAAAGCAGACAGGTTCAGCACAGTCAAACACAAGAGGCAAAAAGAAAAGCTGACCCCGACAGAAACGGAATCAGCAGGTAAATAATAAGGTTACTCAGAGCCTGGTCTTGCCCTTGGCCATTTGATCCACTCAAAATTAAAAGGTCCGTTTTTTCGTACTGGGCAGTATGGTGCTAGTTATTTTAATAGGGCTTGCAGGCTATGGAACGGTATTCCATTGCCTGTTAGGGCACCTTTTCCTTGAAGTCTTTTAAAAATCAGGTAAGAGTTGATTCTGTTGATCTGTCCCATTCTTGTAACTTGGTTACTTATTGTCGCTGCTCAAGATGTAGGCCTGCCTAAATGTGACTTTTAGAGGATTTTATGCATTATGATTTCATGATTTTGGGAGCCACTGATACAGGTTTTATCCTTTGTGGTTACCCCTTGAATACAACTTTCTGTATTGAACCTAAACTTATTTCATATTGTGTCTATTTTTGTTTCCATGTTTTTAATTTGTGTACTTCATGTTATGTTTAAATTCATTGTTGTATCCATAAAGCTTAATAAATAAATAAATAAATAAATAAATAAATAAATAAATATCTTTAGCCTAGGCCTAGGCCATGTTGTGACAGTTTCAAACTGGACCTCAAAACATGCAAGCAGTATCCTACTGAGGGTAGTAGGCCTACATTGTTCTTTGGAGGCCGGGAGCAAGGGAATGTTCTCCTAAAGTCTAAGTATTTTTGTGCATGTTTGCCTGAAATCAACTTATGTCTTTATTGTTACAGGTCGACTATGTGAAGCAGCAAGGCTTAAGGCAGATGAAACCATTTAGATGCACACCCATGACAAGGATTGTGTGGCCATAGAAGTATGCTACCACAAGAGCTGCTACAAAGAGTACACAAGTGTTGTGTTGTTTTAAATGTTGAGGATTATGTATATTTTCAATATAGTCTACAATAATTAGCAATTTGTTCATTTTGTGGATTGGTAAGGTTCAACATTACCTCTACTTAAGCAGCCAATTTCCGGCTCAAATCCAGAGTCACATCCAATGTCTACAACCTGGAATATCACCCAAAACCTAGCTTGTGGGTATTCATTGGAGACCTCTCAACAAGAGCTTACCATTGAATACCCACAAGCTAGGTTTTGGGTGATTTTCTCAATTTTTCAGATATTTAATTCGTGCCTTTGGTGCCAAGGACGCACCACTCGGGATCTGTAAAGGGTTAAAAAAGAGAATAAATGGAATAAAAAAAGAGCTTTTTATTGGGAGTTAGAATATCCCACAGTACCAACGCCCTATCAAGGAAAGGTAGGTTGTTAGGAGATGGTGCCACTACGCAGACTTCAGTTGTCCAAGACTGGAGACCTGTAACTCTAATCTGGTTTGGATTTTAAGGGGTTAAATTTTAGATGAAGACCGAAGCTAGGTGCTTGGAAGTCACCTTGTGTGTGTGGAAGCCCCTTTCCTTTAGTATCCTGGGACTAGAAGGCTGCTGGACTTCTGAAATTTCTGCAACATAACATTAGCAAGTCATGGGGTAATCAGGTTAACAAAGAAATTTCTGTTTTTAAAGGGTTAATTCAGACATACCAGAAGAGTCACACCTGTGCAAATCTTAACACCTGTTAAAAGTTCCACTGTCTGAAGATCTTGTTAATGTCCAGTTTCTAGGTTGTCTGGTGATGGCGCTATGAAGCTCCAAAAACCCCTTCCGAGACAATGCGTGCATAGATTTTCATCACAAATTGGCAATAAGTGCATTTTTAAAGCGTTCTAAATCATAAATGGCTTGAGATAAATACTTCTCAATCAAGAACCCCAGCTAGAGTTCCTAGAAGTATAAGAACCTTGATTTATAACTTCCTTAGACAATGGCAAGGTTGAGAAAATCCCCTTCAAAAGGCCTTCCCACAGCAATTTTACAAAACAAACTCAATTTTACAGTTTTGATTATGCAGGGGTTACACATCAGAAATGCACAGCTCTTTCAAAACTCATAATGAGTACCAAGATCTAGGAGGAGAAGAAGCCTTAATGCATTATTTTACACAGTTTTGGAGCATCAGACCTCCCAATATGGCTTCAGAGCTAAAAATGGCACTTTTTGCCCAACTTTGATGGGTTTGCAAGCCTCGTGACAAAATACTGCAGGATATCTCGTGGAGAACTTTTAAACCAAGATCCAGGTGGTCCTTGCCTACAATAATCCGCAGAGAAAAAGTAGTCCCCCTGATGTGGGAACGAAATGCATTTTCTAGGCATCCTATGGCTTCCAGCTGATGGCCTATTATATAAATGCCTTGAGTCTATCCACTGCTAAGAAAATTGGGGTGATATTCACAAGAAAAACTGCAATTAATATACAGAATATAAATGGACAGTCCTTAAAATGTGGCTGATATTACAGTGATCAGAATGGGCGGATTCGCATCGCAAAATGCGAATCAAATTTCAGCAGTTTTGAAGAAATGCTAATCATCATAACAATCCCTTCGCAAAAAAATGCGATTCAAAAAATCGTAATGAGATTTCATGGTTTCCGGCTCACTGGCCTGCAAACTTCCGAATTCCCGAGCCACATAGCAATAGGAGAAGTTTTCCCGACTTTGAATGGCTGGAAAATTATGTTCCTCATTTGCATACCAACCAATCAGCTTCTGGGGAGCGCATGCATGCTCTTGGGATTCGGGAGGCTTTCTGGTACGCTCATACGCTCTATCATCTTTGGTCATGACAGCTGGACTCTGCTATGTGAGCCATTCGGAGCCATCGCGTATTAAATTATGTTGCTCTTTGGATATAGCCACCTTGTTGGCTAGTAAGGCAACTAACATTAACGAAGGTAAATCTTTGTAAATGATCATCATATCAAGGTGATATGATTTGTTTCTTGCCCCAACTTTACTGACTTCGCCAGCTGTCATAGACATGAACTTATCTGAGGTTTCGCGGCAGTTTCGTGCGACCCAACTGAACTTGTCACATTTTTGGGACATTTGCTAGTTTGCTGGCGAGTTCAAAAGCAATGTATTAGGTACAGATAGCTGGCTAGTGAACTTATGGTAGCAATGATTCCTATTGGAGAAGTTTTTATAGCTCTGATTTGTCACTTTCAACGCCATCGCACGCAGACGATTTCTTTGAACATTGATGACGTGCTTATTTTACCTAATGAGCAAACAGACAGTTCGGGCCTGAGACGTGTTATTTCATAGCGAGTTTAACTGCATTATCCTGTTATGCATGCTATCGCGTATTACATTACTCTTCAGATTATAAAGCTATCAATCTTCCCATCTTGCTGACGCTAGTTAAAAGGAATCTTTGTAATCATTGTTATACTAAATTGATGTGATTTGGTTTTAGTCCCAATAAAAAGAATTCCGGATCAGGCCTCCCCTTCGGATTTAACTGGATCGCCTTGACTGGATGTACGCTTTATGTTTTTACACATCTGAATGTTCCTCCAGCCACCCAAACATCACGGTAAGCCGATCAAAGTCAGTAAAACTTGTCCCATTGCTATGTGGTTTAGGGAATCGCAAGTTCGCCAGCCTCTCTCGAAACATGCACAATACTCTCTGATCATTCAAATACATGATGTTGTGATGTCAAAATGTGATTGAGTTGGAGAGTGTCTTGTGTGAGAGGATTTTAAGGGGAATGGATCCTTTCACATCTCTGATCAGGCGTTAAACAACATTATGCTACAGTAAGGTGTAGATAAGACAGCTGCACTGCCGGTTACAAGTAGTTTACAGAAATTGGGAAACGGAAGTGTGCAGTATTAAATTATGATTGTTCAGGGCAAAATTGATGCCTTTTGGAAATAATTTGTTTTGCTTTCAGAGTGGAGTTGTATTTCTCTTGTAATTGTAATTTGTCATTAGGAAAGAATAAAAAAGCCCTTTTGTCATTTAAAATCTGACATACTGTTTTCTCATTTTTGCTAATAGTTTTTCAGATGTGCTAAACAATTGCAAATCAATTGGAATAATGATTAGCAAAAAATGCTAATCAATTTTTTTTTCTTTAATCTGATCACTGTATTAAGATGGTTACTTGGCACTATATATATATAGTGCAGTGAAAAAATATTTGCCCCCTTCCTGATTTCTTTTTTTTTTTGTTGAATATTTGTCACACTTAAATCTTTCAGATCAAAAAAATTTTTATATAGACAAAGGTAACCCGAGTAAATACAAAATGCAGTTTTTAAACGATGATTTCATTTATTGAGGGAAAAAAGCTATCCAAACCTACCTGGCCCTATGTGAAAAAGTAACTTCCCCCTAAATCCTTATAACTGGTTGTGTCACCCTGGGCGACAACAACTGCAATCAAGCGTTTATGATAACTGGCAATCAGTCTTCCACATCACTGTGGAAGAATTTTAGCCCACTCTTCTTTGCAGAATTGTTTTAACTCAGCCACATTGGAGGGTTTTTGAGCATGTATGGCCTGTTTAAGGTCATGCCACTGCATGTCAAGTGATTTAAGTCCAGACATTGACTAGGACACTCCAAAATCTTCAGAGGTGGACTTGCTAGTGTGTTTCGGATCATTGTCCTGCTGCATGAACCAAGTGCGCTTGAGCTTGAGGTCACAAACTGATGGTTGGACATTCTCCTTCAGGATTTTCCGGTAAAGAGCAGAATTTATAGTTCCATCAATTACGACAAGTCTTCCAGGTCCTGAAGCAGCCCCAAACCATCACACTACCACCACCATGTTTGACTTTTGGTATGATGCCCTTTTTATGAAATGCTGTGTTAGTTTTACGCCTGATGTAACGGAATGCACACCTTCCAAAAAGTTCAACTTTTCTCTCGTCAGTCCACAGAATATTTTCCCAAAAGTCTTGGGGATCATCAAGATGTTTTTTGGCAAATGTGAGACGAGCCTTTGTGTGCTTTTCATACTTTGGTTTTCGCCTTGGAACTCTCCCATGGATGCCATTTTTGCCCAGTTTTTTTCTTATTGTTGAATCATGAACACTGACTTTAAGGCAAGTGAGGCCTGGAGTTCTTCAGATGTTGTTCTGGGTTCTTTTGTGACCTCCTGGATGAGTTGTTGATGCACTCTTGGAGTAATTTTGGTAGGCCAGCCACTCCTGGGAAGGTTCACCACTGTTCCAAGTTCTCTTTATTTGAGGATAATGGCTCTCACCGTGATTTGCTGGGGTCCCAAAGCCTTGGAAATGGCTTTCCAGACTGATAGATGACAATTTCTTTGTTTCTCATCTGTTCTTGAATTTCTTTAGTTTGCAGCATGACGTATTGCTTTTTGAGATCTTTTAGCCTACTTCACTTTGTCAAACAGGTTCTATTGAAGTGATTTCTTGATTAAACAGGTCTGGCAGTAATTAGGCCTTGGTGTGGCTAGTGAAATTGAACTAAAAAAATGTGGTTAATCACAGTGAATTCATGATTTAACACGAAGGGGCAATTACTTTTTCACATAGGGCCAGGTAGGTTTGGATAGCTTTTTCCCCTTAATAAATAAAATCATCATTTAAAAACAGCATTTTGTATTTACTTGGGTTATCTTTGTCTTATATTAAAATTTGTTTGATGATCTGAAACATTTAAGTGTGAAAGATATGCAAAAAAGTTAAATCAGGAAGGGGGTAAATACTTTTTCACGGCACTGTGTCTGTGCGTGCGTGTGTGTGTGTGTGTGTGTGTGTGTGTGGCGCGTGTGTGTGTGTCTGTGTGTGTGTGTGTATGCCTGATTTGTGAAAGAAAATGTGTTTTATTCATCATTCAAATTGTGAATTTGTTATTGCCGGCATCTCGTGCCTGGTCATGTTTATTCAGTGACTCAATTCTAGGGTGTGACGTCATCGCATTAAGATTTCCTGCGCAAGCAAAGCCATTTCAGAATTCGCAAATGGTGAAATGTCTCGAGTAAAAGTCGAAAAATGCCATCTTACTGCACTGCGGCTAGATATTTGTAATGGCCGGTGGAATACGGAGGCCAGGTGCAACGACCAGAGAGAAGCACGGACACAGTACAAACACAGAGAATAATACAGACCAAATGAAAGTACTCGCGCTTCCAATGGACGTATAATAGTCCGAACCACAGAAGCAAAGTGAGATAGAAAAAGGGAGAAGAAACTTCAATAATTACAAGATAGAAAGTCAAACAAAACTTGACCACAGATATCTTCGGCTATAGTGCTTAGCTACAAACAGACACTCCAGCAAAGAGGCGTGCCGAACATCCGGCTTATATAGAGTCCGGGGAAGCGCCGCCCCAGTTCAATCAGCCACCTGGGTAAAGAATTCGATTGAACAGGAATACGATATCGTCCCGGGACAAGAGCCACAAAGAAAAGTTCAAAACACACGCACAAACATCCAGGACCATGACAATATTCTAATTAGCCACGTGAGTCAGCAACTTCAAGTTTCCAAAGAACAAAAAACTGCAAAAAGCATGGACAAAGCAAGTGCCGAGGACAGGTGAAGCGGGAACCCAGCAGTGCTTCTGTCCTCTTTAGTGACCCCCCAAATATGTTTTGAGTTTTCCCTTTTACTTAATAGACAAGAAAACAGTAAAACAACAATAACATTTCAAACATAATTATATAGCTCAGCATTACAAAAAAAATAGGGGGGATAGTATGAGGGGCACAACCATCACCTTTTGTAAGTCAATTGGAGACAGTTATGAGTCTCTAAAATGAGAGAAAAGAAAAAAAATAGTTGGGCCTTAGCACCTTTTATATCTTACATTACAGCTCTGGATAAGATGACAGACACATTCACATGGTCAAGAAAAGGCTTCCACATTTTAGTAAAGTTATCGGTCTTAGAGTGCATTAGACAGGTCAGATGATCTAATGGAATGTATTCCATCATTATCCAATACCAACCAGAGATTGGGGGAGTCTTACAGGAAATCCACTGAAGTAATTGTTACGTTCGCTGGAGGACACCAATAGCGAGTCTTGAATCCAATGAATTGACTTTATTGAACAGAAAACCAAACCAAAATGGCACGTGGGCCAACAGAATATCCACAAACTAAACTGAGCAAAGCGGGGAAAGGGAGGGCACGAAGACAACAAAAAAACTACACTTAAAAAGCTGACAAGAAAAACTAAGAAATACTGCAGGCATAAGGGGGCACAAGGCCAACAAAAAACTACACTCCCAGAGCTGAACTAAAGGGTATACAGTGACTGGACATGAAAAGCATGGCATGAATACAAGCAAGGAAATACACATGAAAACACTCTAGAACGTAGCAGGGAACCAAAACAGAACAATGGACTGACTTCCAACGGGAATGCCTCCACGGAATATAAAGGTACATGGCTTGATACAGGAACAAGAAACACCTGGGAAGAACAGGGAAGAAACAAAGCATGAAAGCAAGACATTGGACGAAGGCTTAATGACATAACGAGCCCATTAAGGGTATGGGCGTGCTTAGCTAAGTACCAATGAAGTATGCAGATTAAAGGAAGAGTGAAAAAGTTATGCAGCAAAGCAAAGCGAGATCTGAAATAATAACAAAGCAGGAAATCATGACAATAGAGTGGCGAAGTCACGCCCCTTCCGGTGGACCCCATGGGACCTTATTTCGAAAAAAATTTGTATGGTAGTCAATGGTACGAAAAAAACTATTTTTTTATCCCGTCTGAATTATACCATGAATGACACATATGATGTTTGTTGATTTAAAATATAATTTTTCGAGCCAATAAATCAGCACTTTTTTGTATAAATGTTTAAATATACGACTGTGAAAATCCGTACGCAAAAAGACTACTGACCTAAAATGTCGCTTAAATGACTTAATTGATTTCTCTGGTTCTCAAGCTACCCTCAGCCGCTGTAGCTACGATGCCTTGGCAAGGTCGTAGTGGAATGATCCCACGAAAGGCATCACTTGTTTTTCTCCCTGATGAATTACAGGACCGGGAGTAGCTGGATAAAACGTGTAAGGTAAGACGATATTAAATATGTGCTTGGAACATCGCTAACCTACCAAACTACCTAGTTATCCGACTAGCAAATTCAGTCACCTAGCTAGCCAGCTAATGTTCGCTAATAGAGTGAGGCCTGCCATTTACCATTCAAATGCACAGAGTAATTTAAATGCATGAACCGTGAAACACATCTCTAAGTGTTAAACAACAACGGTTATCACACCGTGATCATTCATGAGTGAATGAAAAGGTTCATTTAACGTAGATTGTAATTTTTAATGTTAATATGCAAAAAAACAAAACAGCTCAGGCGATGGGAGTAAGACAGCCCTGCATGACAGGCTTTTAATGTTTTTCATTATGGAGATGGGTGTGTCAGCTGTTTTTTTTTTTGCAAGATTGTAGTTTGATCATTACAAAGAGTGAATGAATGAGTCTGCTGGGGAGGACCCAGGCAAGTGTTTTAAGTATGGTTGCTGACCTTTTTTGGATTTTCTTTTTTTACCTCACCAGTATCTGAGACACTATTGAGGAACTCATACCCTAAACCAAACGGCTCTGGAAACCTGATTACCACTGTACATATTCCATGCGCATGCATTTTACTAACCTTAAAGGCTCCAATGCACCTCAAAACCACAGCCTACATACAGCCACATGTCGATTGCTTGGTGCACAAAACTGTTCAGTACATTCTTTGCTGTAACTAGGAGGTTGGATGCAAATCGTATATTTCCATATTGTTTCAAAGTTTCACATTGCTTTTTCTCAAAACTTAAGAAAAATGCTCTTAACCTTTTTGTGCTCCAACCAGTAGATGTATTGATTGTGACATTTTGCACAAGTCGTGAACTCATCTTTCCTCAGTTCAGCAACTGTAAGAATTGCAATGTGCTTTGATTTGAAATTTCATCTGTTTTCTTTATTCTCTTTTCCCAGCTCCATCAGCATCAGTCCTGTTCCTGCATGTCCAGCTGCTAATCAATGCTCTTAATTCTTTCATCATTACAAATAAATTAAATTTATTGGATGACATGGGGTTGCGTGTTTCATTGCGTCATGTAAATGACCAATACAATTTAGTAGTAATAAGGAGTCCAAAAGTCTGTGGCAGTGTCTGTGACCAGGAGGCTCCATGTCTTCTCATGCTGTGGGTACAGTCCAGACATCAGTTGGATGACCTTGGAATTGCTAGCCTTCCTCCACTGGAACTCTTCCTTTCATCAAGCTGATCTCCCACAAGACAAAAATTGCAGCATGGCTATGCTTGAACTTCCCGAGTACACAATCTCAGGCAGTGCTGGATGATGTTGTCATCTCCCATTCACGTTAACAGACAAAGAAAATGACCATTTGTGAACATTACATAACTGATTGAGTGAGCAGTAATATAAAATGGGCAGAACATATGTACCAGTTTGTATTAGTAAGGATTAAAGTATGCTGTGCCGGAATAGTACTCATGCCAGCGACAGGCAAATTACTGAACACTGTATATGGGCGAGGGCTCTACTGATAGCTAAAACTGCCCGTCTCAAACAAACTACAGAGGAACGGATAGACATAAGATCCCAGGATGGTTTATGATGGTTCTATCCAGCCTGTTGGTAAAACCTATTTCTGGATAAAGCAGGTGAATCTGGTCGTGCAAGCTGATGGACCAGCTGACAACTGACTGGGTAGCTGCTTGACCAGCTTACATTGGTTTTAGCTGCATTTGTCACCGAGCTTAGTATGCATAAGACTTGTGGTATCTTTCAAAATATTGAAATTTGAATAACTTGAGTGAGGCCCAAAGTATTAAAAAAAAAACCCAATATTAGCAAGCATTAGCCTATCTAAATTGGGTATTACTAGCTACGCCTAGCTGCATTTATTTTAATTTAGAACGAATCAACTTCTCATTGTGAACACACTAACTAGCCAAGTTATCCGAGAGCTCTAAATTTACAGCTTCTTCGTGTATTTATAATCTTTGTAAAGTAACCGCTATATTTTTGGAAATACACGTTATTTCCCAATGAATCATCAGCGACTAAAACTGATTTGCACGCTGCTCTAAGATCTGTTTTAGCATTAAAGTATAAATTTTTTACAGATACCAGTTGAACTCGCAAGTTCGTTTACTGACAAAAGCTAAAATGATCCATAGTTTTTTGATGCTTAGCTATATTATAACTTTAGCCAGCTGCCATTCCAGTGTTTTCACGCTCACCGAAAACTTGCAGAGCCGGTCCCGTACGCTAGCTCTTACGGAATCGGCTTGCAATCTCTCCTTCAGAGTAGCTGTAGCTTCCCACATAGCTACTGGCAACGAGCTACATATTTAGCTTGTTGGCTATAAGCTGGAAGTATGCCAAGCAGACGGCCATGCTCGTGTTGGTGACGTACATTGTGTTGGACGAGAGATGTACTTCACTGAGCAGTCTCACAATCTTTACAACAAACGGATAATTTATTGGCTTGCAAAATTGTCTTTTAAATCAACAAACATCATATGTGTAATTCATAGTATAATACAAACGGGATCAAAAAATAGTTTGTCTCTCGCCATTGCCTACTGTGTAAATTTTTTCGGATTTAAGGTCCCATGGGGTCCACCGGAAGGGGCGTGACTTCGCCACTCTATTAATGCCCTACCTAACTTAGTAATATTAGTAAAGTGCCTGTCTAAGAAAAACACCTCCCGTGAATGTTAGTAGCTGTTAGTTACTAAAAACAGTAAATTGACACTAAGATCAGAAAGACCCGAAGCCAGAACGGCACTGAAGGAAAGTAGAAATACTGCAGCCAGCCAATAGCGAAGAAGCAGTGCATGCTCAAGAGAATACAAGACGTGGACTGGAACGCAGATATAGGGAGGATTCCATTGGCAGTGCAGGAACAAAAACCTGGCATAGACAAGGCAGAACAGAACAAGAACATTACAGTTATATTTTTCCTTGCACAGAAAGCCAACATGTTATACAATTTTCTATGATGTACATTGGTGATGTGCGTATTAGGAAGGCCAAGGAGAAGTGATACCAGGACTAGTTCAAGCTCAATTCCTAACATGTTCTGTATTTCATGTAGAACATCAACCCAGTATTTTTGTGGTTTGGGGCAGGACCACAGGCAGTGTGTGAGGCTGCCAGTATATATTTTGCATTTAGGACACAATGGGGAGAAGGTGGGCTTAAATTTAGAGAGGTGCTCAGGTGATAAGTGAACTCTATGTAATATTTTGAGTTGTAGTGCCCTAGCTCGATTACAGATACATATTTTTTTGTGTTACTCCAGATATCTACCCGCATATCCTCTGGCATCACCACACCTAGGTCCTTCTCCCAGGCCTGACCCAGCTCTCGCGGATCAGCAATCGAATAGTTCCTCAAAATATTGTATAAGACACTGATTGATGTATTTTTAATAGTACCAAAGAACTGCTTTTTGATGCCAGAGACAGTAAAGTCAGATAATAAAGAAGTATTTTTCCTAATGTAGTCTCTTAGTTGAAAGAAATGAAAAAAGGTCATTTCTGGATATATCATATTTCTGCATTATCTGATTGAAAGACATAAGGACACCATCATTGAATAGATAACCAAAGGAGGAAATACCTTTCAGTTTCCAGTTATCAATGCCTGAATCTAGGACTCCTAGCAGAAAATCAAAGTTATTAATGACTGATGTGAAGGTGGATGTTAGTCCGGATCGTCCTTCAATATGTTGTACTGCCCTCCAAGCCTTAACTGTGTTAATTGTTACTGGGTTACTACAACAGTCTTTCACTTCTTTTAGATTTCCTAGAAAGAGTAAATTTGGTAAAGGACATTTAGCCAATGAAGCTTCAATATCTAGCCATGTAGAATTAGAATTGAAGACCTGGGTGCAAGAAGTACTTATGTCACATTTTCCAAAAAATTAGCTGACACTACTATCATAAAGTAGAGTGTCATGTGCATCATTTAAAGCCAAAAAATTCCAAATATAAGTACTCAAGTCCTCAATACTGATATACGGCCTTCCCTGAATCTACTGAATTTTTGTGCAAGAAATACTCAAGTCTTTGCAGAAGTACTCAAGTCCTTGACGTCATCAGGAACAAGTGCCTAAGTCCATGACTGTCCAATCACCTGCTAGTATGTGTCATGTGACAAGCGTAGCAAAAATGACTGTTTGGCAATCAGAAAATGATTGAAACGGCATTTGTGTGGTAAAAGTACCGAAGTCCATGCATTTTATGGCAATAAGTAACGAAGTCCAGGCATTTTATGGTAAGAAGTACCAAAGTCCGAAACTGATTTTCTTGTTTTTTTTCGTAATAAACCATTATTTCTCCACAAAAACGTGTCTGTCTACTTTGTATAACCCCTGGGACTAGCAGCAGGCGCCACTGAATGTTATCTTTTAAAAAAAGTATCTGCAGCATGTTTTTAAGACTTTGACCCTTAATATCTCAAAAGTGTTATTTTGTGATGCACCCAGGTCTTCATTTGTTCTGGATCCAATCTGTTACATATTTTAAGCGGGCACTCAGCTGATATTTTTTGAGATCTGGAAAATCTGGACTGCCAACCTCATACGGGAGCTGTAAGGTGGACAGCTTAATCAGGGGTCTTCTTCTACGCCAAATAAAAGAGCTAAACCAACCATTTATTTTACAAATTATTTTATGTGTAAATAAAATAGGAATCATTCTCATTGGATAAAGCAAACTGAGGGAGTACGCTCATTTTTAGAAGTGAAATTCTGCCGAGCCAGGATATAGGAAGGGAATTCCAGCGTTCAAGGTCCTGCTTTATTTTGTCAAATAACGGACTGAAGTTGGCTTTGAACATCTGGTGGAACTCCGGTGCAACAAATATTCCTAAATAAACAAATCCTTTGTGGGACCTTCTAAAAGGAGAAGGAAAGGGAGAACTAGGAACCTGAGAATGGCCACCTAGGGGCATAGCTTCAGATTTGGAAAAATTTATTTTATATCCAGAGAAGGCACTGAATTGAGACTTGTATTAGCCGGTTAACCACAGGATTGGACAACAGTAATAAAACATCATCCACATATAAAACAATTTTGTGAATTTTCTGTCCAGTAACCAGTCCAGATATTGTAGGGTCACACCGAATTGCTTCAGCCAATGGCTCAATCGGTAACGCAAACAGCAGCGGCGACAGTGGACAACCCTGTCTGCTCCCCCTCATAACTTCAAAGTTCTCCGACTTGACCCCATTGGTAATAACTGCCACCATTGGGTAACTATAAAGGATTTTCACCCATTTAATAAAATTATTGCCTAGACCGAATCACTCCAAAGTGAAAAATAAGTAAGGCCATTTGACATGGTCGAAGGCCTTCTCTGCATCTAAGGACACCACAAGAACTTCTATTGCCCGATGTTGATTTACCTGTATTACATTTAGAAGTCTTCAAATGTTACCGCCAGAATTGCGGCCTTTAATGAAACCTGTTTGATCTTCTTTTATTATACGACGCAGTAATTTTTCCAAACGGATTGCTAGGACTTTAGATATAATTTTAAGATCAACATTAAGCAGTGAGATGGGTCTGTCGGAGGTGCAATTTTCTGCACATTTTCCTTTTTTCAGAATTAATGAAATGTTGACCTCTCTCAAAGATGGAGGCAAGAGGCCATGATCAAATGAATGAATCAACATATCTGAAAAGGGATCTATTAACATGTTCTTAAATTCCTTATAGAATTCACTGGTGAGCCCATCAGGGCCTGGGGCCTTCCCACCCTGAAGTGACCTGATGGCTTCTTTTATCTCATGCTTCGAGATTGGAGCATTAATACAGGACCTCTCATCATTGTCTAAGTTAGGAAGACCAAATTTGGAGAAAAAAATTTTCCATAGTTGTTTGTGCATCTTTGTTTCTTTCAGATTGATACAGGTTACAATAAAAATCACGGAAGATATTATTAATCACTTTAGGGTCAGTGGTCTGAGTCCCCGATCTATCTTTAACTGAGGCTATGGTGTGAGATGCTATTCAACACACAAAAGACATTAAAACATTCATATCGTCACAATCGCTCATTTTACAGAATTGAGTTAAGCTGCTTTCACACTGGACGCGAAATTTTTCGCACGACAGATCACATTCAAAGTCAATGCAAAGACGCAGGATCGTCCTGTGGGGCGGTTAAGAATTGGTGCTCCAGCGATAATGATCGTAAATATTAAAGCAGCGAAGTAATCACGCTTTATTCATTAAACGATAGCTTCCCTTGTAACTGTACACAGTTATTAACATGTCCACTTCATGTATCAGCAACTGCTGACAGTTCACTGGCTATGTGCTGTGACAACAGACTGATCTCAGCTCGCTGGCTCTACGGAAACCGTCATTTATTTTTGTTGGTTTGTTGGTCCAACTAAATCCGCCTCCAGCATGGGCGCCTAGCCAATCCTGGCCACGCAGGGCATATCTAGCCAAAAACCAGCCTACATCGTGCCAAAACTGCATATCCAAATACAATACATGGTGTATTGTATTTTAATGCGAGGTTCTTGGCACAGAGGTCGAAATACAATACACACCTAGAAAATACAATACATGTGTAACAATAAATACAATACAAACATACTTTGTTTTTCAATGTCGGTCAGGATTATTCATGACAAAATTAAATACAATACACATCTTGAAATACAATACGGTTGTATTGTTTTAATTTTGGCACAAATATTCCTGACTCACATTGAAAAACAAAGCATTTTTGTATTGCATTTACTGTTACACATGTATTGTATTTTCAATATATGTATTGTATTTTCAATATGTATATTGTATTTAAGCATTTTTGTATTGTATTTACTGTTACACATGTATTGTATTTCAATATGTGTATTGTATTTCAATGTGTGTATTGTATTGAATTATGGCACAAATCACCCTCCATAGCTGTGCCTATACATTTAGGGCGGGCACATGCCCGCCCAGAATCGTGGATGTTTTCTTTCCCCCCCTTTCCCCATGTCGCAAAATCAGCTTTAGCTATGATGATTCAGCAGCACTTGTCCATAAGTGCAACGTTTCGCAGCTCATGTGTCATCCACTCGTCTCAGGGTAGTCTCATGCTGAACTTATATTGGTTTATCTTTAGTCGAGAGGTGGGCCTTAGTGAATCCCATCTCGGGAACTTAGCGTAGCGCACTGTCCGTCGAGACGAGCCCATAACAGATGAAACTGGTACTTGTCGTTCCCCAGCAGGTTGCACGGACAAGCTTACATGTGATACTGACAAGTGGACAGGTAGCCTAACACTAAGCTTTGCTACTCAGGCTTGAAAATTTATTCCCTTGCTTTAGAACGTACGTTCTTTCAATTGCCAATTAAATGTGCGTATTTTTCGATGTGACTATTCGCACTTATTTGCGTCCAAGCACAAAAATTGATCGAAATTCGCATTTGAAGCACGTATAAGTGTGGCGAAGATGCACATTGCTCCATTGCCCACACTTATTTTAAGTGTGTCCAAAGCTAAAATTTTTTTCTTGGCCAAACTTATTTTAAGCGGTACCGGTACTTTCTAAGTGGGACTGGAATGGTTATCAACTGGCGCAATTATAAGTGTGGCCAAGAAAAAAATTCAGCATTGGCCACACGAATAAGTGCGAATAACATTGGCTCGTATTTTTTGGTACTTTTATTTTTAGAAATATCCCTTGTGCTGATGGCTATGCGTGTGTAAATATAGTTTGACAACGCAAAATACTGCGTTAAATGACTTATCCATCGATTTAATATGAGATATTAAATTGTTTTCTTATCCTTTCGTTGTATAGTTTGTGATGTCACATCAAATACACGCCCGAAGACTCGATGGAGTGGACAAAAATGTATGGCAGGGTTATTCCGGGAAATTCGTGAAGGCTGCGACTTCAGCAGCAAATTTCCTTCGGGATAGTGAAGTATTGTTGTTGTTGTTATTGCTCCTTGAAATGAAAATGGTCAAAACTTAGGCTATTCTGGAGCCTACTTAATTGAAAAGACGCAGAGCTATTTTCAGATAATGCCTCACAATTAGGTCGGGTTTTATACTTCAGGCTAACTGGGATTCAACTGTACGGAGGATTTTTCTTTAGCTCTGCCTTTTACTGATTTGCTACCGAACGCGCAGGATGACCTCGGTGGTCACTTTATTTGGTACATTTGTACACCTTCTCCTGAATGCAAATATTTCAGTCAACCACGAGGCTAAAACTCATGCAATGCATGTAAACATGTTCCCACCAAGCATCAGGATGGGGAAGGAATGTGTTGTAAGTGGTTTGACTATTAACTGACTGCTGGGTATAGGACATGTGGACTCTTTTTTGAATATTATTTTTTATTTATGTAGCCTATAACAGAAAACTATGGGGGAAAAGATTTGTTGAATTGTAAACTACAAAGTTCAATTTAAAAAAAGCTTATTTGCATGGGGTATTATTTATGTAAAGGAGACATATTAAAATTGTACTGCATAGCTAAGCTGTGCCCAACCAAAAATTTGGCTTGCACAGCGCCCCTGGCTGCTTCAGGCATGTTTTCTGCACCGCTTACGTCTATATTAAGCATTACGAATATGAGTTAGCTGGCTAGCTAGGGCATTTGCGAATTATTACCATTAGCGAACTTGAATGGAATTTCAAAACGAAACTACGTCAGATCATTCAAACTAATGAAGTTGGAATGAAATACGACGGTTGCTCATTTATTTCTTCTGCCTGCATCATTGGGAAAAGAAACAATGGATAGCGTGTTCCTATTATTACACCCTGTTGCTGCTTAAAATTTTGGGATTAACATGCATGGACAACAATGCGAGATACATTACACATTTATTTTCAATATGCGATCTTAACTCAGTACGAGATCATAGCAATCAGGCTGTATTCCTTTCCCCCACTAAAAACGATAAAACCTAAGTGACAGTAGTAGTATTAAGCCGCTTGCACACTGGACGCAAAACGAATTTTTCGCACGACAGATTACATTCAGAGTCAATGCAAAGACGCAAATACACACGTGTTTTCGCGTCTTTGCATTGACTTTGAATGTAATCAGTCGTGCGAAAAAGTCGTTTCACATCTGGTGTGAAAGCAGCTGAAGGACATATAGCCACATAGCCTACACACACTCACGCGCCCACATGCATACATCTCTCTCTCTCTCTCTCTCTCTCTTTGATCTGACATCAGGACAATCGATATAGATACTATAATTTATGTGCTGATTTAGATAGTTACATTAAATAGTGGTTGCTGTAATTATTTATTGCATTGAAATGTGCCTGACATTCTGGAAACCTGTCTGTGAGGTTTCGGTGACGTGTGCGCACTGTGCGCCCGTTAGCCAAATTACCACTGCACAGACAGTAAACCAGGCTGGAGCTGGCGAGCTCTCTGCGCACTTTCAGCGGAGCCTTTTTCCACGAAATTTTCACTGCGTCATGATGAATATGAGACCCCTCCCCCTACTATGCCGCCACACCCATCCCGGCGCACGTCAGTCTACCAAATTGCCAAAGTGGCTGCGTACGGTGTTGTACCACACGAAATTACCACTGTGCGGGCTGCGCCGGACGAAATTACCACTGCGTGGGCTGCGCCACGCTGCGCCACCCTGTGCTGCGCCAAGAAATTAGAGCCCCAAAACATGAAAGTAGCAGAGATGCCAAGTCTCAAGCATTCGGCGTGGATCTAATGCATTTTTTTGGATTATTTGCCGTAGTCTGCAATTATTCAATGAACGCTTATTAATGAGATTCTCACGCGGAATTAAAATCCTTGTGCATTGAAGTTTCAGTTTCACTTCCGTAAAGGTGAATTTCACCACAAGTAACATGGAAAGCGATTATGACTTGCTTCGCTTTAGGCAGCAAAGCCAGCCAATCAGTGTCAAGTGCTTGCATTTCATAATGAGGTTGCCAGTTAAGCCCGAAGGTCGCCAAATAGGTGCAAAACAACGCATTCTAAATCCCCCACCCTAACATAGCTTTTTGAGAGAGGTTTTTAGGAAGCTTCTGAGGCATTACAGACCCAACCAAAATTTTTTTGTCTGTATGTCACATCACAGAACAAGGATAAACACCCCGTTCAACCATTCTATGTCACCTTTAATGCAAACCTGTAGAGGGTCTTTCAGCCAGTAGCAATTGAGCATTCAATGGAGCTATGGCGTACATAGCAATAATGCATTATTTTTAAATTTCTCCATACTTTGCAGTCCCTACAAAGTCGTAAATGAGGAAAACTCAAATCTGTCATCCCCATGCTGAGAAATGGGACTCCAGGGATAAGGATCAATGAAACTTCTAGTGAAAGTACAATATCGGAGTCAGACTTTTACATTCCAAGATTTGAGCTTAGCAGTCAAACTTGCACCATTCATGTGAAAAGGGAGATTACGGGCCCTATTTTAACGATCTAAGCGCACGGTCTTAAGAGTGTGGTGTAAGTGCATTTCGCTAGTTTAATGGTGGATTATCAGGGCCCAAAGTAAGGCGCAAGGTTCAAAGGGGTCGTACTTCTTAATTAATCATAGGCCTGTTTTGGGCGTAACATGAAATAAACTGATCAGAGTGTCATCTCCCATGTCTTTTAAAGCCAGATGCCCTTGCACCGTAATGAATTGCTTCTGTAAGGGCAGATTTTTCAAATAGTAGGAGAAACACTTCAGCGCAGGGACAGGTTAACAAGTGCGCAGTGTGAAGGTGCGCAAGCAAACCACTGCTGAAACCTCATCTCCTTAATGCGCGAAAATGTTAGCTAATAAGAAATGTATTTTCAAATATTGTTCAAAATTGTTTTAATTTTTTAATCTTAGTCTTACACTGTGAATCCTGGGGTTGCATTTGAATGTGTGCACCAAACAAGGAAACAAAATTAAAATCAAAACTTCATTCAGGGTTGTGGGTAAAAAGGTAATTGCATGCGAGCAGTGCAACGACTGGAAGAAATAAAAAAAAAACAGCTTGGGAGAATTAAAAGAAACAATGTTTTTTTGATAACGGTACTGTAAACCCTTGAATAATACCCAGCAGGAGTGAAATGAACTTGCTTCTGCTTTATTGACAATGAGGTTGGGAAAGAAATGGATCAACCTAGATGACGAGAACAAAAATAACTCTTGATGAATACTAGATTGTTGACATCTCATCCTTGAAGGCCAAGTCAGATGTATGGAAGAAACAGAGGACATGGAGCTACAAAAATCTCTTGCAACGTTTCAAACTACCCATTTCTACTGTCAGAAACATCATAAGAAAATGGAAAATAAATTGAACAATTGAAGTCAAGGCAAGATCTGGAAGATCAAGGAAAATTTCAGATAGAATGATGTGAGATTTGGTGAGAAATGCTTGGAAGAACCCACTCCTCACTGCAAAAAAGCTGCCAAAAAGAGTAGCAGACACAGGTCTAGTTGTTCACAGGACAACACAGCGGACCTTAAACAACAAAGACCTACATGGCAGATTTTCAAGAAAGAAGCCTTTCCTACGACCTCAACACAAAATTAAGTGTCTGAAGTATGCAAAAGAAAACCTTGAGAAACCTCAAGCCTATTGGAACAATGTGCTTTGGACTGACAAAACCAAAATGTAACTTTTTGGCCACAAGCAAAGAAAGTTTGCTTGGAGAAAACAGGTTGAAGCATTTGTAGAGAAGAACATGTTGCCAACTGTTAAGCATGGAGGTGGATCCATTATGCTTTGGGGTTGTGGAGCAGCTGGGGGCACAGGCAATATTGTGCAGGTGGAAGGAAGAATGGATTCCACCAAATATCAAGACATTCTAGAGGCTAATGTTCGAAGCTCAGTCCAGAAATTGAAGTTGAAGAGACGTTGGGTATTCCAGCAAGACAATGATGCGAAGCATACCTCAAAATTGACCGTGAAGTACCTCCAGGAAAGACGGATGAAGGTTTTGGAATGGCCATCACAGTCCCCAGACTTGAATATTATTGAATATCTGTGGAGAGACCTCAAACATGCCGTGCATGCAAGAAGGCTGAATATTTCTGAGCTAGAGGTGTTCTGTCAGGAAGAATGGGGAAAAATTCCAAAGACGAGAATTGAGAGACTCTTAGCTGGCTACAGGAAGCGTTTGCAAGCTGTTATAGCTGCCTGAGGAGCAGTTATAAAGAACTAGCTGACGGGGTTCCCAAACTTTTGCACAAGGCCTTTTTCCTTGTTTTATTATTTTGAAACTGTAAAAAGTTAAAAATAAAAATTATTTTTGCTTTAAAATGTACTGAAATGTGTCATGTTTAACTTTGTGTCATTTTGTGTTCAGGTTTGCTTTTAATCACTTGGAGATTAATTGTAACAGACATTTAAAACAGGGGTGCCCAAATTTTTGCACTCCACTGTACGTAAAGCACAGCTATAGTTCACGCCCACGTGAAACTCTTGGTATTTACCTATTGATTGATTTTTTTAATCCAATTTCAGACAGTGTTAGCTTTCCTCAGTAATTGAAAGACATTGTTTGGACCCTCAGAAAAGTATTGAAACACTTGCTTAATAGCAAATTCAGTTGTATTCTCTGAACTTTGCGCAGCTGAGAATGACATAATTGCATGGGAAAAAAGACTTCCAGAACCAACCCTCGAATGCTGAGGTTATATTTGAGGAATGGAAATGTGATTGAGATGGAAAATGGCGGTTATTCTGAATGGAACAGACTGGAGGGTTGACAGCATTGATTCTTTGGAGGAGAAATTCAATGATAAAGAGTTTTTCCTCTTGCAGTGTGAGCAGAAATGTCTTTGTATGGAGTAGCTCTCTTATGTCTAGCCAGCTAGCTAACTAGCGAGCTATTTCTTATTTTTGGTTTACCACTGTGATCACAAAGCAAGTTTGCCACATTGGTTTACAAGAGTAGTCGATAGCCTTTGCTAATAATACTGCATGTGCTGGCATTTTACTTAATGTGGTGATCCATTTTAGAATTTATACCGCATTCAGCAAAATAGGATGCCTTGGATTTTTGCTTTTTAAAATGTGAACTGCTCGAAGACTTCGGTGACTCCCCTACTTCGTTTGTTGCACCGACGACTGTTCAAACGAGGGTAGCATAATACCTGCTTTTTGCTGATGGTAGAATGTCTGTTTTGTTAAAATATACTTGCTCCTAATCGGGTGTGAAAAGTGTTGTTACAAGCTTGCGTTTCGCTTGGATGATTGGAATTGTAAACAGCAAGCTTTCTGTCTGAGTGAACTTTCTGACCGTAAAATAAGCAGTTCCTTTAATGAGTTTGTGTGCTTGCTGATGTGGCTTTGTAGAAAAATGGACAAAAGTATGATCTTTATCATGGAGAAAAGGTATGTTTTTGGTTTGGAGAGGTTACTGGTGACTATTGATGTCCATCCACACCTATATTGGTAAATTCATGCTAAATTCTACTAGAAAATCATTGATTCATATTGAACTTCATGAGGGAAAAGTTGATTTGTGTTGAACGTATGATTATTTTGTGATTTGACAATGCGCTATTTAGAGGCCTCTGACTGCATGGGGAGCACTTGGGGAGCGGTCTTATTTTGCTCAGAGAGTAGATATTTTGAAAAGCACTGTCAGATGTCGTACACTTGTGGTCAAGGAGTTTATGATCCCAGAAATGGGTTGTTTTTACTCTCAGCTATTTTTCAATTCTCAGAATTATTTTTTAAATAATCTTATTGCTGAATTTTCATGATTTTGTGTTTGTGGCCCTGACTCAGAACTAAAATTATGAAAAGAAACCGAAATATGGAGCTCTAAATGCCACAAATATCTTGTTTCATTTCAGTCATTTCCCCCGCTCTGTGAAGTTCAGACCTTGAATTATAAAGCCTTAAAATGCATATCCTGGACCAAATTCGTCTTTTTGTCTCAAAGATTGTGCCTTTTGTAATGTGAGGAAAAAAAAAGCCACTAGATGGCAGTATTGACATTTTTTTTGTTAAGCAGTCTGGAGCTAGGTTGGGCATGTCCTGGGCATGCCTCAGAGGGGGCTGGAAAAGAGTATATAAGGAGAAAAATCGAGTGAGTGGAGTAGTTGGAGAAATTGCAAGGAGAAATTGTGGAAGGATACATTTGACCAGACCTGTCACTCTTTTCAAGACCTGTGAAGCTTTTTGTGGATTTTTGCCTGTGTTGGAGCATTTTCCTGTCCCAGGACATCGCAACATAGCAGCCCATCTCAATTACCAAGGGACTGTAACTATTTTTTATTATTATTTCAATCTTGGTCAGTAGGGTAGAGTGTAGATTAGTTCTAAGTTTTGTTTAATTAAATCTGTTGAAGTTGAAGAATTTTGTCTGTCATCCCTTGCTGTAATTGACGCCGTAACAAATTGGGGCCATAACACTTTATACACCAAATCCTAAGGGTTAATTTTGCCAAAGGTGGTCCGTGTATTGAACAATTTTTGAAAATTACCAGAAGCGTCTGGAAAAATCCCCAGGGAGTTCTTAGCCATATTGATCCAGATTTGTGACATCACCTGCGGTTCCCCCATATCCAGGGCGCTTAGGGCGCTGAGAGACCCAGTGCCTGCATGGATCATTTGCATCCCTGTGCATTGCTGCTTGTCCCCGTGTGTGTAAAAAGCCGAGGGTAGGCGCGTTGTGCTGTCAACTATAAAAGCACAATACTATCTTAATAATGCGCCCTTAAAAATAGCACTTAAAAAATGACAATCGACTTAAGACCAGGTTTTTGTTAGTCCATCGAACTTTATGCTCCCTCAAGATAGCAATATGCTATTATTAGAATTATTAGAGGGATTAGAAAAAGAAATTCAAAGGCTATACATTATGTGTCAGCATTACACTACATATTATATACTGTAAAAACATAGCACTGTGCAGAAGTCTTAGGCACATGAAAAGCAATTTCTATGGGCAAATATGCTTGCAAAAATGATAATGAAAAGTTTCTAATAACTGAAAAATGTACTAAACAGAGCTGTAGACTGTTAAAAACTAAATCAAATCAATATATGGTGTTACTACCCGTTGTCAAAGAATTTGGGACACTGTCCTTTTGTGCTATAGTATTATAAGATGATTGGCATTTTGCTGGTCCCATTAGAGTGGAGAACTTGCCACCATTCTTCTGCAGACTGACTGTCTCACTTGAGTCTATCCCTCCAAGAAATTACAAACAGCTATGATGATGTTGACATCAAGGCTCTGTCAAGACGATAATATCTGTATCGACTATTTTTAATGAAATACAAAGATTTATTTTTGAAACTTTTAAACCTTTCTTTAAATTTTCATTGGGAATTTCTAATTTACACGAAGAATTTTAAAAAGTGCTGGGAGCCTTTTGCACAGTAGCAGTAGTGTGTAGTAGTAGTAGCAGTCTGTGCTGAATATATTTTAAAGGCACTAATTTCTAAAATGAACAGTAAATCCAGTTCATTGAATGTGATTTCAGTGATGATGATTTTTTTAATAGTTAAATGTCAAAAATGTTCGTCCTCTGAATCATAATTCAATAAGCAAATATTTATTTACTGATTTGAATTACGTCAGTTATCAATGAGTGCATAAGTAGCTGCAATAAAGACACTGCATGTTCAGCCTGTTTTAATCACTATAATTGTCTCGCGATTGTCATGTGGTAAATGATTGATCAGTGTTCATTTCTTTTAGCATGATCTGCACCCTTGCTTACACCAGCTATAAAATCAAAGGGTGAATCCATTTTGTTTTCTATAAGGGCAGATTGAAGTGTTACAATTCAAAATGGTCTTCAGGGTCGGTGTACTGCCCATTTACCTTGTTAGCGGTGCTGTTTCAAGTGATATGCCACTGTGCTATGTATGATAAATGCATTTTCTAAAATGAAGCTTCTTTTAATCAAACTATTTCTCAGATTGCAGACCAGAATGGAACAATCTGCCGCACATCTATATTCTGCATGTTTCAAAAGGCCACTAGTTGATTAAGGAACTGAATGTCCTCATATTAAAAGCAAAAACAAGCAGCATTTGACATTCAAGAGCTTTGCATTTGTTTGACTATTAAATGCTTGGTGCGGATTGGCACTTAAACTAATAGGCTTTTAGCCCTGAACCCAGCTGTCCTCCAGTTGATGACGCAACTGATCCTTCATTAAAGCTTTTCTGTGGAGTGAATGTGTGCTTGACAGAAAACAAAATAGCTCTGGCCAAATGTTGCAATAATCTTGAAAACATGATAATGTGTAGATGTGTGACAGGGGCATGGTGACAATTTTAAGGTTTCAAGATGAATGTTTTTTTGACCATAGGCTTTCTTGAAAGGTCATTTTAGTGTGCTATTTAACCTCTTATTGAATGTCTGAACAAAGAAATCAAAATCATATGCAATCCTTTTTACAAACCCCAATTCCAATGAAGTTGGCACGTTGTGTAAAACGCGAATAAAAACAGAATACAATGATTTGCAAATCCTTTGACCTATATTCAATTGAGCACACTACAAAGACAAGATACTGCATTCAATGTTCAAACTGTAAAACTTCTTTTTTTTTTTTTTTTTTGAAATATTCGCTTATTTTGAATTTGATGCCTGCCACATGTTCCAAAAAAGCTGGGACTGGGGCATGTTTACCACTGTGTTACATTACCTTTCCTTTGTTAAAACAACACTCAGTAAGCATTTGAGAACTGAGGACACTCATTTTAGAAGCTTTGTAGATGGAATTCTTTCCCATTCTAGCTTGATATAGGACTTCAGTTGCTCAACTGCCCGGGGTCTCCTTTGTTGTATTTTGCCCTTCATAATACGCCACACATTTTCAGTGGGAGACAGATCTGGACTGCAGGCAGGCGAGTCTATTACCCGCACTGTTTTACTACGAAGCCACGCTTTTGTAACACGTGCAGAATGTGGCTTGGCATTGTCTTGCTGAAATAAGCAGTGACGTCCCTGAAAAAGACGTTGCTTGGATGGCAGCATATGTTGCTCCAAAACCTGTATGTACCTTTCAGCATTAATGGTGCCTTCACAGATGTGCAAGTTACACATCCCCATACCATCACAGATGCTGGCTTTTGAACTCTGCTCTGATAATCTGGATGGTCCTTTTCCTCTTTAGCCTGGAGGACATGACGTCCATGATTTCCAAAAACAATTTGAAATGTGGACTCGGACCGCAACACACTTTTCCACTTTGCATCAGTCCATCTCAGATAAGCTCTGGCCCAGAGAAGTTGGCGGCGTTTCTGGGTATTTTTGATATATGGCTTTCGCTTTGCATGCTAGAGTTTTTACTTGCACTTATAGATGTAGTGACAAACTGTGTTAACTGACAGTGGTTTTCTGAAGTGTTCCTGAGATGATGAAATCCCTAAATTCCTTGCAATTGCACGTTGAGAAACGTTGTTCTTAAACTGTTGGACTATTTGCTCATGCAGTTGTTCAAAGTGGTGAACCTCACCCCATCCTTACCGACTGAGCCTTTCGGGGATGCTCTTTTTATACCTAATCATGACACGCACCTGTTTCCAATTAAACTTTTCACCTGTGGAATGTTCCAAACAGGTGTTTTTTGAGCATTCCTCAACTTTCCCAGTCTTTTGTTGCCCCTGTCCCAGCTTTTTTGGAACATGTTGTAGGCATCAAATTCAAAATGAGGGAATATTTCCAAAAAAAAAAAAACCAATAAAGTTTGTCAGTTTGAACATTAATCTTGTTTTTGTAGTGTACTCAATTGAATATAGGTCGAAAAGTATTTGCAAATCATTGTATTCTGTTTTTATTCACATTTTCCACAACATCCCAACTTCATTGGAATTGGGTTTTGCAATAAAACCATTTATTTTTCTCTTCAACTTCCAACCACAAGAAGTTTTAGAAAAAAACAATTGTTAAGATTTTTTGACTGTACAGCACGCGTCTGATTTACGAAGTCTCGTCAGTTTAACTATGGATTTTATATACAGCGCCCTCCATAATTTTTGGCACCCCTGGTTAAGATGTGTTCTTTAGCTTCTAATAAATTCAGTTTTTTTCTAAATAATATAGGACCTCAATGAAAAAAAGAGGAAAATCCAACCTTTAATTCAAGTGCATTTATTCAGTGGGAAAAAAATCCCACATTAAGAAATAATTCTTTTACATCAAATCATGTGTGCCAAAATTATTAGCACCCCTGATGTTAATACTTTGTACCCTTTTGCCAACAAAACAGCACCTAATCTTCTCCTATAATGTTTCACAGGATGGGAGAATACAGAAAGAGGGATCTTCGACCATTCCTCTTTGCACATCTCTCTAAATCATCCAGCGACCTGGGTCCTCTCCTCTGCACTCTCCTCTTCAGCTCACTCCACAGGTTTTCATTGGGGTTGAGGTCTGGGGACTGAGATGGCCATGGGAGGAGCTTGATTCTGTGTCTGGTGAACCATTTCTATGTAGATTTGGCCGCATGTTTAGGGTCATTATCTTGCTGAAAGACCCAGTGATGACCCATCTTCAGCTTTTGGGCAGAGGCCACCAGATTTTGATTTAAAATGTCCTGGTATTTCAAAGCGTTCATGATGCCATGCACCCTATCAAGGTTCCCAGGGCCTCTGGAAGAGAAACAGGCCCACAGCATCACCGATCCTCCCCCATACTTCACAGTGGGCATGAGGTGCTTTTCTGCATACTTATCTTTTGTGTTCCACCAGACCCACTTAGAGTGTTTGTTGCCAAAAAGCTCTATCTTGGTCTCATCTGACCAAAGCACACGGTCCCAGTTGAAGTCCCAGTACCGCTTAGCGAACTCCAGATGTTTGCATTTATGATTGTGAGTGAGAAAAGGTTTTTTCCGTGCGTGCCTCCCAAACAGCTTGTTGGCATGTAGATAGCGCCTGATGGTTGTTTTGGAGACTTAGTGACCCCAAGATGCTACCATTTGTTGCAATTCTTTAACAGTGAGCTTTGGAGAACTTTTTATTTCTCTTACCATCCTCCTCACTGTGCGTGGTGGCAAAATAACCTTGCGTCCTCGTCCAGGCTTGTTTACCACTGTTCCAGTTGTTTTAAACTTCTTAATGATTCCTCTGACAGTAGATATGGGCAGGTGCAGGCGAGTGGCTATTTTCTTGTAGCCATTGCCTGACTTGTGAAGGCCCGACACACATCTGCCTTACTTGAATGGTGTGTTCCTTTGTCTTTCCCATGTTGAAGATTAGATAAGAGAAATGGCCTCTGTCTCACGTCATATTTATACCCCAGGGAAACAGGAAGTGATGAATTACTAATTAAGTGTTCCTAGATACTCTGATCAACTTTGTAAACTACTGAAGAAATGACAGAAATACTTCAATTACATTTATTTCCTAGGAATTGTTAGGGGTGCCAATAATTTTGGAACAGGTGATTTTATGAAAAATAATTATTTCTTAGTCAGGGATTTTTTTTTTTCCCTTAAAATTCACTTGAGTTGAAGGTTACATTTTTCTACAATTTTCAGTGTGAGAGTATGCTTCTGCAATAAAAATTGAATTTATTTTAAGGCATTTAACACATCTTAACCAGGGATGCCAATAATTATGGAGGGCGCTGTACATGGTTTTCATTAAACACGTTTGTATTTCACAGATACAAACTATCCCACATCTTCAAAGTAGATTCACTTTAAATTTAAATTATTTTTCAGCCGTCAAAAGTTTTTGATCTTTAGAATATCTTTAATTTTGAATTAACTCCCCATTACCACAGGTCATCCTTTGTGTACTGTGATGGCATGATTTCACAATATTCTAATGCTTAGTCTGCGTGTTGTGATTTAGATTTTCTTGTTTAAATTAAAGTCCTGATTCTGAAGTTAAGTAATGCCACGACCTGTGAATAAAGCCCTATTAAATCAGCAAATGTGACTCCAATTTACTTTTATACCAAATGGTTGTAGTATCTGTGAGGTTTAAATCAATGTCATTGTTCTTTGATTCCAAAAGGTCCAGGAAAGCTCAGTACAATAAAGAATAGAGAAAGCATGGCCCACATTGTGTTTGGTTTACATGTCACTATATTCAAACAGGTGACAAATTACAGTTGTATAAGAAGAGAAAATAGAATAAACTTGTGGACAAACATAACAAATGCAGATGCTTCTGTTCATTTTCCTGGCATGGTTTTGGGCCACTTGTCCCCTTAAAGGTAGAAGGGTCATTGCAAAACAGTGCAGAGTCATTCTGTGTGATAACTTTTATATCCAATTTTGAAACATCCCAACCATGATCAGGGGGATTTTATTCCAGGAAAAAAATGGCCTACGCCCAAAAGGGCACAATGGTCTATAAATGGTTTGATGAATATGACAACTGTCCAAGGAATATGTCACCACGTTCACAGACACCAGATCTCAAACCAACTCAACTCGTGCTCCAGAATCTCCCAAATATTTTGCAGCACTTTCCGTCACCATCAAAATACCAAATGTGGGAATATCTCTGGGAAAAAGACTCTCCATCCCTCCAGTAAAGTTTTACACTTGTAGACTATATTCAAAGGTCTGTTGAAGTTTGTCTGGCAGCTTTTGGAGGCCCAACACCTCACTAAGACTGTTTATGCTTATTTTTCCAAAAATTTGTCATACATTTTTTTTTAAACTGTCCTTTGTATTATGTGATTATTATTATGGCCTTTTGTTAATGCCTTCCTAGTCACTTTTTATCAACAATTGGTTGTTTTTCTGTCCAATACAATGGACTGGATTAGCAACTTCAAAGAGTGATTAATCCCTCTGAAACAGAGGCTCAGCCATTGTGCAGACAAAACTGTTTGCCAGAACCGTGTACCAGATAAGACATTTGGTGCAAGCCATAAACAAAAAGGTTAACATGATTTTTGTGCAGATGCCAGAATTGAGGAAAGTGAAGGGGGCCCTTATACTGAATTTGCAGGGGGTGAGCAGGGAGTCAGAGCATTAAGATAGAAGCTTTGATTGTCAGTATCCTGGGATCATCCAGGGCAACTTCTAGCAGCCTAGATGATACATGGGAGACAAGGTATGGTTGTAATTTTGATTCAGCAACCTGTAACTGACTGAATTTTCGAGCTGGAGTTCTCAAACATCGATAGAAAGTACCCACATTTGCTTACTATAAATGGCACAAATTCAAACCTCAGCAAGAATCACTGACCTTGGGGGTTGATGCCGAATACACAATGTTCCTTTGTAATAAACAATCCCACTACCAGGTAGGTTTTAACACATGCTGGGGTAAGTTGTATCTTTTATATTAAAGAAGCAAAAACAGGACACACCATGCAATACACTTCAAAGAGGTTTACTGAAATAAAAAAAAAAAAAACCAACGAGAGCAAAATATGTGACTGATCATACAGTGCCCTCCACAATTATTGGTGCTCGAAGTGAATACAAACCAAAAAGGCAGTGAAAAAATGTCTTTGCTGTTTTTCCACTCAGTCATTTGCTAAAAATATTAACAAAAATTTCACCTTTTCATTGAAGCAAAATTATAGGAAGAAAAAAAAAAACAAGTTAAAACGAGGCACATCACCACCTACTGCAATGGAGAAGTACATGCTTCGATCAATAAATTGATTTTCGCCAGTGCATGTATACTGGGACAATGACAGCGGCCCAATTAAATGGCCTAATCGAGCTATTACTGTAGCTCGACTTAACTGTGTATGTAAACGTACTGACTGAAGTATGGTGTGGATCTTTGATGTTGTACTGTTTTTCTTGCAAAAGCTTTGGATATCTTGTTAAGATCATGGACTCATTAAATACTTGCAGATCCTATATTAAATGAAAATTTAACACCTCTTTGCCAGGACATTTGAAATGAGTAATTTTTGGATCTTCCAGCAGGAGAGTGATCTGAAGCACACTTCAATATTGCCACAAAAATGGTTCACCGACTGAAGAATAAAAGTTTGCCATGGCCATCACAGTCCCCCGACCTAAACTCAATGGAAAATCTGTGGAATGAGTTGAAGTAGAAAATTCAGAAGCAGAGACCTCGGTATCAGAGGCATATGTACAGAGAAATGGTCCAAGATTCTGAGCAAAATGTTCAACCTTCACACACATTATAGGAAAAAGACTCAGAGCTGTTTTGGCAAAAGGAGGATGTGCAAAATATAACTGTAAATGAAGGTATACCAATAATTGTGTCACATATTTCGGAGAAAAATTTGTTCCATGGAAAGAATTTAATTTTTCTTGCAGTAATGTTACTTCAAATAAAAGGTAAGATTTGTGAATATTTTCAAAGAATAATCATGAGGATAAACAATAAGGAACTTTTTTTTTTTCCCCACATCTCATGGTGCTCATTTTTACTTAAAGCTACAAATAATTCTGCAAGCAACTATAGGTATAATAAAAAACAATGTCTATGGTGTGTGTGTGTGTGTGTGTGTGTGTGTGTGTGCGTGCCTGTGTATGTATAATTCTCAGTCACAAGGTCAGGGGACGGTTGCAACACTTCTTAAAAATGCGTTAAAACCTACCCCACCCCTGTCAGCCGCTGTTAAGCTCATTGTATTTGCTTAGTGGTTTGAAAAAGCAGGGTAAAAATCCGTTTTTGCCAGATAAACTGAAGTTTAATCAGGTAGAAGTCATAATTTTCAGTAATAGTATACGTAATAAAATACAGGCTTGACTAAAATTAATTAAATAAATAAAACTTTCTTACTTCAAACTTTTTTCTCCGTAAAATCTGCATGTGCTGGTTTTTTAGCCATGACAACCACGATGTGGGATCATTAAGGAAGTGGGTAAACTCTGAAATAATCATATGACTCTCACCATATCTTTCATTGATGGAATTGGTGGCGTTACATCTGTCTCCATGCTAGGCCCATACCTGGTTGCCATGTCAGTGATGTATGCCCTGCTGCCCAAGACACCAGGATTTTTGAGTGCCGTCCTGTGTGAGTGTCATATACCCAGTAAAGACATCTCACTTATAACCAGAATGACTAAAATTACTTTGCAAGTAAGTTTGACCATCCAGAACACATAAAATTTTAATAAGCGAATATACGACTGTTCCACAGGCATGTGCGAGGGTAAGATGACATGATGAATTTTATATTTAAGATACACATAAAGACAAGCCAGAAAATATCATGCATGTTATACTCTTGGGGTGTGTATCACTAGCCCACACCTTTACTGTTTCAGTTGATGTCTCCATCTCCACACAATTTACAAATAATCCTCAACTGATACCGATTCTTGAATTTTAGCATTTTGTCTTTTGAACTTTGCATTCCGTGTTTACAATATCCTGGGGAGGCCTAATTGATCGCAATCCTTAGAAATAAAAGATGTATGTCAACACGTTATCTCTCGTGTCCTTGAGTGTGGACAGATTAAACATAAACTCTTTATGTGATTTCAGGTCATGGTGCGTTTATCTACATCTTGTTCTTTTACATTCAGTTACAACCATTTCGGGTTGTAGCGCAGGGGAGCGCCGGAAGTATCAACTTGTTACTGCAAGAACGGCAAAGAAAAGCTGTCAAAACTTGTGCATGGTGAAATATACTTTATTTACAGGTGACAATTAGGTGAAAAGAAATATAAACACTTGGGCAAACAAAGAAGCAAGTAAGGCGTCAGGGTCTCCAAGGCCAACACAATCAAAAATCCACACCAACTAGAAAACAAAAAGCCTCTTAATCTAAAATGTTAAACAAAAAAAAAAAAAAAAAAAGGGCTAAACTCCTGAACCTCAACAGCCCAGGGGATGAAGGGGGAACAAAGTAAATGGCAGAGAACCCCTACAAAGCTTCCTTCTAACTCTTACACAACCTAGTTATTGGAAAGTTAAATGGATAACCCATGCAGGGCCAAGTCAGGGTACTATCAAAGTCAGAGTTTAGTGAAAAGGAGAAGCGCAGGCTCAACACACAAGCCTCTTTAGCAAAGTTAAAAGGTTAAAACAAACAGCAGAAGCAAGGTGCCATCACGGAGTTTCGGGAACAGGAAAATGAAAAGCACAAGCTCAAGACAGCACCAGCAAGCTGCTCTGTGGCCAAATGGCCAGGAGTACTGGATTCTGCAGGTTTGAGTAGAACTCCACTAACGAAGTCCGGCGCCACTGCCGACACGGGTACGTCAAAAATCGCATATCATCGTCTTTATATGAAGTGTTTCCATTGACGCGATTTTTCACCTGGTTCCTGGAGCGGAGCCGCATGCGTGTTTTTCCGATCAGACCAGGAAGCGATTCCAGCTCCGGTGCACACGAATCGCATGAGGAATTCCCCCTCGTTCAAAGGGGTTTCCCCACTTTTCGATATCCCGGTCATGACCTTTGTGCAGTTAACATTCGGAAACTGGTGCAACTATGTCCACTTTTGTAAACAGAGGAGACCTAGAAAAAATTATTGAATTGGTGCGATGCAACCGATGCCTTTATGATCCATCGGACTCGCAACACAGAGATGCGCATTTAATAAGCAATGTATGGCAGAGCATAGCGCAAGACATGAATGTTACTGGCATGACAGGTGATGCAAAATCTGTGGGTGGACTAGAGGAGGGGGCAGGTCATAGTCTTTAATCAGGCAGAGGTTGAGCTGTACTTACTGCAAAAATACTATACAAGTGAACATAAATTAAGTACTAATCCACTTTAAATTTCACCTGTAAACTATATGAATGAGGCTGTAATCTTGGTGTATTTTGTTGACAAATGAGTACCTCTGAAGCAATGTATATTCATTGCCCTGTTCAGAGCAGAGCCTAGAGGTTTCTGCAGCAACATCCATTTACCATTCTCACTGAATCAAAAGCATTTACTACCACTTTATATTATGATCTGAGCTTTGTAAAGACATGCTACCTTTGTGATTTCTGTATATCAGAAGTGTTCCTGTGCATCACAAATTTAAGTTTGTCACAAGATGATATCAGAGTAGTGGTTTTCAGGCATCAGTTTTGCAGAGTATGAACAGAATTTCATATAATTCTTGCAATTTAGAGGATGAGGCAGAATCTTCAGAATGTCAGACTTTGTTATTCAATAGAGCAAAATTAGCCATCTTTGTACACAACTCCTTGAATTCCTGATAACTCCTCCCAAATGACTGTAGCTCTAAGAATCAGAAAGCAATGGTTAACCAGAATCATATTCTACTTTGACATTTTTGCCATTTGTTAGCAGGTATCAAATCCTCATGACGTCCTTAAACCATGTACATTGTATGATAGTACCCTGGTGAAATACCCCCATTCAGTCTATATTAAAACTCCCCCACTATTCCTTTGTCTCTTAACCTTTACTGACTCTTCCCTTCGGAAATGTAGTATCTTTCAACCATCAAACTACTGTAGTTTCTGCTGATAATGAGTCTGAGTGTATTTATTCAGCTCTCAAACTAACAATGTGTTTATTGAGCGAAGACAAAATATAGCTGATAGTGTGTGCATGTCAGCGTGACTTGACATGATGCTTAGACATGAGAAAATAATGCAGATAGTGTTTACGCGACACAGCGTAATGTACACATTCAGATTATACTTATGTTGCCAAATGCACTCTAATAAACTTTCCTGGGGTGATTCAATATGAGTCTAGAGAGAGATACAAAATGTGGATTTCCTGAAAAGTGTTTCTGGAAATTATATGGAAATATCACATTTTCAGAAGGTATATAATTTGCAGGCACTGACTGGGGGAAAAAAAAAAGAACCAGAGAGACATGTACATGAAAAAATGCAGAGAAATTTGCTCGACCAAAAGTGGCCAAGCCACCAAAAGAGCTCAGAACTGGCACTTTTTGGAAATAATGGGTTTTCTTGACAGATACACTGAAGAAAAAAGGTGACTACACATTTTTCAACATTTCGTGGCTTTATTTCACAAGTATACTTGGCAATTAAGTCCATATTCTCCATTGTAATATTGATGCTTACATTACTAATCACTTAATTACTTTCAGCACTGAGACCAAGGTGCCACCTCAGTCACCTGCAGTGGTCAATGAGCCCAATGATGAAACAGAAGACATTCTTGATGAGGAAGATGCCACAAGCATCCATATTAGGTTTGTATACATGTAATACTACACTCTAGACATACCCCTGCGTACATGGTCTATTTGCCAAGGCACTTGCCCCACACTAACAAAATACTGCTTGATGATGTTCCTGAATCTTGTAGGGTTTTCTCCAACCCTGTTTCCTGTTTTTTGAATAGCCTGTATGCCCTCAAAATGCATCCCTTCAGTATCCTGTAGTATAGCTGTGACCTGTGCTGGTGTTGATTCAGCCTGTAACATATTGTGCAATACACACGATGCCTTGACAATATCATTCTCCATCTGGGGTTTGACTGCCATTTGAGTGATAAAGTCTCCATCAGCCTGCTAGGATGCCAAAGCAATTTTCTACTACTCTCCTTGCCCTGGAAAGCCGATAAAGATTCTCATCCTCTGGGCATCCTATACCAAGAAAAGGTCTCATAACGTTTTTTTTCTTTTTTTTAGTGGAAATGCCTCATCCCCGACTATCACATGGCACTGGACCAAGTTGCTCAGCCAGTGACAGTGGTGCATCTTTTGGAAAGTTCAGGGTTTGCTCTTCTATGGCTCGTCCTAGGTTGGAATTAGCAAAAATACCCCCCCCCCAAAAACTGTTGCACCCAAATGCACCTATGTTAATCACAATGAATTTGAGATTGGCATCAACAAGTGCCAAAAGAACAGTGGAGAAGGTCCCTTTGTAGTTAAAGTATAACGAGCCACTTTTCCATGGGAACTTCATTACCACATTTCCCCATCAATTGCTCCAACACAATGAGGAAACTGCCACTTCTCTTCAAAATTAGTGGCTATTGATGTGAGGGTTTTTTTTTTTTTTTTTAGGTGGAGAACCAAATGCGACAGTCAATAGGGGGTCAGAAAGCCAATCATCTGATTGGCCACTACGTCCTGCAGGACTGGGGACAAGCAAAAAGAAACCATGGGGGGGCGAATAATAAGGACTCAAAAAGGGGAGTGCAGCTTAATAAGCACCAACAAAGGGAAAACAATATAGCAAAAACCAAAATGGTAAATAAAGGAAAGGGAAGCTTTTCCCAAAAGACAGAATAGCTGCTCAGCGGAATCTAGGTCTGGGCAAACCGAACCTGAAAAAAAAAAAAAAAAAAAACCCACACAAGAACAAAGGGGGAGAAACCCCTAGATAAAGCAAGTCTTTCTGGAGGAGTGCAAAGAGAAGATGGAACCCACTAAGTGGAAGCAGAATTTACTATTTCTTTTTACGTCGTTTCTGCTATACCGTACCTTACCGGCTTTGTGTTTAGCAAGATTACACAATGCACAGACTGGAGGGAAGTCAGTGCTTAAATAGAGGCCTAACCAGAGAAAGAAGCAACGAGGAACACCTGCTACCAATGAAGGCATTCCAGAGGGCAGATTGCCAATTAGTGGCCATAACAAGGAGCTGCTCCCAGAACCATGACAGTTGAAGCCCATTCTTCAGCACTCTGAGGCAGTTCCATATGGATAGGAGCCAACTTGTTCCATATGGCTTTGCAAACTTCTGAGACAATTCTGCTCACGGTGGTGACACTAATTTGGTAGCTGAATGCAAGGGGTCTGAAAGATTCTCCAGTTGCGAGAAATCTGTAAATGAAACAAAGCACTTGAATGAATAAAATCGGTCAAACCGTTCTTGAGATATTGCATTCACAATAAATGTGACGTGACGAACGGACAGCTGGACCGACGGAGCTGAATACTATGTCCCCTGCTCCGCTCGCTATCGCGGCGGCAGGGGACAATGAATTCGATCAAACCGTTCTTGAAATATCATGTTGACAAGGTATTTGTAAGTGGTCAAATGGTCGTAATGACCTTGAGAATAATGCCAAGGTCATGTAAATTCACTGGTGTCTGAGTAACCCCTAAAACACCTTGATACCAAAGATGAATGGAATCGGTGAAACTGTTCTTGAAATATCATGTTGACAAAGTATTTGTAATTGGTCAAATGCTCGTAATGACCTTGAGAATAATGCCAAGGGCACGGAATTCAAGTGGGCTGTGAGCACTCCCCTAATACACCTTGACACCAAAGATGAATGAAATCCGTCGAACGGTTCTTGAGATATCATGTTGACAAGGTATTTGTAAGTGGTCAAATGGTCATAATGACCTTGAGAATAATGCCAAAGTCACAGAAATCGAGTGGGCTGTGAGGACCCCCCTAATACACCTTGACACCAAAGATGAATGGAATCAGTCAAACAGTTCTTGAGATATCATGTTGACAAGGTATTTGTAAGTGGTGAAATGGTCGTATTGACCTTGAGAATAAGGTTAAGGTCACGGAAATTGAGTGGGGAGTGGGCTGTGAGCACCCCCCTAATACACCTTGACACCAAAGATGAATGGAATCGGTCAAACCGTTCTTGAGATATTATGTTGACAAGGTATTTGTTAGTGGTCAAATGGTCGCAATGACCTTGAGAATAATGCCAAGGTCAGGGAAATCGACTGGGGTCCGCGTATGACACTAATACACATTGCAGCCAAAGATGAATGAAATCGGTCAAACCGTTCTTGAGATATCGCGTTCAGAACAAACGGGACGTGGCGGACGGACGGACGGACGGAGCTGAATGCTATGTCCCCCGCTCCGCTCGCTACCGCGGTGGCGGGGGACAAAAATAAAGAGGAAAATGCCAGAGAAATATCAGGAATGGAAGCTGCTTTGACAGATCTTATTGTTGAACACAAGAAAAACAGACAAGAATTGGAAGCAATTCAGAAAGAGAATTCTGAATCAAAATCACCTGCAGATCTCTTTTTTAATAGCTATGCATTAAGGATGGCCAAAATACCTCAAAAAACTCAAGCCTGCTGCACTCTGGAGCTATCTGCTGAGCAAAAAGTTATTCGAGACTTTGCTAAGCAGAGAGCTTGCTGCGTGCGCGTAATTTTCGGTGAGTTTTCTGCCTCGCAAGGTGTTGAGGCAAAGATCAAACATGTTTGATATTTTTCGCCTCGCGAGGTGAAAACCTCATCGTGTGCGTGCTACTTGACCTACGTGCTCACTACAGAAATTCGGGTGGCCAATCAAAACGCATCCTTTGTTCACATGATTTCAACATGGCGGCCCTCAGCGGACTGGCAGACATGATTACATTCAAGCCAGGTTTTGCTTTAGGTTAGTTTTATTACTTTTGGGAGGCATTCCTCCCGTGCTAGAAAGTAGGGAAAAATCTATGGCTATTATTTTTGCTCCTTCGTGGTACTCTTTTTTATGACAGCCTAGGTTAAATGTATCTGTCTTTGGTGCTGACTTTTCCATGGACAGCCAAATTTGGCTAATGTTTCAGTTGTACTTTTTTTTTCTGCAGTCTGTCAACCGTGATCAAAAATATAAGGACATAACAAACATAGTATTGTGCAATCTTTTTATGATATATGATATGATATGATATGATATATGATATGGGTCCCTTTGCCAAAATTCACTACCAGGCAAGACCATCATCCGACACTTTCCGAAGATATTTTTACCGAACACACTGCCAGTTTGACACGTATTTTTTCTATACCATAACATCACCAGTGCCTTTACAATAACAATCTGTTACAGCTCAGACATACCAGACCTCTATGTAAGATTCTGGAATAATTGTTTCTTTGGGAACCATGTTAATTAACACACTTCATTTCATGGATCATAGAAATACACTGTTTGAATGAATAATTCTCAGGGAAGATTGCACTTTTATCCAATTATTAACTCATTTTGGACCACTGACGTTGATCTACGTCTTTGACGTTAATCTAAGTTAATGGCGCTTGTGTTATACTATTTGCCAGAATTTCAGTACCACCTGTCTCCGCCACATGGCACTGCAATTTCATCACCACGCTCGTGGTCACTCAGAATGTTCTTGTGTTTACATTTCCCCCATGTATTCATTGCATAACAATGACCTGCTGGACCATTGAAAGTGTGGCGCCAAATGAGTTAAAATAAAAATTCAAGTTACAGAATCTTGCTAAAATTTAGTGTTGTGTTCAATCCTTACCTTAGACATGATGCTAGTCTTTCTTTTGGGAATATAGTTTCCCTATTCCTAGCAAATTTCACAAGGTCGCATTCCACTAAAGCCAGGACTTGAGCAAACTGGTTTTGTTCAGTCTAAAATACAACCCCAATTCCGAAATAGTTGGGACAAAGTGTAAATTGTGAATAAAATCAAAACACAATGGCTTTCAAATCACACCAGCCAGTATTTTATTCACAATAGAACAGAGATAACATAGCTAATGTTGAAACTGAGAAATTTTACAATTTTATCCACAAAATGAGCTCATTTCAAATTTGATGGCTGCTACAGGTCTCAAAAAAGTTGGGACAGGGGCTCGTTTACCATGATGTTGCATCCCCTCTTCTTTTTAACACAGAGTGGAGGCGTCCGGGCCTTGAGGAGACAAGTTTCTTGAGTTTAGCCATTGGAATTTGATCCCACTCTTGTTTAATACAGGCTTCCAGCTGCTGGAGCGTTTTGGGTCTCCTTTGACGGACTTTTTGTTTAATTATGCACCAAATGCTCTCAATCGGTGAAAGATCAGGACTGCAGGCAGGCCATTTCAGCACAAGGATTCTTCTACTGCGAAGCCATGCTGTTGTAATAGCTGCCGTATGTGGTTTTGCATTGTCCTGCTGAAATACACAAGGCCTTCCCTAGAATAGATGTCATCTGGAGGGGAGCATATGTTGCTCTAAAACCTTTATATGCCTTTCAGCATTTGTGGTGCTTTTTAAAACATGCAAGTTTCCCACACCATATACACTAATGCATCCCCACACCATCAGAGATGCTGGCTTTTGAACTGAACGCTGATAACAGGAGGGGTGGTCTTTCTCCTCTTTAGCCCAGAGGACACGACGCCCATGATTTCCAACAAGAATATCAAATTTGGACTCATCTGACCACAGGACACTCTGCCACTTTGCTACAATCCATTTTAAATGAGCCTTGGCCCACAGAACACGGCAGCGCTTCTGGACCTTGCTCAACAATGGCTTCCTTTTTGCATGATAGAGTTTTAGGTGGCATCTGTGGATGGCACGGTGGACTGTTTTTACAGACAGTGGTTTCTTGAAGTATTCCTGGGCCCATTTAGTAATGTCAATGACAGAATCATGACCGTGAGTGATGAAGTGGCGTCTTAGAGCCCGAAGATCATGGGCATCCAGTAAAGGTCTTCGGCCTTGTCCCTGATGCACAGAGATTTCTCCAGTTTCTCTGAGTCTTCGATTATGTTATGCACTGTCGATGATGAGACCTTCAAAGCCTTTGCAATTTGACATTGAGAAACATTGTTTTTAAAGTTGAAAAAATGGAAAAAAAGTTGCGCTGCAACAAGAGGAATTCCACAGGGAGTGCCGACCACAAAAAAGAACAAGTAGGCCCTAATGTGATACTCTCAACATAGAGAATGGTCGCACATCCAAATAAACGAATCAAGACGGAAAATAGATATACCTTTTATTGTAGGCAAACACTAAAAAAAGCGCTTAACGCGTTTTTCGCTAAATCAAGCCTTCGTCAGAGCGTAACAATGAAAGAAACACGGCTAGAATATATAATTTCCACAGTGCACAAATTGCAGTTGCAGGCAATTACACAAATCCAAGTCGTTCAATCATTCCATTACTCAATAAGACCATATATAGCAAAGTCACACAGGTATTAGATACACATAAATGCACTCAGGAAAACATTATTATAATAGGAACACAGAATGTGAAGTAATGCATAGAATTACAAAAAACATTTCAGACTAAAGTCTTCATTTAGACCACTAGGAGTCATCGATTTTAAAGTGTAAATCCAATACATTTCTCTTTGAGCTAACTTCCGCAGAATATCACCTCCTCTTGGACGTGGAATAATTCTCTCAATCCCAACGAATCTGAGAGATGAAGGGGAACCATGATTAGCTTCAATGTAGTGTTTCGCCATTGCATAATCTAAATTGGCCGACCGAATCGCAGTTTTATGTTCAGCAACACGTAATTTTTAATTACCTGCAACTGCAATTTGTGCACTGTGGAAATTATATATTCTAGCCATGTTTCTTTCATTGTTACGCTCTGACGAAGGCTTGATTTAGCCGAAACGCGTTAGCGCTTTTTTAGTGTTTGCCTACAATAAAAGGTATATCTATATTCTGTCTTGATTCGTTTATTTGGATGTGCGACCATTCTCTATGTTGAGAGTATCACATTAGGGCCTAATTGTTTTTAAAGTATTCTACAATTTTTTTTTACGAGAGCCTTCACAGGTTGGAGAGCCTCTGGCCATCTTCTGAGAGACTCAGCCTCTCTAAGACATCCCTTTTATAGCCTATCATGTTACACCCCTGATGCCAGTTAACTTAATTACTTGCTAAATATTCTTTCAGCTGATTCTCTTATATATTAATTGCTTTTTCAGCCCTTTTTTGCCTGTGTCCCAACTTTTTTGAGACCTGTTGCAGCCAGAAAATTTGAAATAAGCTCATTTTGTGGATAAAAATGTAAAATGTCTCAGTTTCAACATTTGAAGTGTTATCTATGTTCTATCGTAAATAACATACTGGCTCATGTGATCTGAAAGTCATTGCATTTTGATTTTATTCACAATTTACACTTCGTCCCAACTATTTCGGAATTGGGGTTGTAGCTAATAGCAGTTTTTTTCCATGAAGTGAAACTATTTTAATTTCTAATTCTCCAATATTGTACTTATGCATTGATGTAAATGCAACCAGTCAGAAATTCCAGATTTTAGACAATCCTCAGAAAAAGCATGGAATAAAGATGGAATAGATGGAATAAACTTACCGAGGAAAATTAATCAGGTAATATCTCGCAATACCAAATGCCCTGTTGCATTGCAAGTCTACGTTGGATCATGCACAGCTGATATCATATCCTTCTTCTTACCCAACTGCAGTTTATACACCAGGCCTAGAATACAGATAAAGATGACACTCATGGGTGACTCAACAGACTTTTAAGCACTCAATTGACCAGAAGGGGGTGCTAGAGAATGATGACATTTGGATGACAGCTGATTGAAACCCTCCTGGAATGCTGCCATGCCACAAAATTTGCAAAGCCTTGTGGCATAGCTCATTAAGTCCTCACTATCCTCTTGTTAAGCCGTAGCATAACACATCACGTGATAATACTGTTTCCGTGTCCAAACTTGCTTGACACTGTACGGGCAGTATTCCACAGCGTTGTATTCCGATGTGCGTTCATCAGTCAGGCATGTCCGGATTTGTCATTTTATCGCTTGCCGGTTGATGAAAAGGTGAAGGGTGGATGAGTACAGCTCATAAGGAAAGTTAAAAAGAATTCAGTGAGATGTTGGCCCAGTGTGAGTAGTCCAGTGTTCCCCTCACTCAGATTTACATTTGCAAGTGGGCTTTTTAGCAAGCCCCGTTTACATCGGTGCTCAACGAGTAAACACTTTCACTTTGCAGGCGCAGGATCCACTTGGCTTGGGCTCAGCCCCACTTGCCTAACCATAATTTGCTTGTTCTCATGAGCACGGGACCCACATGATTTGACACTGCATGTAAAAAGCGAACCATTCCCCTTGTAGTCGAGACAGGTGGAGCCTTTTATTGCCGCCATCATACACCTGCAAAGGCAGTCAGTAGTTAGCCAGTCCTGAGCTCCACCCCGCGGACGTGCCTGCTTAGATTGAATCATTAGGTTGTTAAAGAGCACAAAGAACAATAGGTCTGCAGGTGTCACACCTCCCCCCATGAGAAAAGACCAACCGGGTTTTAAATACAATAATCGGCGCAAGACACAACGCAAAACATTCCTATTTACAAAAAGATGCATGCCTTCATTTTCCATACTTTTCAGTAAAGACTACTTTGATCTAGACAAATGAATAATTTAAATAGGTCATTACATCATAAAAAAAATGCTACAACCAGAGCAGTCCTTACTCGCTCAGCAACCAGGACCTGTAGGGAGAGAGCGAGACAGTACCGAACAGATTAAATTTTAAAGAGCGGGAGCTTACTACAGTGCGTCTGCCACAAAGTTCTTGCCTCTGATGTGTCAAATTTCCAACCTATGGGGCTGGAGATAGAGGCAACAGCGCATCAGCCTTTGATTCGGATTCTGGAGGGAATGAAGAAAAGTTAAGGGGTTATGATCAGAATAGCCCACAATAGACTTTAAGCTCCCACCAAGATAAACATCAAAGTTTTGGAGAGCCCAAACCAACGCGAGAGCTTCCTTTTCAATTGCGGAGTAATTAAATTGATAAGGGTTGAATTTCCTGGAAAGTAACTCACAGGATGCTCAACCCCATCGGGTCCATCCTGCAACAGGACAGCTCCTGCTCCCACCTTACTCACATCCACCTGTAGCTTGAATGGTTTTTTCCGTCCGCTGGGCTATAAGCAGAGGAGCAGAGGTGAGGAGACGCTTAGTTTGTTCGAACGCATTTTAACAGTCAGGTGTCCTAATGAAATTCCGATTTTGTTTCAGCAAATTGATCAAAGGAGCCACGACTGATGAAAAGTTACGGCAAAGGTTTCTGTAATAACTTATCATACCAAGGAAACACATTGACTCCCTTTTAATTGTTAGAAAAGGATATTCATCGATAGCTTCCACTTTTGCTCGCACGGGACGCACATAACCCTAACCCACAATATTTCCCAAGTAGGTCACAGTCGCCCCGGCAAACTTGCATTTCGCCAGATTTATGGTGAGGTTCGCTTGGGAAAGGCAAGTGAAGAGACTACGAATGCGTGCTAAGTGTTGCTGCTAAGTGTCACTGTATACCACAACATCGTTGAGGTAGACAGCGCACCCTTCCAAATGTGTCACAACACAGTTCATCAGGCGTTGAAAGTCGCTGGAACATTACAAAGACCGAAAATCATAACTTTATAGGCATATAATCCGTTCAGCGTAATAAACGCAGATAATTCCCGAGCGCGGTTAGTCAATAGGATTTGCCAACAGCCCTTGAGAAGGTCAAATTTACTCACAAAATTTAGCTGTACCAACACGGTCAATGCAGTCCTCGATACGTGGGAGAGGAAAACAATCAGGCTTTGTGACATTATTAAGTTTTCTATAATCTGTACAGAACCTAAAAGAGCCACTGGACTTGGTCACAAGTAGGCACGGCGAGGCCCAGCTTCATGTGCAAAATAGATTGGCAAGGCAAAGCTGCGTGAACTTTTTCCCTGCCCGGGGTTGCCACAAGGTAGTTGCCATTACCTACTGCACGTATAACCTTATATGCCCCTGCAAATTTAGCCTGAAAAGGAGATGTCATGACAGGTAAAAGAACCATAACGTGGTCTCCAGGAATAGAAGTACGACGAGCGGCTTTGCGGTCATACAAACGTTTCATCTTAGCCTGTGCTGTGGACAGATTTTCACGTGAAAGTCTGCTCGTGACATACAACCGACTGAATCCATTTATGTAATCTACCAGAGAAAGCGGTGGATCCCCTTCCACACAGCTATCAATTAAAGCGGACAAATGTCCACGCACCTTGTGCCCAAAAACTAATGCATTGGGGCTAAACCCTGTACTTTCCTGCGTCACCTTTCTGGCTGCTAGCAACAGCCAGGGCAACCCTTTCTCCCAGTATCGACCCAGCTCAACACAATACGCCCTTAGCATGTATTTCAAAGTTTGATGGAATCGTTCTAGCACGCCTTGGCTTTGTGGATGATACGCAGAAGCTTGATTATGTTGGATTTTTAAAAGACGGAGAATTTGAAGAAAATTTGGAACCTGAAATTAGTGCCTTAGTCGGTCTAAGCAACCCATTTTCGAACGGGGCAATGGACCCACACAATCGATAACTAAATGTTCAAAAGGCGTAGGCACTACCGAAATTGGACAGAGGGGGGCAGGTTTGGACATCTGGTCAGGTTTGCCTGTGAGTTGGCAAACATGACAGGTTTTCACAAAGCAACAACGTTGCTCCTCATTCGAGGCCAATAAAAGAAACGAGCAACTTAACCATGTCTTTTTAACTCCCTAGTGTCCACCAACCAGGGGCGCCGCTGGCAATTATGGGCCCTGTGACTGGAAATCGATTTGGGCCCCCCCCATATATATAGCACACACACGCACACACACACACACACACACATACGTACATATTTATATATCTATGTATATAAAATATTTGATCACTGGTCTCCTCTGTGGTCGAATGTGTTGGCATGCATGAGTACAGCCGAGCTGTGATTGGCTGATGGTGTGTACAATGGTACCGGAGCCGATCTGTGATTGGCTGATGTACGTAATGGTACCAACCGACCTGCAGAAAAAAAATTTTGCAGCCAGTTCAGGCACTAGCATAACTTGGGCCGTACAAAATGATGTATAGTAAGAGGGGGGGCCCATGTGCTAAAATTATTTTTAAAAAGTTGAAAATTGAGAAACAACAAATTCATTTTAAATCGATCAAGTTTTTACAAAAATTAAAATATGAACTTTAAGTGTCCATATATTTTATTTACAAATGTTTATAATAATAATAGCATCCTCTGTGGGGCCCCTGTGAATGCTAGAATTGTCCATGGTTACCCCCCCCATGCCACCAACATTATGGGCCGTTTTCAATATCTACTGACGAAAGGCACAGGGCACTACCACCTGCCAAACCAGTCCTTTACTAGAAGCAGCATCCCTGGAGGGACTAGCCTGGAATCCATCCATATCAAGCTTTGGTCGCTCCCAACGGTCACTTGCTTGTATGTCTGGCCTCAGTTGGTAGACCAGCGTTTGACTTTCAAATATTCGCACAAAATCCATGCGAGATCTGTGGCTCACAGTCGCAAGGGTGCCCCGCCCCTTTGGACAGACTTAAAAATAAATAAAATACCACAGTTCTGCATTCAACGGAAGTCCCGCCTCCCGGCTCGTGTTTATACAATTATTCATCTGCGTGGCAGCAGAGTCTCTGGGCAATGAACGAGCCGGGAGGCTGGACTTCGTTGAATGCGCAAGCTTACTTGAAGCATAACTGTGGTATTTTATTATTTCTAGCGAAAAATAACCGCGTTTCTAGAGTTGTGAAGATACGAGTGGACAAAGCAAACTTGGATTATGCTGGACGATGCGTTGGACGATAGTTTGAAAGTTTGTCAATGGACGTTTTGTGGAGTTTTCCCATTGCTACTGGGTAACCCCATTTGCTTCCAGCAAAAAAGGAATTTGGATAATTTTTCAAAACTCTCCAGTGGCCATAAAGTTGCGCCAGGTGAAGAACAACTTCGTCCGTTCAAGACATCTAATGGTGAGTAATTGATATACAAATTATAGTTTTTGGGTGGAGTATCACTTTAATCTAGCTGATGCAATCATGCCCTTCGAGCTATAGCTAATGCCAATTACAGTGAAATACGTTATGTAATTTTAGTATTATTTAATTTAGCCTTTATTAAACCAGGGAATCCCACTGAAAAAAACAAAATGCCAAACATTATCCTGTTCAAAACCTAACAACCTCTCCAAGAGTAAACGCAAGCAAGCCACAATCTAATTTTTAAGCTCATGTCAAATAACATTCACGAATGCTGTTGCTGGCCAGCTAACTCATATTCGATTGGTGGTTCTCGCCAAAAGGTCACCCAATCAGCCAAGAGCAGAAAACATGAATATTCATATATTCACTTCATTTGTGACGTAAGGGCTAAACGCTGGCTATACGACTGAGGCCAGACTGATCAGTCAGTGACCGTTGGGAGCGACCAGCACTTGATAAGTATGGATTCCAGGCTATGGAAGGACACCTATGCAACAGAATGCCATCTTTTAACACACATCCATGGATCAAATCTCCATTTCCAGGAAAAGAAATTCTATTAAAAAATGGACGAAACGACTCATCTTTACTTCGTTCATGAAGCAATTCCTCACGGTCAATTGGCACTGGCAAACTATTCAGAATCGGAACATCAGTACCAGACTCATCAACATTAAATAAACCTCGAGTTGCCAACCCTGTCACTACGGACACAGGCTGTACCTCAGCTTCAGCGCCACCACAGCTGACACTAGTTGGTGCACAATTCTCCAATCGAGGATTGACAGAAATCTTTAAACTGTCAGCCCCGACACACCCCATAGACATGAGGTTTCCAATGATTACTGCAACACCATCTATGGGGAGAGCGGGACGCACGCCCAGAAAAATTTCCCCTTCAACAAAACCACACGAAATGTAGACCTTATGGAGAGGTACAGTTAAAATGTTAAGATCAAGACCCCGAACACAAATTTTCTGGCCAGTGTCCATAGCAGTGGAAAATGGCAAAACAACTCGCACGACCCAGTATAACAGAGAACTTTAATCGGTACTTTTTCCCCTTCAGCACTGAGTGACACAAAACCCTCTGAAACATAAGACTAAAAACAATGTTCAACTGGAGCAAAGGGTGCCTTAGCGGAAACCGACAGGGCAGCACGCTCCATGGAACTGCGTAACTGTTTTGCTTTCAAACTTGGGCAATCAGATTTCCAATGCCCTTTGCTCAAATAGTAATTACAAATTATCCTGCATTTGACTGATCCTGTGTACGGGACCCAGCCCCACCCACAGGGGTATTCAGAACACTAGTTGGCTTGGTACGAAACAATGGACTAGCAGTAGAAGCTTTCTCACTTCGATCAGACTGAACAACAAATTTGCATCTATGAATTAATGCATAATCTTCAGCCAGTTTAGCAGCTTCGGCCACGGTTTTGACCTCATGCTCAACAATATAGGCGGAAATTTGGTCAGAAAAACCGTTTTTAAATTGCTGAATTAGAATCAATTCAAGCAAATCTTTCATAGATTCAACGTGCGAGGCTGAACACCAGCGGTTACACTGGACCCTCAGATCGCGTGCAAAATCTGTGTAAGATTGATCCTTGCGCTTTCGCATGTCTCTGAAACACTGGCCGTATGCGCTTCTGGAGCTTTTTCGTACGACTTCAACACGGTAGTCTTTACGGTAGCATAGTTTCTACTCTCAGCAGCACTGAGAGCGGAGTATGCTTCCTGCACCTTGCCAGTCCGCACACACTGCAGGAGCAGGGTACGCTGCGCATCGGGCCATTTGTGGGCATCAGCAACTGGTTCAAAAAGATTGAAAAATGTTTCAACCTGCTCCTCATCAAATTTTGGCAACAGTCGAACATGTTTCCCAACATCCAAGCAATCAAAACCCAGTGGGGACATGGGGGACAATTTCCCCTCTTCAGCCAATTGCTAACGTAAGCATTTGAGTTCAGTTTTATGTTTTTCAACCTCATTACGTGCATGCCATAGACTGTATAAAAAGATGGACGCAGCATCGGGGTCTGAAAAGTGAGGCCGATGTGGAAATCTCTAAAAATCGCATTCTATTTAATGGCCAGCAGATGGTGACGTTAGTGGTTGCAGAAAGAAGTTCAATGCTATAGAAGTCTGAGAAAATGACCCTACTTTCTCACCTGATTTATTATTTAATTAATGATATTCTACATCATTTTATGGTATCTACCGCAAGATTCAAGTCTCCTTCAATATATCATGATGTTCATTTTTGTAAATTATGGTCCCAAGTAGACTAGAATAAGGGATAAAGCCAGAATATGCTTTAGGGGCGTGGCTATCCTCTGGTCCTCATCCGATACGGTCAGATCCAGAGCCACGCTCCTCCCTGGATCTTCTATTTACACTCTCATCCTATAGGAATCACATCTGGTTTCAAAATGACAAAATGGCGCAGTTCAAATTGCCAAAATCGAAGCTTCCTAAATGGTATGCTGAAACCAATGGATGACGTCACAGTTGCTAGATTGTGCTCTTCGAAAGCTAAACCAAAATAAGGGTGAAGAGGAGGGGGACTGAGCTCTTCCGGCAACCTCCCCAATCAACCAGGGCAGACATAATGATTTCTTTAATATTCTCCTTGGTCCACTTGTCCGTAGCAGTTAGCCCAATATTGAAGTGTTCTACCACTACCAACAACTACTCTTTAGTAAACAAACTCAAGGCTCCCTGTGTGGGATTTTTAAAAAATTCCCCAACAGCAACCATATCAAGTCAATTAGAAATCACAAACCGCATTATGAGAATGATATTTTGCCTCTAATTAAAGCAATGTCCAATAACAACGAACACACCCCCAAACTATAAGACTTGAACTTAACTAAAGTAAACCATAGATCTTCGAACAGTAAATTGTGGGGAGTAATTATGCACTGAAAACCAGAGGGAACAAGAAACCCAAACAGCAAGGGCCAATCCCAATTCTCTTCCCTTAATCTTAACCCTTGGTTTCAAGTGCACTAAATAGTAAGATTTCCCTCAACGACAAAGGGATAGTTTTGAGGGGAAGGGAATTTCACCTAAGAATTGGGACGCCACTTCATGCAAATTAGCGTAACACGTGTGTCCACGTACGTCACGCGTATGGTCAACGTACGCTTCTTGCACTTATTTCGAAAATGCCGGCTCTAAAATGACATGGGACAAATTGGTCATCATCGTCATGACTTTTGCCAGCATTATTAAGTTGGGACAACGGGAAACCACCACGACTGTGTGGCGTTTACATTCTATCATGTAATCTGTACTGGTTTTGAACACTGAGCAGTAGCCTACATTATACAGTTACCGACTCATTGCATGGCTTGCAAGAGTGATCATTGCAACTTTGAAAGTTGACATACGCAGCTACAACCGGGTAGCTGTCGTGGTATGTTCGCATTCACAGTCACAAACCAGGTCATGTCACGACACAAATTTCAAAGAAATTGGAATATAACACGTGTAAAACGCGGGCATGCTCGTTGCGCATAACGATAACATTAGCTAAATGCGTGCAGCATTACTGTTATACAGAGAACTCTGTGGATATCATGCTGGCTACAACGTGAATTAGCGATTTTCAAGCATTCATATTCTAAATCAACACTTACAGATAAAGGCGTGTACCCACAAACATAGCACATTCCGACATGTTTTGGATTTTTTGCATGCATGCTTACGGAAATAGTACTTATAATTGTGCGATGCTTTTTTCAGGGCAGCTGCCATCTTCTTGGAAAACTCGTCCAGCTCGATAGTATCGCGGTGCATCCTGAGAAATTCATTCTTCCCCTCAGTTCGTAGTGAGCATCGCCCGGCCCTTACAATTAAGTGGGAATTTTAAGGGCTAAAAAGCACTTCCCTTAATCGTCTTACGGTTTGGGACACCCTTGCCCTTCCCGGGAACGCGCAAATATTAAGGCTAGGGTCAATTTTGAGTGGAAGTGTGGGTATTGGGACGGACCCCCAAGTATCCCGCAGCCTCGGATGTGCTCCTGAGACAACTGTTCTACCCACTTTCACCGCTCAAAAACAACGAACTAAAACGAGAGTTGCATCTCGCAGGCACACAACTAAGCCTAATCCGAGGTGGCGTTGCACTTAAACATAAAAAAACAAATTTCCCACTACAATAACCCGCACTCTCGCCCCCGTCAAAAAAAAAAAAAAAAAAAAAAAAAAAAAAAAGGAGCGCAATGAAATAGGCTCAAAAAGCGGCTGGGAGAACTCAGAACGCGAGCACACAGTAGCATAAGCCAAAATTTGTTTGAGAAGTCCCCAGTTTGTTACGGCCCCAGCCTAGGCCGCCACAAAGAAGGAGACGAGTCAGTCAGGCCAAAATATTTTATTTAACAACAACGCCTGGAAGAACAAGACACGGTCGAGGGGGGAGAACCCAGCACAAAGCATAGCAGGCAGGTGAACTGCGTGGACTCTGGATAAAAAAAGCGAACCATTGTCCCTTGTAGTCGAGGCATGTGGAGCCTTTTATTGCCGCCATCATACACCTGTGCAGGCAGTCAGTGGTTAGCCAATCTTGAGCTCCGCCCCGCGGACGTGCCTGCTTAGATTGAAATCATGACATTGACCTTTCATGATTTGAAGGTCAAACTTTACATGACATTTTCATAACTTGTATCATCACCATAAGATCGCTTGCCGGTAAGCTACAGGACTGTTGGTCTTATTTTTTTCTCACATTGTTCGTTTCTTTTCACAGATTATGGGTGAGAAACATGAGTTATCTTTTGTATTAATTTTATTGAGGGGATATTTATGTAATCACAGATATTACCATTACTGTAATGAGAATGTCACTCCTTTAGCACTGGAATCTTGGACGTTCGCTGCAAATTGGATTATTACATATGGCTAGCATGTTTAGCAAACTAATTTATTTTTTAGGTCATGTGTTTAGCCTAGCTAGCATCATTGTTAGATTACTGTGCATGTTACATAGGTTACGTATATTGTGCAGAGAAAAAGTATTTGCCCCCTTCCCAATTTCTTTTATTTTCTCATTGGTCATATTTAAATGTTTCAGATCATAAAACTAATTTTAATAGAAGACAGAAACAATTTGAGTAAACAAAAATGCAAATTTTTAATTTTTTATTTCACTTATTGAAGGTAAAGAGTAATTCAAAACCTACAGTATATCATGCATGTGAAAAAAATAATTCCCCAAATAATTGTCCCCCTAAACCTAAAAACTGGTTGTATGACCCTTGGACTGCAATCAAACATTTGTGATAACTGGCAAAGAATCTTTTGCATTACTTTGGAGAAATTTTGGTGTCCCCTTCTTTGCAGAATTGTTTTAATTAAGCCACATTGGATGGTTTTCAAGCTTGAACTGCCTATCTATAGTCACGCCACAGCATCTCAATTGGATTCAAGTTAGGGCTTTGACTCGGCCACTCCAAAACCATTGAGCCATTCAGAAGTGGAATTCCTTGTGTGCTTTGGATCATTGTGCTACTACATGACCCGACTGTACTTGAGCTTTAGATCACAAACTGATGGCTGGACATTTTCCTTTCAAATTTTATGGTAGAAAGCAGACTTATAGTTCCATTAATTATGGCAAGTTGCCCAGGTCCTGAAGCAGCAAAGCAGCCTCAGACCATCACACTGCCACCACCACGTTTGACTGTTGATATGAAGTTTTTATTATGGAACGCTGTGTTAGCATTATGCCAGGTGTAACAGGATGCAAGTCTTCTAAAAGGTTCCACTTTTGACTCATCAGTACACAGCATATGCTCCCAAAAGTCTTGAGGGCCATCAAGATGTGTTTTTTTTTTTTTTGGTAAATTTGATACCAGCCTTTGTGTTCTTTTTGGTCAGCAGTGTTTTTGCCCTGCAAGAAGGGGTTTTACTTGATTCACAATGCAAATTCATTCCAAAGGTGTCCAAAAGTAAGCTGAAAAAGCAGAATCCTCAGTGGATGACCACAGCTATTCGTAGGAGTTTGAGGGAAAAGAGGAATCTTTATAAGATGTACATAAAGGACAACAATGAGAATACTAAGGCTGAATACTGTAAAATGTGGGCTTTGGTCAAAAAAGAGCTGAGGAATGCCAGAAGACTGTATGAAAGGCAAATTGCGGAAGGGGGCAAAAACTAATCCTAAGAGCTTCTTTCAGTACTGTAGCAGAAAAAGAAAAGTCAAGGATGAGGTTAAGTGCATTAAGAATAAAGATGGATTGCAGCTATATGATAATAAGGATATTGTGGATACCTTAAACAGTTACTTTGTTGAGAATTTTACCTCGAAGCGGGTTTTTATTCGGCCAGAGGGCATGTCCAATGCTCAAGATTATTTAGCGGAAATTGAAGTATTAGACAAATTGCATCAACTAAAGGCAGATAAGGCGGTGGGTCCTGATGACTTATATCCTAGAGTTCTCAGGGAAGTTAATGAGATCATCTCTAAACCACTCTCAGCTACCTTCAGACGGTCTTTAGAAACTGGAAAAATACCAAATGACTGGAAGCAGGGCAATATAATACCAATATATAAGAAAGGGGACCGTACTGAGCCAGGAAATTACAGGCCAGTCAGTTTAACTTGCATTGCATGCAAAATACTGGAATCTATCATAAATGACGAGCTGGAATTATTTCTTGAACATAATAATACCTTGAGGGATAGCCAACATGGTTTCCGTAAGGGAAGGTCATGCCTGACAAACCTTCTGGAATTCTTTGAAGAGGCCACCAAGACTTATGATCAGAGCAGGGCTGCAGGGCTTATGACATCATATACTTGGATTTTCAGAAAGCATTTGATACAGTACTGCATGAGAGACTAATTTTTAAAATGAGCTCAGTTGGAGTTACAGGAGGTATCCTGGAGTGGATTCAAAACTATTTACAGGACAGAACACAAAGAGTGGTGGTCAGTGGAATCTCATCTGAGCTAGGCATGGTGGGGAGTGGAGTCCCTCAGGGATCGGTGTTGGGACCCCTGCTGTTCCTCATGTACATTAATGACCTTGATAGGAATATTGAAAGCAAATTAGTTAAATTTGCAGATGATACTAAATTGGGAGGTTTGGCAAATAGTTTGGAGTCCATTAAAGTGATTCAGGATGATTTGGATAGAATCCAGAATTGGGCAGAAATGTGGCAAATGAAATTTAATGTAGCGAAATGTAAAGTTGTACATGTAGGTAATGGAAACATTAGACAGGATTACTTCATGGGAGGTTTAAAAATGGAATGTGCTCCACATGAAAAAGATCTGGGAGTGATTGTTGACCAAACCCTCACAGGTTCTAGCCATTGTGCCGCAGCAGTTAAAAAAGCCAAATGGATGCTGGGATACATTGCCAAAAGTATTGAAAACAAATCCAAGGAGGTGATACTTCTCTTGTACAACATATTTGTCAGACCACATCTGGAGTATTGTGTACAGTTCTGGGGACCATACTTTTAAAAAGATATAGAGGCTCTAGAAAAAGTTCAGAGAGGAGCCACTATGCTAATTCCAGGTATAAGAGATGAAAGCTATGAGAAGAGGCTGAAGATCCTAAATCTCTTTAGTCTTAGGAAAAGGAGACTTAGGGGTAATCTGATTGAGGTCTTTAAATATGTTTCAAGGGATTAACAAAGTGAATTATGTAGGTTTCCTTCGGCCAAGTTTTGTTAGTAGAACTTGGGGTCACAAATGGAAGTTGACCAAGGGTAAATTTAGCACTGATATTAGGAAATATTTTTTCACCCAAAGAGTAATTTCGATGTGGAATAGCTTGCCTGGCCATATTGTTGAGGCAGAAACCTTGGGAATTTTCAAGAGCAGGCTTGACTTAAAGCTAGATACCATTCAGTATCTTAAGTGATATACTCACAATAGTAAAAAGAAACTGGCGAGCCTAGTTGGGCTGAACGGCCTGTTCTTGCCACTCATGTTATGTTATGTAATCTCCCATGGATGCTCTTTTTGCTCAGTCTCTTTTTTATTGTGGAATTGTAAATACAGACCTTAGCAGAGGAAAATATGGCCTGTAGTTCCTTGGATGTCCTTCTGCGCTCTTTTGTCACCTCCTGGATGAGCCCTTGATGCACTCATAGATGATTTTTGGCAGGCTGGGCACTCCTGGGAAGGTTCTTCACTATTTCAAATGTTCTCCATTTGTAGATGATGGTGCTCCCCATGGTTTTCTTCAGCCTAAGAGCCTTAGAAATGGCTTGTAACCCTTTCCAGACTGATAGATGTCAATGACTGCATTTGTCATGTACTTAAAATTGTTTTTATCATGGCATAATGTGCTGCTTTCCACCTACTTCACATTTCCAAACAGGTTCTATTTAACTGATGTTAAGATTCAACAGGACTGGCAGTACTTATGCCTGGGTGTGTCTTGTGAGAAAGACCCCGATTATCAATTAAATTTGTTTAATTGGTTAGTTTATATGGGGCCATTATTGGCGCAAAACTATTTGCAAATGTGTCTAACTCTTTCTCAACATGTGTGAGCGTAATTAGATTTATAAATGAGTAAAATTATCTTTAGATGCATGCTGAGATTTGTGAGTGTGTACAGGGATCTGCAAATGTGTCATCAGAATTTGTGAGTTTGAAATCACATCTGAAAATGTGTAATAAAATCCCCAAATATGTACATGAATTTAGATTTCTTAATCTGTAGACAATCTGTATGCATACACAAATCAGTCATTGCAAAGAAAGATCTGTACATGCATACAAGCATATTGATGGCTGAAAGTCTAAGTATTCCAAGAGCTGGTAGTACAGGCAAGATCATCAGTTAGAACTTATGCAGGCCTGGCCCTCTTTGCTGTCTTTTTACACATGATTTTGCTACACTTCTGTCGTGGCGATCTGTAAATGCGCGCAGAGATTTTTCTGTAACTACTTTTCTCACCCTAGAGCTCTTGGGCATGTTTTTGCCGCCAGAACCAGAAATATGTTTGTGATGTCAAATGGATGACCAGGAACATTTTTACATATGCGTGGAAAAACGCCAGACCAAAAGGTTTTTGTGGACGTATACTCCACCCTATACAGTCTAATGCTGTCCAACATGGTGCAGTGCAATGTTAAGCATCAAAACTTGTGTGCATTTCTATTCAGCATTCTTGGAGTTAAACCCACCTCAACTTTTGGTTCTTGCTTGGCTGAAACAATGGCGTTCGTGCAGAACCAATGATGCCAAAACGCTTAACCAATAACCAAGACGCAAACATGTTTCTGGTTCTGGTTTCTAAAACGCCCCTGGCTTATGGTCTCATACAATTTACATACCACCTGTCAACAGTAGCGTTTGCTGTGATTTATACAATGGATTTTAAGCTTGACATTGCTGGGCTGAGCAGTGGTTGTAAATTGTGCCGATGCAATAGACTGTCGCAGAGGCCATGCTCATGTTTTTGCAGCAGTTGCCGCATTGCTGAGCTACATAAAAAATAAAATATTAATCTGCAAGCAAATTGTGTTTGTAAAGCTCATGCGCCTCTGCGGGAACTCATAGGCTACATAAAATAGCTATCGTGCCAACTAGACCAATTACTTGAGATGAAAATGTGTTTTGTACATTAGGCCCATATTAGGAGTCACCGGAGGCCATCTAACTGGAAGCCGACATTGATTGCAGCCCTCCGTCATTTAGCCAGATGCAGCAGAAACTCACAGTAACGTCACAGCGACTTAATATGAAGCCAAAGCGTTCTTAATGAAGATAATTTGAATTAGTTATAGATGGATGCAACTTTAGCTCATCACACTGCTGCCAAAAAAACTAGTGTACTTGAATAAACACCATGAAATTAGGTTTCATTGATTTCTTCAAACAATCTATATAGTCACCAGACTTCATTGGACATTTGAAGGAATGTAAAGAGATAGTCTGGCAAAAGTTAAATGTGGTTATTTAGGATTAATCAAAGTACCCACTGTGTTACGATTGCACCAAAGCCTAAAATATGAGGTCTTAATTGGGAGGTCTAACTGATTCTGCTTTTTCTTAAAAAAAAAAAAAAATGACATTGATTTGCTGAGAGAGACTATATACTATAATAGGCAAGAGCAGCTAAGTTGAAGCATGAGTTCACTCTGTGATACATAAGCTGAAAAGTTCACGGAGAAAAAATTTTATTTTTCACAAAGTCCGTCAATGTGGCAAAGAGCAAAAAATACTACCCAGCTCCAGTTTATTTCATCGAGACAACTCAATGGCCACAACCACTACTCAGCTCAACGATGTCACGCTTGAAATCACATTAACCGCTATTCCCGACTGGTGGTTTGTAGGTTGCAAGAGTGCACCTGGGTTCAGGGGGCGGGGAAAAAAAACAGTAGTTACAGACAAATCCCCACGCATTTACAGATGGCCACATGGATTAGCAGATCGCCAAGGCAGAAGTGTAGCAAACGTCACTTGTAAAGAAACTGCCAATTGAGAGGCCTACGTAAGTTGTTACTGATGATTTGTCTGTATTTCTAGCTCTTGGAGAAAAATACTTGGACTTTCAGCTATCAATATGTATGTACGCATTTGCAGATTTTATGACACATATAGATCACTGTAAGCATTTACAAAGCTGTGTAAATTTACAGATCTGTGCACGCATTTTCAGATTGTCTACACACTAAGAAATTTCAATTTGCTAGCAAATTTGAATACATGGGCTCTTTGGGGATTTTACCAAGGATCAGATTATGCAAACGCAAATTTTGAATACATTATCGGAAATTCCTGTGCACACTCACAAATCTCAGTACGCATTTACAGATCCTTTTAGAAATCTGATTGTGCACACATGGATTGAGATACAGTTGGGCCAGGTCACGCGGTAACGGAGTTACAAATTTGTCACTCTGTTACTGACCAGATTTTGGCCGTTTTCACCCAAAATAAGTCAAATGAACAAACTTAGCTATTTTGTTGTTTGAAGTACTAGGGAAGACCTACACAAAGCCATTTAAATTGTAACTCTATCTTGCTAAGTTCTGGAGCTACGATACAAAATACACCAATTTTGTAACTCCGTTACCGCGTGACCTGGCACAGTTACACAACACACATAGTTTTGCACATATATAGCACACACATAGCACATAGTTTTGCAATAAAAATGGCCCCATAGGTTTAATTCAAGGTGGAATTACTTTTTCACAAAGGGCCAAATAGTGTTGGATGTCATTTTTCTTTCAATAAATGAAATATCTGGTTACCTTTGTCTAATATCAAAATTATTTTTAGGTTCTGAAACATTTAAGTGTAATAAATATGCAAATATAGAAGAAATTGGGAAGAAGGCAAATGCTTTTTCACAGCACTGCATGTATCTCATTTCTTTCTTCTGGAAAACCATATAGTCTTACTGACCTTCATCCATTCAAACATGTGACTTTGTATCCCTACTAAAGTGCCATCTAAAAGGGGGAACTGCCCCCTGTCCCCAGTCTGCTTCTTGCCAGAGTTACACACAACAGATGAGCATTCTAGCTAGCCCCTAAATTCCTACATTTTATTCAGAACTCATTTCACAATCAGCTGTTGCAATATGCCACATTGACTCCTCCCTACAGTATCAACAAAAAGTTGTGTCTGTAGTGTTTTAGAAACTGTGCTTTTGTGTTTGTTTGGCTATATTGCAGGGCATTTGTAGTATTGGTGGATATGATTCAGGGTTGGGTTCAATTACGTTTTTCAATGACAATTACAGTAATTGTAATCAATTACTTTTGTAATTGTAATTTAATTTTAATTGAATTTTTTATCGAAAAGTAATTGTAATTGTAATTGAACATTCTGTCCAGAAGTAATTGTAATTGTAAGTACAATCAATTGTAATTGAAAGAAGTGATTGAACCCAACCCTGATATGATTCTTCAGAGACCGTTAAAACGCCTGTGTGTTCAGCCGTTGGGTGTTAGAACACTTATGGGAGAGCAGAGACTTCAGATCTTCAACAAGAGCTTTTTGTACCACCTGATGTTGAAGAACTATGGGAAATTTGACCTCGATAAAGCTTGGTGTTAATGCAAAAATGGCAGATTTTGTGATTGTTTGATCCAGAAATTTGAAGTGAAAGACAACTTTTGCACAAAACCAAAGAATTACCCATATTAGATCCAGACATAATGACCTTGATTTTTTTTGGCGATTTTACTGTAAGGTTGTAAAATGCTTCAAATTATGAGAATCCTAACGAATCCTCATTTTGTGCTAAATTCCCACTTGTTTTGAGCTGTTTTGTTTGCTTAAATTGGTTGATGTAGCTTCCCCTCCCTTTCTTTGTTGATTGTCAATAGCAACAAAATACTTGTTTGTGTTTCATTTTTCTTAAGCACCGGCCCAATGGGTCACTAGGCTCGTAACAGGCTTACTCTCTCTCTTTTTCTCTCATTGTAAGTTTCTTTTCAACAAAGTATGCATGATTTAAACATGAGTTGTCTTCTGTATTCATTATATTGAGTGGATTACTGCATTAGTCCAGGTACTACTGTTAGTAGGAACAATGAGGATGTTGCTCCTTTTATAGTTTTAGGATCTGAGAGGTTCACAGCAGATTCGATCACTACACACCGCTAGCATGTTTAGCAAACTGATTTATGTTTTAGCTTATGTGATTAGCCTAGCTGGCATCATTTTTAGATTACTGTGCATATGCAATAGTTAACTTCTCATTTCTTCCTTCATAAAAACCATAAGCATTTACCCATCTACACACACTCATACATGAGACTATATTCCTGCTGAAGTGCAATATAGAAGGGTGAACTGTCACTTGCCTCCTTCTGGCCAGTTCGCCATACAGTGGATGGACATTTTAGCTAGTCTCTAATCTCCCAAAATAGACTTTATGCACAACACATATCCCAATCAGCTGTGCCAGGATGACCTATCCCCACAGTGTCAACAAGGAGTTTTTTTTTTAGTGTTTAAAAAATTCTATAATCATGTTTTTTTGGTTATACAACAGGGCATTTGTTGTTTTGATGGATATGATATGACTCCTCACAGGCTGCTGGATATTTGAATACTCACGAGACCGCAGACTTGGGTCTTCAGTGAGAGCTTCTTTTTTTACCTCTCGCCGTTAGAAGTCCTGTGAGACAATTGATGACACTTTTATAGGGAAAATTGCGGTTTCTGTGAGTGTTTCAATCCAGATGTTTAGGTATCTCCCATTCAATTTAGCTATCTTAAAACTTCCAAAAAATATTCTGTAACACCTAAGGGGCAGTTCTTTTGTTTGCAGCTCACTTCAGACGAAAGTTTCCCTCCACTTTAAGTATTTATCATTCATTTTTGTAACACCTAGGGGACAGTTCTTTCTTTTGCAGTTCTCTCTAGACAAAAGTTTTCTTTCACTTTAAGAAACCCATTAATTTAGCTTGAGTTGCTCCTGTTTTTTAAATTACTGTTAATCACATCAGTTAACTAAATGGCAAAGAAACAAAATGAATTAGGAGTGAATGAGTTTCATTATTGTGGGGCATGAGGCTCAAGCAATTTATGTTGAAAGTGGATGGACTGTTTCACTCTCACGCATTGTGCGCTCTCCTTTGCATTGAATAATTCATGCAATTATGAGTTCAGTTTCCTCACGACGGCCACTGAATACAAGGTTAATCATCATAAATGGTTTTCCTTTCATAAATGTACATTATTATCAAGTGTATATATTAATCAAGATTTTGTTGATCAAAATTGCAAATTTATTGCTTATATTGGGCAGGTATTTTAGACACTGATATTGGTTAGAGTAATTTATGTCATTGGAGTGGAGTTTAAGTAAAAGACTGCAAGCGTTCTTAACACGACATTTCTCAGAACAACTTTCTCAGGAAGACACCTCGCAGACTGTTTACTAGCACTGCAAATAACATTAATTAGTCATCACTGACCATCACTGTATGCTATCATTGTTACAAATGGCATAATTATCACCAACATTGTCCAGTGGAGATTGGGTTTGCTGAGGTTTAATGACTAAACAGAAGATGAATCTAAAAGCATGCTAATAGCAGTAACACTGAGCGAGCAAAGTGGTCTTGCTAACAATAATTGTGAACAAAATTACTATTACTCTTCATAAAAAGGAGCCAATTGCTCTCACTACACACAAAAAAACATATTTTATTAATCAAATATAATCCCGCACATAGGTACAACTGGTATCACTACAACGTATAATTAAAGCCTCAAATATGGCTGAATGTTCTTGTTTGAGTCGTGAAATTTAACGATTATTTGATGTGTTATACTTACACAGCCACGTTGCTAGGAGCTTTTACACTCATTACACTGTGCAAAACATCCTTCAATTTACATTATATTGAGTGTGCCACAGTTCATCTGGTCCAAAGAGATGATGATGCAGTACATTGAGGAAGATTAGTAACACTGTTTTTACCATCAGAGACATGAGTGCTCCTCTGTGTGGAGTGGGAACAAGCCATGCAACCCATTGCGTGCAAGTTCCTGAGCCTACTGTCTAGTCAGAAGGGAGTCACAGCTGGTCATAAGAATTGTTAAAAGGATATAGAACAGCCCAATGTCCAGTATTCCAATTCATCAATCCTCCTAGTGTTTCAGCACATTTGAGTGTGGATCCTGATATTGCACTAAATCGTATGTCCAAATTGGTGCTAAGTCTTTGCATGCTAATCCTGAAAAAGGAAATAAAGACAGAAACATAATCACCTGGTTAGTAATGTGTGGAATATCACTCTTTACTAACAACTAATGTTGCCATTAGGAATGGATTATATAAACACTGAAAAAACGAATCATTGAGGACATGTCTAGCAGTTTTAAATTAGCTCAGAATATATATATATTTTTTTTTACTTAAAAGATGGAACACATGAGCAATTCTTTAGCACAATAAATAAAAGCTCAACATATCAGTATCATGTGTGAAATATTCCCATTAGTATCCTTCTGAATAAATCTTAATGTCGCATATCGAGGGCTGACAGCCCGGCACTGTTTGCTTGAGAGACTCTGTCCTCCTAAAGGTATAATAAATATTATTAGCTCCAACCCTGACAAAAACATAAAAAAATACAATACACAAACTCTGTTTTTGGGCAACTTGTAGAAAAAGTTTTGACAATAATCAAGGCAAGAGCCAAAAAAAATGCACTCCATGGTTGTGGTGCACCAATTGTGAGCAAGGAAAAAAGCTAGCTTTAAGTGTGATGCAAAGCTAATACAAAGCGACCCAGAGTCTGCACCGTAGTGATCAGGTGGGGGGAATTGAGCTGTGGTATTGAGATCCTGCCCATAAAAGTGGCCTACTCAGTCTCAAGCACATACCCTGAACTCTTTATGTAGCCTCGCTGGCTGCTTCATTGTTAGACCGGAGACCAGGAGTGCAGGGTTCTTGTTAAGAACGGCGGTTAAAGTAAATGTTACTGGCTATTTCATTGAAAAACCAAAACAATTATCCAAGAAATGTTGTTTTGTTCAAATGTGATAACCCATTGCATTCAATTTTAATATTGCTTGTCTTCTTCCAATCAATGTTGTGAAGATATATATCAGTTGGTATGGCTTTGTTGAAGATATCCTGCTTGTTTTGACCAATTCATCCCTCAAGTCATGCCTCGAAAACAAATGTATGCCCACTGATCTGTAAAGAACTACTGGATAGCTGATGATGTCATATTTTTAAGTAACCATGCCGCCCAACTGGTATGCCCAACAATAGACTCCAGGGACATAGTGTTGTAGCGAAAGATATCTTGTGCTGGGGGAAAAAAATCCCTTCACAGACATGGAAAATAAGAAAAAAAGAGAGGGAGAGAGAAATATTAAGTGTTTTCTTCATCTTAGAAACACTGGGTGCCACATGCAATTGTGTAAAACGTATGTAGGTCCCAAAGGATGTCTTGTGTTGAGTTTACGTTTCTCAGAGACTGTTTCAGCAGTCCTAGTTATCACTGAATAGCTGATAATAAGCTAGGTTGGTAGTCGCTGGAAGCAAATGGGGTCGGTAAAGATGATGTTATGTCAGTCTAGCTCAGCGTAATAAAGTAGTTGTTCACATGAGATGAGCGGGGAGCGGTGCTTCATGGAGAGGCAGCCAGCTAAAACTGTTTGGTATTTGTTAAAGATGGTAATCATTTAGCGCCACTTCAGCAGTTACCATGCAAAATTAAACTCATCAAATAATAAGCGCGCATTTGCGCGAAGCGCTTCCGCGGTATACACAAGCCAACTGCAGGCGTTGTGTTATTTTTAGCTTTATGACTCCAAGATTCTGCAGAATGGCGGACAAGCACTTGGAGATTTACTCATGAAACAATGCGTGGGACTTCATTTTGACAAGTCACACGAATCTGCACATTCGACAACTGTACAAACAGCATCTACACCGGGATAACATCACCTTGCTACAACAGCTATAGCTGGGGCTAGCTAGTATCTCACCAGTCAGGACATACATTTTCTGTAATTTTGCACTGTAAAGAAAGCCAGAGAATTGGTACATTATTCTTGAGTCAGTTCGCTACTATATTAGCTATAGTCTCTTAAACATGCTTCGGCATATCATGAATAATGACAATAGCTTAACTCACCTTAAGTTCATGAGTGACAAAAGCAGTGTGCTGAACATACGGATAATGCTAAACAATAAATAAATGATGGGTAAATGATGAATCGATGATTGTGTGGTCTACGGACAGATCATTTCCCGGTCATGTACAAATCAACGTTTATTGAATGTAGCTCAGATCATTGTTCAGATGCTGATTTCAGTGTTGAGCTGTCCACTTTGAGAGTGACTATCAGCACGACAGTCGGACGGATAAATCTATTTATCGGCATGACAATCGGGCATATTTGTTTTTGACACTGCTGTCGTATGGGCAGCTATGCTAATTCACGCGACAGTCGTGCAGTAAATATAATGAATACGTGCGTTTTTGTGAATATAAACATAAACCACCAATGTAGTGCTCCAGTTTAAATTGGGTGGACAAATCTATATTCATCAGTATGACAGTCGCGCATATTTGTCTATCACACTGCAGTCGTGGGGGCAGCTCTGCTAATTCACACGACAGTTGTGCGGATAGTCTCGGTTGTCCACTTTAATCTACCAGTATATGTTGGTATTGATTCAGTGATGACGGCCTATTCTCCATCTAGAGTTGTTTTGGGTTGTTGAAACGCGTTTGCCCTCGTCGACCCTGTAAAAATTTACAGTGAAATCAGACGACATGGCCGCAAATTAGCAAGCAAGCGTTTCGGCTGGCTACCAGCCCTCATTGAAAGCTATGATTATTTATAGGTTCAACCCACAATAATAGTAGTTTGACTGCCAAACTTAATCCCTAAAGCAACAGAAAATCATACAAACATTATATAAACATTTCATTCCCCACCACGAATGTTGCCACAAAGCACATACAAGTTAATTATTGGAGCTGCAATACTTATAAACAACAATTTCTTTATATTGATAGCCTCATGCAAGAAGGGCGTAAGTGACACTTCAGTGAAAAATGACTTTTTTGGTTGTTTTGGAATAAGTGAGACTAGGCCATCTCCTGACCAAGTCTGGAGTCTCAGTTCCTATCCTAAAGGGGTTAAAATGCCTTTTTAACATTGGCGCAGCTGTGACTAAAATGGTCATCATCGCCCATGCTAAATGGGCTTTATTTTAGAAAAATAAAATTAGGTATATGCACTGGCACTCAGCGACGTAACTTTCCCCCCCCCGCAGCGAGAGCGGCATTTCAGAACTCTTCAGCGAATAAAGGTAATTCTGGTGACAAGTACGTGGTTTCGTCTGTTTACATTTTCCAATCGGACAGCTGTCTACTTTTTTACAGCAAGTTGCATGACTGTGCTGCAAAAACAGGTGTACATACTTGTCGCCGAAATTACCTTCATTCGCAAGAGAGTTCTGAAATGCCGTTCTCGCTGGAAAAAAAATTTCCGTTGCTGAGTCCTAGTGCATAGCGCTCTTGTGAAAGCCCAAATGCGGGTAGCGGGTGGTTTTAGGACCCACTATACGCTTTCCCTAACGTGTGTGGTCAAGATAGCAATTGTAGGGAAAGCGCATAAACACGCCCACGGGCACACCTCCAGGCGCAAATAAAGGATTTGGCATAATGCATAGCGGGTAGTGTGGCCGCAAGATATCGTTTAGGGATAGTAGAAGCTGCTAAATGCGTAATTCACGGGTTGCGGGTAGTGGCAACGGGTAAGGCAGTGTGAAAGATAGAGCCCTAAGTGCATTTTGCTAATTTTGTCCCAAATTACAAAGAATTATAAAAATGTTTAGTAGGCATTTCAATAGGTTACCAAGTACTATACTTCTATCATGGATAGTTCAGCATATAGCTAACAGGTGGTGCTGTGGCACTTTTTTGACTCTCCCGTAAAATTTGTAAAAATGTCACTTACGCCCTTCTTGCATGAGGCCATCGATATGTTTAAAATAAGCTGAAAAGATAAGTCTTCCTCCTAAAGAACATGATTGACACTTTTCCACCCTTGGAACAAGAAAATAAAGCAAGCATTTGGCCTGCGTCTGGGCGATAATATAAGTTATGGTAACAGCACTTGGTTTTTTTATCCCACGTATATCCCAGCATGCTGTGCACACCCGAGATGTTGATCTTGTCTATTGCGCGGTATGATAACGTCTGCCTTGTTTGTGCTGGCTAAAATTAGCCGTGATAATTTGACCAGTTTGTGCCTAATGTCAGCCTTGCGTTCAAGCATCTGTCAGCCTGTGGACCGGGTTCACTCTCTAGACATCAGTATATTCACGATCGTGCGCAAAAATGCAAAGTATTGGTATTAACCTGTAGCTAGCTATTAATAAAAATGCTATTTATGTATGGTGTAAGGTCGCTATTTTTTCTGCATGTTTTTTTCTCTCTTGAGCTTGAAAATAGCCAGGGATGTTCACAGTGTTACACGTATTTCCCCCAGGGAAGCTGTATGCCTCTCCCCACTCACCTCAATGGAAGCTTAGCTTTCCACAACTGAGCAAATAATCCCATCTACTACCCAGTCCGTTTCGTTTACCTGCATTTTCAAGAGTTTCATGGGGATGCATGATTATAGGGCATAATATGGCGCGTCTTTTAGCTTTTTATTTGGTGATGGTTTAGAAAATCCATGTTATGAGACGTAACTCCGGCACCATCATATTTGCGTAATTGCAACGATTTTTTGCGGTGTCGTATAAAACATATTTTTCTGCAATGTAGCATGTGCTTCTGTTACTGAAACTTTTGTCGTTTTTTAATAGCTGATTAACTAAAGACCTTTACGATGGTGAGGTTGGAAACCGTGAAGCCTTATCATCTTTTTTGCTGCGCCGGTGTTCTGACAATTTATGCTGTCTTGTCAGAAAATGCTACCATAGTGCGGCTCGATAGCGGAGTCCATCAAATTCTGCTGCCCCATTGAAAAACACTACCTTATCGCTATCCATTTCCAACAGTATAGATTTCAAAAAGGTATAATTGTCACAGTATTACATAGCACCTTTATTGATGTTTATTGATTACAAACAGGGGTAAGTGTACTGTATGAGTATGCACAGTTTACATATATATAACATCTTTATTCCTGGCGTTGCATATTTTGATAGACAGATACATCCCCATCATATATTGCTCCCACCACTGAATCATTAATATTTCATTAATACTCACTCCCAAGAACACTGCAATAATATGTGGGATCATATCTTGATATAATATCTGTAAGATTTCAGGGGCAGCATATTTCGATAGAATAACATCTCCTATCAAATATTTCTCCCACTACAGAATCATTTTATGTTTCATTACAACTCACTCCAAGTGTACTGTGAGAATATGGAGAGCATGTTTTGATACAATATCTGTAAGATTTCAGGGGTAGCATATTTTGATACACCAATAACCCCAATCAAAAATTGCTCCCACTCCAGAATCATTTTACTTTTCATTACTTCTCACTCCAAGTATACTGCGAGGATATGGGGCAAACATTTTGATACAATATCTGTAAGATTTCAGTGGTAGCGTATTTTGATAGACTAATATCCCCATCAAATATTGCTCCCACCACAGAATCATTTTATATTTCATTTCTACTCACTCTATAAGGGTTGTGCTCTGCAAACAGTTCAGGTGCACAGAGGACAGGAAGTTGAGGACTGGACTCAGGTGCAAGGATGGACTTGGTTGTTTATTATGCCTATTGCACAGCAAAAGGCACAAATGAAGCAATACAAAACAAAACAGGAATCGAGGTTCCTTAATAAACACTATCAGTAATACAGACATTGGTGAATATAGACTGCAACAACTATGAACTACAAATCGAAAACAAACAGGAAGCGAGGTTGCTTAATATAAAGTACTGGATAAAAACAATAAACAGCACTCAGTTAGATTTAGAGTATAATACACGCGAAAAGCGGAGAATAAGTCTATATCAGACTGGGAATACAACACAGGTACATAAAGATGAGACTTTGAAATGACTAAGTGTGGAGCTCGGTCTTAAATAGCACACTGCTACCACAGAGTGGAAATGAGAAACAGGTGCAGGTGATAATTGAATATTGCGAGAAGTGCAGTCCGGGTCTGAGTAGACCGGTGAGCAAGACAGCTGGAGGCATGAGCTTACATTACCCTCCCCCAGAAGGCACGAGGTGTGCCTGTTCTTCGGCCGGGAGGGTGCCCTTTGGGGCATGGAGCTGGCTGGTACGGATGGGCTTGGTCAAATTCGGCCAGGAGCTGCGGATCCAAGATGTCGTCACAGTCCACCCAGCTCCTCTCCTCCAGACCATAGCCTTCAAAGTCCACCAAATACAGCAATTTGCCTGCTCCAAGTCTGGACTGAAGCAGGCTGCGTACCCGGTAGGCTGGGTCTCCGTCTACCTCCAGGACAGGGGGAGGGTCTTTGGGGGGGTTGCCTCCGCCAGGGGTCCAGCAATCACCAGCCTGAGCAAAGAGACATGGAAAATGTTACTGATACGGTAGTTTGACGGCATTTGTATTGAGTATGCAGACTCACTGACCTTCCAGAGGACACGGAAGGGGCCAATGAACCATGGGCTCAACTTCCTGCAGGGCAGTCGGAGACGCACGTCCTTTGTTGAAAGCCAGACTCTGTCCCCCGGCTGGTACTTGGGGGCATCCAGACATTTCGGCTCTGCCTGGATCTTCTGGCGGCGCCCTCCAGATCTGGACGTTGGTGTTTTCCCAGACCTTCTCCGCCTCCAAGAACCAGGCGTCCACCTACGGGACTTCAGTCTGGCTCTGGTCCCACGGGCACAGGGGAGGTTGCCGTCTGAGCACGCACTGGAGGGGGCTGAGTCCAGTGGATGCGCTCTTCAAACAATTCTAAGCGTATTCCGCCCAGGGCTGGTATTGGGACCAGTCCCTCTGGCGCTTATGGCAGTATGCTTGGAAGAACCTCCCCAGGTCTTGGATGGCTCTCTCCGCCTGCCCATTGGTCTGAGGGTGGTATCCCGAGGTGAGGCTAACTGAGGCTCCCAGCCTACTGATGAAAGCCCTCCACACTCAGGATGTGATTTGTGGCCCACAGTCAGAGAGGATGTCCTTCGGAAGGCCAAAATTTCTGAATATCTGCTCGAAGAGTGTGTTCCCATCTTGGAGAGCAGATGGCATAGCAGCAAAAGCTACAAATTTACAGAATTTAAAAAATTGGTCAATGATCATCAGGATACATTTGTTACCTTCTGATGAGGGTAGATTGCTAACGAAATCTAAGGCAATGTGCGACCATAGATGCTGAGGGACTGGCAGTGGGTTAAGTTTACCTGTTGGCAGCTGTCGTGGTGTCTCGGAGATTGTGCAAATTGCGCTAGAGCGCACAGCTGCCTCCACATCCAAGGCCAGGTGGGGCCACCAATATTAGCAGAATCGGCTATTCTGTTTCCGGATCCTTCTCCACCTCGTATCTTCGGGATAGTGCGTCTGCTTTGATGTTCTTAGAGCCTGGGCAAGAGGTTATTGAAAAATTGAAGCAAGTAAAGAAAAGTGCCCACCTGGCCTTCCATGGATTCAGTCATTGTGCTTTTTGTAGACACTCCAAATTGCGGTGGTCAGTCAGCACAAGGAATGGATGACAGGCCCTCTCTAAGCAATGTCTTCATTCTTCCAGTGGTAGCTTGATTGCCAACAGCAACTACGTCATGGTTGGCCTCAGCGGGTGTGAGCTTGCGTGAGAAATAGGCACAGGGATACAACTTCTCTGGTGTCCCGTCCCGCTGGGACAGAATAGCACCCACCCCCGCTCTGGTGGTGTCGACTTCCACTATAAAGGGCATTTCCAGGTCTGGTAATTTGAGTATAGGAGCAGTGATGAACAGATTCTTGAGTGTGTTAAAGGCATGCTGAGCTTCTGGATTCCATCCCATGTTTTTGGATTTCCATTTGAACAGACATGTCAGTGGATGGGCAATGGTGCTGAAGTTTTAAATGAAGCGTCACAAGAGGTTTGCAAACCCCATGAAGCATCGGAGTTCCTTCATTGTCCGTGAGATTGGCTATTCGGCTACTGCCTTCACATTCCTTGTCTCCATAGCCACTCCCTCTGGTCCAATCATGTAACCAAGGAAGAAGACGGTGGACTGGTGAAAGACGCACTTTTCTGTCTTGATGTAAAGTTGATGTTGTAATAGGCGTTTGAGTACTCTCCTCACGTGTTCCGCATGTTCTTCATAAGTCCTGGAATGGATGAGGATGTCGTCGAGGTAGGAGATGACGAATTTTCCCAGCATCTCTAATAGCACATCATTGATAAAGGCCTGGAACACAGAGGGGGCATCATCAAGCAGTGTTCTAGCCAGGATTTTTCCTCAGAGTGGTGCTACTCAAGTGTTCTAGCAGTCACGACTCGCAAGCACCATACCGGGGGGGGCGGGGTGTGTCCAGGGGAATGCCCCCCAAGGACATTTTGATAAAATGGAAGTAATTTGGTGCATTTTGGTGAAGTATTTTGCATGAAATCCTTTACCAGAATCTCCCTTTGTCAAATGATTTTTCCTGATACAGAAAGTCAATCCGTGTTTACAGAAAGATTTTCCATAATCTCCATCGAATCAAGGCATATTTCAATCTAAATATTGAACTTACTTCAACTTTATCGACGTCAGAGCGGGATTATCTGGCAAGAATCACTGACCCATGAATGCTGCAGGAGCCGACTGTCCATTCTTGGAGCGCGTCAAGCATAAACAATATGTAGATTATGTGAAGAAAAAATTCAAACTCCACCAATACCAGTGCAATTGGCACCACTGAAAAGTGCTTTAAAAACACTTTAAAATGACACCATAAGCATTCATATTGATTGAGTATAAAAAATGTTACGGGTTATAGTTAGATCGATGATATCCATTATCGGCTAGTCAGACTGGAGCATGGACACTACCCCTGATGTTGGCATCAACGAGCTATCTAAACTAGAGGCGCTATGTTACGATTTCAATGTGCAAGTCTGGCCGGCATCTTGTGACGGGTGTCCATCACAGAAAGGTGTAGCAAAGTGGTTTCATGCCTTCCAGAAATTTTGATTTCCACTGAGTGCCATACAGTCCTAACAAGCGAAAATACCGCAGTACTTTGAATCACTCCCGACTTAAGAGTCAGGCACGTCCGAAAACCCGTTGAAATCAGCAGCCGCTGTCAGTAGACGCGAATAGGTTTAGTTGTTCCTAGTCCATCGTAATGTCAGTGTCCGGGTGTGCACCATGTGGCTTCTGTCAAACAAAAAAAAAAATAGTCATAGATACGTGTCTGATCCAATTACAAACTAATTTATTTTTATTTATTTATTTTTTAATAGATAGGCCTACGTGTCAGATTCAATGAAAAACCAGGGTTTTTTTTTTTTTTTTCCTAAACTAATAAACTAGTTTCAAGACTTGGCTGCGGTCACAATAAGACACTTGTCATCAAGGTTCCCGGCATTTACGATGATAATTTATCTTACTAGTTCTCAAGAGCCCCGTCCTTACCGAAATATTAACCAGAGCGTATTTGTTTACAGGGGTTCCAGCGGCAGGCACGCCCGTCATATGATGGTGGCCAGCTCTGCACACATTGGCTGATCTGGAGCGAACAACGTAGCGCCTCTAGTTTATATATCTAGTTGGTAGGCACACTGACCAGCATTCATATACAGTGCCTGACAAAAGTCTTGTCACTTATCCAAGTTGTAGGAACAACAAATAATAACCTGACTTGTAGTTGATCAATTGGAATCAAGAATGGCTTATATGAAAGGCAAAGACCTCTAGATTATGCAAAATATACCAAAATAGAGTTTTGTGTCATTGATTGAGTTTAATAATTTAATTTGTACAGAAAGGTCAGATTTTGCTTGGACAAAAGTCTTGTCGCATTGAAAAAAAATGTGGAAATTATACATACACTTTATTTTGAATACACAAATATGCCACTGTAATATCAGAACATAAAGCCATGGTGCCTTGGAAAAAAAATTAATATTAGCGTATGACTCCCATGAGCTTGGAGGACTGCATCCATACGTCTTGGCAATGACTGAGATAACTTGATGATGAAATCATCTGGAATGGCATAGAAAGCAGTCTTGCAGGACTCCCAGAGTTCATCAAGATTCTATGGTTTCATCTTCCAAGCCTCCTCCTTCATCTTACCCCTGAAATGCTCAATAATGTTCATGTCAGGTGACTGGGTTGGCCAATCCTGGAGTACGTTCACCTTCTTCGCTTTCAGGAACTGTGACATGGAGACAGAAGAATGAGAAGGAGCAGCAGTATAAGTAGGGCAGCAAGGGTAGGGCTGTTGATGTTGCCATCCACTCTGCAGATCTTTCTCACACCCCCATGCTGGATGTAACAACAAACCATGATTTTTCCTCCACCAAACATGATTGTTTTCTGGGAGAATCTTGGGTCCATGAGGGTTCCACCAGGTCTTGTACGGCGACTGGCATGCAGTTCAATGGATGATTCACCAGAAAAATAAACTTTCAGCCACTTTTCCAGTATCAATCCTTTTTGCGAGCTGTGGGCCTTGGCAAATGCAATGCAGGTTTTTTGTTTTCTGTTTAATGCAGACTTCTGTGTACTAATTTGGCTATGAAAACCACTTTGAGAGAGAATTTGACAAACTCTTCTTGTAGATACCTGGATTTTTGGTGACATTTCCTCATGTAGCTTCGCTGTAGTTGAAGAAGGGCTAGCCTTGTACAGTTGAAGCAACAAACGGTCCTTTCAAACAGTTGTCATACGGGGTCTGTCTGACCTAAACTTGCCATGAACGTCACCAGTTTCTTCAAATCTTTTTCTCATCCCCTCCACTTGACATTTGGATACATTAAAGATGTCTGCCACCTCAGCAGCAGACTTAGTCTTCAGGCTCTTGATGATCAGCACTTTGGTCTGTGGTTGAATCTTTGGTATGTTGTCAGAGGTCTAGTCGCACCTCATATGAAAGTCTGGTGTGCTGGGGTTATTTCTATACACATCTGGGAATGTGTTAATTACAGTATTTGTCATAGGTTAAACTCTAATCTGCGATTTGTTGCATCATCTGAAGAGACGGCAAGACTTTTGTCCTAGCAAAAACAGATGTTATGGGCTTAGCCAAGCTGTGAACATCAGAACGCTTTTTGACGGTTTCATTTTGCACCAAATTATTAATGTGAAAGCCCTTGACATTAAAATGGACCATTTATTGTAACAATTGATTGGTTAGAAATAAAGTTATATGCTATTTTTAGTTACTATGTCCTTATGCGACAAGACTTTTGTCAGGCACTGTACTCAGTTGAATAAAAAGCCTCTGCTGGACACGAGCATCTGACATTCTTTGTAGTATTCTGCTACAAACAGAAAAGCTCACACATTTTCATAATTGGTTGGCCTAATTAGACTTTATCTTTTGAATGGGAATGATTTATGATTTTGAGACCAAAATTGAACTTTGCTTGGAAAATGTCTTATTTCCTTATGAATGGCTAATTATTTCGAGCACTTGCCCACTATGGGATAGATCTGTAATGGGGATAGAATAGTCTCGTGTAATTCCATCGCGCAATTCGCTACAAATCAGTGATTTAAACAAGCATGGTTGCCAGTCAAAAACGGCCTCTAATTGCTCTGAAGTAAAGAACACACAGCCGTCAGCCAACGGACAGTTGATCGTTATTGGACGAAAATAGCTTTTTTTCAGTGTGGGAAATTAGATATACTTTGATACGTAACTAAAGATGTTAGATATAACATTGCGGATTTATTATGGAAAATTTCCATTAAGACACCTGAGTTTAAGGTTGGATTATGAAGTTTCTGAAAGGGATATGAACGCATCGGTGTCATCGTTGAAGCGGGGCAACACTTACTTCTAAGCCAAAAAGTAAGGAATTCGCATGTAGCATCCCGGGGATTTTGAATATTTAACAGAGGCCAACGGTGAGCTTCTATGTGTTGTATGACATCGTCAATCCTAGGTGTCCTTTTCAAAGTATTGTCTACCTAGCTCATGTAATTTTTGCCACATTAAATTACCCACGAAAATAATGGTTTCGGGATTCGGTCATGGTTCGGTAGCCTCCGGAACAGAGTCGGTCGAAAAAGTTTCTGATAAAATGCGATGAAATTTCACCGAATTTAAACTATTAAAGATCACGTCTATTTAGTTTTTAATAGTGTCTGATCAGCAGCCTATTCAGCGTAAATTATACACTTTGAAAACGAACGTTATGCCTCCAACTGTTCATCGAAACGGATAATGTGCGCAGATCTTTAAAATTAAAAGCTTAAGCTGAAAAGGCAGTTTTCAGCTACTCTATATTCAAGTAGTTCCGGGGAATACTCTGACAAAAGGGCGGAAACAGCATTTGGGAAGAAAATAACTGATGCGGACCATGCGGATTTTCACATAGCTACAATAAGGCAGCTTCCACGCCGTGTGGTCGTTCGAGAAAGGCAGCGTGTTTTGGCCAAAAAAGTTTGTTTATATTAATGGTAACCATCATAACAAGTTACTGATCCTAGAGAGCAAACACCTGGACCCTATTTTTGAGTTTTCTCAGCGTGGCGGGATGAAATCTCAGCGCGGCGGAGCCCCGCAAGCACCGCGGCTGGCTAGAACCCTGATCAAGATCATACGGCATCACGTAGTACTCATAGTTTCCAGAGGTGGTGCTAAAAGCAGTCTTCCACTCGTCTTCTTCCCTGATACGGATAAGATTATAGGTGCTTCGGAGGTCGAGCTTCGTGAAAATCTTTGCACCTCACAGCTTCTCCATAGTGCTGGGAACCAGGGGCATTGGATATCGATACTTCATCGCGATGTCATTAAGGCCTCTGCAGTCTATGCAGGGGCCGAGCCCTCCATTCTTCTTCTGGACGAAGAAGAAACTTGTGGACATCGGTGAAGTGGAAGGACAAATGAAGCCCTACTGTACAGCTTCTTGTACATTACTGCTCCATTGCTTGCATTTCAGCCACCGATAGGGGGTACAGGTGGCTCCTGGGGGGTGATGTGCCGGACAGCAGCTCAATGGCACAATCCCACGGACAATGCTGAGGTAACTGGGTTGCTGAAGTTTTGCTGAACACCGTTTGCAGGTCTCAGTATTCTTTGGGAATCTTGGGCTGGTCTGCCTGGTCAGGGCTCTCGACAGTTGTCAAGTCAAGTCAAGTCACATTTATTTATATAGCACATTTAAAAACAACAGTTTTTCTGTTTTTCATTTAAAAAGTTGACCCAAAGTGGTATACAGAAGAGGCAGATACAGAAAAATACAACAGGCAAGATATAGAAGCAAAAAATAAAATAAATAAAACAAAACAAAACAATAATAAGACTAAAAACATAATACCATATTAAGAAGCAAAAGTAAAAATTAAAAATAGATAAATAAAATGAATAAAATTAAATAAATGAATTAGACAGGGCAGAATTAAAAATAAATAGATAAAACAATAAAACAGCAGACATTCATATGAAAACCTTAACCATAGGTTTTGATGGGCAGCGGATATGAATATTAAAATCCCCTAAAATCAACAATCTATCAGACCTAGAAAGCATAAAAGAAAGCAGATCAGAAAACTCCTGAATAAAACTAGAGTTGGTTTTAGGTGGCCTGTATACTAAGGCACATAAAATTGGGGTGGTGGCAGTGGCGTGCCGTCAGGTGTTCTGAGGGCCCTCAGTAACCGCACCCTTTACCGCTCGATTGCCCTCAAGCTGTTCTCGTTTAAAGGTCCCATATTATGCAGAATTCACTTTACTATGGTTTTCTAACAGTAATATGTGTCCCCTAGCCTGCCTGTACACCCCCAGACATGAGAAAATTCTGTCCTCTCCCTCTCTTGCTTGCTCCACCTTTCAGAAAATGTGTGCTCGAACAGGTCAATCAGAGATTTCCCCTGTATGATGTCAGACAGGGAGATAACTCCTCCCTCCAGGTTTATGACACTTCCTTTGACATTCCCCAAGGCAAATGAGCTCTGCCATCTGAAATTGCCTTGCGACCATTTTGTTCCTGCATAGCATGAGTATGGCACTGTCACGACCAAAGCATAGCCATTGCGGCGTTGTTGGCTGCAATTACGAGCATCGTAGTCTATTTTTACTACCTGCATCAGAGCCTCTGAAGACTCAGTGGATTGATTTTATTTTTGGTGGGAATGTACCCACAAACATTCCCAAAGTGTTGTGTATGTGCACTCATCATTTTTCCGACGAATGATTTCTTAACCTGGGCGAGTACAAGGCAGGCTTTGCACTACATCTGAGGATAAAGTCTGGATCGATACCAACTGTCCGTGACTCAGCGACAGACGTGGAAGCTGTATGTTTCCCCATTTTTTGTTGCTTTACTGCATAAGCCTGCCTAACATGATTGCCTGGTGAATGTGGCTGTAGCACTGCAGCTAATGTAGCTAAGTTACTGTTGCTTATATTCATGTCCTAAATTTGCCAGAGTAAATAATATCAAGGAGACGTTCAACAGAAGGTGTGTGAACATAAACCTCATTTGAAGCTAACTTTTTATACTTGTTTGTAATTTGGATGCTTGGTACAACTGTTCACGGTAACGGAACTTACTGTCTGTAAAACCTGTATTGCAGGGTAACATTTGTCTCTGTCGTTTTGATGACCGCTCGGTCACTACCGTATAGTTCGCGTTCCTTGCTACTTAAAAAAAATGCTCCTGGTTAATTTATATGCAGTAATTCAGATTGATATGCTTGTGTTACTTTGGTTAGCATCAAGGTGGTAGTTTCATCATAACGTTACCTGAAAGTAGCTGCTACAGTTGAAGCTTACCAGAGAGGTGTTGTGCGTGTCTGCAAAGTTGGGCTGATAAGGCTGCAGTTAGACCAGATGTAGGCTTTGCGGAGCTTAGGGTACGTGTTTGGGTTTGTTTACTGTTGCTGTGAAACGATTGTTTTACTTATCCATGACTGGGGTCAGCCAGGTACTTTGCCGTGGTGTGGGCTAGCTCTCTTACCCTACCGCGGTGAAAGCAATCGCAAAACGCACTATAACGTGTCTGGTATAACAAATGATTTCTCTGCATTGCCGTGGCGGAATTTCATCCACCTTTGAAAATTGTTCTGGCTAATAAAAAGCCGAAAAAGAAGTGGAGATCGGATACAGATTTATTTTTTTTTTAAGTTGAGTTGGTTATCGATTCGCTTGCTCCACATAAGCAACGCTTACACCGTTTGTGATTTTGCTACAAACTCATTTAGTAGCTTGGTGTCGGAATTGCATTTCGTTTTGGTATAAATGGTTAACAGGAGCTTTTAGCAAAGTTTCCTCCAGATAGCTAAGCGGGTATATAACATGACAATATAACAGTACAGCTACAATAACATGCATGCAAGGTGAGACAGTACAAGCAAAACACTAAAATTTCAACCTGCCACTCGTTGCTATCCAGCTGTAAACCTTGATGCAATACTTCATATGCTTCCTCTTCCCGTTCGGGGCCGGATTCAGGATCAAACAAGTACGGTCTTACAGCCATAGATGCCGCGGAGAGCTGTCCTGAAATACCTGCTATCTTGGTTTCCTGGTTTTTCGGATCTGCACCCTCCCCCGGAATCAAAGCGGCCAGGCAGCCAATCAGAGCAGCGCCTCATTAGCATGGCCTCCCCGCCCATTTCAAAACAGCTCGTGTTTCAGGCCGGCACAGACGGGGTGAGAGAAGAGGTCTCACCAGGCCTGGATATGTGTGTTTTTTTTTGTAACTGAATTCTGAACATTATTTTAAAGACCCATTGGACATATTTTAAAAAACTAAATACAACACACTACCATATTTCACCGTCGATGCGCGATGCTTCTCCTTGTGTGCATCTCTGTTTAAAGCCAAACAGGCTGATGCTGTATCTGAACGAAACATGCAATTTCGGTCTCATCTGACCAAAGCACCTTGTTTCAGTCATAACTTAAATGACGTTTGGCGAACTCCAAGTGCTTGCTTCTGCGTCTTCTGGTCAGAGAAGGCTTTTATCTGGCAACCCTTCCAGAGAACCTGTGGTTGTGGAGGTGGCACCAAATGGTGCTTTTTGAAACCTGGTAACCCCAAGATGCCACCAAGGCCTGCATTTCCTTCACAATGATTCTTGGGGATTTTTTTTGCTTCTCTCACCATACTCTTTAGTATCCTGGGGGGCAAAATGCAGTTGCGTACTCTACCATTGAGATTTTCAACAGTTCCGTACCTTTGTAATTTTTTAATAATTGTCCTGACTGTGCTCAGGGGCATATTCAATTGTTTATGAAGTTCGTTGCAGCCATTACCAGATTTATGAAGGTCTATGACCATCTACCTAAACTGAACTGACAGTTTTTTTGTTTTCTTCATGATGCTGGATGATGGAGGGATATTGTATGTGTGTATGTGTGTAATTTCTTCGGCATACTCTCTTTTCTTCTTGCAAGACAGTACATTTATATAGACAATATTCCGACATTACCCAGATTGAGATAATACTCCGAATATGACACTGCCATGCAAACAATTTGTTCTGATAACTTTAAATCAGAATAAGGTCACAGTCAGTGTATGCAATAATCGAATAAAGGCATGTGGAGTATTTTGATTTTAGACACCTTATTCACACTGCAAGTTCTAGTGGGCGTTTTCGCAGCATTTTGCAAACGGCAGTCAGACTTTAAAAAATGCCCTAGCTTCCAGTTTTTTTTCTTTAAGAGGACTGCTGCTGATAAAATGCCACAATATTTTTGGCATGAGGCTATAAATATTCATGTTTTCAGGGAAATAGTTATCATAAAGTTATTGGATGGGTGCAAATATCGCAAAGGGGACATTTTCAATAAAGTAACTGACCGAGTAAGAAGTGTTACAAGCATTTGTCTGAACTAACTCGCTACCAGTGGAAGATGCTATATAGCAGCTGGGGCTGCTGCGATCCAGCTTTTTCACTTTCGATATCGATATGGCAGCCTTGAGAATCTGTCGATACCGATACCGATACGATACCAGCGCATATTTATGTCTCTCTCTCTATGCTGTCTGGGAGCACAAGTTTTTATCTTTACTTTTTATTACTTATTTTGTAGCCTAGAATGTTAGAAATGGCTTGATCAAGTGATATTACTCAATATATACTTATCCAGAATAATAGTCCACAAGTTCCACAACAGTAGGTTATGAGAAAAACTGACCCAATTATTATTAACCAATGGGTTAACTTTAACAGCAGCACTTAATAAAATAAATAAAACATAAATTAAAAGACCCTGTAACAATACATCTTAAACACTTCTCTTTTGTAGTGAGAAACAGTAACCTAACCTGCATATTAACCAAACAATGAGACATTTAAATTTACTTTAAAACAACTTGGCAGGTTTTAAGAGCCAGAATATTGCACTCTGTGGTACTCAATACGGTCTTGACATTGTTATTAAAGGAGCTATATGTAAGTTTGTGGCCAAAACTGGTAGTGCAGTCACATTCAAAATAGTGCAGAGTGCAGTCTCCCCTCCTCCTCTCCCCCAGACAAGAGGTTGCCAGCTAGGTTGCCGGATCCAGCAAGAACGTCTAATACACGGAGCTACCATGGCTACGTTTCAATATCACCAATGATTTGCTCTGACAGGGTTGTGTTCAGTTCAGCTCAGTTCAGTTCAGAAAAGATCGAGACGAATGACTAACTAACTTTAGCAATGGTCATATTGGTCAACTTGCTCGTCACTCTTCTGTGTGGATAGCCCACTAAAGTCCATACTGTAATATGCGTAAAGAATGAATGAGGACTCATTTGACCGATGTACTGTCTCAATTACATTTCATATTGCCATAATGGCTGTGCTAATGTTGGAACGGTTTCCACAGCGTCTCAGCATAAAGCCAGTGAAACGGACTGATAATGCATTGCTAATGTCAGCAATGAAGAGCCACGGTTTTTATTTCTCAAACAATTTGTTACCTAGTCAGTACGATGACCCACGGCCACCTGCATACGCACTAACGTACCATGAACCAACATACATGACGTTATTTGACTGTAGAGAATATTTGAAATATCCGTGCCTACATTAAATAGAGTTAAGTTAGCCGAACTGAGCTGAATCTTACCTGCCCAGGAGAAAATTAGCAACTTTGGCGTCGGTCTTGAAATTCTTCTCTGCTTTCAGCCGTCTCCATCTTTCAAAGGCATGTCCAATGATCCTTGTTTTGTTTCTGACTTTGTCACGACGTGTTTCGGAATCATAACGAGGCCTTTTAGGTTTAGTAACGTCAGACACTTGCACTCCGAAACACTGGTAGCTGCAGCTCAGTGGTAACTGGCAACCTGGATGCCGAAATGCTACTGACTTCGTGATTGGGAGATAGTTGGAGGGTGGCGCAACAGGCCAAAACACAAAATGAAAACATAAATATTAGCTAAGGGCTGCAACTTCGGTTTTGTAATGAGAATATTCTGGCTGGACTACTGTCGTCAGTGATATAAGTATTTGAAATTAATATCATTCCTTAATGTCTGGTGATATATCAAGGCCATTTCATGATTAATCAACATACATTTCTTACATAGTGCTCCTTTAACATAGGCTTTTTTTGACATAGTCATTTCAGGTAAATGAAAAACAGTCTGGGCCCGTATTCACAAAGCATCTTATCTTACCGCTAGGAGTACTCCTAAGTCGCGCTAAAACATTTTAGGTAGGAGTAAAATCTTAAAAGTTATTCACAAAGTCGCTGAGAGCAATTTTTAGTTAAGAAAACTGGTAACTTCCTAGACTAGGAGCAGCTCTGAGATAGGTGGGAGTAAATCTCCGTTGCTACGGATGACATCAATTCTCATGCACGAGCCTTGGGACAATGAGCACGGTGATTGGTAGTTTGGTGACAGGGCGGCCCATTGAAAAAAAACATCCCACATACAACCCATGGAGGAAAAAAATTGAGGAAACAGTCCAAGGCAGCGGCTGGTCTGTCCCATGAAATAATAACACGTTGAGCACTCCTGAAAAATGCACTCTGCGCAGTTCCCACATATCACGCTCTAGGCAAATAAACATACATAGGAAAGAGATAGTTGTAAAAATGCCAATAGCATAAAACGAGGCAATAGTGAAATGCGCATTTGCCCCAATAATTGGCAACTTATTACCCAATGGGAATATGTTGCAATCTTTTAAATGTCGGGCCGTTCAAGTTTGTTTGCCCTAAACTGTCAGTCCACTTTGTTCAGCAACATTGCAAATATCGACATCCTCCTCGACATCATCATCACCGCAGTCGGCAGCACCATCATCATATGGTTGAGGTATGTTTCTTTGTTGGCATAAATTGTAAAGGATGGCACATGTTGTAATTACTTTGCTGGCTCTCTCTGGGCTGAGACGCACCTCCCCATGCAGCACATGAAACTGGTGCTTCAGCTGCCCAATACCACGCTCCACCACACTGCGTGTCGTGTTGTGTGCTCTAACATGCACCATGAAATAGACAGCAGCAGACTAAATATTTGTAATTTACAGCATAATGCCATCTTCACATGTAATAGGCTATGCCAATGTAGGTTATAGCAACAATGACCTACCTGTTATAATTTTGTTGTGGTCTGTTATGGCCCCAATTTGTTATAGCAACAACAGCAAGGGATGACAGACAAAATCCTTTAAGTTCAACAGATTTAATTAAACAAACAGAACCAATCCCACCCTAACCAAGATTGAAATAAAATAAAAAAAAATAAGATATTTACAGTTCCCTGTAATGGAGATGGGCTGCTCTGTTGTGATGTCCTGGGACAGAAAATGTCCAACACAGGCAAAAATCCAAAAAAAGCAAAAGGTCTTGAAAAGAGTGACAGGTCTGGTCAAATGTATCCTTCTTGTTTCTCCTACTCCTACACACTCTCGATTTTCTCATATATACTCTTGTCCAGCCCCCTCCCATTTCTGGGACTTTCCCTCTGGGCATGCCCTGGACATGCCCAACCTAGCAGACTGGGCTTCACAAAAAAAAGTCAATACTGCCATCTAGTGGCTATTTACCACATTACAGGTCCCAAACGTGGATTCAGGTAAGCGGTCAGAGTCAACGTTTGCAGGGGTAGCCACTGTCCCCTGGTGGCATCCAAGCACATAATGCCTGTCAAATAATGTCCAAAATATTGGATCCTGGCCATTTCGCAACAATGTCCAAAAATATTGTATTCGGTATCAAATACTATCTGGGTGTTGATGGAATGAACATTTTTCTGTTTACAAATACCTCTTCATCTTGGGACGGAGAAATAATTCAAATATGGGTCCCGTTAACTGCACCGATGATACCGGGCATACCTGAGATGTGCATGAATTTAAGTTTGATTCTGCGTTGTTGGCGAATGTCCATTGGCAACCGGATAAACTGTCGGATGATATGGGGTTCACAGAGCACATTGATTGTTTGTTGAATTGACCGACTGACAGATGATTGTGAAATCCCTATATTGTCCGTGTTGCAAAGTTGCATTTTTTTCCGGTGGCCAAGTAACAAAGTGTTGTTAAACATTTTATTTCGGGGCTTATTGGGTTGTTTCTCATGGTTGGAGACGTAATTCTCTCCCTCACCAAGGCAACAACAATTAAAATCCCTTCATGGTCGATCCGATATCTTTTCAGCAACTGCGCATCATTCAGAATTTCCAAGTCATTCCGTCTTTCAACAGCAGCACGATTTTCCGATTCTTTGTGAATAGGTTTTAGCGAGTTAGGAGTCCTCTTGACTACTTTTAAGCTCTCCCAGACTTAGGAGCTACTTTTAGGCCTAAAATGCTTTGTGAATAACGCTTAGTAAAAATAATTAGGAGTCCTAAATTTACGACTGACACGCCCATTTTTTTAGGAGTTTATCCTAAATCCGGCAGTTAGGACTTACTTTTAGCGCTGAGATGCTTTGTGAATACGGGCCCAGGGCTCCAATTTCACTAATCATGCCCAAAATGCTAAAACAATACTACACTAAAACCATAGTGCAAACCAAATAATAATATCACCATCAAAACAAGAGCGCAAAATAAAAAATAATCAGGCAGTTAACTAAATCAACAGCTACCCCTCTTCCTACTCCTTCATCTCCACTTTCTGCAGTCCGAGCATGATGGGCAGATTCTTTTTTAAGAAGATGAGCATTTCGGCATGTTCAGCTGTCAGCATGCTCCTTTTCTCATCAATGATGATTGACGCTGTGCTAAAAAGCCTCTCGCTCTCTACACTTGTGAAGGGAGCACAGAGGAACTTTGTTGCTGTTGCTGCCAGGGTGGGGAATTGAGGTTTGTTGCCTCTCCAGTAATGGAAAGGATTGCTCTTCCGTTCAAGAAGAGCCTCATTTAGGCAGTTCTCTATTTCAACCATGGCTCCTGGGGTGATCTGCTCAGAAGGACCTGCTCCTGTGCTGCTCTCCTCCAATATCTCATCAAATATAGAGCCAAGGCTGCTGCCTGCATCCTCCATCCGTGGAGTCTTCTCTGCTGGCTCAGACACGGTTTCAGATGGTGGCCTGGTCTTCAGCACTTCTTCAATTTTCACCACCTCTGCCTTTAATGCCTCCTTTGCATGTGCAATGTTGTCTGCATTCATGAAGTACCTGGTATAAATATAAAATACAAGGTGTGTCAGAAAAGTAACAGGACTAAATGTGCCGTGTAGGCTGTGACCGCAGTCCTGTTTTTTTTCTGACACACCTCGTATATCAAATAATGTAATCAAACTATTATGAAAGTATTTTAGAGCATTTCTCATCCAGTCTCCACACATTCAAACTCAGACACATAGTCATGATAATAATGTAAATAAACACAGTGATTTCTTTAACCCAATTAGTATCACTGTGCGCAATTCATTTACTACTTTCATCTTTATCTGTGCAATAGTTCTTTCTTGGAAGTGTATTGCTGCCACACAAAAAAAAGGCTCAGTATCACGTAATTACGCGAAAAGTTTAACGTTTTTACAAGATAATTTTCACGTTATTTCATGATAATAAGGCTCAGTATCATGTTATTACGTGAAAAGTTTCACGTTTTTACAAGATATTTTTACGTTTTTACAAGATAATTTTCACGTTATTTCATGATAACAAAACGAAACTAAACAAAACGACAAAAGCTAGGCACTATGGCTCGTTTGCACGATACAATTAAACTGTACTTTATGCTTGGTTTGAGACATGGTGAGATCCCAAACTTACTGAGCACAGTGGATGATATTAATACCATTATGCGTACTTTGAGGAGGATTTTGAAATGTATGGGGTTGTACATGCCACATAAAATTAGGCCCAGGGTTAAAGTACATGCCTCGCATCAGGCGATTTCTCCATCTTTGTTCAACATCACGGGCGTCGAGAAACTTTAACAATTGCTTCACCGTACTTTGGGTAACAACATATCCAGCTTGGATGCAGTTGAGATGGTGGAGCTTGTACCCATGGAGCCTTCCGTGCCCCTCCAGTTGATCAATGAGGAACTACGCTACCTCAATAGGGTCGGATTCGTTCCTCCTTCGGTACAACCCCAGTACAATGCATTTCAAAATGCATTTCGGTACAATGCATTTCAAAATCTTCCTCAAAGTACGCATACTGATATTAATATGCTCTGTGCTCAATAAGTTTAGGATCTCACCATGTCTCAAACCAAGCTTAAAGTACAGTTTAATCGAATCGTGCAAACGAACCATAGTGCCTAGCTTATGCCTCTCGTTTCGTTATCATGAAATAACATGAAAATTATCTTGTAAAAACGTGAAACTTTTCACGTAATTGCATGATACTGAGCCTTTTTTTTTTAGTGTGGCAGCAATACGCTTCCATACTTCTCCTATATCTTTTACAGTGAAAACACTGATATTATATTATCTTGTGCAGTCACAACACAGTCACATAGGCTACACACACAGTCATATTATAAATATTAAAATAACCAGTTTCTCTCCCACACATCAGATTAGGCTAAATACGTAAATGTAACAATTTAACATAAATTCCTTACTTGTCTTTGTACCGTGGATCAAGTAATGTTGCCACGGCGTATAGGGGCTCTGATTCCACATCAATGAAACGTCTGCAGACTACATCTAGAAGGGTGGCTTTCATTGTTTGGATCCCCTGGTCATCTTCACTCTCCTTACTGAGAAAACATATCAGGACATAGACAGAGGGGATGACATCAGCTGCTGTGGTATAAGCAGCACTGACTTTAGTTGTTAGCTCTGCAAAGGGGGCCAGAACCTTCAATGTCTTCTCTAACAGCCCCCACTGGTTCCCTGTTAGAGTGGCTGGCAGGTTGTGTTCAGATGAGCAGGCATGCAGTGCCCGCTTCTGATAAACAAGGCTGTCAATCATGGCCTTGGTACTGCTCCACCTTGTTTGGACATCCTGTTGCAGACGCTTTGGTGTGATGTTCAGCTCTGCTTGTAGGTCTTCAAGGCGTGAATACGCCAGGGGAGAGTGCTTAAAGTGGCCCACTATTTTTCTCCCGTTGGCTTGTGCATCACTTACAGCTCGCTGTGACAAGACGCCTTCATGGACTATGAGCTGTAGAGTATGAGCAACGCATCCTAAGCTTGGCACACCTAGCTGATCCATAGCCTTTTTCATGTTAGCAGCGTTATCTCTTAAAACGACATGGACCCTATTTTTGTCGATCTTCCAGTCACGCAGCATATGCTCCATGGCTTTCATGATGGCATCAGCTGTGTGTGAACCTCTGAACTCATGGGCATGTAACACCGCTCTCCTCAACGTAAAGTCTGGGTCTACCCAGTGCGCAGGCAGACTCAATAAGGACCATGTCGCAAGGAAGCACAACAGGAGTGGCTGCAATCCTTCCTTTCATCAACCTTTATGTGACATATTCGAGTGTGGAGTGGATATCGGCTCTGACGGTCCCAGAGATCGGATAAATAATGATGTGAATTTGAAACTTTTGCTAAATTATAAAGCAAAGACTCAAAAGTTTATATGGCAGCATGGCATTTCACATCGATGACCAAAGTGCAAAACCTCCTATCTGCAGAATTTTTTTGATTGGCGGATTTCATTTTAGATGAGCAGCCTTCCTTGATCTCATCATCCAAAGTGAAATCTGCCAATCAGAAAAATTCTGCAGATAGGAGGTTTTGCGCTTTGGTCATCGACATGTCAGTCAAACTGCGGAGGCAAAGTTGGAGGAATGATGTTGGGGATGTAATGTGGAAGTACAAGCCCCGAGTCATTAATTAGACTACGCTCTATTATAAACACTATATGCTCTATGCACATCATATGACTGAAATATTATATGAACAACTCATGTAAACACCTTAATCAAAATATTTTTTTATTTAGAATCAGGCCAGCAGTCAAAATTTTGGTGTCCATGCAAACGTACTGAGTGTCTTGCAAGAAGAAGTATGCCAAAGAAAGTAAGAAAGGTGAGGAAATATTACATTAAAGTATATATAAATAATGAAAGGTAATCTGGATGAACATCAACCAGAACAATACTGAATAAATAAGTAGCCTAAGAGATACTTCTTTGCCCATTAACCGGTAATCTGCAACAGCAGTGACCCACTAAAAACAATCCAGGGAGCTGTTTCAATAAACTTTACTTGTCCGACTGAGTCCGACCATCTGTCGAGTGAAAAGTCGGACCTTTAACAGACCATGTCCGTCAGGTGTTTCAATAAAACAAAAGTAGGATGTCCGACCATGGTCCGACGCGGACGGACGATTCGTCACTGTTCGTTCGAAGTGGCGTGAGAATTTACACCTCAGCGATGCACTGCTTCACTATTTGGCGTTCAAATATTCGAAATAAGTTAACGTTGAATGAAAAAAGAAAAAAAAAACAATTCTGATTAGGTAGATCATTAAGTACTATTCAGATATAAATTAATGGCGCACATCGTTGTAGGATGTCACGTAATGTTCATTTTCAGTAGGCTATTAACTGAATACAGTCTAGCTAATTAAAAGCAGTCTTTGCGCACTGTGCACTCTGTGCTAAAACTATGATTGGCAATGTAACAAAGCTATTCATATAGCTGCTGGATAGCTCACTCGGTTAAGGCACTGCGTTGCAGTGCAGAAGTGACTATCATGTCGCTTGTTCGAGCCCCGGTCGTACCAACAGGCAGTGGTCGGCAGCTTTTTCAGAGTAGCACACAATTGGCTATTGCACTACAGGGTTTCAAATTGAGAAGGGACTGCCGGGAAAGGGAAATTAATAAATAGCTTTGTTTGTTGCTCAAGCCCCTCCTGTTGGCCGGACGGGCGCTCGTCAGGAAGATTCTGGCCCAATTCCAGTCCGACCCCTTACGGACACACTGACTTAGAGGCGCGTTCACGGGAAGTCCGTGAGTGTGTGAGGGCTGTTCCATTGTCAGATCATCAAGTCAGTGAGTCCGTGAATGAGCCCTTACTGCCCCCTTACAGTAAGTCAGCACCGATGCTGACTTTGGGTAAGGAAATTACCCACAGTTCATAGCGTTGTGAAGTCAAATATGGGGATGCCATTGGAATACCGGAAATGTAAACAAACAAAAAAAAAAAAAACGGTAAATAAACCAAAGAGCGGTCCGATCGAGGTAATGCAAGGAGCAAGAAAGAAAAAGTTTACGTGTAAGTATTAACGTTGATTGTCACAACTGTGTGTAGTTTGTAAACTATTGCAGTCTGATGATTTGGTCAAATCTAATCGTGAAAGGGGGTAAGCGCTGTTCCATTCCAATTTATAGGATCTGGAGCCCTCTCAGACTCAGTTGCTTACAGCTGACGTCAATTAAGTCAGTGAGGGTTCAGGGCTTGAGTCTTCAAGGGGCGGATTGGAATTGGGCCTCCAAATCTGTTCATGTTCGGGATATCCGCCGCCCTCGTTCTGAACTTGCGAAGATTCAACCAATGAGTGTATAAGAAGCAGTGGCTGACAGGCACGTGCTTCGGATGAGAGCCGTGAACGGTCTTCACTCTCCTGAATTGGCAACAAGGGGTTGCAAACGAGCAAGCCTTGTACATAGTTCACCAATTGGGCATTCCAGATTCGGGTGGGATTGGAGATGCCAAATTTTAAAAAAACCAAAAAAACGAAGCTATTCATCACACAAAAGACATTAAAACATTCATATCGTCACGATCGCTCATTTTACAGAATTGAGTTAAGCAGACGGGCGATAAGCAGAGCTCCACTCTCGGTCACACTAAGCACCACGAATATGATGTTTAACCACTGAGAACCATACCGAGACCGCTCCTTAGGCAATGTCCCATTAGTGTTTACATAGCATGCATAAAAACACAACTTTTTGTCGCACTTGAGGATAACGGTACCAATGATTTAAAAGTGAAATCTTCACGCGTTGTTAATAAATTATGTGTAGTTATTAGAAAAATTAATTCACGGATTTAACAGAGCCCCGTTTCTGGGGGTAGGCTATATTGGTTTCACGGGCATTGGTTATACTGTCTTTCCATTCTCAAAATATTTTGGGCTGTCTGCGCTTCCAGACAACATCAAACAATAACGCCATATTTTGGCGTTATATTTTTTGTCCGACCAGGTTTTAGGACAACTCTCGAGTAGTCCTAGAAAGTCAGACAGTCTGACCGGGTCAGAGGACGATGGACCGTTTATTGAAACACTCAGAAAAAGACGGACCGTACGATCCAGTTGGGGGTAGTCCGTCGCTGGGTTGGACGGTCTGTCGTGTTAATCGAAACAGCCCCCAGGATCCTCGCAAGAATGTGTGCAACAGCTGCCGCATATTTAGCTACATGGTGCATTATTGTGCTCAACAGCCTAAATAGAATATCAGCTTCCTCCATCACAGAGCAATAGGGAACAATCAACTTCATGCAAGCAGCTGCTGAAGAGCCAAGGTGGCGACATACACTGACTTGCTTGCTATTGCTGTCGCGATCCTCCAAAGTCAGTGGGAAAACGTGCCTGTTTCAAAACTCGAGATTACACTCTTTCCTACAGAGTTTGGTTACAACATTTATTGCCTTTTCCTTAAATGTGATTGACTTTCTGCATACTGCAGCTGTGTTAAAGCCTCAAACAAACCTTGTCATGACCAAAAGATATCTTAAATAATATGGCCAACTATTTGATTGGCTGAGCGAAGGCAGTTCATTACAAAACTTGCAGAGCAAGGAATACCATAGGGTCATTCCATGTCAAATCATCCAGATTTTGAGAAATTTTCCAGGTCACCACCTCAAAAATTTCAAAGAAAATTCACGAGTAAATATTCACACAAAATTAAAAAATGCCAAATATGCGACCCTGCCCGTGATAACCCAGCTAAAGTCATTTTCTGGTGATGTACAGTTTTTTAAACAAAGTCATTCTACATCCAGTAAGGAATATTCTGTGAAAAAAATCAAACTGATATCTCTAATATTGACCGAGAAAGGTCATTTCAAAGTTTTGGCAAATTTCAGGCTCAGAAAAAATGTTTTTCAAGAAATTCCGATTTAAAAATAAGTACAGTTTTAAAACAGCCATACTTTTGAACCATGATTTTCCTGTCTATGTGTCATATATCAAATTCAAGCTTACATTCTCATCTTTTCATCCATGTATGATATATACATGGGAAAATTTTTAGTAGTTTGACAAAATCAGTCTTTTTATAAGGATGCGCAAAAAGCATAAATCCCATTGAAATGCATGGAAGGAAGGGGTATCATATAAATTTTATTGCAATAGCAGTAATAAAATTTACTGCAACAGCAATTACGGAGCAAAAATAATTCTATTGAGATAAGTTGTCTATTTTATTAGTAAAATTGCATTTCAGTATCAAAATCTCTTTCAGCTCCAAGGCTATGGCATAACATTTTCTATAATATCCCGAAAATGTTGCGTTCTTGTGTTTCGGGTGCTGCCGCCATATCGGATAAAAAGATACTTCCAGGGATGCGTTTCCAGAAATCACAGATGCTAACTTACATAGTTGGACCCATTGACTGTGAATGGACGAACTTTGTAAGTTGCTAACTTAGTTAACAACTACGTTTTTGGGAAACGCACCCCAGAATGGGTCTGCATGCCGTCAATGTCCAAACACTGAATTGTTTTGCGAAGTAGCTGGCATGACATGTCTTCAAACTAAGCTGGTTAGCATCACAAGATGTTAATCTATAAATGCAAACACTTAATTTCTGACATTTCCGAGGTGATGCGACATAAGCCAAGGAGATATTCGCACCCAGCGTAAGTCGCAACTCTTCTGCCATACAATGAAATGACCTTCTTTACGATGGTGCGCATTGCTATTATGGTCTACATTCATTTTCAGTGGTAGAAAAGAACTTCCTAAACCGAATGACACCCAAACTATCGGGTGTTTATCCGCCGAAGGTAAACTAAAAGCCAATTGAAACCATAGTTGAAACCATGGAGGTAATATAATAGAACTGGAGAGAGCGAGGAAGTACCACCCCTATTACTTTCAATGGGAGATGCTAGGCTAGCTACCTCAGCCCAGGAAGTACAGAATTGACCGACACCATCTATAAAAATGGCGCTCCATGGGTGCTCATTTCCGGCACCATTTCATAAGATTGCCAATCTGATTACACAGCACAAATGGCCAAGAAAGTGTGTCGTCTGTGCGGATTGGCGAATGTTTTCGAGGGGAAATGACAAACAACGCTGTTAATCCGGAATGCGCGCACACTTTTCACTCTTTTCGTTGAATTGCCGGAGTCAGAGCAACAGCTGGACAACCAAACTCGTGCCGAGCTGTCATCAAGCTCTAAGTATCAGTTCTTATTTTACAGGCCCTCTTGAAAACATCGAACAGCTGTCTCAGACAAAGAGCAAAATAATGAAGGATTACCGAATACATTTCTTTTGTTTTCGCTTTATTTGGCAAGAAAAAAATTTGCACTTTTCAATTGGTGTCTATGGAGCCGCGGTGTCGTTAGCCATACAAAATTGCCTCCAGTGGGAAACGCGGAAGCAGGAAGCTAACATGCTAACTGGCTGAAGCAAAGGTACTTCCTCGTTCTCTCTGGTTCTATTATATATCTCTATGGTTGAAACGAGCTTAGTGGAAACCAACTTCCGGTATTTCTCCGTTAAAAAATGTAAACGTAGTGTCAATAAATTCATTAATTTTAATATGCATGATGTTAGAAATAAATTTTTGAACACTATATTTCGAAACCCCAATATGTAACCTATCATTTACACCAATAAACTCACATCTCATATTTTTGACATTTTTTATCATGAGGACTACTAGACGGCCTTTAACTCAAAATTAGATCAGGCGAGTTAAGCCGGGTTTTCACAGGCGGGGTCACATATCAGGCTAGTATCTCAAATAGATTTCAAGTTATAGCCTTTCAAAATTTGAATAATATTTGAAGTTTTTTGGCGAACCCATTTTCAGCCAACTTTGGCAATGTATTGCTCCAAACTGATTGCTTATACAAGGCTGAAATTGGGTATACGAACCATATTCATCCCCTAGAATCTAATAATGGCTTTAGATTCTGTGTATCTTGACCCACTTTTGTATGATAAAGCATCCAATAAGACGTATCTATATATTAGATTTCATGGAAAAATGTTGCACAGTTTAGAAGTTTTGGCCCGGAAAAGAAGTGTGATGGACAGATAGACAGAAGAGCAATGCTCATTCATATATCCCCCTGCCACTTCGGGGCAGGGGATAGTAATTGTCACAAATAAATTACCTTTCTGAGTCTCTGGAATTGTCCATGAAACAGTGACGTGGGAACAACCACACAGAGCTGGCAAACAAGTTTCTGTCAAATAAATTTTGATTGTTCAAACTAAATTATGGTGCATCAAACCAATGCTACATGAATATAATTTCCACTTACCTGCTGTTTTTCAATAAGGATGTACAAGTAGGTGTCAATAACCTGCAATGCAAAAATAAATGAACAATATTACTGCCACCAAAAGATCCAGGCTGACCGGAGACATCGGGACGCCCCCAAGTACCAGCTGGGGGATCGAGTCTGGCTCTCCACGAGGGACCTGCGCCTCCGCCTGCTCTGCAGGAAACAGCCCACGGTTCATTGGCCCGTTCCGTGTTCTCCAGCAGGTCAATGAAACAGCCTACTCACTACAATTGTCGTCTAACTACCACATTAACAATACTTTCCATGTATCACTGCTTAGGCCTATGATAGCTGGACCCCTGGGTGAGACTACCCCCCTAAAGACCCACCCCCTGTCCTGGAGGTTGACTGGGTATGCAGCCTGCTTAGTTCCAGATGTCATGGAGGCAGGTAGTACTGTAAGGCCACGCCTCCAGCGCTCCAGCTCACCAGTCTGTTAACCCTTTAACTGCCTCAACCTTTTGGTAAAACATGTTTTGAGTCACTGTGTCTCATTGAAAGATTCGCTGATTAAGCCATCTCTAACACTCGGTTGAGGAATGTTATGCTGAAAAAATCCAATCAGTTAAGTTAAACACATCTTTCATTGAGATACAGTGACTCAAAATGTGCTCCACCGAAAGGTTAGTGGGCAGTTAAAGGGTTAAGACCAGGACCACATTCTTCAGTTGCATAATCATTGCCTGCATCTATGTCTTATTTCCACTAGGTGGTAGTGTTTGCTATTTAAATCTGAGCTTCGCACTTAGGGCCTTATCTACTAAGATCCCAGGTAAAGAGCGCTAAATTTTGTGCTCGTGGTAACATTTTGTGCGTTTGGTTTGCTTACGTTTTGTGGGTGATCTACTAAGAGTAATTGCCTAAATGACTGCTGGTGCAAACAGCATTATGTAAATGAGGACTTTGCGCGCTGCAGCTATTTCCACCATGGATAGTTTGGAGAAAAAGGACGAACGCAAACGCAAGATGAAATTCGACTCGATGAAGTCGGAGGTGCTTGCGGAGGAAGCACACACACTGTTATAAATGGACGGAATTTTACAGTTAAATTAATGCATTGTGTCCTTGTTATTTTAACTGTAAGTAGAGTACTGCGCACATTTAATTGTGGTTTACAGTTAACACGCGGAATCTGTGTTACAAACTGATTGTAAAATTACAGTTAAAACAACTGGCAAGAAAGGTGCCGGTTAAAATAACTGGCAAAAAAGGTGCAAGTTTATAACTGCATGCTCAGTGTTTGAGGGGGGAACAATTTGCAGAGTACAGTCAATCGCTCCGATTACTCTGCGGAAGCGAGCAACTGCATAAAGCTCATGTTTGGTTTCATTCAGTGCTTCCCGTGTGGATGGAAACTTTATGTACCGGCCAATCCTGCGCAACATGGCATCCAGTATTTCAGACAGTACACACAAGAAACTGTTTTGGGAGATCCAAGCAGTGAGAGCTACTGTACGCTGGAATGAACCAGTTGCGAGAAATGGAGAATAGCAAGAAGTTTTGTCATTGCAGGTATGGCATGACTTCTTCTTGTAAATGGTGCCAAATCAGCCCTTATTTCATCTAACAGCTCCAAAATGCCATTTGGATAGGCCATGTGTCTGGATTATTCTCTCCTCTGACATCCCAAACATTGTCACACGGATGGAGAACACCTGATCTCGGCGTACTCGCCGCCTGTGTCTTCTCCTCGCAGCAATAATGGCAGCCATGTCTGTGCACAATTACGTGGAGCCAGTTAGTACCTACCCTTCAAAGGTATTAAATTGCAAACGCAATCACCATCACTGAAATTGCCTTAAGGCTTGATAAGTCACTATGCATTTGCTAAAATTTTGTATTTGCATTTTTACCTCCAATATTTTGCACGCTAAGATAGGCACGCCCCTTATTACATATTCATCTGGGCCAAAAGTACAAACTGCATAGAATGTGCAAATTTGCACACTTCAAAGACGCAATTCTCAGTGCACACCCTTAGTAGATGAGATTGGTGGTTAATTTACGAGGGATATGGCATTTGCACGCGTATTTATACACGCAAAGCTTTAGTAGATCAGGCCCCTTGTCATTGCGAAGTCTCGTAAGCCTAACAGCCTGCGTTTACTCTTTAGTCTTGTACAGACTTTTCCCCCACATTCGCGTGTATATATTATAACTCTTGAACTTATTGCTGTTTACGGTTAATTTCAGCACTTTATTATTATTGTTATCCAGGAACCTTGATTCCTGATTTCAAAAGAAATTGAATCGAAGACAGAAAGGATTAGGATGGTGGTCCATGCAGGGAGGGAATTTCTTGGAATTATGGAAGTGAAGGGAGAAATCCAAGAAATTTTAGAAAAAGGTTTTGACGAGAGCCAAATGCAAATTAATTAGTTGTGTCGGCTACAGTCATGTTTCGAGGAAGTTAGGCGCTAGGGAAATAGAAGAAAAAAATTTTGTTGAAAAAGAGAACTGTGAATTAGTTTTTTTTTTTTTGATATCGTCACCCTATTAAAATAATGGCATAAGTCATTTTTTTCAAGTTTTTGGGAAAACACAAAAAACTTCACCAAATGCAGAGCAAGAGATGATTCAGGCCAAAAACAAATTTTCGTCAAAAAATGACTGATGCCATTATTTTAATAGGGTGACGATATTGAAGATTGTCACTCTAGACCTTACGTCACCATAGTGCGTGGCGGTAATGCACCTTAATGTTGGTTACACACCCTGAAAAACCAAAAAAAGAAGAAGAGGAGCACGGCTCCGCTTGTTCCTTTCCATTGCTTTGAGTCATTTTGCGACATTTTCAGCACTCGGCTAGTGTGGGCTTTTTATTTTCTCTGGGCTCGTGCACAAAGTGCGGCTTAGCAGATGAGGCTCGAATTAGTGTCATTTGGAGCTAGTTTATTTCACTTGATGGAACGGGTTGAGGCTATATAGGGAGTTGGAGCTAATTCAAGCCTCAAGATTACGCCTTAGTCTGGATGTTCTTAGCTACGTTGATGGAATACCCCCCTGAAGGGGAGAGGCGAGCAGCTCTGTTGTGTTTTGAGAACATTTCAACTGTCAACAATAGTGAAGTCATATCGCTGACACAGCCTTTAACATTAAAGTATCTATAAAAGGTCCATCCAGTAGGTTTCTATAGGTAAAGGTAAGCACTGTGGCAGTAATAATACAATATTTAGAAAATTTACTTTTATTTTTGATACGTAAGTATTTTTAAAAACAAGTACTCCAGTACTTTTACTTAAGTATAAATCTGACTGTAGAACTTTTAGTTGTACATGAGTAAAATTTAACAAGTGGTATCTGTACTTTTACTTAAGTAATGAAGCTGTGTACTCTGTCCGCCTCTGCTTCTTGCTGTGCAGAAGGCATAATAAATACAACCAAGTCCATCTTCGCCCTGAGTCCAGTCACTTCCTGTCACTTCCTACACTTCCTGTCCTCCGTGGACATGGCTGTTGCTCAGAGCACAACCCTTACAATGATAGTATTTTTCAATACATTTTCACCAAAAAAATGAGAAGTAATATATTATGACCCCTTTTAGACAAAATTGACAGTGTATAATAATCACTGGACACTACTGTGTGTGTGTGTGTGTGTGTGTATACAACCCCAATTCCGAAATAGTTGGGACAAAGTGTAAATTGTGAATAAAATCAAAACGCAATTACTTTCAAATCACACCAGCCAGTATTTTGTTCACAATAGAACAGAGATAACATAGTAAATGTTGAAACTGAAAAATTTTACAATTTTACCCACAAAATTAGCTCATTTCAAATTTGATGGCTGCTACAGGTCTCAAAAAAGTTGGGACAGGGGCCTGTTTACCATGGTGTAGCATCCCGTTTTCTTTTCAACACAGAGTGGAGGCGTCTGGGCATTGGGGAGACAAGTTACTTGAGTTTAGCCATTGGAATTTGATCCCACTCTTCTTTAATACAGGCTTCCAGCTGCTGGAGAGTTTTGGGTCTCCTTTGACGGACTTTTCGTTTAATTATGCGCCAAATGTTCTCAATTGGTGAAAGATCAGAACTGCAGGCAGGCCAGTTCAGCACACAGACCCTTCCACTACAAAGCCCTGCTGTTGTAATAGCTTCAGTATGTGGTTTTGCATTGTCCTGCTGAAATAAACAAGGCCCTCCTTGGAATAGATGTCGTCTGGAGGGGAGCGATTGTCGCTCTAAAACCTTTATATACCTTTCATCATTCATGGTGCTTTTTAAAACATGCAAATGTCCCACAGCATATGCACTAATGCATCCCCATACCGTCAGAGATGCTAGCTTTTGAACTGATCGCTGATAACAGGAGGGGTGGTCTTTCTCCTCTTTAGCCTGGAGGACACGACGCCTATGATTTCCGACAAGAATGTCAAATTTGGATTCATCTGGCCACAGGACACCTTGCTACTTTGCTACAGTCCATTTTAAATGAGCCTTGGCCCACAGAACACGGCGGTGCTTCTGGATCATGCTCAACAATGGCTTCCTTTTTGCATGATAGAGTTTTAGGTGGCATCTGTGGATGGCACGGCGGGCTGTGTTTACAGACAGTGGTTTCTTTAAGTATTCCTGGGCCCATTTACTAATGTCAATGACAGAATCATGCCGGTTAGTGATGCAGTGGCATCTAAGGGCCCAAAGATCATGGGCATCCAGTAAAGGTCTTTGGCCTTGTCCCTTACGCAGTGATTTTTCCAGTTTCTCTGAATCTTTTGATGATATTATGCACTGTCGATGATGAGACCTTCAAAGCATTTGGCAATTTGACGGTGAGGAACATTGTTTTTAAAGTATTCCACAATTTTTTTTACGCAAGCCTTCACGGGTTGGAGAGCATCTGGCCATCTTTACTTCTGAGAGACTCAGCCTCTCTAAGACATCCCTTTTATAGCCAATAATGTTACACACCGGATGCCAGTTAATGTAATTACTTGCTAAATGTTCTTTCAGCTGATTCTCTTATATATTAAATGCTTTTTCAGCCCTTTTATTGCTTGTGTCCCAACTTTTTTGAGACCTGTTGCAGCCAGAAAATTTGAAATAAGCTAATTTTGTTGATAAAAAGGTAAAATGTGTCTGTTTCAACATTTGAAATGTTATCTATGTTCTTTTGTAAATAACATATTGGCTCATATGATCTGAAAGTCATTGCATTTTGATTTTATTCACAATTTACACGTCCCAACTTTTTTGGAATTGGAGTTTTATATATATATATACATACACACAGTACTGTGCAAAACGTCGTAGGCACATTTAAAGCAATTTCAAAGGGCATATATGCTTGCAAAAATGATGAAATTTAAAGTTTATTATTACTGAGAAATGTACTAAACAGAGCTGTAAACTGTTAAAAACTATATCAAACCAATATTTGGTGTAACTACCTTTTGCCAAAAAATCTGGGACACTGTCCTGTTGTGCTATAGTGTATAAGATGATTGGCTTTTTGCTTGTTCCAACCAGTGCGGAAAACTTGCCACCATTCCTCTGCAGACTGACTGTCTCACTTCCGTCTATCTATCCCTCCAAGTAACTGCAGATAGCCATGATGACGTTGACATCAGGGCTCTTTCAAGGCTGTATTATCTGTATTGGCTGTTTTTTTTAATGAAATACAAGCAATTATTTATAAAACTTTTCTTTAAATTAGCATTTGGAATTTCAAATTTACTTCGCGTCTTCAGCAACTCTAATGTGGAAAACAAGAAGTGAACATCTAAAGCAGATTTAATTTTTTTTTTTTTTTAAGTGCAGGGTGCCAAAGACTTTTGCACAGTACTGTGTATATATATATATATATATATATATATATATATATATATATATATATATATGTATCAGTCAAAAGTTTGGACACCCTTTGCTAATGTCACAGCACTCTGTTTTTAGAGAAATTTAAATGGCTTAACTTCTCTATATAATCTCAAATGGAATCTTGTAAAAGGTAAACAGTCAGATGTGACAAGAGAATAATTTACTTGCTTGAATAGTGTCCAAAACTTTGGAATTCTCAAAGAAGCCATATTTTGCAAAGTAAACAGACAAAGAAACTCCTTCTATTTTCCAACAGCCAAATTAAAGTCAAGCGGTTTTGGGACTTATTGGGCGAAAGGGGTGATGAAAAGCACACCTCAAGTGCAGCACGTCTTTGGGAAGTTGGACAGCCGCCTGCAACTGCAAATTAATTATAGTCATATGACTGCCTTTGTCAAAAAAAAAAAAAAAAAAAAAAAAAATGTGAGAATGTTCTCCAAATATGACAACAAATTGGGGTCAGTTTGATGGATTTAAGAATTAGATCAAGTTTCACGGTTAAGCAGTTTCACTGAACATTTTTATGAGCAAATGGTGACAGTGCATTGGTTTAATCCTTACTAATTTTCTCATCAATGATATGTTGTTAGGCTCATTAAAAGCTTATTTTGCCATTTTGGGCCTGGCCGATTTTTTTATTCACCCAGGTATTTCTGAGAAATATTTAGTCGGCCACTTTTCGTTTTGCGAAACTTTCACTTTATCCTGGTCTCATATGGAACCAATCTTTTGTTGTTGCAGACTTCATTATAGGCGCATGCCAACCTGTAGCTGGAAACTGAGCAACGAAAGTCGGTATGCTTGACACGAGACTTTGTAATAATGAACTGAAGATGGTGAGTGAGCTGGTAAAATACCTTAGTATTAAGACCTAAGTGATACAGTCTTGTCAGACGAGCAGCCCGGATGCACTCTTTTCACATTACATTTCCGTAATTTAACTATTGCATCCAAAGCAGTGAGAGGCTCACAGAACTAAGCGAGGGACAATAGTGGCATCGCCCCCGTCCCCAACCCAACGACAGAGCTTCTTAATGAAGCGGCATAGGGGCTTTAGCCTCTAGCCCTGCAATTCTCAGACCAGCACCTTAACCACTACGTTACAGACTTTACCGCCATGCCTACTGCATAACTGACTTTTCAGCACTTGCACTTGACATAGGTAGTGAAAGTAAATAACACCAAATTTTGTCCTACGAGTCAATAAACTTGCATCCATGTTCTTTAAACATTGTTTTCTCAGACGGAGTTTCAGAAAAGGCAACACAGAAGGCTTCCTGAAAAGCAAAGTTAAATATAGCGCTAGGTCATACTGATGAAAAATCAGGGACAGGAATTAATAGACAAGGCAACGTCGTTTTGAAATGATAATGCAATGTATTATATCAAGAGAGCATTTCATAGTTTCGAACTGTTTTCTTCCTGTGCAATCAGATTAGTTCATTCAAAAAATAAGAAGTACTTGCGATGGAAACTGAGAGGGTTGACAGAAAGTTCCACCCCGCTGTCTGCAGTTTCTTTGCATTTAGTTATTTGCCCTTGTCCGGAGAGAAAGCTCTCTGCGTGACGTCACGATTTTACAACAAGATAAGCGCCGAGGTTTATTACAAAGCATGGAATGACTTAGGATATATAAAGAGCAGGGCTACGCGGGGTTTTCTTACCGGAAAGCGACAGTGATTTAATTGGAAAAAGAAAAGTTCTGAAATATCGCGCAATCTTAGGTTATTGTCGATTATTTTACATATTTTAACTGCGATTATTGGTGATTTTTTTAAAGTAAATATTAACTCAAACGTATATAGGCAACACAACTATATGCTTTACATAACACGAACTGATGCAGTCCCGAAACAAAGAAAGTAGCCAGAGGGAAGACACCACCTGTGCAGAATGTGTTTAAGAAGATGAACTTAAAAAAGTAACTGAGGCTGCGGAAATGTTGCCTCTTCAACAGAAAATGGGCATGTTAAGTGTGGACTTGCTCGTTACCTTGCAGATATTACCAGGTTTCTTCTCGAACTGCCTGTTCCTTGCGCTCTATGACTCGGTAGTGCTGCTCAAACGTGCGGTATCACTTTTGAGCTTCTCTGGGTCGGCTGTCGGCGAGGAGTGGCAACGCATGCTAACTTCTGCTGGATTGAAGTCTATATGGAACAGTTTTCTACTGGACGCCTACAAGCAGGTAATTTTTGCACAAACCCATCATTCTTCCATCGTGAAGGGAATGTACATACGCCTTTTGCTCTGACTTGGATGCTGTAAGCCTTATGTTGACATACAATGAATAGGAATTGTATGCCTATTCATAGCGGTGTACACTATTTCTTACTGTCACTTGGTGCACTGGAATCGGAAGGTGCAGGCGTTAATCACTGTTAGAAACCTAGAGTATATGCTCAACGCAAGATAGAGTCAAAGACGTGTTGTCTTCTGGCTTCAGTATTTAATCCCCTTTGAGAGATATGTTGGGTTGCTATCAAAACTGATAATTGTTTCCGACGTGGACATTTGACTCGATTTGGCTATTGTACTTTTATTTTGGCAGCAGGCCCAAATGTCGTTAAGTTACGTTCCATAGTCTACATGATATTTGAACTGCGACATGAATCAGAGATTTGAGTCAGCAAAATTTACGTCTTAAGCCTCACATTTTTAAAAAATAAATATGCAACTGGCATGCAATATGCAAGTCATAACCAGAGAAGGACATGACTGATAGAAAAAATACATTGCAGCTCATTTACTCTTTGTAGCGTTGCGTCTTTTTGTGGCTGTAAACTACAGTTTATCGCTTTCTTTTCATGACAGCTGTGAATCTAAAGCCAAAATCTGAGGACCCCCCTATTTTGTGTTTATGACCTCTTTTTTATGTGTATAATTTTAGTTTGCTTATCATTTTGTTCGTTCAAAATTAGTTTTTTTTCCCTAGTTTGTTACTGGGGAAAGTCAGGTGTCTTTATTCAAGATGGAAATCAAATGTAATCACATTTTATTTGTTGACATTTTTTGGAATAAAAAAAAAAAACCATGTGCCATAAGCCTTTTTCCGCTTGAATAAAAGCGACTCAGTGTTCTGATTTTCCTAGAAAAAAGTATTTGATGCAGCACCATTGCTTAATAATAATCAGCTTAAGAATCTTACTTCCGCGAAGGGTAGCGGTGCAACACCGCATTCTTTCAAAGTGGCTTAAACTTCCTAATAATTACTTAATTATTCTGGGACGTGAAGTATTATTTCTAACATGTTTCTTTCTCAGTCTCCAGATTCATGGGCCCTTTGTACGATGTAAACTTTAAGTATTTGGCAGTGCTCCTTAAGCTGAAATTGCACCTCATTGGGAAGGTTACACGTCTCAGCAATCCAATCCAATCCAACTTTATTCATAAAGCACTTAAAAACAACCATGGGGGCTAATGTGCTGTACAGACAAATAAATAGAATAATAAAATACACAATAAATTAAAATTAAAATATATAGCTTGCATAAGGTAAAATATGTAAACACATAAAGGCAGCATCTTACGCAGTGTCGGAGGCCAAGGAAAACAAGTGGGTTTTACGAAGTTTTTTAAAAACAGACAGTGAGGAAACCTGTTTAATGCGCAGCGGCAAAACTTTCCAGAGTTTAGGAGCTGCAACAGCAAAAGCACAATCCCCTCTGAGCTTAAGCCTACTCCTAGGCACAGTCAGGAGGAGCTGGTTAGCTGACCTGAGAGAACAGGTGGGCATGAAAGGAGGTAGCAGCTCAGAGAGGTAGGGTGGAGCAAGGCCATTGAGAGCTTTAAAGGTACATAAAAGAATTTTAAAATGGATCCTAAAATGCACAGGCAGCCAATGGAGTGAAGCTAAAATTGGCGAAATGTGCTCATGTTTGCGTGCACCAGTTAGTACCAGCAGTGCTCTGTTTTTTCGTTGTGTTTATTAGATAATTAAATCATTGTTGATTTGAGAACATTTTGGAAAATATCATTGTAATGGACCTGAGGAGAGTAATTTACAGTGTAGAAACTTCAGAAGTGGTGAGGTTTTTATCATACATGTTTGTGCAAGAAATTTATGAAATACAGAGACTATTTTATGCAAAATACAGGAACATGCTAGGATAAAACTGGACAGAGTAAATGCTAAGATACATATGTTGCAATATGTGCCTATAAACTTCACACAGGACCATGAAGGCATCCACTGTGACATTTATGTGCTTCTTAGCTGAGCAATAATCACAGCTGGGCAAAATGTCAGAGATAAAGAGAAATCTTCCATCATACCACCCTATATAATCTCCAGAGCTGTTCAACATTTCAGTGGGTAGAAAATCCACAAACCCAAAATTTAGTAATGTACCATCATCGTTGGTTGAATGTACTTATGAATCTCTAACATAAGCCTATAGTATAGAAAAACACTATGCACTATTCTCCAGTATGCCACTGCTTTTGGTCTGAACATACCTCTGTATGAAGTTCTTTGTGTAAAATCCTCTGTCACACTTGTCAGGCTTCCTCAAGACCAGGCAAGCCTATGTCAACTAAATTGTGGGAACACTTGTTGCTTGTGTCATGCTGCTGCCATGCAGGTGCATTCTATAATGTTTTAGGTCTTTTGCTCTCATGCGTGAAAGGGAGCCCTAATTTGGATTGTTCCAGTATTTAGCTCAAGGCTAGCTCAAGGCTGAATGAAATAAAATCCTTTGTTCTGGTATTAGTTGGAGCAAAGGGAACAGAGTGAAGGATCATGCATACAAAACTCACGTAATTTCCTGAGCACATCCATCTAAGCTCTTCCTAACTACTGCATAAGTTGAGAAAGGTATGTAGCATGTGCATGAAATAAGTGATTCCTTATGAACTACCTATGCCAGGGGTGTCTAATCTCATCCGTAAAGGCTCGTGTGTAAAAAAAACAGCACCCACACCGGCCCTTTCTGGATAAGATTGGACACCCCTGGCCTATGCAGTACAGTGCCATGAAAAATTATTTTCCTCCTTCGCAATTTCTTCTATGTTTGCATATTTGTCATATGTAAATGTTTCAGGTCATTCAACTAATTTTATTATAAGACAAAGACAATGTGAGTAAACACAAAATGTGGCTTTTAAATGATAGTTTCATGTATTTAAGATGAAGAGTTATTTGAAACATGTATCACTCATATTAAAAAAAATGCCCCCCCAACTTAACAACTGGTTCTGCCACCCTTGGTGGCAACTACTGCTATCAAATGTTTGTGATAACTGGCAGTGAGACTTTAAATCCCTGTGGACAAATTTTGGCACACTCTTCTTTGCTGACTTGTTTTAATTCAGCCATTCAATTCAGAGCTAAAAGTCTTTGAAGTTGAAATGTACAGGTTTTAACCACAAAGAAATTTTGATTTTGGTGAGGAGTCAGACAAGAAGCGATTCACTAGACTCCTATGGTAAGTTCCCCTTTGGAAATAATAACCTTGCCCAGAGCCTGGTTCCAGAGCCAGAGATGTGTGTAGAGGCGAGTCCAACTATATCTAGCTGGTACCGCTCAACCTCCCGCACAAGTTCTGGCTCCTTTCCCACCAATGAGGTGACGTTCTATGTCCCCAGAGCCAGATTCCATGACCGGGGCCCAGAATGCAAGGGCCCTCGCCCCCATCTGCCACCCAATCTTCTATGCACCTGACCCCTACTCCTCTCCTCGCGGGTGGTGGGCCCACATGGAGGCAGCTCCCCGTCGCCTCTTCGGGCTGAGCCCAGCCGGGTTCCGGGAAAAATCCGGTCACCAAGTGCTCGCCTGCGAGCTCCCCTCCCAGGCCTGGCTCCAGGAGAGGGCCCCGGTGTCCCTAATCCTTGATAGGGGTTGGATTCTCTCCTTTTCTGGAGTTGCCCAAGGTGAGAGGCGGCGAGCAGGTGTGGGGATACTAGTGTCCCTTCGGCTGAGTGTCGTGGTGTTGGAGTCCATCCCGGTGAACGAGAGGGTCTCTGCAATTTGCTTGTTGGTTGCGGAGGGGAATGCTCTGACTGTTGTTTGTGCTTACGCACGAAACAGCAGTTCAGAGTATCCAGCCTTCTTGGAGTCCCTGGGTGGGGTCCTGGAAAAGGCTCCGACTGGGGATTCCATAGTTCTACTGGGAGACTTCAACGCTCATGTGGGCAACGACGGAGACACTTGGAGGGGAGTGATTGGGAGGAACGGCCTCCTTAATGTGAACATGAGTGTTGCTTTGTTATTGGGTTTCTGTGCTAGTCATGGATTGTCCATAACAAACACCATGTTCGAGCATAAGGGTGTTCATAAGTGTACTTGGTACCAGAGCACCCTCAGCCGAAGGTTGATGATCGATTTTGTAATCAAGTCATCAGATCTGCGGCCATATGTCTTGGACACTCGGGTGAAGAGAGGGGGCTGAGTTGTCAACTGATCACCACCTGGTGGTGAGTTGGATCAGATGGCGGGGAAGACTGCCAGACAGACCTGGATGCCTAAACATGTTGTGAGGGTGGACTGGGAACATTTGGTAGAGGACCCTGTCCGGACGATTTTCAACTCATGCCTCCGGAGGAGCTTTTCCCATATCCTGAGGGAAGCTGGGGACATGGAGTCAGAGTGGACCCTGTTCAAAGTCTCTATTGTGGAACTGGCTGCTGCGAGCTGTGGCCTGAAGGTTGTCATTGCCAATCGTGGTGGCAACCCAAGACCCCGTTGGTGGACCCCAGCGGTGAGAGAAGCCGTCAAATTGAAGATGATGGCCTTTCGGGCTTAGCTGGCCCAGAGGACTCCCGACTTAGCAGACAGGTACCGGCAGGCTAGAAGGACTGTAGCCGCGGTAGTTGCCGAAGCAAAAACTCAGGTTTGGGAGGAGTTTGAGGAGGCTATGGAGAAGGACTTTCGAGTAGCCTCAAAGAGGTTCTGGTAAACCGTTAGACGACTCAGGAAGGGGAGGCAGGCTGTTTTCAGCAGGGGTGGTGAACTGCTGACCTCGACTGAGGATATCGTTTGGCGGTGGAAGGAGCACTTTGAGGGACTCCTGAATCCGCAGACCTGCTCTCCATTGCGGAGGCAGGGACAGAGGACTCAGACAAGTCGTTGCCCATTTCCCTGGTGGAAGTCACTGAGGTGGTTGAAAAGCTCCGCAGCGGCAAGTCACCAGGGATGGACGAGATTCGCCCTGAGATGCTGAGGGCCCTGGATGTTGGTGGGCTGTCATGGTTGACACACCTGTTCAACATCGCATGGATGTCGGGTACAGTACCCATGGACTGGCAGACTGGGATGGTGATTCCCATTTTTCCCAAAATGTCTATGCCAGGGGACTGGAAAGGAGGCTCTGCCCAATTGTCAACTATTCAGGGGATCCTTTATTTAACACTGCTCAAGCCTCCCAGGGAAATGTTTCATGCCAGGGTGCTTAAAAAATAAATAAATAAATAAATGAAAATAAGTAAATTAGGAGGCAGTTTCTGCCCAAATTTTAAAATTGAACCAAAAGCAACCTGACAATCTCAAGTCCTTCTGATTCAGGAGGGGCAGCAATTTAAAAGGTTTTTTCCAAGCTTCCACGGCCAAATGCAAAAAATGGAACAGTGGACCAACCAGCCCAAGGAGAGTTTTATCCTTGGGGGGTTCCGTTCGGCGGATATCTGGAGGGGGGGTCATGGGAGTTTGCCCATCCAGTCTACATGTGTTTTGTGGGCTTGGAGAAGGCTTATGACCGTGTCCCATGAGGTATCCTGTGGGGGGTGCTGCAGGAGTATGGGGCTCCATTGCCGTTAATTCGAGCCATTCGATCCCTGTACAACCAAAGCCAGAGTTGTGTCCGCATTCTCGGCATTAAATCGGACTCGTTTCCAGTTGGTGTTAGACTCTGCCAAAGGTGTGCCTTGTCACCTATTCAGTTCTTGATTTTCATGGACAGGATATCAAGGCGCAGCCGAGGTTTGGAGGGTGTCCAGTTTGGTGGCCTCAGGATTTCATCTCTGCTGTTTGCAGATGATGTGGTCCTGTTGGCATTATCACGCTGTGACCTCCAACGCACAATGGAGCAGTTTGCAGCTTAGTGTGAAGCGGTCGGAATAAGGATCAGCACCTCCAAATTCAAGGCTATGCTTCTCTCCCGGAAAAAGGTGGATTGTCCCTTTCGAGTGGGGGGTCAGTTATTACCCCAAGTGGAGGAGTTCAAGTATCTCGGGGTCTTGTTCACGAGTGAGGGTAGGATGGAGCGTGAGATTGACAGACAGATCGCTGCAGCATCTGCAGTGAAGCGGACATTGTACTGGTCCGTTGTGGTGAAGAAGGAGCTGAGCATGAAAGCAAAGCTCTCGATTTACTGGTCAATCTATGTTCCAACCCTCACCTATGGTCACAAGCTTTGGGTAGTGCCCAAAAGAATAAGATTGCAAATTCAAGCGGCCGAAATGAGCTTTCTCCGCAGGGTGGCTGGGCTGACCCTTAGGGTGAGGAGCTCAGACATCCGGGAGCGGCTCAGAGTAGAACCGCTGCTCCTCCGCGTCGAGAGGAGTCAGTTGAGGTGGTTTGGGCATCTAGTTCGGATGCCTCCTGGACGCCTCCCTTTAGAGGCTTTCCAGGCATGTCCAACTGGGAGGAGACCCTGAGGCAGACCCGGGACATGCTGGAGGGATTATATCTCCCGGCAGGCCTGGGAACGGCTTGGGATCCCCCAGGTAGAATTGGAGGAAGTGGCTAGGTAGGGGGACCCCTGGGCTTCTCTACTTAGTCTGTTACCCCTGCGACCCGGCCCCGGATAAGCGGAAGAAAATGGACGGATAGATGGATGGGTGGATGGATGAAATTTTGATGCAGGGTGGTGCAAATTGAATATTAAACATGAAATTTCAGTCTAATACATTCTGGCAAAGAAGTAATTTGGCATGTTTTGAGTATTTTTCACAGCTTCTTCCCAGACCCAGTTGGAAACTATCGCTGCCTGACGTCATGCGTATCAAACTGAGACTTGACGACAACTAACTGAACAGAGCGGCTTATTCTCAGTATTGTGTCACATTTTGATGATACAAAAGCAATGGTTTTATCCGCATCATTAATTTAAAAAAATCTAAATTTCTCTGAATTCCATCTCCCGTATTCACTTTTTTTTTTTTTTTTCAAATTTCTGTTGAAAGCAATACAGGCTATAGGTTACAGCTTTTAGAACAGTCAAGCTTGTAAACATAAATCTGTGGTGTTTCATGAGAATTTCGTGAATGCAGTTATGCAAACTTTACATAAATTGTCCAGTCGTCTTTCTGATAACTCATTCATTTTACTTTGTGTGCATAGACTTTCAGTGGCGCAGCCAGAACTGAAAATTGGTGGTCCCAGAACATCCCTTTACAACAATTATTAGTCCTGGCTAGTTCTCAGTCATTTTCCTTTGTTAATACGTGCTCCGATTATAACAATAATCCATTGGCAATCAAAGTCACGGCTTCTCTCTCCATGCGATCTATCGGTGACTAAATAATTAGCTAAATTCAGAACAGAAAAATAATTTACTCAAAAATAAGCTTATGCTTTACGAAAGATAAACTGCTCTAAAACTTCCGCGCTACCTTTTCCTTGCATCAGGCAATTTAAATTGCGCTTCATGATCCTTTAAATCACAAAAAAGACCATTTGAAACGTCCTTATGCAATTTCCAACCCTTGAGAAAAGAAAAGCGTGAAAATTCCAGAGTCATAGGCCGTATTTACACTGTAAGTCTTGATGCCCAGATCGGATTTGCTGCCTGAATCCGATTTTTTTTACTGTGTGGTTACACTTATTTTATCAAGTGACCCATATCTGATTCACGCGATTACACTTGCCTACAACATCTGAAACATCGCACATACTAAACTTTAGGCCACGCCTACTTCTGCACCAAGCGCTAACTGCTAAGCCAAAAAAATGGATGATGCTGACATATCGTCGGCCTGCGGATAAAACCTCGTATCTCCAAATTGATAAGAAACAAAAACTCGTATGTCCACTAATTTCACGTGCAAAATTAAACATTTTTTATTTTATTTATAACTTATATTTATATTGTTTTATTTTTATTTTATTTTATATTTATTTTTTATTTTCCTGTAAATTTTATCATTTTGAAGATACAAGGTTTTATCAGCAGGCCGACAATATGTTTGATGATAGTGTTGCGGTGCATGAAAACTTTGCCTAACATTGCCAGGATTTTTAGGCAGAGAAGAAGGAAAAGGGCCACAATTGCATCTTGTGCATATGCTGCAATTATTGCCTCTTCAGGCGTTCATAGGAATGTCTGGGTGCAAAGACAGCCTCCATTGTTCGGAAAACAATATATCCCCATGGGTGGTTAGGGTTAGGGTTAGTATTAGGGTTAGGTTTAGGGTTAGGCTTTCATAAATTATCGTGGTAGCGTTTCTGGTTTCACCCATTGGGATATAGTTTCTGGTTTCACCCATTGGGATATATTGCCTTCCTCCATGTTCAGTCTGCCAGCTTCTCAAATTTAAATCCTTGTTCATTTGCCGTGCGGTCACTGTTTATGCGACAAAATAAGCTAAATGGTCGCAGATTTGATGATGTTAGAGACGCAATGTAAGAAAATCCGATCGGCCTGTTTACACAGCGGTCGCGTTGGCACATATCCGATACATATCTGATTTATTTCCACATATGAATGAGGCCTGTATCCCATCTCAAAATATCCGAATGTATGCGTCTTTTTCCTGTTTACACTGTCAACGAGCATATCCGATCTGTGCCACATAAGAGCAAAAAATCTTAATTGGGTCACATTACACTGACAATGTAAATGAGGCCATAATCGATTCCCATGTTTAGTGGTGAATGTTTGTGAAACTGAAAAAGTTTATGCGCAAGGACTTCAATGCTGCGTGAGAATCTTTGAAATACGCGTTGATTGAATAATGACTGATCTGCGTTCCGAAGAAATGTCGCCTTTCACTCTCAGTACAGCATGGGTTGATTGAAAAGTGGGACTCGGCAATTACATATAATTTTGTTTGCTGATTTAAAATTTTCAATCTTCACATTAATTTCTGTGTGTGAAATTGCTGACTACAGCGTGAGAACCTGATATGCTACAAAAAAGCATGAGACTCTCACCATATGCATGAGAGTTGACAGGTATGCAGTTTTGAATAAAGCCGATTTAAATGCACCAAATTTCATGTCCAAGTGAATGATTGTTGTCTTACCTAAGCAGGGAGAAGTAGCAGCACCTGATTGTATGAAGTGTTCTCGGAGTGAATCTATTGTTAATTTTGAAAATGATTGAGAACAAGTCAGGACTAATAATTGTTTTAAAGGGATGTTCTGCTCCGCACCAAATTTTTAGTTCTCGCTATGCCACTGGTTGGTTGGATAACCCGAGATTGAAAGTATTTACCTGAACTGAAATTAAATTACTCAGATAAGCTGGCATACGGTCCTTCAAGGCTTTAAAAGTAAACAGGCAAATCTTAAAATCTATATAATACTTGACAGGCAGACAATGCAAAATAATAAGTTTGCAAGCAATATGAGTCATATGCCAGGTGCATTTATGTATACATACGTCCACCTCATGTTGGTTTCTGTATACAACGGATCCACCCTACTGTGAGCTAGAGATGACTGTGCAATTGACCTGTGGCTAAACCCGCCCCTTCCACTGACTCGGACAAACAATCAACATTTTAGAACAGGCGCTAATGGCTGGTATCACAGTCGGACATATTTTTCAGGATGCTATCGATGATTTTTGGCGATAGAAGGCTCAAATACCATCAAGAAGTCGGCAAAAAAGGGTTACACTATGCATTGGAGGGATACATTTACTAATTTAGAGTGGAGAAGGTCAACGAAAAGTTTAAATTAGAAGCTAAAATTTTCAGGTCTCAGTCCAAACGCGATCAACTGCGTCTCGTTTCTGTCTCCCTGTCAGACAACAAGATTGAGGATCAGCATTGTTCATGCACTGCAGGGTAATAAATTTAATTTACGTATTATTATTGCTACCGAATTTAAGAAATCTAGCCTGTCGTGACTGAACTCCTTCTAAGTAAAGAAGGTGACATGGTGAACAACGTAGCCAGGAGCTCACGTTAAGCCAACATCCGTCAGCACTTAAGTTAGCCATACAGTTTACTAACATTAGCTAACGTTAGCTAACTTAGCGATGTAAAAGATAACTTTACATTAATCTCCAGCGAAGTGACAAGATGTTGCCTTAAACACGATGTTGACTTAGCTTGGAACAAATGTTGACATCCTTGTTGACCTTTGTTAGCTATGTTAAGCTGAAAGTGGGGTCTTCCACAAGGCTTTATCCAGAGGTGACACTTCTCTTGGTTATGTTGTGGCTTTGGGAAGGGTATAAAATACACCCCATCGCCCAGCCTCTCGGGATACCTCGTATTGGAGTTACTTTTACCCCAAGCACACCAAATAATGGTCAGTGAAATAATTTTTTTTGGCAGGTTGATAGACATGTATGCTTTCACCTGGAAGCTTAATCTTTAAAAAATCGGGAACATGTACATTTGACCACAAAGTTAATTAACTTCCATTTTGTGAAAACTGAGAAAGGGAGGGAGGGTTTTTGAGCATGATCTGTTTGTTTAAGGCAGGGCTATTCAACCTTATCAGGAAAGGGCCGGCGTGGGTGCAGGCTTTCATTCCAACTAAGCACTTACACACCTGACCCCACTAATCAACCCCAAGAGTCTTTGCTAAAGAGCTTGATTAGTAGTATCAGGCGTGCAAGTGCTTGGTTGGAATGAAAGCCTGCATCCACACTGGCCCTTGCAGGATAATGTTGAATAGCCCTGGATTAAGGTCATGCCACTGTATGTCAATTGGATTCAAGTTAGAATTTTAACTAGGCCACACCAAAACCTTCAGTTTGTTTCTTTGGAGCCATTCAGAGGTAGACTTGCTTGTGTGCTTTGAATCATTGTCCTGCTGCTTAACCCCTTAAATAAGCATGATCAGAAACCCTACAAAGGGTTTTCTCAATTTTCTCAAAAAGGACATGTATCTTGATTGGATTCAAGTCAAAACTTTAACAAGCCCACGCCAAAACCTTCATTTTGTTTCTTTTGAGCCATTCAGAGGCAGACTTGCTTGAGTGCTTTGGGTCATTGTCCTGCTGCTTAACCTCTTAAACTCTACATTTTGTTTAAGCTTTTCCCTTAAGTAGGTTCAACATCAAAAAAGCATTTTCTTCATTTTTGTAGGACAATTTGACATACTGGTTGCAGCGCATCATTGAAGGTACATCGCACTAATACTGAGAGAAATATTCAAACCTAGGGCGCCATGTTTTTTTGGCCACAGCATTACATCAAATGGAAAAATACAGTTGGCTCCAAAATGACTGGCACCCCTGACTGGCAGTACACAAACAATACTTTAAGACATCCAAAAAAATATATATTTACAGAGAAACTCAAGATACCAACATGTGAGAAAACGGTACAATATTAATTTTACAATGGAACCAACCAAAATCATTTACTGATTTAATTAAAAATAAACTTTGTCCAAGTCAAGGTTGTGCAGTTACTGGCACATTTATTTATTTATTTATTTTATTTGGCATCTCCAATCCCAACCGAATCTGGAATGCCCAATTGAAGAACTATGTACAAGGCTTGCTCATATGCGACCCCTTGCTGCCAATTCAGGAGAGTGTAGACAGTTCGCGGCTCTCCTCTGAAGCACGCGCCTGTCAGCCTGCTGCTTCTTATACACTCATTGGTTGAATCTTCGCAAGTTCAGAACAAGGGCGGAGGATACCCGGACATGAACAGGCTTAGAATCATCCTGACAAACGCCGGTCTAGCCAACAGGAGGCGCTTGACCAACGAACAAGGCAACTATTATTTCCCTTCCTGGCAGTCCCTTCCCAATTTGCAACACTGTAGCGCAATAGCCAATTGTGCGCTACTCTGAAAAAGCTGCCGACCACTGCCGGCTGGTACGAGGCGGGGATAGAACCCGCGATGTGATAGTCACTTCAGCTTCGCAACGCGATGCTTTACCGAAAGAGCTATCTGGCAGCTCTTTACAGGCACATTTAAAGATTATTGTCAATAACATCGACGAAAATTATACCAGGCCTTAAATTCCACTTATTTAAGTTTTATCGAAGTGTTAAGGAACTGTATTGAGCCGTTACATCACTTCCCGTTTCACCAGGGTATAAAAATGAGATAACACACATGCACAGGCTCGTGCACAGGATTCTAAAAGGGCTGGTGCCCACATTCATGAAAAGGGCACCTTGCCTGCGCACGGCCCCATGTGTTTTTTTACTTGATTTGAAGAATTTGTGGGCTACTCGTCTACAAGTAGGCTATAATGTGTAATATATGTACGACTGAGGTTGAACACACCCACATGACATTGTCAGTAACTCTCCACCCATGTTAACCAGCCCTTACTTCACTCTCACCTCCAGGATCTCAATGCCATTCACAAAGAGACACATCTTGCTTTCATGACTGCCTCTCTGGCCTACACATTTTGCCTCTACAAGGCATAAATGATTCAGCAATAACATATACAGTGGGGTGCAAAAAATTGGGCACCCCTGGTTTAAATGTCTGTGACAGTTAATCTCCAAGTGATTGAAAGCACACCTGAACCCTAAATGCTACAAAGTTAAACATGACACCTTTCTGCAAATTTAAAAGCAATGTTTCTTTTTATTTGAATTTTTAAATGATAAGAAAGGAAAAAGGGCCCAGTGCAAAAGTTTGGGAACCCTTTTGGATTATTCTTTGTTACCATTTAAGAAGATGATTACTAAGGCCCAGACCCAGGTGATTTACTCGTTAGGGCTTCAATGAGTCAGGTGAATATAATTCCGGGGTTGAACTATATATTCTGAAGTAACCCCATGCCTTGTAAAGTATCCAACTGTGGTGGCTGTTGTGTCTGGTGGTAAAAACCTTGTGTTCCTCTAAACAGTTGTCCAAGGATGTCAAAATCAAGATAATTCACTTCCACCAACAAGGAGAGGGTTACGAAAAACCCTCACAACGTTTTAAACTACCCATTTCTACTGTCAGAAACATTGTAAGAAAATGGAAAATAAATGGAACAATTGAAGTCAAGGCAAGATCTGGAAGACCAAGAAAAATTTCAGATAGCATTGCCCAAGATCTGGTGAGAAATGCTCAGAAGAACCCGCACATCACTGCAAAAGAGCTGCAAAAAAGAGAAGCAGGCACAGGTCTAGTTGTTCACAGGACTACAGTACAGTGTACCTTAAAAAACAATGACCTGCATGGCAGAGTTGCAAGAAAGAAGCCTTTCCTACGACCTCAACACAAAATTAAGCGTCTGAAGTATGCAAAAGAAAACCTTGAGAAACCTCAAGCCTATTGGAACAATGTGCTTTGGACTGACAAAACCAAAATTGAAATTTTTCAACTAAGGTATGTTTGTAGAAAAATAGGTGAAGCATTTATAGCGAAGAACACGTCGTCAACTGTTAAACATGGAGGTGGATCCATTATGCTTTGGGGTTGTGTAGCAGCTGGGGGCACAGGCAAGATTGTGCAGGTGGGAGGAAGAATGGATTCCACCAAATATCAAGACATTCTAGAGGCTAATGTTCAAAGCTCAGTCCAGAAATTGAAGTTGAAGAGACGTTGGGTACTCCAGTAAGATAATGACCCAAAGCACACCTCAAAATCCACCATGAAGTACCTCCAGGAAAGACTGATGAAGGTTTTGGAATGGCCGTCACCATACATGCCAACTATCTACCGCTTTTGGGGCGTTTTTTTCAGAATGAAACGCCCCAGAGGCGGTGTTAGACCTGAAAATTATTGGCTATTATCCCACCCTTTATTGACAACAATTTGTCCTGGCTAATTCTAGATGGTTTTCCTTCATTAACACGTTTTCCAATTCAAGAATAATAAAGTGGCAATTGAAGACATGGCTTCTCTCCCCCATGCGATCTAACAGCGTCAAATGGGCTACATTCAGTACAGAAAAATAATTTAATTATAATTAGGTCAATGCACTGGCACTCGGCGACGGCATTTCAGAACTCTTCAGCGAATTAAGGTAATTTTGGCGGCAAGTACGTACACCTGTTTTTGCAGCACGGTCACGCAACTCGCTGTAAAAAATAGACAGCTGTCTGATTGAAAAATGTAAACGGACGAAACCACATACTAGTCACCAAAATTACCTTCATTCGCTGAAGAGTTCTGAAATGCCGTCGCCGAGTCACGGTGCAAAGACTTAATTAAAATTAAATTATTTTTCTGTACTGAATGCAGCCCATTATTTTGTCGCTTTTATATTGTATGGGGGAGAGAAGCCATGTCATCAATTGCCACTTGATTATTCTTGAAATGGAAAACGTGTTAATAAAGGAAAACCATCTAGAACTAGCCAGGACAAATTTTTAATAAAGGGAGGGATATTAGCCCAGGTCTAACGCTGCCGCTGTAAACGCCCCGAAAGTGGTAGTCTACCGCCAAAAGCGGTAGAGTTGGCATGTATGCGTCACAGTCCCCAGACTTGAATATTATTGAACATCTGTGGAGTGACCTCAAACATGCCGTGCATGCAAGAAGGCCGAAGAATATTTCTGAGCTAGAGGTGTTCTGTCAGGAAGAATGGGGAAAAATTCCAAGGACAAGAATTGAAAGACTCTTAGCTGGCTACAGGAAGTGTTTGCAAGCTGTTATAGCTGCCTGAGGAGGAGTTACAAAGTACTAGCTGACTGGGTTCCCAAACTTTTGCACAAGGCCTGCTTTCTTGTTTTATTATTTTGAAACTGTAAAGTAAAAAATAAAAATTGTTCTTGCTTTAAAATGTGATGGCATGTGTCATGTTTAACTTTGTAGCATTTAGTGTTCAGGTTTGCTTTCAATCACTTGGAGATTAATTGTAACAGACATTTAAACCAGGGGTGCCCAAATTTTTGCACCCCACTGTAAGAACATGCTGATATTGCATGGCTAATATACAAAACTATATGCTAACTAATTCACATATCATATCATACTGCCAAGCCCAGGAAGACCATCCGTGATCATGCAAAAGTCACATGTAAGTTTTAGATAGAATGTGTTAGAAGCTGCTTTATTTTTTATTGATTCAAGATAGGAATTCCAGCTGTTTAATTAACATTCCTCCAAATTACTGAAAAAAAATAAAGGGCTTGAACTAGGAGGGACGTAAAGTTGTGGCCTCAAAGGCTCGTGCCCATCGGTATCTATCCTGATTTTAGCGTGCCTCGAATTAAACAATGATTAGGCTGCTGGAGGGCATGAAAGGGGCTCTTACAAGCTACAACCAAAAATGGCACTTTTGTCTATGAAGGCAAAAGGGCTGGTGCTCAAGCACCAGTAGAGCCCTATGTGTGCACAACCCTGTGCATGCAATATCCCTTTGTCATCTAACCATGGATGTATTATAAGAACTGGATACTGAACCAGGGCTGAGACACATGCTGGCAAGGGCTTTGCGCTCAAGCTGATATTGCAAGTCATGGGATGGCATGGGGGAAAGCAATTTCTCCATCGGGAACAATTGAAAAGCACACTTTGATAAATCCGTGAATGCATTTTTTAAAAATTACCACAAATGATCAGTATATAAACTGTTGATTTTTCTCTTTTAAATCATTGTTGCCTTTTTCCACGGCAGCTACAAAATTTTTTATTTTAATTCAGGCTATGTGAACGCCAAGGGTACCTTGTCTCAAAGCACGTTCTTGTAGCACAGCTGCAGATGTGAGTATTTAAGTGAATTGGAGTCATTGGAGTCTCTACGGTGATTCTGTACTGTCAAAGGTGATTGCCAAGTCGGTAAAGTGAGCAGGTGTAACAGTACGAATGCTTTCATTTATTGTATTTGATGAATGGCTTTGTTATGTAGCGACTCGTTTGCTAAACCTAGCCTTTATGTAACGTTCCAGAATAAACAGTAAACTAGCAAAGGCTGTTGTTGCTTAACTAACGTTGGATAACGGGCGTGTATTCAGTAACTTTTGAAGGTGACATCCTTTAATCGTGCGTGTAGCTAACACTTCCTTTGCTATTTCGTATTAAAATGTTCAAGACATACCTAAACTAACTTTTATATTTCCATTACTTTGAATATTTTATACCGATTCACGGTACTATGTTTTAGTGCTTCTTGTATTATGTGCTGGTTACGTAGCTAAGTAGCATTGACTACGTCCATGTGCACACTTGCAGCACGGTATAAATTCAGCCCAAAAAACTGCATAGTTAATCATTTACTATTGCATTCACATTCTTAAGTATTAAAACAAAAGCGGATGATGTTGTAACTTTTGTAACATGCGCAGAACTTGCATGACAGCACTGCACAAACAGACAGTATTTGTAGTTCAGCCTTTATTAGCTAAAGCCTTTGAGTGGGTTGGAAATGCTGGACAAGATGAAATGTGAACGATACACTGTTAGTGAGCAGCATCAGTGCACAGGAGTGATGCTACAGAAATTCGATGATGCAGCTGAACTCCCTCTGCACCAAGAAAATATGAGTCCCAGAAGAAAGAAACAGATGAGCGCGAAACAAAGATCAACTTTATATACATTTCATAGCTGGGCTGCTGAATATGAGATGACTTAATGAATGTCCTGTGTAAGGGGAAGGGTAAGAATTCTGTATTCAACCTCCTCTAATATCAAATGAAATCAACCCTTTTAAGACTTACCTTGATGTTTGGGTACCCAGAGAAACATTCTGGTCTGTAAAAACGTCACACATACATCTAATTAAGCAAACGTAGAATTTAATTTCTTGTTCTGCTAAACATGGTAATGGCATATAATGGTGACAGTCATGTTACTGATGACACACCGGGTCACTATGGCATGCGCAGCATATGCATTTGCGATATTAATTATTAATATTAAATTCTAAACCCCCATAATAACCCCCCCCTCAAAATATATTGGCGCCCCTTTTAAAATCGTTCTGGCAAATAAAAAGCTGAAAAAGTGGAGGTTGCATACGGCATTCTTTCATGGGAAGGACTCCAGAGTATGTTAACTTAAACAAGAGGAGGATAAAACAGTTATAGCCAATATTTCAGAGACAGTAAAAACTGCTGTTAGGTAGAAAACTCTGAAATCGTGTCCATACTGTGGACATCGGTTTGATGAAAAAAGTTTTAATGAATGGATTTAGTGAATGGTATGTGAATGGCGTGTGCACCCTGCAATGGATTGGCAAGCTGTCCGGGCTGTGTCCCTGTCTTTTGCCCAGAGTCAGCTGGGACAGGCTGCAGCTCCCCTGCAACCCTAGTGAGGAATCAGCAGTATAGAGAATGGATGGATTTAATGAGCTTTGAGAATGCATAAGTTAAAAGTAATTTTGCTTGTCACAATTGGCTCAATACTTTAATAAACATTATCTACTTTAAAACTTATCAGTTCATAAAGCACGGGCAGTGCTCTGTGCGGTTGGGTTATCGTTTTGAATTCAGTAAGGATAGAGGAGATTGCAAGCCAACAAGCACAAAACGTTTCACCTTCCACAAATACACTTAGCTTTGAACTGTGTGGAAAAAGAGATTGAAATATGTCATGTTAAATACCAGCAAGTCAACTTTTCTGCTGACTTTTTTTGCAACATAGTAAATAGTGTTACTTCCCTGTCAAATAAAATCATTTATAAACATTTTATATTCCTATTGGGTTTCTAAACTGTGTTTCCAAACTACAAAAGTATATTTAAGCCTTCTCAGAGAGCTATGTTTGCCCGTTCGGTGCAGAGCCATGGCATGGGTTTCACGGTGATCATAATTACATTTCCGGAAAACATTGGTCGTGAACACGCGCCCTGTGTGGGGGAGTGCCACGGGCGCGGGCCGTTGTCAAATACCTCAGACCTCAGGGCGTTCATGAGCCCCACACTACGCATGTGTGAGCAAAAAGTCACAGTGCGCATGTCTGCGTGACTTCGGAAACAAGGCTCCTTGTCGGTGTGCTGCGCCACTGAGCAATTTCCACGAAAATGAATGGGTGGCCATTTTTCATTCAGTATCCAGTTCTTATAATACATCCATGCACCTAACACCATGAAGAAAAAAACAACTGGCAGTTCAAAAGAGGCAGATAGCCATAGACCTTCCTGAATCTGGTAATGGCTACAAGAAGATTCACAAATGGTTGAATATGCCACAGCACTGTCAGGGCAATTATTAAAAAAATCAAAATATATGAAACTGTTGAAGACCTCAAGGGCAGAGGACGCAACTGCATTTTGCCCCTTAGGATACTGAGGAGGATGGTGAGAGAAGCGACGTGCCACTTCCACAACCACAACCACAGGCTCTTTAAAAGGGTTGCCAGAAGAAATCCTTTTCTGACCAGAAGACACAGAAGCAAGTGTTTGGAGTTTGCCAGACGTCATTTAAATTATGACTGGAACAGGTGCTTTGGTCGGATGAGACCAAAATTGCACGTTTCGGTCAGATACAGCATCAACATGTTTGGTGTCGAAACAGAGATGCATACAAGAAGAAGCACCTCATATCCATGGTGAAATATGGTGGTTGGTCACTCATATTTTGGGGCTATTTTAATTCCAGAGGTCCTGGGGCACTGATTAAGATGAATGGCATTATGAATTCCACCAAGTATTAGGATATTTTGGCTGACAATCTGGTTGCCTCCGCCAGAAGGCTGAGACTTGGCCGTAGGTGGACTTTCCAACAAGACATTGACCCAAAGCATACCTCAAGATCCACGCAGAAATGGTTCTGTGACAACAAAATGAACGTTCTGCAATGACCATCTCAGTCGCCAGACCTCAATCCAATTGAAAACCTGTGGGCTGAGTTGAAGAGGGCAGTTGGTGAAAGCAAACCCAAGAATGTGAAGGATCTTGAAAGGATCTGCTGAGAGGAATGTTCCAAAATCCCCCCAAATGTGTGCCTTAACCTTGTTAAAAATTACAAGAAGAGACTCCGTACTGTAATCCTTGTCAAAGGAGGTTACACTAAGTACTAAATGAAGGGTGCAAATAATTATGCAACCTTGATTACTCGAAATTCATTTTGTATTAAATGATTGCTATAATTTTGGTTGTTTCCATCGAAACATTAATAAAGTATTTCACTCATGTTGGTTCTCTATAATTATACTGTTTATATTTTTTTGTATTGTTTGCGCATTTCCAGTCAGGGGTGCCAGTCATTTTGGAGCCTGCGGTATCTATATATTATGTACATCATTTTATACAAATTTCCTTGTAATTCAGCCGGATGTATTTGAGATATTTGGAAACTTATGGATCTCCTCTAGAATTTATACGGGCCTGAAATTTCACAGGTTTGAATACAGTGGGTGGATTTGACAGACCCACATATGGGTCTGTAGGATTTATGGGATAAACACAATTGCGCTTTAAGTTACAAAATGATGGCTGGATATTCTTCAGGATTTTCTGGTAAAGAGCAGAATTCATGGTTCCAGAAATCACGGCAAGTGGCCCAGGTCCTGAAGCGGCAAAGCAGTCCCAGACCATCTCACTACCACCACCATGTTTGACTGTTGCCATGATGTTCTTATTGTGGAATGCTGTGCTAGCTTTACGCCAGATGTAACGGTACCCATGTCTTTCAAAAACTTCCACTTTTGACTCAGAAGTCCACAGAATGGTATTCTTAAAGTTGTGGGGATCATCAAGATGTTTTTTTTTTTCAAATCTGAGATGGGCCTTTGTGTTCTTTTTGGTCAGCTGAAGTTTTTGCCCTGCAGCTCCCCCATGGATCCCATTTTTGTCCCGTCTCTCTGTTATCATGAGATCGTGAACACTGACTCTAACTGAGGCAAGTGAAAACTGCAATTCTTCAGACATTAGTGTGGATTCTTTTCTGACCTCCTGAATGAGTCATCAGTGCACTCTTGGAGGAATTTTGGTATGTGGTCACTCCCGAGAAGGTTCAAGACTGTTCCAAGTTTTCTCTATTTCTGGATAATAGCTCTCACCATGGTTTTCTGCAGTCCTCGAGCCATAGAAATGACTTTGTAACCCTTTCTAGCCTGATATGTCTACAACCTTGTATCTCAGCTGTTCTTTAAATTGCGGCATCATGTGCTGCTTTTTACCCACTTGAAATTGCTAAGCAGGTTTTATTTAAGTGATATTTAGATTCAGCGGGGTTGGCAGTAATCACAACTGTATGTGTATAATGAAACTGAGCTTGTGTATCTATTAAGTTTGTTCAATTGCTTGGTTTAATATTTAAAAGGGCAAGTACTTTTTCACAATGTACCAGGTAGGGTTGGGTAGCTTTTTTCCTTCAGTAAATGAGGTCATCATTTAAAGTCCGGGTAGTGAAAGTGAAATCCAAGATTTGCTTCTAAACACAATATACAGCGGGGAAAATAAGCATTGAACACGTCAACATTTTTCTCAGTAAATATATTTCTAATGGGGCTATTGACATGAAATTTCTTCAGATGTCGGTAGCAACCCAAGTAATCCACACATTCAAAGAAGTCAAAACAAATTAGTCCATAAATTATGTGTAATGAAGTGGAATTATATACCAAAGTATAAAGTATTCAAAGTATATAAAGTGTGGCAAAGTATACCATGCATATTTATGTGCTGTGAACTGGAAATAGTTTGAAAAACTTATACAATTAGAGTCCTCACTGCTTCAAAACTGATGATTACCTCATGTTCCTTGACCTCGGTAGTTACTGCTTGTAGTTATATACATTTTTTTCCTACACAAATTACAAATGGTGTCTTCATTGGTCCAATGTTGGACCCAAACATAAAAAATACCACCACTAGTGAGCTTAAATAACACTAAAGCCTGAAATAAAGTAAGTGACCGACAGTGTCCATGGCACTATTTTTAATTAGAGAAGTGATGACAGGGCTGTGGGTAGGACTGGGCCCCTCATGTGGAGTTTACATGTTCTGCCTGCGACTGGGTTTCCACTGGGTACTCTGGCTTCCTTCTGCAGTCCAAATCGATGCATGCATGGCTAACTGAAGAATATATGTTCTGGGCTGAATTCCTGCCTCCCCCAGCATGACCCTCATCAAGAATAAATGGGTTGGACGTGGATGGACGAGTGATGATTCATGGGAGAACCCCACCCATAAATCATTACTTAAAATGCAGGACTTTTGGTTGTGAGCCATGCTTGTATCTCAGGTCACATGTACTATTATGACATCACAGCAAAGGCCACGTCAGGGCACAGATCCTGAAATCTTTCGGGGGTATTGCCTTTGCTTTGACCCATTGCTGAGACAGGAAACTAGACATCTTAAGGCAAGAGGCTGCATTTCTCTAAGACAAGACTGCAAATATTCATTCAAATCTGAACATTTCAACAATTACTTCAGAAATCTAGAGGAAGTTGAAAAAAAATTGTTTGCCATAAATTCTTTGCCATAACACATTATTTTTCTTTTCAAAACACCAAATACACTGCCCTCCATAATTATTCACACCCCTGGTTAAGATGTGTTCTTTAGCTTCTAATAAATTCAGTTTTTTTCTAAATAATATAGGACCAGAATGAAAAAAAGAGGAAAATCCACCTTTAATTCAAGTGCATTTATTCAGTGGGGAAAAAAAAAAAAAAAATCCCACATTAAGAAATAATTCTTTTACATCAAATCATGTGTGCCACAATTATTAGCACCCCTGATGTTAATACTTTGTACAACCCCCTTTTGCCAACAAAACAGCACCTAATCTTCTCCTGTAATGTTTCACAAGATGGGAGAATACAGAAAGAGGGATCTTCAACCATTCCTCTTTGCACAATCTCTCTAAAATCATCCAGCGACCTGGGTCCTCTCCTCTGCACTCTCCTCTTCAGCTCACTCCACAGGTTTTCAATGGGGTTGAGGTCTGGGGACTGAGATGGCCATGGGAGGAGCTTGATTCTGTGTCTGGTGAACCATTTCTGTGTAGATTTGGCCACATTTTTAGGGTCGTTATCTTGCTGAAAGACCCAGTGACGACCCATCTTCCGCTTTCGGGCAGAGGCCACCAGATTTTGATTTAAAATGTCCTGGTATTTCAAAGCGTTCATGATGCCATGCACCCTAACAAGGTTCCCAGGTCCTCTGGAAGAGAAACAGGCCCACAGCATCACCGATCCTCCCCCATACTTCACAGTGGGCATGAGATGCTTTTCTGCATACTCATCTTTTGTGTTCCACCAGACCCACTTAGAGTGTTTGTTGCCAAAAAGCTCTATCTTGGTCTCATCTGACCAAAGCACACGGTCCCAGTTGAAGTCCTAGTACCGCTTAGCGAACTCCAGACGTTTATGTTTATGATTGTGAGTGAGAAAAGGTTTTTCCGTGCATGCCTCCCAAACAGCTTGTTGGCATGTAGATAGCGCCTGATGGTTGTTTTGGAGACTTTGTGACCCCAAGATGCTACCATTTGTTGCAATTCTTTAACAGTGAGCTTTGGAGAACTTTTTATTTCTCTTACCATCCTCCTCACTGTGCGTGGTGGCAAAATAGCCTTGCGTCCTCGTCCAGGCTTGTTTACCACTGTTCCAGTTGTTTTAAACTTCTTACTGATTCCTCTGACAGTAGATATGGGCAGGTGCAGGCGAGTGGCTATTTTCTTGTAGCCATTGCCTGACTTGTGAAGGTCGACACATATCTGCCTTACTTGAATGGTGTGTTCCTTTGACTTTCCCATGCTGAAGAGTGGATAAGAGAAATGGCCTCTGTGTCACGTCATATTTATACCCCAGGGAAACAGGAAGTGATGAATTCCTCATTAAATGTTCCTAGATACTCTGATCAACTTTGTAAACTACTGTAGAAATGACAAAAATACTTCAATTACATTTATTCCCTAGGAATTTTTAGGGGTGCCAATAAATGTTGAACAGGTGATTTTATGAAAAATAATTATTTCTTAGTCAGGGATTTTTTTTTCCCTTAAAATTTGCTTGAGTTGAATGTTACATTTTTCTACAATTTTCTATGTGAGAGTATGCTTCTGCAATAAAAATTGAATTTATTTTAAGGCTTTTACCACATCTTAACCAGGGGTGCCAATAATTATGGAGGGCGCTGTATAATATAACCCAGTCATGTCATGATTTTGATACAAATGGTACTTCTGATACAAAGGCCTCACAATTCTGACAGGAATAAAAAGCTTATTCTTACTTTGTGTTCCCCATTTTTTTATGCCGTCTATTATGTAAAGTGTAATTGTGTTTATTTTTTTTGTGCTTTCGTCCAGGTTAAACTTGGTGGGGAGGCACCAAACTCCAAAGTGGTTAAGATCCCCAGCGTGAGCAACCGGAAGCTGGATTTTAGTGCGAGGACAGGTGATGAATGTCGCCTGTTGGATTTTGAGTCGTCTGACCGCCCCTTGGTGGTCAACTTTGGGTCAGCCACCTGACCCCCGTTCATCAACCACCTGCCTGCCTTCCGGCGGCTGGTGGAAGAGTTCTCAGACGTGGCCGACTTTTTACTGGTCTACATTGATGAGGCTCATCCCTCTGACGTCTGGGCAGTGCATGAACATTCCTTCAAAGTGCGAAAGCACCGCAGCCTGGAGGAACGGGTCTTGGCTGCCCAGAGACTGCTTGAGTGTTTCTCTCTGCCTTCTCAGTGCCAGCTTGTCGCGGACTGCATGGACAACAACACCAACGTGGCCTACGGTGTGTCCTTTGAAAGGGTCTGCATTGTGCAGAAGAAGAAAATTGCTTATCTTGGTGGGAAGGGACCATTTTTTTACAATCTGATTGATGTCAGGCAGTGGCTTGAACAGAGTTTTGGAAAGAGGTAGAGCCCAGAAATGGGAGAAAAAAATTGTTACTGGATTGCCCATGAATTTTAGTTTTAATGAAAAATGGAGGGTAATGTGCCTTCAGAACTGCCGTAAGGTGAATTCTTGTTCAGCCATCTAAGGATAGCAAATGCCTAACTGAAAGTAGCTGCTGTTCCTACAAGTTTCATTGGAAAAGTCAAGTAGGCATAGACTCTCAGTGCTGACTGAACCTCTGCAAACAGCACTCAGAATGTTCAGAATTTTCAGTCATTTTTCAGTAGTTTTGCCCATCAGCATTCCCTCTCGTCTGTCAGTCACTCTCACGGGAAGAAAACTATTATAATTTAACAGTCAAGGCAAATGTACTAGAAACCAGCTTTCCACATATGAAATTAATTTATTTCTGTGAGGTGGAGTCAGTCATTATTACTCTATGATGGTCAATGCTGGTCTTTGTACTTTCATTTAAGATGGCTATTCTCTCATTACTGTCCTCCCTATGGAGTTACAATGTTTTGAATGTGTTGTTCCACTTGCTTCGCTAGCTTTGGCTGTCTCCAGTAAACCTTAAATACATTTTTTACAATATTTTCTATGATGAGAAACACTTCACTGTGGCATCACTTTATTCAGCTTGAAAAGCAAAGAGTCCTTTTCAAGTTAACTTTTGTAATGACTTTTCAGTTTTAACTCATGCTGCTCTGCATTTTACAATGCTTAGGGCAGGATAGTATCATCTTCACTCACTATTTGTGAATTATTGAGACATTTGGCAACCAAGATGAAACTCTGTTAAAGGCCATGGCAGCCATCTTTTTTTTTACGTATATAAATTGAATTGCAGTCTGCCCAAGTTCTTTGACATGGCCACAGCCCACTGTGTCAACTAGTTCAACAATGCTGTTTTGAGCTTCATGCCAGGTCCTAGTCTTTCATTCTCATTCATGTGGTTCTGGTTGGATTATATTTTTATTGCAAAGCCCGAATCAACAGACAACTTGTTTACGGTCATGGCGGTTAAGGTGTGTAAATGAAGATCACTGATAAAAGAGCATTAAGCTCCGTCAGTGATTGGATGTGCTGCCACACCTGTTCCGCTGAGACTTGAATTAGGTGCCTGTTTAACATGCTCAAACATCACAGATTCAGAAATGCCATTTTTGTTGCTATATGAATTGTGCACCAGGATAGTGAAAACAGCTGGTTTTCTAATTTAGGAATAAATAAAGAAATGCAAAGCTTTGCTGCTAAGCCAGAGAGCAGTTTGTATTGTGTGTATTGTAACATGCAGGGAAAGGGGTGAAATGGAAGAACAATGTGGAAACAGTCCCTGAAAAGCTCTTGATATAAAGGGGAGACCACATAGCTAAAACACATTTTCTCTCTGAAATGAATCAAGATATGCCCTTGAAGGCAGATCATTGCATGCAGACTGTAAAGTTCAAGTGACTCAGACGTTCCTGGCTGACCTCTTGCGTCTAAATGCCTGCCAGCACTGTATTTGCCTATGCATGGGGTGAACATGGCCTGGAGTCGTGCCATGAAACAAAACACTGGTTATTGCTTAGTCAAGTGGAATTGGTGAATACAGGCTGTTAAAACATTACTCACAACTCGTATTACTCTTGGGAGGACCAAACATCAGCAGGCAGGGGGATCCATTGTTGCAAATGGGGGATTAATTCAAATTTGGTTAAGAAAAAAAAAATATAGGAAAAAACAACAGCCTGAATGAGCCCTTGCCAGGAAAAAACCTCAACATATACCTTCTAAGGAATGTGTCTGGTGCACAGGCACTGTGCAGAATATTAATAGTCGGAGGGAAAGAAAGTGTCTTCAGGTTTGCACTTACTAAGAGAAAGGAATCGTGAACTCCTGACATAGCACAGAGGTGCAGAAATTTACTGTCAAGATGCAGCAATAATGAAGTCATGCTGAATATTTAAATATAGATGCAGAGGTGGAAACCAGCTCAGTTTGGCTTCACTTTCAAAAAAAAAAAAGTTTACAAGGTCTAACGTTGTGCTGATTCTGACAGAAACATGTATGCCTTGGTAACAAGAAAAAAAAATCTTGATATATGAATAGATACTCAATTTTGCTTTTGTCTGGTAAAATTGGCCTTAAACAGGGGCAGAGAAAAATGAACTTTGTCAAATACAAAGCATTTGATTTTGTAGGACTGTTTTTACAGTTGTATTTTATTTTGAGAGCAAGTCTAGTTTCTCAGTTGGATAGTTCGTTTCATAACTACAAACTGTATTATCACAAAAAATTGTTAGTTGAGAGCAACGACACAAAGAAATTTGACATTTGTAAGCTTTACTTATTGTTTGGAAATCCCTGAAGCAGCATAGTGATTCTGTTGTGATAAAAACAACAACACACAAAAAAAAAAAAACTTGCCTGAATAAAATTTTTAGGAGGTTTAAATAGCCACTGCATTCCTTAAAGTTCTGCCTCTTTTTCTGCAGAAATTTTGAGTTTGTCCATTTAAATGCTTAAAGTAGCCATGCATTGAGAAATCAGGAAATGGGCAAATTTTGTCTCTATGGAAAGCTAATGTCATGGATGCGATGAATGAACACATTTCTGGACACACATTTAAATTGGAAGAGAATAAAAGAGGCAATTTGAACACCATATCAACTCACACACATCCCCAAGAAGCCCAAACAGAAAGAGCCCCTTTCTGATGAGGTAATTCGTGGCTGACAGGGACACACGGGAAGAAAGTTTAGCGCATCGACCATCGTCTGCCTGTCGTAATTTGTTCATTTCTTGGTCTAGTTTCGTTTTATATTTCTCACAGATTAGATTCATGCTCGTCAAAAAGTATGTTATTGTTGATGACGCAGAGCACGTCCCTGTAATATCTTGTTTTTGATTTTTTTCCATGCAACGAGCAGAAGTATTAAATTTTCCTTGACAAAGTTCTGGGTTGTAAAAGTCTGCCTTACTTTACCTCATGGAAACTAAAAAGTCCTTAAAACCTATTATAAAGCAGTAGTTCATATACAGTATCTCACAAAAGTGAGTATACCCCTCACATTTTGACAATTAATTAATTATAACTTTTCAAGGGACAATGTTACAGAAATGAAACTTGAATATATTCTAGAGTAGTCATTGTACAATATGAGTAGCAGTGTAGATTTACTGCACTGTCCAAATAACTGAACAAACAGTCATTATTTCCAAAATGGGTGGCAAGAAAAGTGAGTACACACCCCAATTGGTAATGGTCAACCAAGCAATGAAACATGTCTTATTCATTATGTTCATGGTTTTGTCTGTTTGACTGGGCCATATGAGGTTGTGTGACGCGTTGAAGGTTTACATTGTGGTGCTTAGGGTGCAATGCTCTCATTCTGGTCACTGGATGGTCAACATGGCAGCTCATGGGAAAGAACTCTCTGAGGATCTGAAAAAGAGAATTGTTACTGTCCACAAAGATGGTCTAAGCTACAAGAAGATCTGTGAAACCATGAAACTGAGCTACAGCACGGTGGCCAGTGTTATTCAGCGGTTTTCCAAGACGGGTTCTACTCGGAATAGGCCTCGTCAGGGTCGACCAAAGAGGTTGAGTCCTCGTGCTTTAGGTGCACAAGTTGGCTTCAGAAAACAGATGCAGGAGTGCTGGCAGCATTGCTAACGAGGTTAAAGCAGTGGGAGAATAGCCTGTCAGTGCTCAGGCCATGCGCTGTGCACTGCTCCAAGTCGGTCTGCATGGCCGTCGGAAGCCTCTTCTGACGCTAGACCACAAGAAAGCCCGAAAACAGTTTGCTGAAGACAACCACTACAAGAACATGAACTACTGGAACCATATTCTGTTGTCTGATGAGACCAAGATAAACTTGTTTTGCTCAGATGGTGTCCAGCATGTGCGGCGGTGCCCTGGTGAGGATTACCAAGACAAGTGTGTACTTCCTATAGTCAAACATGGTGGTGGCAGCATCATGGTCTGGGGCCGCATGAGTGCTTCTGGTCCTGGGGAGCTGCGCTTCATTGATGAATAATGGATTCCAACATGTACTGTGACATTCTGAAGCAGAACATGATGCCCTCCCTTCGATAACGGCAGTTTTCCAACATGATAACGACCCGAAACACACCTCCAAGATGACAACTGCCTTCCTGAAGAAGCTAAAGATGAAGGTGATGGTGTGGCCAAGTATGTCTCCAGACCTAAATCCTATTGAGCACCTGTGGGGCATCAAGAGGAAGGCGGAGGAGCAGCAGGTGTCCAACATCCACCAGCTCAGTGATGTTGTCATGGAGGAGTGGAGGAGGATCCCAGGAACAACCTGTGCAGCTCTGGTGAATTCCATGCCTAGGAGAATCAAGGCAGTGCTGGACAACAATGGTGGTCAAACTAAATATTGACACTATGGACACAATTTGGCATGTTGACGGTGAGGTGTACTCACTTTTGTTGCCACCCATTTTGGAAATAGTGACTGTTTGTTCAGTTATTTGGACAGTATAGTAAATGTACACTGCTACACATATTGTACAATGACTGCTGTAGAATATATTCAGGTTTCGTTTCTGTAACGTTGCCCCTTGAAAAGATATAATAAATTAATTGTCGAAATGTGAGGGATGTACTCACTTTTGTGAGACACTGTAATTATCAACACATATCTGAACTTTTATGTACATTTCACACTTCCCAGAGTACTTTATTTGAATATTCAAACTCAGACATTGGAACGGGTGGGTGGCTTTTTCTAGTTTGCATCACAATTGTCTGGATTTGGGCTTGCTAACCACTCAAAATATCACCATGTATGACAGTCAATAAAAATGCATCACTTCTACAGGGCTGCCAACTTTCTACGCAATCTCACGCATACGGTGCAAGTTTCACGCATTTTGAAGGCGTATTCACCGCAGTCAGCAATTATTCAACCAACGAATATTAATGAGATTCTTACGCGTTATTAAAGCCCTTGTGAGTGGAAATTTCAGTTTCACTTGCGTTACGGTGGATTTCACCACGAGTGACATGGAAGCGATTGTGACTCCAAACATTGTGCACTTTTCCTCACTCAGGGGTTGGAAGCAATGTGTGTGTTTCATGATCATTTAAATTGTTTAAACGAAATAAGACCACTTGAAACGTTTTTATGCAATTCCATTGTTTCCAACCCCTGTGTAAAGACAAATGTGAGAATTCCAGAGTCATAATTGATTTTCACGTCTCTAGTGGTGAAATCCACCGTAATACACGTGAAACTGGTTAACTTCCATGCTCAAGGACTCAATTCCGCGTGAGAATCTCTTAAATACGCGTCAATTGAATAATTGCTAACTGCGGCATGGGAATGTGAATGCCTCTAAGAGGCGTGAGACTCACGGCGAATGCGTCAGAGTTGGCAGCCCTGCTTCTATTGTTGGTAAAATTCATACCCATGATGAACATGAACAAGTTTATGAGTACAGATGTTTCCACTGTGTAAATTGTCAATGGCCTGACCACTGAGGTGACTGGATTTCACGCTTCAGCAGTTGCACGATCAGCAGTCGTCAGCCCATTGTTCTGAATCGGATAGTTGGTCAAAACGTACGGATTCACCAGGTTGTGACAAACAAGGTACAGCGAAAGCACAACCCAAAAACAGTTTAACCTGAGACTTGAAATTGACTATGCTGCGATTATTATGTGAACAACATCACTGTCATTGCCGTCACAACATTCCAACAGCATAACGCACGTCCGCATGCTGAGCGTGTCACCACTGCGTACCTGGTGGCTGAAAATGTCAATGTGATGCTCTGGCTCGCGTATTCCCCAGATCTCAACCCCATTGAGCATGTGTGGGACATCATGAAATGGTGCCTAACAATACGCAGTCCACGTCCCCTCAACAGAAGCCAGTTGATCCAGGCACTGCAGGAAGCGTGGGAACTCATCTCACGACAGAGCCTGCAACGAGTTGTGGCCAGTATGAGGCATAGATACACCTCCCGCATCAATGCTGCTGGTGGACACACTCCGTACTGAAGCCTGCAGGAGTCATCTTTCTTTGCCTGATGGGCCGCAACTGATAACGTAATGAACGGTGACCGTTTTCTTTTGATTTTGGCTTACAGTGATCTTCATTGCTTGCGTAATGTCTGTTGCAGCATTTAACCACATGGTATGTCACTACATGGTGAATGAGAATAAAATTGTTTATGACATTAAGTGATGTATGTTTATTGACTGTTAGTGTATGTTCCAAACAACACGTATAAGGGCTGAGACACTGATCGGGAGTTTTGCTTGATCCCGATAATCTAGCCTATAACTTGGACAAGTTTAGTTGACTACGGTGGGTGAAATGGTAGATTCTTTCAGCACGCTCAGATTCAGGCCTACCAAAGAAAACGGCCAAGCTGTAACAAAAGGCTGTCAGATGTCTACCTTTTACAAATAACCAGCAACACAATAGCGAAAACATGCCACGTTACCACAAAACTTCACACCTCAACACTTTAAAGTCGATACATTTTCACCAGAACCAAACTCAAAAAATCGCACAGCCTGTAACAAACCCAGAGACGAACCAAATGAGTTTTCAATTGAGTGTTGCTGGTTCTTCAAAAAAGGTAGAAACCTAACAAACTTTTGTTACAGCTTGGACTGTTTTCTTTGGTAGGCCTGATTTTAAAAGTTTCATCTGTCAGACTCCGTCATATCGTTGCTTATTAGGGTTTGGGCTTGGAACCCTATTGTTTTCACTCTGATTTTTTTTCCACCGCTAAAAGCATTGCTGCAGCCTAAAGCAATGACTTCTGACAGTGTGCCTGTTACTTTGGTTTCAAATAAAAAGCCCGCTAACAGAAAAAATAAGAACCTGAATCGTGGGTAATAGGCATATTCTATTTGTGTTTGTTCGGCCTGTTTTTAGTACAAGTAGGTTCATTGGTCAATTGATTGACCGATCTCATCATAATTAAACTCTATAGTTCCTGTTATAAAGAGAGAAAAAAAACCTAACACCAACCCCCGAATTCATAAAGGGTGTTTTTCCCTTGATCACGGTTAACTTGGCTAAACAGTGTATAAACAGGTGATGATTGAGCGGACAAATTTAGGCCCAAATTCAGGGCGACCCGGTGGCTCATCGGTCTAAGCGCGTACCATAAAGGCTGTGTCCTTACCGCAGCGACGTGGGTTCGATTCCAGCTCAGGTCATTTGCTGCATGTCTTCCCCCATTCTTCTCCCCAACTTTCCTGTCTGTCTACACTATAACTGTCAAATAAATGAAAAATTCCCAAAAAATAATTTTTAAAAAAAAAAAATTTAGGCCCGAATTCATAAAGAGAGATCAGATCAGCTGCTGTTTATCCAACGTACATGGTTAGTCACACCTGTCTAAGTAACAAAAGAAATTCTAATCGTCCCAAGGGGCTTGTTTATCTTGTGTACAAGCTACCAATTCTCTGTTGGCTTGCTTGTGTGGCTGGACATATGACCATGGATGCCTTATGCATAATTGAAATAGCGCAGGAAGAGAGGGCTGACCAAAGGCAAGGTGCCAAATTGAGGGTTTTCAAAGACAGGACGAATCCTTTAGAAGAGTAAAGCGACACGAAATTTGTCAAGCGATACATAATTTCCAAAGAATGATACCATTATATCAGGGCTGCCAACTTTCTACGCAATCTCAAGCATACAGTGTAAGTTTCACACATTTTGAAGGCGTATTCACCGTAGTCAGCAAATATTCAACCAACAAATATTAATAAGATTCTTACGTGTAATTAAAGTCCTTTTGCGTGGAAGTTTCAGTTTAATTTGCGTTACGGTGGATTTCACCACGAGTAACATGGAAGCGATTATGACTCCAAACATTGTGCACTTTTCCTCACTCAGGGGTTGGAAGCAATGTGTGTGTTTCATGATCGTTTAAATTGTTTAAATGAAATAAGACCATTTGAAACATTTTTATGCAATTCCATTGCTTCCAACCCCTGTGTAAAGACAAACGTGAGAATTCCAGAGTCATAATTGATTTCCACGTCTCTAGTGGTGAAATCCACCGTAATGCACGTGAAACTGGTTAACTTCCATGCTCAAGGACTCAATTCCGCGCTAGAATCTCTTAAATGCGCCTTAATTGAAAAAGTGCTGACTGCGGCATGGGGAACGTGAATGCCTCTAAGAGGCGTGAGACTCACGGCGAATGCGTGAGAGTTGGCAGCCCTGGTTTATTCTAGACCTAATCGAAGCAGACATTGACCATCCCACAAGACAAAACCATGCCCTTCTTCCAGTACCAACTATGTATTGCCCCGCGCTTTTATGCATGTGGTGCATTCCAAATGGTTGTTGGTGACACGTGTGGTATCACAGGCTACCTGCTGTCGAGTAGTTCGTCGTGTTACCGAGGCAATATGTGCCAAGAAAAACCACTTCATGCCATGCAGAGTGTCACATGACACCACTACACATCGGCTAAGCGGGGACTTGTACACGGATGGGTAAATGGTTCTACCTGAATTGCGCTAGTCACAGGAGTTTATCCACACGTGTACTTCTCTGTTTTAGCCACCGTACAGTAGTTGTACGTGACTAAAATAATCGGGTGATCACCACCCTTTATGAATTCGGGCACTAGTGATTAGATAGTGTTTTTGCTGCACCTGAATACAATCTATGATTTTGCTTTAGTTTTCAGCCGGGCTGAACATTATTTTAAACTTCAAATATTGTCTAGAAATGGGTAGATATATTAACTCAAGGGCATGGATCCAGGATTTTTTTAAAGGGAGGTACAGACTTTTTAAGAATAGGCATTCATTAATTCATCTATCCATTCTCTAAACCACTTCTTACTCACTAGGGTCGAGGGGGAGCTGGAGCCTATCCCAGCTGTATCTGGGCGAAAGGCAGGGACCCACCATGGACAGCTCGCCAATCCATTGCAGGGTGCACACATTTGCTCTCACACCCATACCTATGGGCAATTTAGCATCACCACTAAGCCAGACATGCATGTCTTTGGAGGAAACCAGAGTACCCAGAGGAAACCCACGCGAACACGGGGAGAACATGCAAACTCCATACAGAAAATCCCCAGGCTAGATTCAAACCCAAGACCTTCTTGTTGTGAGGTAGCAGTGCTAACCACTGCACCACCATGCTGCCCAGGACTCTATGTGTTTCTTTTGAACAAACGCATTTTCTGTTTCAACTTTGTTGCATACCCCCACATCTGCCAAAGAATGATATCAGATCCTTGATGATCTCATCATCTGGAGAGTTGAAATGATTTAGTAGCAAATATAGACCTTTCATAGCTTGTTTGCTGAGGGAACCAAATCTAACTATAAATTGTGTTAGTACACTGTCAATGGAAAGAACACAGTCCTGTGCCAGTATTTCTCAGATGTAGTACCGGGACATTACTTCGGTG